>JAGFBZ010000342.1:1780000-2380000 GCA_018398805.1 Hirundichthys speculiger | reverse complement strand
AGTCACATGTGATTAGAAAGGCTGTGAAATGACCGTCTCTCTTCGACGAACACCACACCACCAACAATGTTGGACACATTAACTTTACAGCCGGGCCAGATGGTCCCTGTTGGGCCGGAGGAGAAATCCAGTCCAGCAGTACCAGTGAGCCACCTGGGAAAAGAAGGGACCTGCAACGGTCATTATGGAAGAAGGGGCAACGTCTGGTTTTCCTCTTTGAAGTAAAACCAGGAAGCGCAGCTCAGTCAAACGAGAGGCCCCGAAAGCAAGTCAACCCTGTTGAACCCCCCATGTTAAAATGTCCAGAAATGAACATATTTACAGCCTTTTTAAAAGAAAGTGTTTTGACTTCAATACGGAGACGTCAGACAGCTGCACAGTGATTATTTACGTAGCTCAGGTAAAAATAAATGAAGCCACAACTCTAAGTATAATTTGATGCACTGCAGTCTTAACAACGAGGTGTCATCCTGCTTAGCATCTTCAGCGAACTTGACATGAGCTCTGAGAGCTAAGAGAGTATTTTTAACTCTTATTTTGAAGACAATGGGCTTCATTGATTAAACCATTAACTCACCTCCGTACCTAAACACCTACTCTGGATTCATAATCGCCACATTAAACTTGAAAGAGTGTGTGTGTTCTAGGGGTGTAAAAATCCATTGATATGCAGTGATCCCTTATTTTTGGCGGAGAATGGGAGCAGGGCCCCCCCCGAGCTAAAATAATGTGTTTAAAATATGTTTAAAAAATGCAAAAAAGTAGCAAGACACTGCAGCAAAACAAGACAAAGGCTCAACTGTGGTCTTTCTGTTACCTTCACAGCCTCTGGTCTCTGAACCGTAGCAAAGAAACTGCTGGTATTGTGTTATTTTTGGCTCGTAATTAGCAGCTAACACGCTAACAACAACAACAAAAAAAGTCCTGTTTTCTCTGCATGGAACGAGCACTTTATTCTGGCACTGCAGGAACTTGTAACATCACACAGGTTGTATTGTTGGGCTCCTGTAGGTTAACAGAGGATGTAAATCTATACACGCTGGGCTGCTGTTGATGCTCACTACACTTTACATCTAACCCTGTTTTCATTCTGCCGTCCCACGACACACACACTACATTACCCATAAGGCCACATCATTACCCATAAGGCCATCTTCTTAAAGGGGTCAGGCTGGCTCACAACATTTCTTCGCTGTGAGAGAACGCGCACAACATCCTGTGATGTTTCCGGGATTTTTTTCTTGATTTTTTTATTAAATATTTCTGAAAAATCAGCGAATAACTAAAACCGCGGAACTTAAAGGATTACTGTACATCAATACATCGATTTAACAATGTCAAATGTCAAATGATATTATATTGTGATGTGGCATGAATTGTGATTGTGATTGCGGAGCAGCATGTGACATCGATCGCTGGCTCCTGATTTCAATCGTATCATAATCAGATCGCGATAGATTTTCGGATATCGACAAATATAGAACCGTTGTCCAGAGAATCGATATAAAATCGTATCGCGATGAAACTTGTGATTCACACCCCTCGTGTGTACGTTCATAAAATTCCCACTGATTGCAAGTATCTGGTCCGTGTTAAGATCTTTTCTGAAAAGATTCTAACTGTGTATTCTTTGTTGGAAAGGAGTCTTGGTCGGCTAAGTACAACACAGATGTTTAATTGCATTAACGTGATCACGGCTCCTTTGCAGAGGCAGTCTCTAGCAGAAGAAGACCGAGTTAAACAATACAACAACAATTTATACAAAAATGTGCATCACTAGATAGGGAGGGGCCACGGTTTAGACTTGGCTCTCCTATTGGCCGGTCCGGTCCGGTTCATACGTCCAATCCGTTGTCTTCAGGTGGTCCTCTTCTGGTCCAATCCACTGCAACAGGAAATTTACCGGACTAAACGGGGAGACTCTTCAGCCCAACAATGCTCCAAACTCGGGACCACACATCAACCAAGAAAATTCAAATTCAGGACCACATATCAAACAGAAAACACATCCAATATCACCCGTTCTCAAAACAGGGGGTGCTTTTTAAGCCCAACACTAACATTAACAGATGGACCCTTATTAACCCGTGTTTTTTATTGCAAAGTAAACATCTCCATTGCTTCAGATCAAATCAACAAATATTAAAATTTGGGATCAAATCAACTACAGTCCACCTTACCTCTTCACATTCACAGACCTAACTAGTATAATTATCCCTAATCTATGCAGAATTTTGCATTCAAACAGGATCCTGCTTACCTTTAGTCTTTTTGAATATGAAGAAGCTAGCTGCACTAATTCTGGACCCGAAAAGTTAAGAAAATTCTGACCAAAATGCGCTCACGAAGTGCATCGATCGGCCTCCTCTATGTCCAGGAACCACCAGGTAACGTGACGCTTACGTGGGTTTGAAACCTTCAGGTTAAATCCCACAACCATCCCGAAGGCGGGATGGTCGGTCTATTCGGACTATCGTTTTTGAGGCTTAGCGAATGTCAAACCGGGACGGTTTGACAATTACAAACCCTCCAGGTTTGTAATTGTAAACATGTTAATGCATTTGCAGTAAAATCTCAAAGGTTGCATGAACTCATCTTCTTCCTGATAGACAAACTAAATCTGCAAAGACGTCGCGAGTTGATGCACACGCTTCATCAAAAGCTTCATCAAAGAAGAAAAATACACAAGTTTTAATTCACTTCAATAATGTAAAAGGAAATCTCTTGCCACAGTTGAAAAAAAAAATGGATGAAAACTGTTTGAGAGAGAGGGGGGGGGCTGCCTTTGAGGCCTCCTTGCAAGTTGCCTTTAATTCACAGCACGCATCACGGTCCGTGAATCGATGCGGAGGCTATTATGAAGCGAGGAACTCCCAGAGGCGGTCGGCAGCACAGATAGGGAGCAAATATTACCAACATTTTCATCTCGTTCTGGGTGAGGACGAGGCGAGCTGCATACATTTCTGCAGGTTAAGGACGAGGAAAGGGGTGAAGTGCACATCAGTGGAAGACAATTGCCTTAATGAGAGGGGAAGAGTGAAAAGATGAGGAAGCAGAAAAAGAAGGGAAAAAAAGCACAGGAGGAAAGGTGGGGGCAGAATGGAAAGATAAGGAGGGAGGAGTGGAAAAAGTTGCTGCAGTGCCTGCATAGATAAGAGGAGAGATTTTAGAGAAGAAAAAGATACGTAGAAATTATAAAATGACATCAGAATACAGAGCAAGACTGTAAAGTTACTGAAGACACAAAGCAGTGGAAGACAAAGAGCTTCAGACAGAAGAGGTGACAAACGGCATCAGATTCTCCGCTTTTCATTTTGCCTGATATGTGAATGTTGAGATCAAGCAGCACGGTGTCCGTCTGAGTTTCTCTCTGTCCTACTTCCCCGGGTGTCTTGAAGTCTTTACCTCGCTAGATGTTCAGCTTTATGGTTGCTCTCGTCATGTCTGCACAGACAAGAGCCCAGGTTTTCATCTTGTATTCAAAATGTAGCCTGGAAGAAGAGTTGCCTCAGTTACTGAGGGATTTTTTATTATTTTTGTTTATCCATGATACCTTAGAACAGTGTAGTGAAAGTAATTCTCCATGTTCTTTTATCTGGTGCCATTGACAAGACTAGAAACAAAGGTCAATTAAAAAGTTTAATACAATCATGAATACAAAGATTCAATATGCCATGCAGAATATTTCAATCGGCTGATGATGCATTGCCTTAACACCACAAAGAGATGCCAGGAAATGCACACTGATGTCAGGAGGTGTCTGTTCTTATAGAGGCGGATCCTCGCTCTTCTCCTAAGTTTTATGGCCATTTGTCCTCGAAAATCCAAATGGCCACCAGCTCTCCAGTCTTACAGTCCAGTATTATAAACGAACTGTTTATCCGGGGGTCGCAAACTCTTGGGAGTTGGGGAGGATGTTCCAGTTGTTAGGTCATAAAGCAGCAAAACTGAGGACTCACCATCATAAAAGAAACTGCATTCTTACATGCCATAAAGTTTATTTTTAACAGTTGAAGAGTCCTCTAAGTTAATTTTAATCCTAACAGTAGAATATAATGCTTCCATAATTTTCTGTCTCTTACTTTTTTTTTTTGCAGCACAAGCTCCGTTATATTAGTTTCTGCAGTCATGTCGTCAGATCAACGCTGGTGATCCTGCCTCCTCCTACTGGAGCGACTTGTGTCACCGTGGAGATAAAGACGTGTCTGCAAAGCTCCGGAGAGCCTGCGATGCTCAGGTTGCCTCTGTTCAAAGCTGTACACCTCCCCATCAAACATGCATATAAAAAAGGTGTCAAATAAAGTGCTTTTTAAATTTTTTTTTTTTTTTTACTTGTTAACTAATCCTCTCCTTGGATGTGATTCAAATCTTTTCTGAAACCCGGTTCAGTTTTTCCCCCGCGGCCTCCGCAGGTTAATGAACCGTTAATGAGCCGCTCTGGTGTTTTATTATGCAAATTCACCAGAAAGTGCGGATATTAAAATTCACAAAAAAAAAAAAAAAAAAAAAAAAAATTGAGTCTGTCAGTTTCACTCAGATGTAACAGTCACCAGGCGGTCAGAAATACAGTGGTACCTCTACTTACGAAAGACGTTCGTAAGTAGAGGTACCACTGTACATAGAAATAACATAACACTTTGTTACTTTTATTTTGACTCCAGGTTTAGCTGACGTCCCTTGTGGTTTATACGATGTCGGCCTTCACATGAGGCAACTCATTTTTGAGCAGGCATCTCAAAAACAGGCCTTGTCAGGAGGGGGTTTTGCTGCCTTTTATTTTCTAAACGGTTGCACTTGATTTTGTACGGATAGCAGTAAGTAAGGCAAGTTTCCTTTCCTCTCTCTCTTGTCGTGTGTCCTCGCCAGGGTTTGGGGTTTTCCATGACAGCGGCCCTCGGCTGCAGTCGGCTGGTGGCTGGTTACGTAAAGCCTTCGGGGCAGATGTGCTGATGATAATTACAGGAAGGAGCTGCACAACTTGTTAACCTTATAAGCTTTACAGCCTCGGGCAAACTGTGAGCCATCGATACGGCACATGGATGCACGATGACCAACCAGGCTTCAGCAGACTCCCGTTGTTGATTTCTGTCCTCTTTTTAACGAGTTGCTCTTCAGGTATGAACTTGTTTGGGTCTGAGGGATCGTTTCATGTTATCGAGGGAAGAGAAATGATCTTCAATGCCAGTTTCCTGGCTGAAGCGTGGAATTAAAGAATGAAAAAAAGACTAAACTGGATCTCTGTAGCTGAGCATGTGACCAGGACCACAGTGGATGTTTATGAGGGCCGGTCTGGTCTCCATCTTCCCTTCAGGGAAAAGATACAGAGTCACAAAGTGCAAAACGCTCAGTTAACTCTTTCACCCCATCTTCTTGTCCTCCCTCGTTATCTGCAAGAGTCTGACATTACGTAATTTCCTCAAATGACTTGGTTACTTTCTGCCTGTTTATTGAAGAGCTGCCAAACAGACTATTTATTATTTTTTTCCATGACAAATTAAGATCCAAAAATATGTCAGTACAAAATGACAGAAAGCCAGTTCACGTGCGACAGCAGTGGGTTCACTGAACTGGAAAGCTGATTAGCTGGTACCAACTGTTCATCCTCACTGGTCAAAAAAATCAATGTGGAGGGAATCAAAGAGACACCAGGAGCTTTGACGTTATCGAGTCTTTTTACTGAAATATATACAGTTCATTATTCTGGCATGCATACAATATAACCACAGAAACACAGAGACACGAGGACAATGTATACCTGAAACTGACAGTGGCTTCTGATCTTAATCTTTGGCATCTCCAGAATATCTCGGCACCCAACATGAACCCAAAAACCTGTATTTACTTCAGAACGACAAAGTCTGAGAATGACAGGACCAGGCTCTTAGTAAAAACTGTCTCAGCTGTTTTCTGATTGGTTACAACAGGTTATCTGTTTTAGCTTTGCACCAGGTTGTAAATATGTCTTCTTCTGCTGTAAAGTTGGAGACTGAAAACGGTTATCTGAGCAGCACCAAAACGGTCTCCTCTAGGTGGCAGCACCAGTCGAAACCTGTCGTCACCGCAGCATTTGGGGTTTTAGGAAGATACGAAAACTTTCGGTTTCTAAACGCCACAGTTCAAAATTCCCAAACTCCCAAAACTTGGGAAGGCACTGATTTAGCGTGAGTGCTGGAACAACGTGGACATGAATGTGGACGTGCTGAACCTCGTGAGAAATTCCAGGCGATATTCCCGTCAATTCGGCAAGGAACATGTGCTGCTACCAGCATCTGTTTATATAGACATTTCATTCAGTCATTTGTTTCTCTCCTCTCTCTGTCCTCCCTTCTCTCTCTGTCCTGTCTCTCTTCTCTTTTTCTTTCTTTATCCAGCTGGTCTTCATCAGGAAGGTCCCCCAATATGATCCAGGTCCTGCACAAGGTTTCTTCCTCCTAAAGTGGAGTTTTTTCTTGTCACTGTTTGGCTTAAAGGTTTTTTTCTCCCTCTGTGGGAGTTTTTTTACTTGCCATTATCCTTGATTTGGATTTAATATTATAATTTTAGTTAATGATATTTGCTCTGGGGTCATGCTCTGGGTCTCTGTAAAGCGCCTAGAGACAACTGACATTGTAACAGACTCTATACAAATAAAGTTGATTGAATTGAATGAATTGAATTGAATTGAATTGAACAGATCAGTGTATTTAGTGTAATACCTGGAGGAATGAGGGTTCTGCCCCTTTACCCTGTAATATTCGTAGTCGGGAACCCCCTGTTGATTTCAGAGGCAGCCTCCAGTGGTCATTCAAGGAAGTTCAGCTTTTTTGACTTGATGATTACGACAGATTAGCAAGCTGAATGCCGGCCCCTCGGGTCAGATCAGCGGTACACCTTCCTCAGCATCTTAGCGGTGGATTCACACAGCGGCGTTCCAGTAAAAACATACCAACCAATCAGATTTCTTCCTGCTCGCTACACAAGTAAGCCGTGTGTTTTGAATCAGTCTACGATTTCATTAACTACCGTATTTTCCGGACTATAAGCCGCTACTTTTGTCCCACGCTTTAAACCATGAGGGCTTATACAGAGATGCGGCTTTTCTATGCAAATTTTTCTTCAGCCCTCAGGGGGCGCTCTAGCAGGAAGTGCAAAAAACCAAAAACAAACCAAGTAGTTAAAGGCTTTTCTGTTTTTGTTAAGTAGCCTATGTTGGCTATGCTACTCTACATTCATTTTGTGAGCATCAATACCTGTTATTATTGGACAAACTGATTAATCCAGATGTGTCTGACCATTGTAGCTACTCAGAGACACCTGGATTTATCAGTTTGTCCAGTCAGTTTGTTGGTTCCCCGGCGGATTTCAGGGTTCTGAGCGGACCCACCTGCAGAAGTAAGGTTTTAATTGCAGATGCGGACTGGTGACGCTCGTAACGCCTCCATGAGAATCCAACGTAAATATGTTCAATAATTTAACCACCATCAGTCAGAATATTACAACATTACTGTCTCTGAAATATAATGTTACACTAATTTTACATTAATTTTAAGTTACTTTTACCAAAATAACCACAAAATATGGCCAAGCATTCTACTATGCTAACATCAGGGTTATAATAGTTTTGGATTTTCCATTAGTTTTAGTTTTTAAGTTTAGTTTTTCCGAATTCAGTCAGTTTTAATTCGTTTTTAGAGCAGTTTTGCTTGTTTTTATTTGTTTTTGTTTTGAAATACTTAGTTTTTAGTTTAGTTTTTATTAGTTCCAGTGTTAGTTTTAGTTTTATTTTGTAAATTAGGATGTAATTTTGGTTGGAGTGAACCACTGAACTTTTTGAAGGCTATCGAATCACATAGTCATGTTTACATTCTGGTCTCAATAAACATATTTATCAATGCATCTTCCCTCTTGTGGTGTTCCTGCGTATTTACTGACCAGCAGCTATCTGGTCTCCGGTGGAAACAGTCCATTATAGTTGCTGTTTTCTCCCGTTCCTTCGCAACGCTGACTGGCCTGCAGCTGTAGCTTCTTTGCTAGCTAGCTTATGCTAGCTGGTAGCCTTCTTTCCAGGGGGCTAGCTTAGGCTAGCTTATCCAGCTAGTCTTGGTTAGCCTTCTTTCCAGGGGGCTAGCTTAGGCTAGCTTATCCAGCTAGTCTTGGTTAGCCTTCTTTCCAGGGGGCTAGCTTAGGCTAGCTTATCCAGCTAGTCTTGGTTAGCTTTCTTGTGTGAGCTTTTCAAATGAACTTTCAGATTCGTGGGTTTTTTTCTCCTTCAGAAGTATTCCACACATTGTATCACCTGCTTCTACAACAAGGGGCTTACTTTTATCGTTAACACAGTCATAGTCAAAGAAACCCCAAATAGGACTGTGACGCTTTCTCCCAACTTTTGCCGAGGACATCACTGCTGATCACTTTTTTTTTTTTTTTTTGCGGTTGTTGTTGTACGGCGGAGCGAAGTTAACACATTTCAAATGTTTTTATGAGGAAAAAAAAAATTACAAACACGAAAACAAAGGACGTTCTTGACATTATTATAGTTAATTTTAGTTTGTTTTATAAACACATGATACAGTTTCAGTTAGTTATCGTTTTTTTTTTAAAAACTCTCATTTTTATTTTATTTCAGTTAAGGAAAATGTTTTTTCAATTCTAGTTTTCGTTATTTTAGTTCGTTTTCGTTAACGATAATAACCTTGGCTAACAAAGTTTAATTTTGGGCTGCTGAGTAAACAGTAGAGGGCGCTGTGGCACATTTGCCTGACAGCACTCATATCTTTTTATGTCTTCTGGCTGATGGGCCATGTCGAGAAAAGCATCTTTAAACCTCAAACAGGCACAATATTACGACGTTCAGAAACCTTTAAAGTCTCAAACTTCGCCCATACGAGCACGTCGAAGCACGTCGCCTCTGAAACGCTCCGCTGGGACCTGAAGTCGCGTTGAGGACGCGACAAAAAGTGCTGCAAGGCTGCGCCGCCGTGCTTCCTCTCCCGGTGGGGCCCGGGCTTAAAACAGCTGCGCTACATTAAGGCAATTACCAGAAAGTGTATTATACTGATGTAACAGCAGATACATGGAAAAGCTAATGATCCTGTCGCTAGAACTGCTTTTGACTCAATAGTTGCAAACGGTTGAGACGGTCTTGACATAATTATCAGTGATTTAAAGACATGCACGTGCCGGTTGATCGGTTACCGGTGCAGAGTGGTTCCCTCACAAACAGATCCCCCAGGATGGAAAACACGAAGTCCTTGAATTGAAACATATAAGGAAATTTTCCCTCTCTAATGTCACGGAGAGCCGACGTTAAAAAAAAAAAAACTCTTCAGAAATTCTTCAGCATGTTTACCTCACTACCTCATTTTCTGAAGCCTCACATCACATCTCAGATAATAATTGATTGTAATAACATTGTAACATGAGTCAGAAAGCATAATGTGGCTGCTTTAAATGTCATTGGAGAAGGTTGCAGCTGCACAGGTTCGTAACACTCATGCTGACAGGATTTCTGTTCTTGTTATCAAACTTGGCATTAAATGACGATACCAGATGGAAAGGTTTTTCTTTTGACTTCATGAGGACTTTAAACTGAGGTTATTTAAGGTCACATTACAAGGTCCCTTCTAATCACATCCAGATGTTTCACTGACATTCAGATATGTGGGTTAACCTCGTATCTCATACATCCATTTGTGCATGGCCACATATAAATGTTATTTTGATCTCTTAATGATCTTATGGGTCATATATGACATCATCGTCTACGTGATAATTCATGGTCTCATCAAACTCGGTTGTTAGTAACATGGTTTGGGTTCAGATAAGGAAAAAAATAGGTAAATGTACAATAAAAGTACAATCCACCAAATATCATTCATGAGTTTAAAAAAAAATAAGACAAACAAATCTCCCTGAAAACGAACAAAGCTTGTAAACATTTGTAAATATGTGATGTTATGTTCTTAAATGTCATCAGCGACCATCAAACCCGACTTGATTCCTCCATCATCTTCTCGTTTCCGTCGTCCTTTCTCCTCCCAGACGGCCTCTGCGCCTTGATGATGACGAGGCTGCACAGCGTGAGCACCGGCTTGTACGGCCGAAGCTGCCGGAGGTCTTTAGACGGTGTGGTCATGGTGTCAGGGTTCTTGTTGTTGGAGAAATTTAGATTGAAATGATGGATTGAATCACACACGCACACATCACATTAATGGGATCCTTTAAATGTGACTGAAAACGAAAGTTTGGCAGTTCACTCACCGTGCACAGTGTGACAAAAATGAATGCTGGGATGCACATGAGCGGAGCGGCAATAAGCAAACAGCCCAGTAAGGACATCCCCGCGCCAGGTACGAAGCCAAACACATGGAAGGGACTTGTTTGGACCACGTTGTACAGCAGCGTGAGCTGGAGGACAGCAAAACGCACCAGTTAGTATGGCGAGCTGTAAAACCGGTGCGGCGTGGCAGCTGCACATCCTCACACATGTTTCTGTTCAGAGACATCAGTCCTCTGTTCAATCATCTGTTTGTGCACATTTTTTTTTTTTCCCCACGGTGCAGTACATGAGCAACCAGCAGGAGGCCCAGCTACAGACAGGAAATAGGTCTGGTGCTCCTCTCATTCACACTAGTGCTGGGCGGTATACCGGTTCATACCGGTTCATACCGGTTCATACCGAATACTGGTGTTTATTTTTCTATGATATGAATTTTTCATATATCGTAATACCGGTGAGTATGTACTGTAGCGTACACAACGTAGGGAACGCCACGTGGCGGAACGTAAGTGCCGCAGAACATTGTTTGACAGGGGACTGTTTTGCAGTTGCACTGGAGGCGCAACACGCTACTAGCTTATGGTTAAACGGTGATGGCTGCAAACAGAGAAAGTCCCGAAGTGGAAGCTCCAGAACGGCAACATGAGACTGAGGAACTTCTTCCTAAACGAGGAGCCGTGTCTGTCGTGTGGAAGTTCTTTGGATTTAAAAAAGACGACGTCCAACAAACTACAATAATCTGCAAATGTTGCCGAGCTAAAGTTGTAGCCGCGGGAGGCTACACCAGCAATCTGCTGCTTTATCTGCTGCTACAGTATAATCCTTTTTTTTCCAAAACTTGAATATTGCAAGTTGAGTATACATTGTTTACTATTTATTTGTTGAAATATCTCGAGAACGTTGTTTACATTGTGTAGTTAATGTTGATTTTTTACAAAATATGTTTTTTCAAGTTGTTTGCAAAATTTGAACAATAAAAGGGTTCTGTATTTTAACTGCAACTATCATCATTCTGATTCCTTCACTTAATTAGAATCCTGAGTGCCACCTCTTTGTAAATAGTATCATTTTGTGAGGCCATGCAAACCTGTATTAATACTAGTGTAGATATGAATGTTTTTCTACAATATTCACTCCTAGTGACAGTAAAATAGGTCATTCTAAGCCAATTTACTGCAGCAATTCCTCTCTAAATAATTAGAAAATGTGGTTAACACCCAGTTGTGCCTTCAAAAAAAAAAATACCATGATATACTGATATAATTTTGAAAAATACCATGATTCACAGCGCATTTTCACCGGTACGGAACGTACCAAAGCACAACGGGGTGCGGCTTTATGTGATCACTCATTCAGGAGCTTCCAGCAGTTAATAATCAAAACTGCAGAATCAGGAAAAAAAAAAAAAAAACACCTAAAAGGTTTGTAATGCAAAATCGACAAGTCAATCACTGGCGTTCCTGGTTATTGCTTCCTGCGATTATGACTTTATTGTGGTTTTGGCAGTCACGCAGAGCTGTTTAAATGGCAGTCATTGTATTTACATGCACAGTTATGTTGAGCTACGGCTAACGCTCCAGTGGGCCATTTAAATGGACCGTCCTTGTCCCAGTATACGAGCGCTCGAAAGGGAATCCATTTATTGGCTTTAAATGTGTGAGACTCCACTATGATAGGGGCCTGCTGGGATCGGGCGCTTCACAGACCAAAACAATCGACAAGCAAACCTGCTGGTGGCAAACTGGTACCATGTTGGGCGGGGGGGGGGATTGGATATCTTTACAGTTCTGCACATCTTGTGCAAGCAGTTGGCTTTGCTGATTACTAATGACATGCACACCCCCCCCCCTCTGGTTACGCTGCGCTGTTACCGCCTTCCTCCGTTACTTCTGGGAACTGGGGATCACGTGCAGTCGTGACGTCAAGCGTCAGGGTCTGCTGACTTTAACTACGAGTAAATACATCTGGAGTATTTTATTTCTAACAGCTGTCTGTATGTACATTAATGGTTTGTGCCAAAATCTGGCAAAACCTGGATATGCACACACATTTAATCTTGCAGCAGATGTTAGTTTTCTTGTGAGAGTGACAGTGAATGTGTCCTTCACCAGGCCTCTTTGACAGACTAATCTAAAGCTTTATTCACTTCTAAAAAAGGACTGAAATCACTGACAGTGGAGCACAAAAGGACAGATAATGACAGATAAAGACCCTGAACAAAAGCATGAGACAGACAGTGATGATGTAGTGTGTAGTAGTGCCGTCATGCGATTAAAAAAATTGAGAGATTAATTAATTATGATCTGTAATTAATTAATCTAATTAATCTCTTTTTTAATCTCACCTAAAAATTGCTGAGAAAAGACTTCAACTTGAGGTATTTTTCATTTAAATTCATTATTTCATTATTGTGGCAGGATCAAAAGATTGATATATAACAATGGCCACGGTTACATGACGTTTTTTAATTTGGAATTAATTATTCTGAATTTAAAAATTCAGAATTGAACTATTTTCCTTATTTTCCGCTTAAGGTCTGGGGGTTGGGAAGGGTTCTGATTGGATGGGGGGGCGGACGTCTTTACGTATTTATGTCTACCGGAAGAAAACAATTTACTCGATTAGCAACAACATGGAGGACTACATTATTAGCATCCTTTTTGGATTTGTTTTGATTTTATTTTTGAAGCAGCACGACAACATCATGTCGATGATTTTGTCGATGAAAACAAGCCCAGCGCGGAATATAAGCGTCATCGCAACAGACGGGCAAAGAAACGAGCATGCGCAGAAAGACCGGAATTAATTTAAAGCGGAATGAGTGTATACATGACCGCGGAATTATTCTATTCGGATTTAAAATCAGAATAAACCAGCCACTTACTTCGGAATTAAGTTTAATTTGGAATGGACATTTTCATTCGGAACTAGATGCTTACATGGTAATTTTTAAACATTTTAAATCAGATTAAATTTTTTAATTCTGAATTAAAGAGGAATTAAACTTCCCATGTAAACGCACTAAATAACAAGAAAGTGGCTTTATATTGATTGATTATATTGATTATATTCTTTTATTGACAGACTTGAACAGATGTCATTTACATTCTACTGTATTTGAGACTAGTCCCAAGTTCTGCCTGCAACCTTCAGTTTCCACAAGGAGGCAAAATATTTCTGTGTTCTTTTATCAATCTCCAAATAATCAAGGCTGTTGTTGAACACTAAACATGTTTTCCTGAGAATGCTTCACGGGGTTTTCTCCTTGAGTGTAGTTTGTAGAAGAGCTTTGCTGTTGTTCGCTAAATTGCTAACGTCTTCGCCCCTAACGTTAGCTGTGGCTGCACTCGCGACAGGGTGCTTTGCGTTGATGTGGTAGGCTAAACTTGAACTGCTTCTGTTTTAAGCAAACTCCTTCTTACAAAGAAGACATATCACTCTACCTCTATCAATGTTGCCGTCGGGGCATTTTTGAAATTTAAATTTCCCATTCATTGGACCGACAACTTTCAGATGCTCCTCCATTTTCAAGTCTCCTACCCGCTACTCACCACTCCTCACCTTGCCCTCCCAACTACAATAGGAGCCTATCATCTTATGCTAAACAAGCCCAAACACAATGACAGCCAATCAGTGTCCACTTCAGGGTGTGACTGACACATATGTCTATGGTGACTGACCTACAAACGGATTTTATAAAAAGGCAACTGGCAAACAGGACCAGTAAAAATAGAGATTAAAAATTAGATTAACGCGATTAAAAAACTTAACGCGTTAATATGTCTGTAATTGATTAATCGCAATTAACGCAATAATGTGACACCCCTAGTGTGTAGTATATGTGTGTACAGATGAATGTGTTATTGCTACATAGAGTGACTTTAGGGCTGCAACATTAGAGGGTTCCTGGATGAGAGACAGATTCAGTTACAAAGAAGTGCATTTCACATTGTTACCCTCTAATTATGTAATCATTTAGCGGTTAATTATGAAGCTACTGACTGGAGCTCGAAGCTGATGCACCTACTGTATTTCTCATCCTTCCACCTCTGAGGGTTTTAAGACAGACGAGCCCACGTTTTCGATGAAAAGCAGCGGCAGAATGTGCGCGCTAGCATAATTACTGATGTGGCAGAAATGAAATCCTCAGCAAAGAAGAAAGGAAAGGAAAGTTTCAGAACAGAAGTAACCAAGATAAGGAGATCGCAAGCGATACGTCTTCAGAGATGATATAAAGTTGGAAAGTGATGAATCCAAATGTCAACATGAAAGACATTGGGGGGGGGTGTGGAGGAAGAGCAGAGGCACAAAGTGAATGAATGAATCAGATAAGTGATCCAGGTGTGAAGACTCACCCCGCAGACGAGCGGCGTGACGAACAGCCAGCAGTACTTCAGCACCGGCCACGGACGGTACCCGATCATGTCCTCGATGTTGTCATAGAAACGGTCTGCCCCTGCAAATCACAACGCCAATGATCAGACTTGTTTTCAATCAAAAGGGAAGAAATCGTTGTGTTGTTGATGAGCTATTGATTTTTTTTCCTTTCTTGATGCCCAGCTCAAATTTCACACCTGTCCCTGTGTAAACGTAGAAAACGTAGGTTTACGGTTTTCCTGCCCACCTGCTGATGCACACCTTTCTACTAATAAAAAAAATAAACAGTGCGACATGGATACGGTCCAATCTGTGAATCTTTAGATTTTGAGACACTTGCAAAAATAGTCAAAAAAAATTATATCCTTCAAACATTGTCTCATATTGCCTTTTTTTTGCTTTTCCTTGTTTTCTGACTTCTTCATGGTGTCATTGTAATGCAGTCCTTCTCAAATAGTGGGGCGTTATTAATGTTAATAAGGTTACGGCGTTATGCAGAGGTGGACTTATAATTATTTTATAGACAAGCACTTTTCATACATTAAAAATGCAACCCAAAGGGCTGCACAAAATAAAACAAAACAGGATCATCACAGATCCTGTAGAGAACCGGCTCCTGTAGAGAACCGGTTCCTGTAGAGAACCGGTTCCTGTAGAGAACTGGTTCCTGTAGAGAACCGGTTCCTGCAGAGAACCGGTTCCTGTAGAGAACCGGTTCCTGTAGAGAACTGGTTCCGTGTGTTTCAGTTCTATGTAATCGTTTAGCAGTTTATCCAGCGATTCTCTTATCGATTCCAACCAGCACGAATCTCATGTAATTTACGCAAGTTACACACAGTCAATTCCAGAAAGCACTTACGTGATTAAGTTACGTCGGTTTAGCACGCACATTGCAGTTGTAAACAACAATGGCGCCCACCAGGTTCAAACGCTCCAAATTTGGCTTCACTTCACCAAAGAAAGATGGCAACAAGGCAACTAGCAGTCATTGTAAAGTGGAGATAACAGCGTCGGGAGGGAACACGACTAACATGCAGAAACATTTGAACACACAACATGTGATAACGAGTGTCGTGTTTTTGACGCTTCGGACTGATAGATCTCAACCCAGCAGCAGTAGCCAAGCTAAGATCACCTCTGGTAACTCTGGTAAGTAGCTATCCCGCTGCCTATGTGCTTCTTTGTAAAACACGCTATAACATTAACGCTATGCTATTAAACGAATGTCTTCTGCATTACATTTAGAAGATGACCGTGACGAGAGAGAGAGTCTGGCTGGTTCAGAGGCTGGAAGACATGATTATTTTTCTGTAAAGAATTGTTAATTCTTCATAGTATTTGCAGATTTGTACTATGCTCTGTTCCGTTGTATTTGATAGTATTTATCTTTCTTTATTATTTTTGAGTCCTTAGTGAGCTCATATATCCTTTTAAAAGGGAGATTTTTTTAATTTTTATTAGGAAAAATCTGTTAGTAAAATGTTACACATTATTGTGTATTTGCACAGTTACATATTACAACAGTAAGTAAAAAAAAAAACTGATGCTAATAAAACTATTCTCCTTTTTGCCCAAATTAGAATTGATAAGAGAATCGATAAAGAATTGAATCGTTAAACAGTATCGATAATGGAATCGGAATCAGAAAAATCTTATCAATTCTCCAAATGGGAATAAAAAGGCCACTTTACATATCGTCTCCATCCCTGCATGAAAGATCCTTTTTTTTAATCAAAGATGAGTTTAAAAAAATGCATTAACACATTAAAAATCTGGACGGCTACAATGTCTACATAAGAGTCAGGAATGACGGCGTCAACTGCAGTCGATCTACCAACGACTGAGATGCTTTTGTGAGGAATCCAGAAGTAAATTAACTGCAGCGGTGAAAATGAAAGCGTCGTTCTACATCGCACGAGCACATCGGCGCACCCAAAACATGGAGGGAACCAAAATGAGACGAAGATGGCAACTCGTTTCGGCGGCAGTCGAGCAAATGTTAAATGGAAGATGAAGACGAGGAGCTTCTCGCCTTCATCAACTCTGGACGGACACGAGAAAAACAGGAGAAAATGACCCGCAAATGCACAGCAACAGACGACGCCGCCACTCAGTGAACAACAGCAATCAAGCCGATAACCACCGCGATGAGGGAAACGAGTGGCCTCATTTCAGCTTCGTTAAGGGAATATCTCTCTGCCTGCTCTCACGACGAGGAGGCAGAGAGGCCGAACAGCTCAATCTGGGAGGACGAAGCCCCAGCTGAAAGCAATCGATACCTCGCTCCTCATCTGTTTGCAGTTTCCAAAGAGCAGGCCGTTGGGGAAAACAAAGGGAACTTCTCAGGGCCGCAGATGTGCAGCATCTGGTCCACGAGCGCTCTGCGGAGACTTTCTGAATGCTGTTTTTAAGTAGATGTGTTTCCATCTGTGAGCAATACACTGCTTCACATTCATTAGAGGGAAAAAACAAACCTGAATCGATACAAATAGGAAACTCTGAGGATGGAGGGAAGAAGAGATGACAGAGGAGCTCTCCGCCCACCTGATCTCATTAAGCCGGCAAAGATGGCCGATAATGAAGGAGTGGGAAGCGGTGAGAGATTATTTATTTAAAACGGTGTTAGAAGAAGTGTTTCACACATTCAACACTTGAGAGGATGAGAGGATGAGAGGATGAGAGGATGAGAGGGGAGCCCAGAGCCGCCACGTTCCCTCCGTTCGCTGAGCGACAACCGTCAAAACACGAGACCCCCCCGACAGGAGGGGGGAGCAGCATTCATCTGGTTGCAATGGCAACGGTGAGGAGGTGGGGTGAGCTGGCAGCGAGCCGACGCCTGACTTACAATCAGGAGCGGAGTGAAGGTTTCAGCAACGGAGATCAAGATTGTGGGGAGTCTCTTTCCTGAGCTCGGCCTCCGCTTCTTAATCACAGCTGACACGAATGGATGAAACAGCTGCTGCAGAAAAATAATGAAGCCTCCGTTTTGAATCACAGCTGCACATCTACACTTGGAGTGATCACAGAAGACTTCTGTCGGGCTCATTCTGAGACGTACAGTTTAATAAATGCATCTTCTCAGACTGGTTTCCTGCCACATACAGGGGCAGTGGGTCCACACAGCCACCAGGGGGCAGCAGGCTTCAAATTACAGCACTTAGGGGATATGAAAGTGACCCCTCTTCAAATATAACTTTATAAAGAGTCACTTTTAAGGGCTTCACTGTGTAAGTTGATACACAGCAAAATTAGCATACTCAAATTAATACTCTTAGATTTGATTTCAACACTTTTGAAGTGTCTACATGGGTCCACACCACAGAGAGTTAATTTAACTCTTTTTGGAGAGTTAGTACCTTAACACTAACTTAGTGTAATTATTGACTCTTTTTGGAGTTAAAATTTAAACACTTTCCTAACACTAACTAGTGTTACTTTATCTCAACACTTTTATGTGGCGTTAGACATTAACTCTCTTTCGGGATTGTTGGTTAACTATACAAGTGTTACAGTCATTTTAACACTGTAAGGTGTAAAATTAGCTCTTCTGAATTACTAAAAAAAATACTTAGAAAATAAGGTTTGCTAAAAATAATGCCATCATGTTAAGTTGAAACTCATTTATTTCAAACATGCACCACAAATTAACATTTAAAACAGTTTATCGGACACAATTCGTCGTTAGCTAACTTAATGTTAACACTAACATAATGCTAACAGCCCACAACTGATACACTGCTTATTCAGTGTTAGCTTGCTTAGCCGAGTTAACAGCACAACAAAAATACGGTCTAAAACTTTTTACCATAGCAGATACAGTCTTTACCATCAAATTACAAGTTTTAGCGAACCAAATGACGAACTAAAATCATCACTGCTTAGCGCGGCTAATGTGGCGACATAACTTTACCGTGAGTGTCTCGCCATTGAAGACAGACCAGGTGCCAGAGGGGTAATATAAATATCAAAACCTAACGCGAACATAAAGTTAGCTCATTTTACTTATCGAACGATGTCAATATAAAACCACGGTGAAACGCACAGCTGAACGAGAGGCTCCTCAGTCGGTATTTAGCTCCTGTATCTGTGTAGCACGGTGGGGGCGGAGTCTGATTTACACTTTAACTGTCACATTCACGTTTGGAGTTAAGAGTTAAATAGTTCAGAGTTGATGTGACTACAATGACATTTACAGATTTGATCTGAAGACACTTTGTTTTGACTTCAACTATTTGTAAACTTTGAGTTACATATAAGGGATTTGACTCTATAGTGGAATTAACTCTGCTTTTGCTTAGATTTCACCAACACCAGAAATATTACTCTTCTCAATTTGCTGTGTAAAGTTGCAATCTGTAATTTTCTGTTGCAAATGTGCAAGATTACAGAGTCAGAATTTTTTTTGAGTTTTTGCAAAAAAAAAAAAAAAGTTTAAAGTTTTCAAGTTTATGAAGTTGGAAATTTGGGAGATTATGAAGTCAGACTTTCTGAGTTTTTTTCTCACAAAATTAGAGTCAATAAAGTCAGAAATTCACAGTTTTTTCTTACAAATTTTTAAGTTTATAAGTCAGAAATCCTGAGTTTGCTCCCACAACATTTGTGAGTCAGTAAAGTCAAAATGTCAGGGTTTCCTCTCAAAAGGAAAATTGCGACTTTATAAAGTTAGAAATTCTCTTCAAAATTGCACATATTTGAAGTCAGAATTCAAGAGGTTTTTTTCTTGCAATATATGTGAAAGCTTATAAGTCAGAATTTATGAGTTGTCTGTCTCCAAATTTACATTTTCAAAATGTCAGAATTTCTCAGTTTTCTCTTGCAAGTTTATAAAGATACAAATGTTGTTTTTTTTTTTTAAAAAAAAATTTTACAAAATAAGCCCCCTCAACAGAACCTTAAATAGGACCCCTCCAAAAGCTATAAATGTCCCGACATCTTCTAATATCTAAAACAAGGATAAATAAATAAATAAATAAAAAAGAGCTGAGGAGAAGCAAAAAATATTTACTGAAGTAAACATTCTGCTGTGATTGGAACATAAAGGAAGTTCAGAGCATCTGTAGCTGCTCACCGTATATCCAGCCAACGACAATGGTCTCGACGCAAGCAATGACCAGGAGACTGGTTCCACTGGGACCGAAGGTGTCAACCAGGGTGAAGAGGACGATCCCTCCCTGAGACATGAAGAGAAGATGGAACCGTCAGGTCCGACGGGTCACCTCGACCCTGTTCAGGACAGCCGGTCCTGACGCTCAACACCCAGCTTACCTCGGTCACGAAGGGCAGCCCCAGCAGGAAGCAGACGACGGCGATGACCAGGACCAGAACCTCTCTGGCGCCCGGCCTCCTCAGACGCCTTGGGAACAGGTCCGTGATGGCCGTGGCCAGGCTCTCCACGCACACAAACTACAAGCACAGAGCAGACTATTATAGGCTGTATTCAGGAGGATGGTACTGGTGATCGTGATGTGAATGATACCTGGCTGTCCAGACCCAGGAACAGAACCATGAGGAAGAAGAGCACGGCCCAGAAGGATGAGCCGGGGAGCAACGACAGCGCTCTGGGATAGGCTACGAAGACCAGGCCCGGACCTGCAGGGGACATGTGGATGCAGCTTTTACAGTTGAATGAATGAATGAATGCTTTATTTTGGTTTAAAAACAAAAATAAAATCATGTTTTTACAAAAGAATTGATCAGATAGCAACCTGAAAAGAACTAGGCTGAAGGCCCAAGGCTTATGTTTGTCTATCCTATACCATCAAAGGATTAACTGAATAATTCACAATAAAACATCAGTACTAGTACATCATTACAAAACACATGATAACTTAAAGAGAAAAATTGAATTCAAATCATCAAATTTCATTATAACTTTTGATAATATTAGATTTTAAAGTCTTCTTGAAGACTAACATAGAATTACACATATTTATTTCATTGTTTGATCCATTCCATAATTTTACACCCAAAACTGACACACATCTGTACTTTAGATTAGTTTTGACTTTGTGAGTTTCAAACATTAATAACCCCTTTAAATTATAAACCACCAGCCTTAGCTTAAACATTTTTTGAATACAAACGGGAATTGTCTTAATTACCACTCGATACATAATTTCTAATGTTTTTGAATATACAATGTCCAAAATTTTCAATTTTTAATTAAAGGGCTATTATCCTAATATAATCATAATTTTCTCAGTCTTCTTCTTCTAATTAGACTGTCACAGACTTTAACATTTAAAGTGCTCAGTAGTAGGGCTGTAGTGATACACTAATCACGTGATACGATATGATACGATAAGCGATATTCGGCTCACGATATGATATATATCGATATTCGTATTACAATACATTTACATCATTTTCCGAAAGATTTTGAAAGATTTTAAAGGGACAAAGTGATTTTGGTGACATCTTGTGAGTGTTCCAATGACTTTGTTTGAATTTATTGAACTGAAAGCATCAATTACACATTATATGGCTGACAGGCAGCTTGCAAATGCTGGACAAAATGAATAAAAGATTTGTTGAGAAAAATAGTTTCATTTATTTAAACAGTGCAAATTGTTGCTTGCAAGCTTTTAAAGGTGGGACAAACGGGGGTTTTGAAAGAAGCTTAGAATATCGATACCCGCGGCTGAAAAAATTTCAAACTCTCTGGGGAAAAAAATATCGATATATATCGCAGAATCGATAAAATCGCTCAGCTGTACTCAGTAGCTCCTGGGTTATTTCGTGTCTACCTGAACACTACATGGTATGACCTTCAGGTAAATTTGATATTCCAACTTGAGAATAATCGTTTTTCACTTCAGAACATTGAGCACCAAACTGTTTGGAAATCGAGCTCTTCTTAGATTGACATGAAGAGTTGGTTTTCTAAGACTTTTGCTCATGTCTTTCCCTCTTGGCATTGGAGTAACACACAACTGAACAGTCCAGACCAGGAAACTGCCAAATCCTCTTCTTTTATATGTGTTTTTTTTCTTTATCCATGATGATCTGATTATTTTGTTTTATTTTGACACAAAAAAGAAGGAAACAGAGTCAAAAACAGGCCTGTAATATTCAGAAAGAAGGCCATTTAAGGTCAGCATCACGTTTCATCTCTTATGACTGACTTTTCTAAACAGAAGATGCCATCTGGTGGACATTTTTGGTAACTTTCACCATAAAGGCTCCAGCACAAACAAAATAACTACAACATCTGCTTTAGGATATTGATTCCACAAGGCTTCCTGGAAAAAGAAAAAAAAAGAAAGAAAGAAAAAACAGAAGACAGATGTTGATCAACTCACCACTGGCAGTGACGTCTTCAATGGAAAGGTTGAGGTCGTGGGCCATGAACCCCAGGATTGGAGAACACCACGAACCCGGCAAAGATGCTGGTGGCGCTGTTGAGGCAGCAGAGCGCCAGGCAGTCCCTGCAGCGGGACGGGAAATCAAACCGGCGCCGTTAGGAGCGCACGCACGCTAACCCTGCCGCAGGTGTGTGTGTGGTGAGGACACCCACCTGTAGCAGTTGTTGTTGTACTTGTTGTAGCTGCCCAGAGCCGTCAGGACCCCCTGACAGACGGCGTAGGAGAAGAACACCTGCGTCCCCGCGTCATTCCACACCTGCAGAGGATGAGAGCGACCCGTGAAACGCGCGGACCAGGTGTTGAACAGGTGTTGTGAAATTTCTTCCTATTTGAGTTGACTGCGCATGCGTACAGCAGCAACTTCAGAAGGCCGTAATATTCTGCTGCCGGAAGAGAAAAGGTTCGTTTCTTGTATTTTTAATACTTTCTATGCACAGTATTTATATTGCATAGGTTATTGGAGGACTTTTTTCTTCACCTTAAATTATATTAACTGTACTTCACAGAATGACAAAAGGAGATAAAACGATAAAATATCAACTTTTTTTTAACTCCAGTGTACATTTCTAATCAATCCTCTTCTACCACCTACTCTTCTTTCCACCCTTTATATCCTCATACTCATCTTCATTGAACAGTGATCCCTTATTTTTCGCAGTTAATGGGGACCGGAGCCCCCCGAGCCTCAATAATGTGTTTAAAATATGTTTTAAAAACCCCCAAAAAAGAATTGAGGCACTGCAGTGAAACAAGACAAAGACTCAACTGTGGTCTTTCTGTTACCTTTACAGCCTCTGGTCTCTGAACCGTAGTAAACAAAATTGCAATATTGCGCAATATTGTTGATCCTCCTAGTTAAGTGTACTATTTAATGTGTATTATGTGTAATGTGTATTATTGTGTGGGCTACTTGACACCGTAATTTCCTTCGGGATTAATAAAGTTACTCTACTCTACTCTACTCTAAACAAACCGCTGCTATTGTGCTATTTTTGGCTTGTAATTAGCGGCTAACACGCTAACAACAACAAAAGAAAAAGTCTGGTTTTCTCTGCATGGAACGAGCACTTTATTCTGGCACTGCAGGAACTTGTAACATCACACAGGTTGTATTGTTTGTTGTATCGTTTTCTTCTGATGTCCCACAACACACACACTCCATTTCCCATAAGGCCACCTTCTTAAAGGGCCCAGGCTGGCTCACAGCATGTTTTCACTGAGAGAACGCGCACAAAATCCTGTGATGTTTCTGCAATTTTTTAAATTTTTTAAAATTATATTATATATTTTTGAAAAAAATCCGCCAAGCACTAAAACCGCAGTACTCAAACCGCGAAGTGGCAAGGGATCACTGTACGGATTCATAATCCGTCCGTCCGTCCGTCGTCTTCCACTTATCCGGATAATTATGGTTATTAAATGTGTATAATAATATGCTACCACCCAAAACACAGAGGAGAGCAGATATATGTGCTGGTAGGATGTTGTTACAATGTAGGTAAAAATTACAGATTGAGGCTGTATAATTTTCCGCTACGGTAGGAAAAATTTTTAGGTAGGAAGAAATTTCAGAACACCGGTTGCGCCGCCGCACGCGAAGGAAACCATCATCACACGCCTCTTCCTGTTTTGCATCTCTGCACAGCAGTGCGCGTGAATGTGCGCGTTGAGCCTGCGTGTGTTGTTGGCGGACGCGATCACCCGCCTGCGCGTCCCGCTCCATCTGTTCCACATTAGAGGCGCCGCAACTCTTTCAATAAAACAAGAGGCGCTGGAAAGTTTCCAAACTAATAGACAGGCCCTCTCTCCCGCTCCATGGCGTGCTCGGCTCTTATTTTTCATTTTTTATTTTTTTCCTGCCTCGGGTCAAAAAAACGTCTGCGGCTAAGGATCTGCACATCAACACCGGACAAAGAGTAAACTGTTGAACGATGTTGAAATCCTTGGACGGACTGAAAAAGGAGAAACATTCATGACAAGAAACAGACCCCAGAAACAGGCCGGAAGTCAAGCATGAATTCCTCTGCAAACCCCCAGAAAAAGAACAAAAGAAACCCCAGACTCAAAAAAATAAGGCTCAGAAACCAGATCTGGTTCTGAGCGCATCTGGAATTTGCGCAACTGAGCTCCGTCGCACGCAACCCGCTTTCACCTGCTTCCACCAGACCGCCGCGCTCTGGTGTTGAACCACAGCGGGTCGAGAAAACAGCCGCGTGGTGTCTTCAGGCTCCAGCAGCACAAATGTGACATGTTAGATGCGTCCAGTCACCTGATTTATCTCCAAACGGGACTGGAATTCAGAACAGAGCCAGAACAGCGGATACACGCGCAGCTGGAGAAAAGAAAAATACGAGCCGCAGGGGCTTTTTCTCCAGTCAAACATTCCAATACAGCGACGCTTCAAATGCTATTTATCCTTTAAACTGCAGAAATAGATTTTATAACATCATCAGTCCTCCCACAGACGTCCTAAAAGGAGATGAAGAGCCTCAAATTAGACAAAAGAGATTTATGGATTCCTGATGATCTTTCATGACTTATTTGCTTGTGTTTCATAAACGATGGTAGGTAAGTGGGGGGGGGGGGGTCCAAGTTAAGTGGCTGATTTATTCTGATTTTAAATCTGAATAGAATAATTCCGCGGTCATGTATACACTCATTCTGCTTTAAATTAATTCCGGTCTTTCTGCGCATGCTCGTTCTCATCCCCGTCTGTCGCGATGACGCTTATATTCCGCGCTGGGCTTGTTTTCAAAATAAAGTTTCAAGATGGCAGCACGCAGTAAATGGTGGTCAAGAGCAGAGACGATTTATTTAATAAATAGCTTGGAGGAACCGGAAATAATTGAAAGAACAGATGGCAGGAAACATAAAAATTGTGAGCTTTTCGAAGTTGTAGCGGCCAGGTTAAATGAAGGATGCTAATAATGTAGTCCTCCATGTTGTTGCTAATCGAGTACGCTTGTTTTCTTCCGGTAGACGTAAATACGTAAAGACGTCCGCCCCCCCATCCAATCAGAACCCTTCCCAACCCTCAGACCTTAAGCGGAATTGGATAAAGCCGATCAGACGTGCTTTCCATGTAAACCTCAATTCGAAATTACTATTTCCATGTAAACTCGAAGGAAAATAGTTTAATTCTGAATTATTAATTCGGAATAATTAATTCCAAATTAAAACACATCATGTAACCGTGGCCATTGTGAGGCCCCTGGAGAAGAGAGTCTGGTTGACTGTCAGACCCTCAGGTGGTCGCTGAAAAGTGGACCATCTCCACACCTCTGCTTTGTCACCGTTGTCGTTTTAAAGTTCTCACTATAAAACGAGTTCTCACTTGTTCTAACTAGTTCTCACTGAGACCAGAACAGTGGACCACATCAGTCCAGTTCTGAGGTCCTTACACTGGCTGTGTAACTGCCCAGTGTACCTGCAGAAGTGTTTATTTGACATTCTTTGTTATAATTTCATCAATATTTCAATTCATGGTCATTAAAAACTGATTTAAAAATATTGTTTGGTTAAAAAAGAAGTATTTTTTCTTATGTAAGTTTAAGTTTAATTGATTTGGCGTAATTGATCACATGGTTAAAGTTCAGAGGTCGCACCTGTGGCATTGTGGGGTGAAGCAGCACGGCGGGAAAGAGCAGCATGATGGCTACAGAGTAGAGGGCCAACATAACGATAAAAGAAGTACATACGGCCACAAAGTATTAACTCACTACATGGTCCAGGAGGCGCACACGGTAACTTTAATTTTACACTTTATATGGGTTTTTAACTGTGTATAATGTTTGTGTGACTTAAATGGACAGTTTAATATGTTGCTGCTATGCTAACTGGTCGGGTCCTGTCTATGTCCGGGTATTAGCAGCAAATGCTATCGTTGAACCTGTCTAAACTCTGGACATGTGTATTTCAATCGTTTTTATGTCTTTATTTTTTTTAGTTTTCACAGTGTCTGCGGAGGAGGAATGTTGAATAAAAATCCAAAAAAGACATCAGTATGATGCGTGGCCATTATTTCTTTGGACCGGTGTAGTTATAGGCTGCCTGTCCGTCAAAGGATGGACTATAAAGTTCTGCTGCTGGTCTATAAAGCTCTGAATGGTTTGGGACCAGAATACATCAGTGACCTCCTGAGCCAGTATGAACCCACCAGACCCCTCAGGTCACCTGGATCCGGTTTATTATCAGTCCCCAGATTCAGAACCAGACATGGAGAAGCTGTGTTCAGTTTCTATGCTCCACATGTCTGGAACAAACTCCCAGAAAGCCTCAGATCAACTGAAACCCTAAAACCTAACCCCTAACCCTAAATCCAGGTTGAAGACTCACCTGTTCTCAGCTGCCTTTAAATCAGATTTTATTTATTATTTTCTTTGTTTTTATGCTTTTATTCTTTTACTTTTTAGTGCTTTCTTTTTCTGTGATGCTTTTAATGTTTTATGTAAAGCACTTTGAATTGTTGTGTACATGAAATGTGCTATACAAATAAACTTGCCTTATGGACAGAGTTTCTAACTGCGGTAGAGTCGGTGGAGGGGGGGGGTCCGCTTTGGTGGTCTCTGAATTCCATCTCTGCTTCTGGCAGTCGATGTCAAGGTCAGAGACAGATTTATTTATACAGCACACTGAAAAACAGACCAAAGTGCTTTACAGGAAGAAAAAAAAAAACCAAAACAACATAAATAATGCACACCGAGACAAACAGGGCAAAGGCACTAAAACAAAACACTAAAAAATAAAATGACAAGATGTCAAGGCTCAACTGGAGCTGGAAGCTGAAAGGTGGAACTGCTCCAGTTTGTAAAGGTAAACTGATCCAGAGAAAAGGACCGGCTACTGGAAAGGCCTCTACGTCTGGATCTGGATCTCCAGATTAGATGGACCTTCTGACTGGATGACCCGAGCACTTTGACTGGGGGCATGAGCAAGAAATGGTCCGGACATGTACGGCAGCGTTACCCCATTTAAAACCTTAAAAACAAGCAGTAAAATCTTAAAATCTGGGAGCCGGTGGAGTGGTGACGTACTCAAGTCTTCTCGTCAGAGTTGAGAGCCGGGCGGCGGCTTTTTGGACCAACTGGAGGTGACGACTGATCCAACAGCACGTACAAAAAATTACAACAGTCCAACGGCATTGTTGGGGGTTCAGTTCAACCAACAGACGTGACTGCACGACACTGGTTTTGATGAAGAACTGATTTGAAGTTTAAACGGGTTGTCAAAAAAATAAATCACACCCAAAGTCCGAACAAAAGAACGAGTAAATGACCCCAAAGTAGAGGTCTTCACAGGTCCACTTTCATGGACCCAAACCCGAATGGACCTGTGAAAATTCGACCCGAAACCGACCCGACACGAGCTATCATTATAAGTCCAGGAGTCCGAACCTGAATGGACCTGCAATATTTGGACCCGAAACCAACCCGACCCGAGTCTTTAGTTTCCGACCACGAACCGAACCGAGTTACCCGAATAGAACCAAGACAATCCAGCCCATAGTTGCTCATGTTAAAGTTGTCTAGCGTTGAATAAAAATTGCATTTTCTTACCTAAAGTTGTCTTCTTCTACCGGTTCAGTTGCTACATAGGCTACGTGATGTAAACAACAATAAATCCACGTCGTTATTTTCTTTGTGGATACAGATGCTATTGGTAGCAACTGCTAACGCTAATAGCCTACACCGGTCAGGACGTGTCGTGAATATGTTCTCTCATCCAACGTCATGTTGGCGATTCGTTGTGTTTTACAGCTGCTGGGCAAACCGCTAATAACATGCTACGGCAACACGATTGTTTCATGACAAACACGCCACGTTAATGAATAATTAATTTAACTGCCCCGAGTCCTGACATTAGCTGCCACCGCCAATATCTTTACCTCTCTCAAGTAAATGTGGACCCAGCCTGTCAGAGAGCACCGACCGGACCCGAGACTAACTGTACCGATTCCGACCCGAACTCGGAGTCACATCTTTTCAATGAACCCGAGACCCGATTCAGGTTGGAACCTTGGGTTTTCAGGTTTGTAGGGTTGTTCCGAAGACCTCTACCCCAAAGGGCCAAGAGTCTTCACACAGAAGGCTTAGGTCCAATCGGTTCTTCAGGTAACCCGGGCAGCTCGTCAAGCGCTGCAGAACCTCTAGACTTAACAGGTAAATATAATTGAATGTCATCTGCAGAACGATAAAAGAACAGATTGTCTTTCTTAAATATCGATCCCAAAGGTAGAGTTACCTGCATTTGTGGTTAAAAGAAGATCATTAAAAACTTTTAAAAGGGCAGTTTCTGCACCAGGAATCAGAATCAGAATCAGATTTATTATTGTCACTGAGCCAGCGTCCCAACACAGTGAAATTTGTCTTCCCAGTACACCGTCCAAGAGAAACATACAGAAACAACAACAACAACATATGGACAGGAGTCAACGGTGCTTGGGTCAGCGCTATAAGAGCGCTTCTACCGTGTCAGAGAGTAGTACACTCAAGCACATGCCCAAGTACACCACCCTCCGGCCAGGGCACTTTTAGCAGAAGAAAATATGATCACATAGGGGATGGGGGGGAGAGGATAAAAAAGAGGTGTCTCCCACCACATGTCCTTGATCAGAGGCACATGTTGTGGGATTCACAAAAAAAACCTCAGCACAAGCATAACAAACTTATTACGAAGACATCATATGGGTCAGGAAAGAGGTGGGGGGAGGGGGAGTGTCCAGCTAAACAGTCTGTGCGCGAGTGCCCAGTCCGTCCAGCGTGGGGGGGTAAAAACATCCAGGAGCCAGCGGAGGCAGTTGGGCAGGGGGAGGGAAGTGTGTGTGTGTACATGTGTATGTGTGTGCGTAAGCCAGTGACCCCTGTCCCAGTTTGGTCTGGAGCCACAGGTGTTGTTTGGAAAGGGGAGGGGTCGGGAAGGAGCGTCAAAAAGTCATAATATTCAGGAGAGATTAGGTCGAAGGCCGGCCTTGAGGCGAGCTTCGTTTCAGGGGAGCCGGATTCAGATAAGAGAAGAATGTTTTCGGTCAGGCTGACATGAATTCTGTCTGCCTTCAAAGTTTTTTGCTGGTCCATCTCGGCGGGAATAACTCCAATTGTCCGAATTACAGGTCAATTCTCCCTGAGTGGCGCTTGAACTTCTCCAGGGTCGAATCCATTTTGCCAGAGTTCAAAACCGTCACTAGAATCACTTCCAGTTTCCGGTTCAGCTCACCAAATCAAATCAAATCAAATCAAATCCTTTATTGTCACTGTTCACATTGTTACCAACATTAACTGTGAAAATCAGTTTAGCAGCTCCACATGGCAGCAGGAGAGAAAAACAAGAAAAAACACAAAAGCACGATATCACAATAAACAATATGAAAACAATATAAAATATAAAATATTTACAAGGTATAAAAAAAAAGAGATGGCTATGATAAATAAAATGGGTATGATAAATACGGGTATCAGTGTTATTATTTACAGCAGGTATAAATAAAATGGGTATGATAAATACAGGTATCTTTTATTATTTACAGCAGCTAGGTGTCTTTGGGGGGGAAGGGATATTGCACTTAGTGGTGAGTGTGACCATTGTCAGTCTTAGAGTGGGGGGTGGGGGGTGATGGCTTTGACAGCCTGGGGGAAGAAGCTGTTAATGAGTCTTGTAGTTCTGGCTTTGAGAGAGCGGAATCTCTTTCCAGAGGGAAGGGGGCAGAATAGGGCATAACCGGGGTGTGAGGGAATCTGTGCTGATGTTTCTGGCCTTCTTTTTCAGTCGGCCAGTGTAAATGTCTCTGAGGGGGGGAAGTGTGGTCCCAATGATTGTCTCCGCCGTCCTCGCCACCCGCTGCAGGTCCTTCCTGTCCTTGGCAGTGCAGCTGGTGAACCACACTGTACAGCAGTAGGTCAGGATGGACTCGATGGATGCCCTGTAGAAATTAACCAGCAGGGGGCGGGGGAGGTGAGCCTGCTTCAGCTAGAGCAGCAGTCTGAGTGTTCACAGCGCGACTCATTCCAACACACACGGCAGGCAGGTTGACGGTGTCCAGGATAGCAGCTGCCGTGTAAATTTTCCGATACAGCAGGTATCCGCCAACTCCAAACAGCAGAAATCCTGTGATCATAAATCCCAATAGGTACACTTTGGTGTCCACAATGAACAAGGGGGGCAGACATCCCAGATTCCATCCAAAATCCTTGATGTATCCAGCCAGTATTCCATCGGGACCGGAGGACTCTCCTGTGTCCTGTTTTCTCTTCGAGAAAAATTGATTAATTGCATTGAGAAGTCTTGCAAGGACAAGACTTAAGACCAGACCAATGATGTGGTCCTGTTGGTGTCATCTTCATGTGGGGGTGGCGGCCCCACATGAAGGGGCAGGGGTGAGATTCAGATCACGGTTCTCCATTGGAAGATGTTGGAATCCCCTCAGTGTCTTAGTGACATGCTGCCCCGTGTGGAGGAGTTTCCGTATCTCAGGATGGACCTGTGGTCACAAACTGGCCGGTGACTGGAAGAACAAGATCGTGGATATAAGCAGCTGAAATGACTTTACTTTCCACTGCAGGCTCATTGGACTCTCCCTGAGATGAGAGGTTCACCCATACGGGACGAACTCAAAGTAGAGTCGCTGCTCCTCCAAATCGAGAGCAGCCAGTTGAGGTGTTTGTGGTACCTCAGTTGGTTCTGGAGATGCCTCCCTGCAGAGGTGTTTGGGCCACATCCAACCATAGAAAGGCCCCAAGGCGGACCGAGGACAAGCTGCAGAGATTATGGTCCAATTCCAATTCCTCTCTTAACCCTCAATCTCAACCTTCACCCTTAACCCTCAATTTTTGGCCCTCAATCTTAAACCTTGAAAGTAAGTGTCAGGACTATCTTGTGACTTAGAAATGGGACACCCCTTGAGTGCAGTTACGTCTTCAGACTGAAATGTATCAGAGCCCCTGTTGTCTCTGTATTTCCTGAAATGACACATTGAAAAGAGCGCTGTATATTCTCCAAATAATATTAGCAAATAACACAATAGAGGATACATTATTCAGTTCTCAGTCGCTACACAACAAGGTATACAAGTAATGTGAAGCCGACCGGGACCGGCGGTCCGGCAGCAAACATCGTAAAGTAAAAAAATTTATGTTATGCAACAACAATGTTAATCCATGAAAAAAGTCTCAAAAAAAGACAATAAGATGGTTTCGTAACATTTATATCTTTAAGAACTACGAAGATACTTACATTTGTAGCTAGCTTTTTTTGTTGCCATCCTTTTCAAAGATGTCTTGGCTAAATTACCCAAAGCCTTCTGGGTAGCCCTTACTTCCAAGGGTGGTGCCGGAGTATCTCAATTTTGAGGGCGATACAGCCCTCAAACTTGTTCCTCAATTTGACGTTCTAAGAATTGGGACACCACTTGCACTTAGCGGGAGCGCACATTTTTGAGATTGAGGGTTGAGATTGAGGGTTAAGGGAGGAATTGGAATTCACCCAAAGACAATAAGATGGTTTCGTAACATTTATATCTTTAAGAACTACAAAGATACTTACATTTGTAGCTAGCTTTTTTTGACGCCATCCGTTTTCGAAGATGTCTTGGCAAAATTACCCAATGCCTTCTGGGTAGCCCTTATTTCCAAGGGTGTTGCTGGAGAATCTCAATTTTGAGGGCGATATGGCCTCAAACTTGTCCCTTCAATTTGACGTTCTTAGAATCGGGACAGCACTTGCCCTTAGCGGGAGCGTTCATTTTTGAGATTGAGGGTTAAGGGAGGAATTGGAATTCACCCTATGTGTCTCAGCTGGCTCGGGTACACCTTTGATTTTACCGAAGGGGTTGGAGGGGGCGGTTGGGGAGAAGTGAGTGTGGGCGGCTGTCTCGACGGCTGGATGGATGGGTGGGTGGTCCAAGCAATGACAGCACCACATCCACGATTCAGACATTAATAATATTCTTATATCCACTATCAGACTCCAAACTTCTCATTTCCACCCCCAAACAATCATTGCGGTCTTACTCTTCCTCTAAACATGGTTCCAACGTCTAAACCGTCCACGTTATCTGGAGCAAACCGCAAATGTGAACCACATGTTCCCCTCCGATTACGCTCCATGCACATTTGTCACGTGCATCGCCGTTGTCCGGTGTTCCCAGGAAGATTAGCCGAGGAGGGAGAGGCGTTAGATGATTAGCGGTTCCCCTGGGATCCTTTCTAAACCATCACACCCCTTCGGTCTTGGACTGATCTTTGCTGCTCGACTCCTGGGACAGAAAATGACGGTCTTGAATTTCTTCCATTCACAGACAATCGTTCTGGCTGCGGGTTGGTTCCCTCCAAACTCTTTAGAGAATTTTTTGGAGATTTATTTTGTGGTTAACTTACAAATAAGATTTAAATCACAGGTGCTAACACTGTCTGATTTTCCCCTCATAAACAAACAATGAAGAGTTATCACTAATCTTTTCTGGTTATTGCTATCTCGGAGGTGATCTGAGGTGACGCAGAGTTTCTCCGTAATCACGCCTTTGAGAGCAAACGTTGCTACCAGGACGGTAAATAACGAAGGTCGGCTCTTACTTGTGGATCAGCGAGTCTGCTGAAGTCGGGACTGAGGTAGAATCTGAGGCCCTCCGCGGCTCCGGGGAGCGTCACCCCGCGGAAGAAGAGGATGACCAGCATCAGGTAGGGGAAGGTAGCGGTGAAGTAGACAGCCTGCAAACACAGATGCACAAGAGCAGCTCTGTTTAAAGTCATATCTGGAACTTGTAATGGGATGTGGGGGGGAGTTAGCAGATAGTTGTCTTCAAACATCCCAGACAGATTTTGAGTAAAAACATTTGTATTGATTTGGAGTTGCTTTCTTCAGCTGTGATTTATGACCTCCTGAAGCCAAAATGTGTTTGGAGCCGTTGAAAAGATCTACTGTGGGAACAGTTACTTTTGTTTTTTCTTGTATTAGCGTAAAGTGAACAAATGAATCCATCAGATCTGTTTTGTTCTTTGTTTTTTTTTTTTTTTTTACAGGAGGCATCTGCCAACCATTGACAGCATACCAGAGCAGTGATATTGTGGTTTGTGGCTCCTAAGATGACTAACTGTTTAACGGTTAAAAGACGTTCCCTTTCATGATATCATAATTAGGGCTGGGCAAGTTAAGGCACAAATGCATAGCCTTTCAAAATACTCATCCAGAGAAACATCATCGAACATTAAGATTCTGCAAACAAGTCAAGAGAAACATTTTTTTAGCCCCCAGTCTCTTGGGGGCGCTGTGATGCTGGTTATTCCAACAGGGGGCGCTGCAGCAGGTCCACTTCCCACGACTATGGGACGAAAAGTTCTGCATCTCCTTCAGATAGAGCTGGCCGATACTGGGAATTTTGGTATCGATCCGATACCAAGTAAATACAGGGCCAGTATCGCCGATACCAATACGGATACCAATACCGATACTGATACGATACCTTTTCATATTAAGCTTGATCTATCATGAAACTGTTGACCTTTTGGCGTTTTTGTGATTTCTGTCTTCGGCTTATTTTGTTAAAACCTAGAATACAATTTCGTCAAACTTTATAGGTGACAGCAAAATATTTTATTATCACAATTAACATTTTTCTGTAAATATTCTTTGGAGTTGAATTGTTCTGTTCATAATGTTTTTTTCTAGTCCACGTCTTATATTATACATTTCAATACTTGTGTAATTTTGTTTGCACCGTGTGCCCTTTCCTGTTGCTTTAACTATAAATTTCCCCGTTGTGGGATAAATAAAGGAATATCTAATGTTATTTTATCTTGGATAACACCTTTCAGTGGGATACATGACATGAACTGGGTTATTTCAAGGTCTTAATTATGTTTTTCTGACTTGGCTCCAGTAACATGTGACTTAAGTAACATGTACTTTGAAAGTTAATATGAATTGATGCTGAAATTGACCACACGCAGCAGTCAGTGCTTGTGGGATAGGGGTGTGAAAAAAAAATCATTTTGGCAATATATCGCGATTTTTGGCCGCCCAATATGATATCGATTTTTCAGCTCCTAATATCGATTTTTTTCAATTTTTCAAAAACACTTATTATAAACAATAAATAGGTTGTTTTGAACATATACAGCAACTTGATTTTTCATGTCTACTTTTAATTATGATATTAACTGGGTAGAATATCGCAATATATCGTGATATCACGATATCGTGATAATATTGTATCGTGACCCAAGTACCATGATACATATTGTATTGCGAGGTCCTTGCCAATACTCATCCCTATTGTGGGACAGAAAAAAAGCTTGAGTATCGATCTTTTTACACAAGTATCATTTGATATCAATACCAGCGTTGGTATCGATATTATCGATATTTGGATCGATCTGCCCAACTTTAGCGTCAGAGATTACAGAGAATCCCAGAGGAGTGAAAGGACTGACGGACGTATCACACGTGCGAGAAGCAAATCTGCTCCCATTTAGGTAAACACGTTTTTCAGGGAAGACCCTCTCATTGTTCAGCAAGACGATGCCAAACTACACACTGCATCCGATACAAAAAGCTTGGTCTTGCAGCAGAAAAGTGTCCCCAGCAGCTCAGGAAGTTCACCAACTGAAAACATTCAGAGCATCGTGAAACAAAGAGTGCAACAAAGAAGATCTCTGGCCGTTGAGCAGCTTTAATCCAACATTAGACAAAACTTTTTTAAGACGCCTGGCTGCCATCAAATTCAATATTATCTTCTTTTGTTTAAACATTTGATACGCTCTCTGTGCTCCATTATAGATAAAAGGGGTTCATGAGACTCTTTTCTGATTGGGCCCCATACAAAGTTAACAGCCCTTTTGAATAATCATGGATCATCACAGCGCTCACCTTTCCAGTAGTTTTGATTCCTTTCCAGATGCAGAAGTAGCAGATGACCCACGCGAACAGGAGGCACAGAGCCAGGTCCCAGTGAACCTGATCCAGGGACATACTGTCGGACATCCTCAGCACACGATTGCTGTGGAGAAAAGAGAGGCGTAATCACTAGGGCTGGGAAACGATTAAAATTTTTAATCGCGATTAATCGCATTATTTCCCTGATTAATCACGATTCATCGCATTGTATAACGCAAAATTAATAATGAATTCAAAAGTAGTGTAAAATGCACTAACATGCGTTAACGCGCGATAAAATAAATGTTGGCGTTAATAAATTAATGCGTTAACGTGATAATAATGCGTTAACTTGCCCAGCCCTAATTATCAACTCTGTAACCAACCTGGAAGGTTACACAAAAAATTCAATAATAATAATAATTATAAGAATAATAATAATAATGATTAAGAGCTACAAACAATAATAAAATATTTTAATAGCCTCACCAACATCTCCGCATCCATCTACTTTCCCATTTCAGGTCCATTCTTAAAAACATTAAAACAAAGCTAATAAATAAGTAGTTAAACCTACTAAATGATAGTACAATAGTATCCTATTGGCCCGAATATAGGACGATATTTTATTCTGGAATTCATATTCTCAAAAATTGGAGTCATCTTATAATCGAGGACTAGGCGTTTCTATTGTCTTTACACATCTGCGCCACTAGATGGAGCCGCACCAACGTAACCAGTAAGCGAATGGAGCGTCACGGTGAATGCATGCATATGGTACCATACTTCCTAAAAAAGATGAAAACATTTAAATTAGGGCTAAATTAGGGCAACGATTAAAATTTTTAATCGCAATTAATTGCATTATTTCCTTTTTTATAAAAAAAATTTAAAAAAGAGTCAACTAACAAAATCCTATCAATGTAGAGGCCACAATCAGAACATTAAAACAGGTAATTTCTGAGGTAACAGCAGAAACTTTTAACGGGGAGTTCAACTTGTCAGTTGTTACAAATAACCTTGTTTCTGTTGAATCCTCCATCTGGGAGAACTTTAAAATGAAAATGTCCATGTTAAAGTTCTGTAACTTTATCAATCCGTGTATCATTCATTCTTTCCATTTTCAATTGTCCAAAAAAAAAAAAGTGACATTTTATTACGTTTTTCGTGTTTTAATCTAACACAAAAAAAAAAAAAAAAAAAGCCTGTTTTTTAATATTTTTATTTTAGACTTGGATCAAAAACACAAAATTTAAAAAACAGGCCACAGAACTGAATTAGTTTTATAATGGAGGACTGGACTTTCTGTTGTCATTACACATCTTTGCCACTAGATGGAGCCGCACTGCAGTAACCAGCTAGAGAACAGCAGGACAGTGAACACATGGAGCAGATCTGATGGAACATGGAGGAATGACGACAAAGTTTTGTTGCAGTCCAGATTTTTCTTTTTCAGACAGAATTGTTAATATTGCTACCTGAGTTGCTACCCGAACTGTAAAACTGTTTTAGTTTTACCGCATGTTTATCTGTCAATTGTTTTCCAGTTCTGCAGCAGCCGGTAACAGACTTTTCAAAACAAAAGCATGTGAGCAACATGAGTTAACGCACGATAAAATAAATGTCGGCGTTAATAAATAAATGAGTTAACGCGATAATAACGCGTTAACTTGGAACCTAGTAATCACACAACTCATCCTCTGCAAGAGTATGATGCACGTTTAAGCCCCTCTTAAAAGAAAGACGAGTTTTCTTTCCGGATCCATGTAAGGAACACATTAAAAGCCAGACGTCTGTTTCTAAATGTCACGTCGTTCGAACTGATTTTAGTTTGTTTAGGACGCCTGCTGTTTGTGCTGCAGCCCCGCGGGGGAAAACAGCAGGAGGATATTCATCATATCTGCTCTCGCAGCGGATCAGGGGGTCATCATGTGATCGTGAAAATCAGCATCCGCATCTCAAACGATCCGACATGACAAGGAAAATAGAAAGGCAAATCATTTTAAATCAAAACGAATGAGGGAAATGGCAGCGTGAGCGGTCTTCTGTGGTTTCTGGGGAGCACGAGGCCACAGCTGGTCCCAAATCAACAGACTGCAGAACAACGGCTGGCGTTGTTGTGTTTGGACGGCTTCACTTCACCGTCCCTTCGTTCATCACGTTAATTCAGCACCAGGAGAGTTGAGTTGACTGCTCGGTGTCTGGGAAGCATTAAGAGTGATTGCAGAGGAATGCTCTCGATAAGAGCAGCTCAGCGGGGAGGACGACATGACCGCCAGTTGTTTTTCTCACGCTTTAAGGAGATGAATGTGTACATTAGTGGAGGCTGGTTGAAACAGGGCGTGATGCGTGAAAACAGCGACCCGAAGAAGGGAACGCTGCTCCCTCAGATCACTCCTATCTGATTTTAACAACCTTGATGGAAGTAAAGAACTTAAAGCAACCGCAAGGAGTTTTTTTCACGTTAAAATTAGGGCTGATGCAAGTTAACGCGTTATTATCGCGTTAGCGCATTCATTCAACGTTTATTTTATCGCGCGTTAACGCATGTTGTAGAGCCCTATGGAATCCGTGATCACGGAATCACGGACGGAATCGCGGAATTGGAGATTAAAAACGGAATTCACTTTAAATGCGCAATATAACAGAACTGAACAGCAATTTGCGCAAAAGTTTGTTTTTTTTCTTCCGGACTAAAAGTGACTTTTCTTTTTTTAAGATTTTTTTGGCACTAGTGACTTGTATTGATGGTGGAGAGAAGGGGGGCAGAGAGAACGGGGAAGACCCGCGGCAAGGAGCCGACAAGCCGGGAGTCGAGCTCGCGATTAGCCGCACGAGGACTGTAGCCTCTGTACCTGGGCCGCCTGCCCGAACCACTGCTCTACCGGGGCGGCCCGAAAGGAACTTTTCTTTCAAGAAAATGTTCCAACGGGGGTCACGAAAAGCTGAAACACTGCGCGCTTCTCCGCCTCCTGCCCCCGCTTTCCTCATTAATAAAAAAAAAAAAAAAAAAACACGTCGAAGCGGCCACCTGAGAAACCGGCGAAGAAGCGAAGGAACTACCGGCTGTCTCCCAGGTACAGGACAGAGCAGTTTCTCCGAGATTATTATGTGTCTGGTGATTCAGTGTTCTGCTAGTTTAGCCAGGACACGATTGAATGGACATGAAAAGATACGTGCGAGGATCACTGGACGAGTGAAAAGCACAAACATAAAAAGGCGAGAATCCCTCACTGATCAAAACACAAAGAGGCTGTAACAGCTGGAACACCTAAAGAAAAAATCACACTGACACACAACCAGTGTTCAGTGCTTTGGATTTCATAGCATCTACATCAGCTGTAGTAAATATAGTTTATTCTGTTATCAGACACATAGTTTGTCATGACGTACCTGAAAAATGTCAGGTACGTCATGACAAACTATGTCTGATAACAGAATAAATTAAACAGGCTAAAATGATTAGTTTACAGCTGTTGAAATTCCTTTCTTTTTTTCACTTTAAATGGATTTTACCTATTTTAGTTTTTTTTTCTTGAATTTTTTTCTTTGTCATAAAATGAATGTTTTATTGGACACAATGTGTTTAAAAGTATGATAACAGTAACGTTTACAGTTATATTTGCATAAATTGTCTATATTTCAATATTTTATATACTGTATTGGGGTTAAATTTGCATAAAATGCTTAAAACGAAATTCTCAAAAATTAAAAACCGAAAAACACCGAAAATGAAAAAAATCAAAACGGAATTTGAGAAAAAATAAAACGGATTTCATAGGGCCCTAATGTTGCTCACATGCTTTTGTTTTGAAAAGTCTGTTACTGGCTGCTGCGGAACTGGAATATAACTGGCAGGTAAACATGGAAAAGCTAAAACCGACATGGAGAACGGTAAAAATCCGTGAACTTTACAGTTCAGGTAGCAACTCAGGTAGCAATATTAACAATTCTGTCTAAAAAAAAAATTCTGGACTGCAACCAAACTTTGTCGTCATTCCTCCATGTTCCATCAGATCTGCTCCATGTGTTCACTGTCCTGCTGTTCTCTAGCTGTTTACTTCACTGCGGCTCCATCTAGTGGCACAGATGTGGAATGACAACAGAAAGTCCAGTCCTCGATTATAAAACAAATTAAGTTCTGTGGCCCGTTTTTTTAATTTCGTATTTTTGATCCAAGTCTAAAATTGATATATATATATAAAAAAAAAAACAGGCTTTTTTTTGTGTGTGTGTGTGTGTGTGTGTGTGTGTTAGATTATTATTTTTTTTTTTTTTTTTTACTTTTAATTGACAATTGCAAATGGAAAGAATGAATGATACATGGATTGGTAAAGTTACTGAACTTTAACATGGACATTTTCATTTTAAAGTTCTCCCAGACGGAGGATTCAACAGAAACAAGGTTATTTGTAACAACTGACAAGTTGAACTCCCCGTTAAAAGTTTCTGCTGTTACCTCAGAAATTACCTGTTTTAATGTTCTGATTGTGCTGAGACACAATCATTTTGTTGGATTTTGTTTGTAGATTTTCTTTTAATTTTTTCATAAAAACAGGATGACATTAATGCCCTGGCAGTGGCAATAAGCTTTATTCTATTTTACATTTTCTAAAATGAGGTTTACACTAAATATGTGTTACTGACAAGTGCTGATGTTAAAAGTGTTTGAACAACAAATGTTTTGGCACTTTAGTTCATATGGCAGCAGAACATTTAAATAAAAGTGCATTTTACACTACTTTTGAATTCATTATTTGATTTTGCATATACAATGCGATTAATCATGATTAATCAGGGAAATCATGCGAATAATCATGATTAAAAATTTGAATCGTTGCCCAGCCCTAGTTAAAATATCATATTGAATTATATTAAAAAGTGTTGCTTTAGCTCTCGTGATCTTTCATGACTTCTGTTTGCAGAAGTAACATCATGGCAGAAGCTGCTCAGGCTGCTTTCAGACTATGTGACTTTCAGAGTCATGTTACCATTCACATTGGGTCACTTATCACAGACGGAGGCTCACATCAAGATCCACATGTTATCAACAAAACGCATGTGGCAAATTAGGCGTAAACACATGAAAAACAAGAGGTTATTTTGAAACGGTCTGAAGGACAAAACCACAGAAATGCCCCGACAGCTTCAGATATTTGGCTTGTTTATCATCAGTTGACCATCGGCGATGCATCGGTGATGCATCTGTGATGCGTCGGCGAGTGCTTCTGACAAGTCTTTGAATTGTTCACACATAACAATCAAGTGCCGACTCCGGACTTCTTGCCGATTAGCCACCAAACCGTCTGGTTTCAGCTCTGTGACTAAAATCATGGAGCTTGAAAGCGCCTTCTGAGATCCAAGAAAGTAGAAGCGAGGAAAAGAAAAACAAGACCGTGACAGTAACTAATGTCGTAAAAGCAATTAAACCTCCACGCCTGCAGGGGGCACCCTCAGTGCTAAAGTTAACACGGCTGTAGTTGATCTCTAATTAGTCTCCTCACTCTATTGATGCATTCGTATGGTGGGACTTAATGAAAACAAGGACTTGGAACTGCCAAGACTTTTTTATTTTTTTTCCACTTGCAACAGAGTAAAATAAAACTATATTTGATTGAACTTCCTGTTCTCTTTGTTGCAAGCAGTAAAATGAACTATGTTCTGATGTCATCGTAGTGACATCCAGGAGGAGAGATTATTTCATTTACAAATTACTCTTACTTGATATTAATGGAGTAACTCTCTGATATGCAGCAGCTGAATTAAATCTTCCACCACTGACAGATTAGGTGTCAGATAAGGGACGCCGTCCGTCTGCTTTCATGCTAAAACTGCACTTTTTCTTTGTGATTCAGATAAAATTGGATCCTTATGGCTGACCATGACGACACCGTTGAAGTTTGAAGTTCATCAACATAATCCTTATTTGAGTTCGATTCAAAATCAGCACTTCCTAAATAAGGAAACTGTCAGTTTATCAGTTAAGATTAAAAATACTCCATCAAATCTCCTGAACCGTGAAGTGCAGCGTATGTAAAATGTAAATTATATTTGAAGCACAGTTTGCATGGTCATTTTATGTCAGTAAAATGTCGCAACAGAGAACAAACAATGAGCCACATGCTCAGCTGTCGATGACGTGTCTGCTGCAAGAGTGCGAGCGTCTCACCTCCAGAACTCCTCCTCAGGTGAGTCGTTCATGAAGTTCGTGAAATTGCTGGAAACATAAAAAAAGAAATATGTGTTAGCTTTGCTGCTTTAGCTCCTGTGTGCACGGTCACAACACACATTCATCTGCAGCGCACCACATTCACCACCAGGCGACACACACCACGCCCATCGCTGCCGCCTCCACTGTCGGGTGATTTCAGTCTCTGACTGAATCAGGATTACAAGAGTTAATGAAATATATAAATATTAAATACGTTGGGTCAGACTGTCGAAGGACACATTCACTCCCTCTCATGCAAACACACAAGAAAACCAACATCTGCAGCTGACTTACCATTAATATATATGCAGACTTTTACCAGCCCCATTTTTAAGTATGTTTTTTTTTTGTTTTGATTGTTTTTTGCAGTTGTTTTTTTTTTTTGCATAAAAACAAACTAAAAATCATCTGGTCATACTGGGTCACAGCATTAGTCAAATAAAATAAAACAAAACCTTGCAGGCAATACAAAGTACCCCCTTACTGTTTCCAGAGGATTTAAGAGTGTGTGCAGCCAAGCGCTGCTAATCATCAGCCCTTGATGAACTGAGCAGTCGTGCCAAGAGGGAAAGACATAAGCAGTGGTCCAAGAGAAGCGACTGTTACCGTACAATCAGGACACGGTTCTAAAATTATTCCCAAACAACTTAGAGGTGAACATCCTGCAGTGAGAAGGATGATTCACAAGTGGAAAACATCATTTAACCCCCCCCCAAAATCCGCGAACTGGAGCCTCAATAATGTGTTTAAAATATGTTCAAAAACCCCCAAAAAGTAGCGAGGCACTGCAGCGAAACAAGACAAAGGCTCAACTGTGGTCTTTCTGTTACCTTCAGCCTCTGGTCTCTGAACCGTAGTAAACAAACTGCTGGTATTGTGCTATTTTTGGCTCATAATTAGCGGCTAACACGCTAACAACAACAAAACAAAAAGTCCGGTTTTCTCTGCATGGAACGAGCACTTTATTCTGGCACTGCAGGAACTTGTAACATCACACAGGTTGTATTGTTGGGCTCCTGTCGGTTAACAGAGAATGTAAATCTATACACGCTGGGCTGCTGTTGATGCTCACTACATTTTTCATCTAACCCCGTTTTCATTCTGCCGTCCCACGACACACACACTGCATTACCCATAAGGCCACCATCTTAAAGGGGCCAGGCTGGCTCACAACATTTCTTCGCTGTGAGAGAACAACATCCTGTGATGTTTCCGCAATTTTTTTCTTTATTTTCCGCGAATAACTAAAACTGTGGAACTTAAAGCACGAATTGGCGAGGGATCACTGTATATACTAGTATATAAGAGGGAATATAGGGAATGTGTGGGTGGAAGGAAGGAAGGACTGATGCAAGTATCTCCAGAGGTGAATGCCCCAGTGAATTTACCCCGAGGCCAGACAATTTACAAGAAAACAAAAAAAAAAAGCTGCATTTTAGACCAAAGAGAAGTCACTCAGCATGTCAAATGCTAAAGTTCCCGACAGCACAATCAGTCAAAGGCTGAACAAGTACAGTTTGTTCAGACGGGTTACCAGGAGAAAACTGCGTCTGAACAAACCGCAAGACCCCTGGAACCATGTCCTCCAGGTTAGACGAGACCACATTTGAGTCATCTGGCCCGAACGCCCAAACACCGCAGACCCACAGCAGAGCGTGGCGCTGGAGGAGTGAGGATCTGGAGCCGCCGTGCACCCGCAGAGGTGAATTAAAGGCGGACGTCCCGGCAGCTAAACATGAAACAGACATCAGGATGACTGAAAGGTTTTAGAGTCCAGACCTCGACCAAGAAGAAACTGAAGCAAAACAAAAGAGAGGAATTACTAATCGCAGTTATTGCTTCTAAAGGTGGATCTACAAGCTACTGGAGCATCGGGGTACTTTGTATTGCCCACTTGATTTTTTTTTTTTCTCTGTAGCATTCTTTTCATTAAACAGCCCACAAGACAGCGTGGGAGGAAACTGTTGTGCAACTAAATCACTAATGCCTAAATTGCTCCATTACTGTCAAAATATCCAGTTAAAACAACTCTCTGTCTACAAACTAAACCCAGTCATTTCCTTTAGGTTCATTACGACTCCACGTTTCAGCCCCCGAACCCCCAAAGCAGCCGTCAGAGCTGTTGGGTTGATGCAGGAGCTTCCCACGTTGACCACATAAACCAGGGGTGTCAGACTGAGTGTAAAAAAATGCAATGTAAATCAAAATAAAATGAAACTACACCTTATTATTTTGTTAAATAACAGATTCTGTATTTATTTCCATGTTTTCTGTCAAAATCCCGACGTAGATTAAACTCTTTCACGACTGACACAGCCTCATAACACAAAAGACATACTGTTTTTTCACCTTGAGATACAAACTTGTATCTATTTTCTCGTTGTTGATGAAACTGCCTTCCTTGTGCATGACTTTTTCTTTTCTTTGACATGTTGGGATTAGATTGTAGAGGTTTTTCTCAAATCCATCAGTTCTGAAAATCGTCTTGAGTTCTTGCTCATGATGATATACCGTATTGGCCCGAATATAAGACGATTCTGATTATAAGACGACCCCTATTTTTCAAATAGGGGTCCCCTATTTTGGGAAAATTAAAATATGATGAAGGCAATAAGGTTATTCATAAAACTTTTTTTATTGTACAATTACTATAGAAAAAGACATTCTGCTGTATTGTTAAACATTTTAATGATCTTATCTTTTTTCGGAAGTATGGTACCATACTTGCGTGTCAGATTTCCTTGTTATTTTAAGATCAAGGTATGGTACTATTTAATAAACTGTGTTCTCTTCAAATCTGAGACCATTGCCCCTTTTCCATTAGTACCTACTCGGCGCGGCTCGACTCGGTCTCAGTGGTTTTCCACTGTAGTTCAGTACCACCTCGATGTGGGTGGGGCCTTCATGGTAAGGTGGCCTGAAACGCAGTGACGTGTTTTATATGCGGCAACTCTGGTCACGTTTGCAACCATAACAATGGAGGACGTCGTTCGTCATTCGACCATGGAGTAGACTTGCCGGCCATTCTTCGTTTTGTGAAGTAGACAATTGCAGGTAAAGTAAAATCGCTGTTGAGTTTGTTGTTGCCGAGTTTTTAAATATGGCGGGTGTTGGGAGTCGCTTAAGGCTCATCCGTGACGTTGCTCTCTGGCCAATCAATGGCCCGCGGCGTGGTGACGTTGTATTCTCGGCCCGACTCAGCCCGGATAGAACCCCAGCCAAGCAGGTACGAAAAAAGGAGGGCCGAGCCGGTACTATGACCTAGTGGAAAACCTCCAAAGCCGAGCCGAGTCGAGTCGAGCCGCACCAAGTAGGTACTAGTGGAAAAGGGCCATATGACTCTGAATAAGCTACAACCATGTAGTTCAATAACTGCATAACTACTAAAGTCGAATTTTAGTCAAGAACAACATAAATAAGCCCCTTGCTCGAGTTGGCTGCGTGGTTCCTCCATTCTCACTGGTTACTTAGGTGTGGCTCCATCTAGTGGCGCAGATGTGTAATTACAATAGAAAAGTCTAGTCCTCGATTATAAGACGAACCCAATGTTTGAGAATATGACTTCTAGAATAAAATATCGTCTTATATTCGGGCCAATACAGCACTGTTATTGCTGTGGGTAACGACGAAATGCATTATGGGAGATGTAGTTTATTGTCAATCTGCGCTTTAAAGCGACGTAAGCTTATTTTAAGTCTTAAAATATAAAATTTAAGCCAATCGTGCACAAGCGCTCGAGGGCCTCATAAAATGACGTGGCGGGCCACATTTGGCCCGCGGGCCTTGTGTTTGACATATGTGACATAAACAGAGACGAGACAGATCCGTCACTCTGCAGGGGAGAACGTGTGTCACATGTGTCTGAAAGTTCACCCAGCTGAACGACGCAACTCACCTGTACGTGCTGAAGTTCTCAAAGTCGTAGTCTGAGCTGACGTTGCTCAGGAAAGTCCAGTTGGACTCGGGCCGGAACAGGCCGGGGTTGGCGAAGGAGCCGGCGCGACCGTGACACAACCCTGCCCGGGTGATGGGGGGGGTGAGAAAGCGGGGTGAAAGTGAGACAGGTGATGCCAGAAAAAGGCTCGTGAGAATGGGTCCTAATCAAATACAGATGTGCTTCAGCATCACAGGGGGGCGGGGCCTCACCAGAGTTCCACGGGTTCTCACACGTGGACCAGGGCAGAGGGCTCACGAAGGAGTTCCCCAGGTAGAAGATGGCCCACGCCAGAACCACGATGTAATAAACGTTTAGGTAGATCACGATCACTTGGGACGCAAACCCGACCCCTGCAAGAAAACAGTTGTTAGCTTCAACATCTGCATTTAATATGAACGGACCTTCAGCAGATTTCACCCTGAATGAAATCCCCGCGGCCACCGAGCATTTTTCTCTTCACTGCGTCCTTCTCTGTAGATAATCAGGGAATAAACAGGCCTGACAGATGCTGAACAAAGCAGTTATTGTTGAGGGTCTTCTATGTCAGAGCCTCGTCGTACCCTGGAACATGGGGCAGATCTTCCTCCAGGCCGTCACCCCGCCCTCGCTGGTGTACTGGCCCAGCGCCGTCTCCAGGAAGAACACGGGGATGCCGCAGCAGAAGAGGAACACAAGGTAGGGGATGAAGAAGACACCTGGAGGCACAGAGGTTCATGAGGAGGTCTCTTCAGTTTGAGATGCAAAGCAGGGGTCCTTTAATTACTTCTGCGTTGCAGAAAGTAGGACAGGAATCGTCACAGATGAGAAGATCAGAGACAGAAACTGAGTTTGCAGCTTTATTTGGTCGGGTTGCAGAGGACAGTTTTGTTTTATTGAATGGATTTGGAACGATTTTTTCTGGTAGAAAGTTTAAAATCTTTGTTCAGCGCCATAGTCAAGTCACTAAAACTGATTTTAGTGAAATAAAAAGCTCTAAAGCTCCAAACTCTGTCAGCTGATCACCTGGTCTGGACGACCAGATTCATTCACTCTGTACAAAACTTAAAGAAATGGATCTGATGTCCTTCCCATTTACAGTAATTCCCACCGGTACAGAACGTACCGGACTAATCTCAACAGGACAAGGCTTCATCCGATGACTCAAATGGGAGCATCTAAGAGTCAGCATTCAAAACTTCCAAGACGCTTCACTGAATTATTATTTTGTTCATTTATACATATTTTGTCATCATTATTTAATTTAATTTAATTTTCTTTTACTTATTTTATTTTATTTTTAGGAATGGGCAATAATTGAATTTTTTTATTGCGATTAATCGCATTGTATACGCAAAATCAAATAATGTATTCAAAAGTAGTGTAAAATTCACTTTCATTTAAATGTTCTGCTGCCATATGAACTAAAGTGCCATAACATTTGTTGTTCAAACACTTTTAACATCAGCACTTGTCTGTAACACATATTTAGTGTAAATCTCATCTTAAATAATATAAAATAAAATAAAGCTTATTGCCACTGCCAGGGCATTAATGTCATCCTATTTTTTTTTATTTTTAAATCAGATAAAATGATTGTGTCTCAGCACAATCAGAACATTAAAACAGGTAATTTCTGAGGTAACAGGAGAAACTTTTAACGGGGAGTTCAACTTGTCAGTTGTTACAAATAACCTTGTTTCTGTTGAATCCTTTAAAATGACTTTAAAATGAAAATGTCCATGTTAAAGTTCAGTAACTTTATCAATCCGTGTGTCATTCATTCTTTCCATTTTCAATCAAAAATTAAAAAAAATAATAAAAAGTGACATTTTATTACGTTTTTCGTTTTTTTAATCTAACACAAAAAAAATGAAAAAAAATCCCTTTTTTTTAATATTTCAATTTTAGACTTGGGTCAAAAATACCAAATGAAAAAATGGGCCACAAAACTGAATTTGTTTTATAATGGAGGACTGGACTTTCTGTTGTCATTACACATCTGTGCCACTAGATGGAGCCGCACTGCAGTAACCAGCTAGAGAACAGCAGGACAGTGAACACATGGAGCAGATCTGATGGAACATGGAGGAATGACGCCAAAGTTTTGTTGCAGTCCAGAATTTTCTTTTTCAGACAGAATTGTTAATATTGCTACCTGAGTTGCTACCTGAACTGTAAAGTTCACAGATTTTTACCGTTCTCCATGTCTGTTTTAGTTTTACTGCATGTTTCCTGCCAATTATCTTCCAGTTCCACAGCAGCCAGTAACAGACTTTTCAAAACAAAAGCATGTGAGCAACATGCGTTAACGCGCGATAAAATAATTGTCGGCATTAATAAATTAACGAGTTAACGCGATAATAACGCATTAACTTGCCCAGCCCTACTTATTTTATTTTATTTTATTTAACTATTTTATTTAACTATTACCGTATTGGCCTGACTCTGATTATAAGACGACCCCTACTTTTCAAATATCATTTTGAGAAAATAAAAATATGATGAAAACAATAAAGTTATTCATAAAACAACTTTCTATTGTACAGTCATTATGGAAGAAAATCACACAGAGATAGCATTCATCTGTATTGTTAAACATTTAAATGATTTCATCTTTTTTAGGAAGTATGGTACCATACGCTTGAGTTCGCCGTGACGCTCCATTCGCTTACTGGTTACGTCGGTGCGGCTCCATCTAGTGGCGCAAATGTGTAATGACAATAGAAACGTCTAGTCCTTGATTAGAAGACGACCCCCATTTTTGAGAATATTATTTCCAGAATAAAATATCATCCTATATTTGGGCCAATACGGTATACTGTACTATCATTTAGTAGGTTTAACTTACTAACCGCGAAAAATAAGGGATCACTGTATTATAATTATTATTATTATTCTATTATGTCATTGTTTTAAACCTTCCAGTTGGTTGCAGAGTTGATAATATCATGTTTATACCGCTAAAACATAATAAAAGTAAATAGAAATAAAAGTAAAAATCCAGAGGAGCCAGATTCACGTGCACATTACACATGCAATCATAACACGTGCACCCACCCGTTCATTTAATACCTGCAAGAATGAAAATCTCTCACCTCCTCCATTCTTGTAGCACAGATATGGGAAACGCCACACATTTCCAAGGCCGATGATTTCTCCAGCCATTGACAAAATGAACTCCCTGTTGTTGGCCCATTTCCCCCTCGGGTCAGCGCCGTCCTCCGGAGTCTGTTTATCCAGTCCCGGCTCCTCAACAGGGGCCCCTCTATCTGCTTCCTCTGTCATGACCCTTTTTTTTTTTTTTTTTTACAGGCTACAGATAAATAAAACATCTGTTGAATTCTCTTCAGCTCCATCTGACATAAATGCATTCAAGAAAAACACTTTGGAAATGATTTTTAAGTATTAAACCCTAATTTGTTCTTTTAAAGAACTGGTTCTGAGAGAAAAAGTAAGACTGCCAAACAGGCTCTCTTTTAAAAGCAAATGTCCCTGTTAGTTCTCACACCATCTGTGCAGAGAATCACCAGAAAACACAAGGCTTCACTTGTCAAAAGGACTGAATGCTACTCACCCGTGTGCTTCCAGTGGGCGCCGACTGTAAAATGCTTTCTTCACTGAGCAAAGCTGGAAGAAAAGCCCTGATTCTGCAGAGGGTGTGTCTTGTAGACGCGCTCGGGTCGTCCCATGTAAAGAATCGTGGAAGATGGATTAAGATGGTTAACACTACAGGCATTATCTAAAAATACTTCACTGTCAAAAGCTTTTGCAGCATGTTGCACAATAAGCGACTGAAGGGAAACATTAGACGCCGGTTATCCAGAAAAAAGAATTTGAAAGAGTTTGTGTGTGCAAAGATGACTGCATTGTCAGAGGCATCTATTCACATCTAATAAATCAGCAAAGTTAATTAAAGTGTGATTAAAGAGTACCAAAAAGAATGAAAGGAAAGGAGGATGGATAAAGATCAGGAATGAGGAGATCAGAGGGATGTAGAGAGGTGGTTTGGACATGTACGGAGGAGGGATAGTGAATATGTCTGTAGAAGGATGATGAGGCCGGAACAGTCAGGCAGGAGGCCAAGAAGAAGACCAGAGAGGACATTTATGGATGCAGCGGAAGAGGACATGAGGTTAGCGGTTGGTGGAGGATAGGGCTTGGGAGTTCTCGACACCTCACACGAGCAGAACCTTTTTCTTGAGCAGTTTCTGACACTAACTTTGAAGTTTGTGTGTGGTGAATGTGAAAAAGTAGATATTTAGTCCTGCTGTTCCTGCTGGTGTGGAAGCTTGTACATTGCCATGGATAGTTTTGAGAATCAGCAGGCAAAAGCAGTGAGGGAGAATCAAAATCACATCTAAGAATAACATGCTGAGACACGCTGCAGTGGGAGAGGCCGATGAGGTTTTCCCAGGAGTTATGCATTTTGTTAAGAATAAAATGTCCTGACAGTGTTTTTGCCACTTTGACAAACGGAACAAATGTCTCTGCTCTACTCGAGTACGTACCCACCTTCAGATAGAGGCAGATAACTCGCTGTGGCGACCCCTGGAGGGACGCCGCTCCTTGTACCTGGAAGCACAAACTCCGGGACGCAAGGTTCCATGAGTCCCTACGTAAAGTTACGCGATGACGTTATCGGCTAAAAAAGCAGGAAGCGAAAGTAAACAACGTATGCGGAGATTAAAAAATGATGTTTAGTCATCCAGAAACAGAGCGACGCTGCGATTTTCCTCCCGTTTCGTCCATGGTACACGACGGCGTAAACCTCAGACAGGGGAAAGTCCAGTTAGAACCAGTCTGAGGTGCGGCGGCAGCGGTTTTCTGTTTTAGTCCGCTTCCAGGATGAGAAGTCCTCTGACTGCGGTTTAAAAAAAAACGCGTCCTGGACGTTAAATCTGTCTGACGGGACCGAGACCCACCCACGACCCCCCCATCCAGCCCCTCCCGTGATTACAGATACGACCTGTCTTTTGAGGGCGCTGGCGTGTTTTCAGTCGGCGGTTTCAGATTTAGCGATGCTGGCCCTCAGAGCGGCAGAGGAGGAGTCCCCAGAGACCGAGGACATGGACACCTCGGAGCCCAACTGGTGCTGGTTCTACCTGGCCGAGTGCGGAGTTTGGCACATGTTCGAGGTAGTCCAGCTCACATCAGTTTCCCAGCTTCTCTCATCCATAACCTGCTAATTTATGTGCCATCTAAAGACGATATATCGCTGCGATATTACAGATTGGAGAACTGTGACTGGATCAGGCCCACTAATTAATGAATTCACCAGAGGTAATCAATGGTTTCCCATAAAAATAACAGAAAAAAATATTTTTTTAAAAATGCCCCCAAGTAAATATTTGAATGAATTCACCTGAGGCAATCAGTGCTTTCCCATAAAATTTATTTTATTTATTAATTTTTTTAAAGGAAAGAGCTCCAGTATAATATTTAAATTATTTCACTGGAGGTAATCTGTGATTTCCCATTTTCAACAAAGTGCCCCAAAATTCAATATTTGTCCCATTTTGGTGTATTAAATTATCATAGCTGCAGCATTGGATTAGTACTACTGCAGCTGATGGATCTTATAAAACTGTTAAAATGTTAAAGAAAACATGTCAAACCTCTAAAGCTGCAGGGAACATTTACAAACCCAATTTTGTTAAAAACAAGCAAAAAAAAAAAAAAAAAAACAATTTGCAAAGCTGTGTAAAATGTAAATAAAACCACAATGCAATGATTTATAAGTGTCATAATGCCATTTTTAAAAAATCCCAGTTGAACATAAATGTTGAAAGTGAGCTATTAACGGGTGAGAAAGTAAGCGATGGTCAAAAGAAACATCTGGAAAAATGAAGGAAGGTCTTGTAACTTATTGGATTAATTCTCAACAGGTCAGTGACATAATTTAAAAAAAAAAGCTTCATAGATAGATGAATTTATTGGACTTTATTGTCCCAGTAGGAGGGTTGTTTTCACAGACTATCATCATACGAAGCATTTAACAGACAACATCTACCACAATTAACATTCTTAGTCTGTCAGAAGTAAATCTGGGCAGAAATCCACCAGTCTGTGAAAAACTGTCTAAAATATGAACATTTTAGAATAATGTTCTTCTGAATCTCTCATCACCCACACAAAATATATCAAAAGATTCCAAGAATTTGGAGAAATCTCTGCACAGGGGACAAGGCTGAAAATTGAGACCGGATGCCAGTGATTTCTTTTGTATTTTTTAAAAAAATCCCTCGGGCTGCGCTGCATTAAAAACAAGCTTGATTCTGTAAGAAAACACTGCGTTACTCAGGAGCACGTTCATAAAATGCACATTTGGCCGTCCACACATACAGGCTGAAACTCCGTCGACGACAAGGAAGCCATCCTCTCTGAGCCAAGACTCATTAAAAATGGATGGAGGCAAAGTGAAACAAAGATGTCGAGGAATCAAAATAGAAAAATTCTTTTCAGAAACTTGAACTAAAGATGAGAGGGGCCGTCTGGCTGGTTGCGTCGCTCATCACCTGTCAGACAAGCCTGGACTCTGATAGACGGGGGGTGGTATTAGTGCCTGTGGACGGGGCAGCGTTCAATATGGAAAGGAAACATAAATACTGAGAGGTTTTAGAGCAACATGCCCCCATCCAGACGTTCTTTTTTTTCTACTTTCTGATAAAGTTTTAAATCCTTCAGGAAGACAATGCTAAACTGCTACAAAAGCGTAGCTCCGTAGCCGGAGAGTCCAGGTGCTGAACTGGCCTGCCTGCAGTCCAGACCTTTCAGAAACCGAGAACATTTGGTGCATCTTAAAAAAAAATAATAATAATACAACAAAGACGACCCAGAACCGTAAAGCAGCTCCAGTGCTGTCAGATGAGAAAGGGACACTATTTCTTTACCAAAACTCCACAAACTGCTTTCCTCGGTTTTCCCAGACATCTGTAAACTCTTGTTAATGGTGACGGGAGTCGATACAGCGGTAAACATCTGTCTGTCCTACGTTCTTGACCTGTGTTGTTTAGGGGTGAGTATTGGCAAGGACCTCGCAATACGATATGTATCATGATACTTGGGTCACGATACGATATTATCGCGATATCAAGATATATTGCGATATTCTACCCAGTTAATATCAAAATTAAAAGTAGAGATGAAAAATCAAGTTGCTGTATATGTTCATCAGATGATATTGATCATTCAGAGGACAAATTGAGTCAAAACTATTTGCTTCAAAACAACCTTTTTATTGTTTATTATTAGTGTTTTTGTACATTTAAGTATTCACAATGCATCTAATACATGAACTTTCCTAAAAAATCGATATTAGGAGATGAAAAATCGATATTTTATTGGGTGGCTGAAAATCACGATATATTGCCAAATCGATTTTTTTTCAAACCCCAAGTGTTGCTGCCATCAAATTCAAAATTACCTTTATTTTATTTTTTTTTTTGAGATGATACATTTTCTCATCGTCAGCATTTGACATATTCCTCTATGTTCTCCTGTCAATCAAATATGGGTTCATGACATCTGTAAATCATTTCTTTTGTTAACATTTTACACAGCATCCTGACTTTGTTGGAAATGGGGTGGAATATATTTATATATTTGAATTATTCTCAAAAAAAAACAGCACAGCGTCCTCAGTTCAGAGGATGATTCGCTCGCACGTGAAGAACATGTTTCAGATTAAAGTGGAAACTCGGCTGTTTGGACTCTTAACGGGTCACGTGCTGTGGAAGCGTCGTCTGTCGGCGGATCGTCTGATTGGTCCGTCTCTGTGGTGTCTGACAGATCGACCCCAGCGCAGCCTGCTCGGTGACCAGCGCTCAGATCGAGCAGTGCTACAACAGGAACCAGCGCGGGGTCATGGAGTTCTACACGGCCAAGTACACGTACCGACTGGACTTCTCTGGTGAGAGAGCCAGTTTAAAAAAAAAACAAAAAAAAAACTAAAGACGGTCGGACAGATGATATTAAAGCTTTTTCAACTAAGAGTCATCTTATTCACACAAGTAAAAACGCAGTTAATTAATGACCTTTATTCAATTCTTTTACAGTTATGCGACAGATTAACGTGACGACGGGGAAGCAGCGGCCCATCAAACGCTCTCTCCACTCTGCAACTGGCTTCAGGTAAGGTGTGGCGCTTACAAGCGAACACGCAGAGATTATTTTTCTTTCACCTCCAAGCAGAGGAGTGATGTTTGGGAGTGAATTAATCCGGTCGTGTCACGGAAACACAACTCAAGCCGGTGCGGCGTCTCCTGGGATCAGGAATCAAGTTGAACCGGCGAGATGCCCTCCGGCGAGCTTTGAACTTTCCTCCGAAGAGGAATAAATATCTGACTCACTATTCCTGCAAGTAATAATTATGGCCTCCCTGTTGTATTGTTTCTGTCAGGTTTATCTGTGATAACCTGGCCCTGCCTGTTCCCTGTCACTGGGAGAGAATCAATACAGATGAGCCCTATCAGGTAAGATCAATAAATAACATCTTGTTCAGGTGGCAACCGAATTTGGTTCACACCAATTTCAAATATATATACAGTCATGGAAAAAATTATTAGACCACCATCTTTTCTTCACTTTCTTGTTCATTTTAATACCTGGTACCACTAAACGTCATCATGTGACTAAAACAGACAGAAAAGAAAACACTGAATGCATAAAAGCAGTGTTTTTGGCAGTACAACGCCATAGCTATTGATGTAAAAACTTAAGTGATTTAGGTTATAATCAAGAAAACCATGGAAAATGGTAAAATATCAGCTCTTAAATAAAACTCTTATGAGCAATCTTTGTGGTTATCATTATGTTTGTCCAAACAAATGTACCTTTAGTTGTACCAGGCATTAAAATGAACAAGAAACTGAAGAAAACAAGGGTGGTCTAATATTTTTTTCCATGACTGTATATATATATATTATTTACACCCCATGTCACTTGTCCTCCATCAATATGAATGAAATATGGAGCATACAATACAATGCAGTTATTTACAAGATGGATAATATTAACGACTTAGGTGTAGCTTAAATTGACCTTTCGGTAAGCACCGCCCCTTCCTAGTTACTGTTGCTAGTAGGGCTGTTCCTGGCGACTAATTTCCCTGTCGGCTAAACGAAAATTTTAATTAAGACTAGTCGACTAGTCTAAAAAAAAGGAAAACACTCAGAAAACAGTGTAAATTTAGCACAATTTATTGAAACATCAAAACAGAATTTGGACCATTGTCCCGAAAAATATTGTGTGTAACAAGAGTTCTTTAAGCCTTTAATCAAAATGTTCAACAACCATGTCGGATTTTAAATGCCGCTGAATTATGAGACACTTTGCACCGTGCAGTATGAATGAATGTGAACATGAAGGCAACTCAGTCAAACGTTAACCACCAAATTAAATAAACTGCCTCTGACACATTGAATCTTGCAGATTATCCGACAAAAATTATAGCTTTAATTCACTTTCAAGTGAATAAAACATCTAAATTATAATTAAATATCAACCAAAACGAGCAGCATTTTGCACCGTGCAGTATGAATATAAACGATCTCCTGCACATCCGACAAAAACTCACTTAAAGTTAACAAATAATGTAACATCTAAAAAAGATAAATTGCTGCTGAATTATTAAGCTCTATGCGCAGTTCAATATGATTGTAAAATTAAACAAACATCTAAAATCTCTCAGACCGGACGGGAGAACACGTCTCCGGGTAAAACAATGTCAAATTGGCCTGAGTGTGGCTAGCACCGCTAGCATTAGCAGCCGTCGTCTCGTGCAGATTAACATCCAAATGCTTGAGTCGAATGTGGTTGCGCATTGCTCCAGTCGAGTGATTGTATGCCAGTTGTTTCTGACACAGTCTACATACTACCTTGTTTTCATTTTCTAGATTAAAGTACCGCCAAACCGCGCTGGTTTTGCGAGACTATCTTCCCGGCTCTGTAGCCCCGACTAGTGGCGGGAGGCTGTATGACAGTTAAGCGGCCTTGTACATGAATAAAACACAAATTGGTTTAAACGACTAATATTTCTGGTGCCGACTAAAAAGTGGGCGGACGGTTAATCGGTTAGACGACTAATCGCGCGCATCCCTAGTTGCTAGGTCTGACAATCTTGCAGTATAATATTAACACTGATGATACACATCTGAAAAATAGCGAATTAACACAGTCCTTAAAGCAGGAGCAGAAAGTTAGTCCGACCTAGCAACAGTAACTATGGAGGGGGCGGTGCCTACCGAAAGGTCAATTCCTTGTGGCTACGAGGGAGAGATTATTTTCTGTAACAGCCTACCCCTGTAGTCCTTGTCAATGTTTTTGGGGCACGCAACAAAAGACCCAGGTTGGGACTTGTACCTGGCTCGGCTGCAAGAGAGGTCTTAAGCTTCTGGATACAGCAGGTAAAATAAGTGTTAAAATAAGCAGTTTCTTCAGAAAATATATTTCCAAAGGTGTTATTAGATTAACCAGATGTTGGTAACGACCCGTTTAATACACAGATGCAAAAAAATTAGACCATAAGTTCTGTGTAATAATGTGAAATGATGCAGGGGGGAAGTATTGAACAAAGGGAGGTGCAAAGAAGCATGGAAAGGCAAGACACCAGCTTAAATCAGTCAGTTATTGAAAAAGCAACCCTGCCACTTGTAGGCGCAAATTAATATCAACTGGTTTAGTCTCGACTGATGGCCTACAAAGGTGTCTCAGTACCAAGGTGCCACACAAGAAGCATCTCATGATGGGTAAAAGCAAAAAGCTCTCTCAAGACCTTCGCAACCTTACTACCAAACATACTGATGGCACTGGCTACAAAAGTTTCATGTCAACATCACCTTTAGAAATATATTTACTGAGAAAACGGTGGTGCGTTCGATACTGGTTTTACCCGCTGTACACCTCTGTACACCTCTTACATGGATGGACAAACTCCACCTCATGGTCAAACAACTGGAAGGAGTTTGTGTTTCAAAACCCTGCTGGTTAGTCACACTGCGCCAGTCGGCACCGGATGCTAACACGGCACGTACATTCTCGAAGTCCAACGCACAAGTTGAAATTTATCAACACACGCGAGGCAAATAATGCTCATAAAAACACCAGAAAGAGGAGAGTCACAGCTGCATTGGAGGTTACAGAGGGTCCCAGAGGAATTATTGGCCTTGTTCCCAGCATACAGAGATTTCTCCAGAATTTTAAAATCTTATTACGATATTATGGGCTTTAGATGATGAGATATTCAAAGACTTTGCAATTTTATGATTCCCACAGATTGGTGAACTTCTGCCGATCTTTATTTCTGAGACTCTGTTTCTCGAAGATGCTCTTTTCTGACCTGTGGCCAGTTGTTCCTCCAGGTGTTTCCTTTTAGCACCGCTTGCTTTTCCAGCTTTCTGTCAACCGCGTCCCAGCTTGTTGCTGGATTATATTCAAGACGAGCATTCTGGCTTTTTTGGAATCGGGGTTGTAGACTGTAAAATTAAAATGTCGTACCAGCTTTCAGACATTGTGGATGCTAAAGAAAAAGCAAATCAGACTTTCCACTCATCTTCCACATTTATTTTGCCATTGAAAAGAAGAGCTTTGTCATTTGGAATACCTTTTTTTTTTTACCGTTTTGTACACGTGTGGTTGTGTTTTTGCAGCTCATCCAGCTGGGCAGAGACACCTACGAGTTTAAAGAAGTAGCCAGACTGTACGAGAGGACGATGGATCATCCGATCAAATCAATCCAGAGGATCCAGAACCTGGACTTATGGGAGTTCTTCTGCAGGTAGACAGCTGTCAAGTGTCTGATCACAGTCGACTCCATATTGTGTCGAGGGTCTGAGCAGAAGCTTCTGCTGTGACTCTGTTTTTTTTTATTTTTCATGCCGCCTAAATTGATCTACACCTGCTTGCAGTCCGTCTGTGGGAAAAATAAAAACTATAATATTGTAAAACTGTTCCGAGCTGCCACCATAGGTTTTTATTTCCCTGTCGCTATTGAGCCATTCTTGTGTGCCCATGTGCAGCACCCATAAAATATGTAAAATTCTCACACAACTAATGTGTGTGCAAAATTTTGTGTGTTTTCAAGTATGTTAACGATAAATAGCACTGGCACCGTTGGACGTCCATACATGAAATTATACATCATGCATGAGGACACTTCTGAGTTCAGTCTGACCTCTCCTCAGGCTAATATGATGAAGAGGGAGGTAGATAATGGACATAACAAGACCGAAATCATATTCCTATGACCAGATAGTGGCTATGGAGTTCATCCAAGATTGTCATATACACTTGTTCAGGGTGGAAGAATCATCATACATATGGATTTTGGGGCAGATTGGACAGCACGTGCAAGTTAAAACAACTTTTCCATTCGTAGCGAGACATCAAACTTGGCTGTACTCTCACAGCCACGCCCTTTGATGAAAAGTTACAGTTGCAGTCAGTCATCTTCAATGTCTTTACTACTGATTTGAACCGGTCTGAGGTGTGTCGACTCATCCCACTCGGAGCAGGGATGCCTAATACAAAACATGACATTTCCTGTTGCCAATAGGTTGCGCTACAATTGTTCCTCAATATTACAGGTTCTATGTGTTCAGGATGGGACTACGATCAAACTCATCCGTTTTGGACCAGATTAAACAATGTATGGCTGAGTTACATCAAACTTCACTGCAGTCAAAACTGGCAAAAAGTTATAAGCTTCGCAAGCTTTTATCGGCCATGTGTCTAGATTAAAAAAAAAAAGTTTGGAGTCAATCCGACCAAATCACTGGGAGGAGTTCGTTAAAGTACCAGGCCTGGAAATGGCCAAAATATTGGAAAAATTGCATGTTCCATTCAAAATAGCAGACGTCCTGTGGGAGTTAGAGCAGGGGTCCATGAGACTTTTTTGTAGGTCTGAGGATGATACATCAGTAACACAATGTTCATGTCTGTAGGTGAAAGCATGGTTTATCAGACTTCTGTGCATCATCTGAAGCTTCTCTCAGTTTGTCTCTGCCCAAAGAACGTCAGTTGTTCTGTGGTCGTTACTGCAAACGCATCATCATTTGTGTTGTGTTCTCCCTGAAGGAAGAAAACGCAGCTGCGGAAAGTGAAGCGAACTCTAGATATTGAGGAACGAATGCTGTTTCACGGCACAGGACATAGCAACATACAAGCTATATGTACATTCAACTTTGACTGGCGGTTGACAGGAAGTCACGGCGATGTTTATGGCAAAGGTACGTCCCTCCGTGTTGTGCTGCTAGCATCATTTAAGAGTCCACCGCGCTTCCTTTTTCCGTCTGATTAACGGCCTCGATTGTCCATTCCCGCAGGGAGCTACTTCGCCCGGGACGCCAAGTATTCCAGTAAATTCTGCCACACCACAGGAAAACACAACACCACCTTACAGAGACACGGACTGGCTCCGCCCATATTTGCCAGCGAGCCGCCGTATAAGACCATGTTCCTGGCCAGAGTGCTGGTCGGAGAGTACACGGTGGGCCATCCCATGTACTGCAGACCGCCGTCCAAGGACGCCAGCTTCACCAACTTCTATGACAGCTGCGTGGACGACATGGCCAATCCAAAGATCTTCGTCATTTTCGACAGCAATCAGATTTATCCAGAGTATCTGATCGAGTTCTATTGACGCCGAACCAGCGGATGCGGCGTCTATTTTTTCCTGTCTCTTATCAACGATGCATCTGTGACATGGAGTAGACGGGACACATCGTCAGATGATAGGTAGAAGCTCTGAAAGAGACATTTTGGTTTTTCTTTCAGTGAAATCCGGTGCTCAACTGGAGCGTGGGTCATCCAAAGTGCCTTTGGAGAAGCTGAAGATCATTAAGACGGTAGCAACATTGTGTTGAGTTTGTGAACGTAGTAATATGCTCTAAGGCAGGACCCGCTGGCTCGTGTTACTGTGATGGATTAAAAGGATTAAAACTGACTAAAGAGTCGTCTTAGAGATAATTTTATATTGAGAGTCTCTGCTTGCTTGTTCGATATGTGCGTGAACAGTTGTCGTAACAAGAGCGCCGCCCATTCCCCTTCCTCCACATCCACCGTGCCACACATGTACGGAACCAAAAACGTGCCACGCGCCGTCTGTGACGCCGGTACTTGCGCGTCTCGACTGAGGGGCCGGGCTGCCAGACCGGCTCCAAAGCACCTTGGCGTCGATGCTCCTGCATCTAACTTTCCAAAGACGGTCCTTCATCTGTTGAAGTGTGCTCGCTGGGCTGTTGGGGGGTTTCGCAGGCCAAAGCGCAGGATTCACATCATTTCCGTAGTTTCATGCCGAGCAAGACACCCAAGCACAGCATCCACCAGATCCCATCAGCTCAGGCTTTTTCTTTGATTGACAACCCTTTTGTTTTTTTGTGTCATAAAAGCTTCTACCTCTTCATACCATGTATGAATGCACTTTTCACCCCATCCTGGCCAGCCATACATATTCACTTTGCAAGAAGTGTTCTCTTGTGACCTGGGTCTGGTACCCGTCCCATCCCGTCACGGCCATCGCTACTGCTCCAGGAGTCTACGCGACAACTCGTACCGTAGCGTCCAAAATCCCCTGTTTACTTGTCCTTCTGTCGCTCCGCTCTCGCCACATCTGTTTGTCTGATTGTCCCCCCCCCTGTCCCCGGAAATCAAACTTGAATCCACAGGAACCGGTGTGGTTTATCTTTCTGCGCTGAACCGACGACGCAAATCCGCTGTAGCAGTTGACCAACCCCACGTCGTCACCGCTGACTGTAAATACCTCCGCGTGGTTGGATGAGCTTCTCCCCCAAATTGTAACAGGGTGTCAGGTTGACACGGGCCATGGCAAATCCGCTTACTGGCATTGTATTTCCTTCTACGTGTGACCTGCCACTACTTCTTAGTCGTTTTTTTTTTTTTTTGTAAGCCTGGTAGAGAGATCGCTGCAATATCGGTAGAAAACAAAATGAGCGCTGCTCGTCTTTTATCAGCTCTGGCTCTAATAAGATACACTTCACGCGCTCCGCTGCTACGTCTGAACTGAGTCAACAAAAGGTTCGGCACTGCAGAAAATAACCCACGTTGCCACCTGGAGGTAGGAAGTGTAATTACAGAGCAACGACGGACACGAACAAACGTCAGTAGCGAAGTAGGTCCCATATGCAGGATATGTGCGTAGCTGCTAAGTAGAACCATAAGTAACGCTGAATTCTTTATATTGAAGAGGAGAAATATTGGGATGGCTGGCCAGGCTACGTTCCACTCTTTCCATGAAAGGACTCATGATTGTGTCACATTGACATAAATATGTCGTGGTCTGAATTTTTGTTTTCTCATCGACTATGTACCCTTAGAGGGATTTCATGTGGGAAAAATAATAAATAAATACCACACAGCATTAAACTTTTTTTGTTTTTCTCCTAAATCGTTGCATTCATTGTATAACTGTCTATTCTGGATCTCCGAGTTATGAAAATGATCATGAAGTTGCCACAAAGTGGTGAACAACTACATTTCTGGGAACTTTTGACGTCTCTCGTCTCCACAAAGACACCAGAGTCCCGTGGCCGTGTGTTTGTAAGTTTGAGTTAATGGAACTAGATGTGAGTGTGCTGTTGGTTTGAATGTTGTAAATAAAGGGATATGCCAACATTTTGGGAGCCTTTTCTGCTCTTAACCCCAGAGTTTGTTTAGAGGAAGTATTGCCTTTCATTCAAACCATCTTAGTCACTGGAAGTCGATTGCTATACGAGGCCTAAGTGGTCAAATTAACTTCTTAATGGCTCCAAAGTCTTCTCATTTAAATGCAGTTTCCATGGAAAATGAGACTTGACAATCTTAAAAACAGATATGTAAAAAGGGACTATATTTTGGCGCAGTGAACGTCTGCAGAACCGGTAACCTGCAATGTGAGGTTGAGAAGCCATGCAGTGCATAGTTTACAGTGAGATTCAGTGTAGTCCTTTCAAATCAAACTAAATTAGCTCTTATGGGTCAATGTGTTGTAAAACGTTGTGACAGTAGACGGTCGGGGGCAAGGTATTAGCTAACACAGATGTCCAACCAGAAATTTGACCACTGTCCGTTAGTACTGCCATCTGGAAATCAAATTCGAATCCAGAGACGCCAGACTAATTCTTCCATCCAAGCAGAAGAGGATTAGGATCGCTGGACTGGCTAGTTGAGTACAAGCTGATAAGCAGAATCAATAGAAGCTACCCAAGTGCCACGAAACGGTGCTATTTTTATCCACCAGGCGGCAGAAACGCATTACATTTGGGGCTTTTTGTGGTCGCAACCACTTGAAGCCAAAACCAAGTGATGCACATTACTTGTTTTGCATCGTTTCTACCTTCAGACAGCCCCGTTTTTTCTTTCTGCCGCGATGCTGCTATATCTGCTATATGACGTGGATCCAAAGCAAAGACGCTACACATCTGTCCCTTCATAGTTGACTTCACGACACGAGTAAAGTGGCTGGAAGATCTGGAAGATGGATGGCAGCGATTTGGCGTGAGAGGATGGAAAAAACGGGGGAAGGACGACGCGCTGAACCTCACAAGAAATTCAAGTCCATGTTCTGATCATTTCAACAAGGAAGAGATCAGCACCGATGGCTACGCGATTGTTGATCATGTTCACTGGAGGGAGGCGCTTGCGCAGGGAAGACCGGAAACCCAACAGATCTGCAAAGCCCCGGATGAACGTGAGTGCTGCCACCTCGGGTAACTCCAAGTAGACTGCTAGATCAACGCTATTTTGTTACCTTGTGCCACAAAGTTAGCAGCAGTTTGCCGTCCTGTAAGTTGCTGGCGACTGGCCACGACTGACAGAAGTTAAAACCAAGGGCCTACGTCTGGCTGGGCGGTCACTGTGGAAGCTCAAAAACCACCACCAGGGACTGGTTCCAATGCCAGTCTGCTTTAATTTTATGTTAAAATGTCCAACTAATAAGTATGCTTGAAGCCAAAAAAAAGAAAAGCTGTACAGAGGGTGAATTTCACAAACAAGCCGCATGCTTTGAACCCGTTTGCGGTTTCACCTGGCCACCTCTGGCTGCGCAGCCTCAGCCTGACTGGCTGACGTGAACATTATAAGTGGGAAAAGTTGAAACTTCCCCAACTTCTGACAGCACACAGAACGGTTGACATCACTCCATCAAACGCCTATGGAGAGTTGCAACGCGGATGTGTGAGCAGGGTGTGAGTGACAGCTGCGCTGCGGTACACGGCATTGATAGCTAGCTGTAATCATTTTGCATTTTTGGTGAATTCAACGTTTTTAGAAAGAATACTTATATTTAAAAACGTTGGCTTGTTCCAAGAGTTGACTGAAAAGCACACTGCCTGCAGCCTTGGGGTGAGTTAGGGTTTGGGTTAGGGTTTAGCTCAGTAGCCAGAGGCAGCTACCTTCGCTCCTGCTCAAAGGCTGCTGGGAAGGATCAACCAAAGGATGTCTGGCCTGGTGGCCTCTCGGACATCAGTCAATACCGGACTGGAGAACCCAGCTGCACTCCAGCCATTCCAGGATTTTTCCACATTTACCACTAGCCAATAGGTAGCCAGTGTGAGTGGTCACAGGGTGATGGCAGACCATTGCCTGGACCTTTGTTAGTTTCAGTTGCAAGATCTGAAACGAAAGTGGATGGACAGAGTTTGATCAGCATGGGTATCTATGTTCACTTCCAGCTTCCAGGTTTGCTCGTTTCCCCTCCATTTGGCCATTTTTTGATTAACTTAGGCCGGGCGAAGCCAGGCGGAGCCTAGGTGAAGGCAGGCTGAGCCAGGCAGAGGCAGGTGGGGCCAGGTGGAGCCAGGTGAAGGCAGGCTGAGCCAGGCAGGGGTAGGCGGGGCCAGGTGGACCCAGCTCCAGTCAAGATGTTGCCATACTGACATTAAATCACAACTTTTACTAAAAGAAACTGCAAAATTTACAAAATTGTGACTTTTTGTTTGTAGAAGAAATTTTTAAAAATTGTCATACAATCAATAAAATGCACAAAAAAACGAGTAACTGTGCTAAGGAAGGTGGGCATGGATTTTATCAAACTTGGTTATTAAATTCTCATCAAACCCTGAGGTTCACAGCCAAATAAGTCGACTCCAAAAATGTTGGCACTTTTCTCTTTAATAACCAATCAAGCGAGCCCCTTTAATAATTACTTGCAGTGTCTTTAAAACAAGATGATTCAGAGTGGAAAGCCAGCCTCCTGCAGAGGTGTGGCTTCTCAGATGAGGTTGCCAGTTACTCCTGAGAGGAAATCAGAGAGTAGTTAGTTTCAGCTGTTCAGCTTAGCTTGTGACTGAGTTTAGAGTTATGGAGTTTAGACAAGAAGTGGAATACATGGACACATCTGACTTCCCGTGGTGCTGGTATTACCTCGCAGACTGTGGCAGGTGGCACCGGTTTGAGGTAAAAAATATATTTTTCTTTAGATCACAGCCTGTGTCTTGCATTTGTCAGCTGTCAGATATGTTGTAGTTTTTTCCCATCTTGCAGGACGACCCCGACAACCCCATGAGTAGTGAGACCGTAGAGACCTTTTACCAGGGAAACAAAGTAGGTGTTGTGAATATCCACACGTCCGGCTACCGCAGCAAGGATTGACTTCTCAGGTATCTGAGTGCATTTCAACGTTCTGATTTATATGAAGTGGAAAGAGCTGAGAGGATTTAGAGTCGGTGTCCCTGTGCAGCGATGTTGCAGACAGACTTGACGACAGGAAGGCAGAGGAGGATCAACCGAGGCTTCAACATTGAACGAAGGCGAGTGGAGCGGCTCTTCCAGGAGTTATGGAGCAGGGCAGTTCAGTTTTTGTGAAAATGAAAGTGAAACTGATGGTAACAGAAACTCGCGTCGCTCTTTCCGCAGCTGCTCCTGTTTCAACGCTGCGCCTGTTTTCTGGGAGAGAGTCGACCCCACGTTTGCATACCAGGTGAGAACAAGTGAAGCTTCTAGTTCTGACTGCTTCCAGCGAGAGGAGGTTGTCTGCTCTCTGGAACAGCTGGAGGATCCATGTGTGCAGTTTATGCAGGTGGCGCAGCAGATGCCTTGAGTGTTTGCATCCCCTGATGAGTCAGTGATGAGTGGCTTTACTAACCTAAATGCTTTAGAACAACATACTGCAGAGAGGCACAGCTACTGTAGTGAATGAATGAACCAGCACCAGGTTAGCAATGACTCAACTGAAGCTGTCAAAGTTCAGCAGATATGAGATACCTGTTTTATGTATGTTAGTAACCCCTCTTCAACTGTATGTCTCGAGTTAAAAAAAAAAAAAATCATTTGATCATAGCGGGTCTTAAGCAGATGCAACCTCAGCTGTATGAAATTCATAAAAAAAAAAAAAAAATGAATGTGGGAAATACTAAGTACCCCCACTTCAGTGCTCCAGGTCTGGACACGGACTGATGATCACTCATGAAGGACTGATGCACCACTTTGCTATAATTTACCCTCCTAGCAGCATGGGGGTACTTAGTATTGCCCACATAATGTTTTTCTTTTTTGTATTTATTTATTTTCAAAAATATGTTTTTATTTTATTTAGAAATAAAAAAAAAATAAATTAAAAAAATATTTTATTTCATTTTATTTGAAAAAAATATTTTATTTTACTTTTTTTTTTTAACTTTATTTTATATTTATATTTAATTTTAATTTATATTTTAATTTTTCAGCTTTACTTTTATTTAAAGGAGCCGTTTGTAAGATTATGGCCAAAACTGGTACTGCAGTCACTTTCAAATTACTGTTGAGCGGCGTGTACCCTCCCCCTCCTCCCCGACCAGAGGTTGCCAGGTAGGCTGCAGAATGCAGCAGGAACGTAGGCTGTCATGGCAAGCGACGAGTCCTACACAGTAAGTTTATTTTCTGTTAATTATATTTAATGCTTTATGAAAGATCTTCTTTCTTTGATCTTTCGTAACTAGAGGAAATATTTTCCCGTTGAGGCGTTTCGTAACCTGAAAGTTTCGTATGTAGAGGTACCACTGTTACCTTGTCCAAGTAAATTAGCGTTAGCCAAACATTTAGCTATGAATCTTACCTGTCCAGGAGAAAATCAGCAACGTTGGCGTCTGTCTTCAAATTCTTCTCCGCTTTCAGCCATCTCCATCTATCAAAAGCATCTCCTATACAAATCCTTGTTTTATTTCGGACCTTGTCACGACGTAACTCGGATTCATAACGAGGTCTTTTAGGTTTTGGAAAGCTAAACATTTTTTCATCCAACACGTTCGTAGCGGCTGCTGCGATAATAAGAGCCGAACTGGCAACCCGGATGCAGAAACACTACTGACTTGGTGATTGGGAGATAGGTGGAGGGAGGCGCTTCAGGCCAAAACAAAAAATGACAACATCAACATCAGTTGAGGGCTGCAACTCCTCTTTTTAAACGGGAATATCCTGGCTTGAGTGCTGTTGTCAGTGACATAAGTATTTGAAATGAACATGATTTTTAAATGTCTGTTGACATATCGGGGTCATTTTATGATTCGTTTTATTAGATCTCTTACATACGGCTCCTTTAAATAAATAATGGTATCATGATAAAATAAGGCCCTCTATAATCATGTCATTTTTTATGTGCACATAAAATAAAAAAAATTTTTAAAAAAGAAACCTTTGAACATGAATGGGGAAAGTGAAAAAATGTTTGTGTATCTGTCTTGTTTAAAGTTAATCCCTCTGAGCGAACTCACTCCTGAGTACCAGACCGTGGCAGATTACGTGAAGAACGACGGGCTCCTCGACAGATCCATCGTCCTGATTTGCAGGATCCAGAATCTGGACCTCTGGGAAATCTACTGCAGGTACATTTGTGTCCGTCTCTGTCTGCTTCATTCCCATTCACAGCCATCAAAGTGTGTCTTTCTGTGTTTGCGTCGAAGGAAAAAGACACAGCTGATGAGGATTCAGGGGGTCAAAGAAATTCAAGAGAGGCGACTTTTCCACGGGACGGATTTTAAAAATATCGACAGCATTTGCAAGTACAACTTTGATTTACGGTTAGCCGGACAGCACGGAAGTTCGTACGGTAAAGGTGAGTCGACTGATAATCTCATCACGCTTGTTTAAGAACGCAGCAGTTTGATTTCTCCTCAACTCATCATGAGTTGGTTTTGTTTTTCATGTAGGGATATATTTTGCCACTCATGCAACGTACGCGGACAGATACACTTCCGGCAGCACAAACCCGCTGCCGGTGCACGGCGTGGGAACGCACGGCGGACACCTCGGAAACACCAAAACGCTGTTTCTGGCCCGGGTGATGGTTGGGAAATCAAACGTCGGGAGTTCTCACTTTAAAAAGCCCGATGACGGAAGTCTGGAAAACTGTCACGACAGCTGCGTGGACGATATCAGACACCCCAAAATGTTTGTTCTATTTGATCCAAATCAAATCTATCCCGAATATTTGATCCAGTATAAATGAAGCCACCACGTGGGAGGCACATCTACCTTCAGACTCTCAGGATGCAGCGGGGTTTTTTAACGGTCTTTTGTGTTCAAATCTTTTGCTGCGCTGAAGCTCCGGTTGGTTGTTGACGCCTAAAACTTAGCAATGGAAGGAGTTTGATGAGGAAAATGACCTTCAACTGGGCCCCGAAAAGAATTGAGCCAACCACCCGGCAGGGCCACTCCCCCCAGTGAGGTGGCGTTGACATCGACTGGGGGTCCTTCAGTCCTACCAACTTGGTGGACGGTCGCCTCCAGATCATTATTATTATCCTTTTACCCTGTGATGGGCTGGCAACCTGTCCAAGGTGTAGCCCTGACTAGACTCCAGCAGATCTCCGTGACCCTAGATAGGACTAAACAGGTAGGGATGATGGATGGATGGATGGATGGATGGATGGATGGATTAACCAGGTTAGCCCCATTGAGACCTGTGCCTCACACACAATCACTCCTCGGGGGATTTAATATGTTAACATGGAGAATCACTTCTCTGGTGGGGAAGGAGCTCGAGCTTGTGACAGAGGTTGAGAGGTACCGTCTAGGATCAGGGGTGGGGAACCCTCTCTCTCTCTGGGGCCATTTATATTCCTAAACGGTCCTCCGAGGGTCACACCCAACCCATATTGGTAAACCCAACTGCTTCTCTGTAGCCAGGCATCTGATATCAGCTGGAAAAGATGATGTTGAGATTCGCAGCTGTTTTTCCGGGTCTGGGGGTCGGCGAGTCTTGAGCGGAGAGTCGGTTTTTTGAGGGGAGCTACTCGTACCTAAGGGCATGTCTCCTCGGGTTGGGGTTTGTAGTTGAAGTTGTATCTGGCTCTGAGCTTGTCGTCGTTTTGAAGCTCCGTGGTTTCCAGCTGGAGGTCGTCCGGTACATCAGATGGTTCCTAGATTCAGTGGTGTCGTGAAACGTGTTTGTTGTGGTTTCGTTTCATTTTCACATCATGAAACCGTTCATCAAATCCTGGATTAGTTTCGCACGTTCATCGGCATGTTCACTTGTGATTTTTTTTCCTCTTGAAATGCCTTCACATGTCAGAGAGAGAGCCGATAAGCTGGTTGAGACCTTTCAGCTTGACATTCATCTCTGGCAGGTGCTTGGTCACGTCCAGCGAGAATCACAGAGCCAGGAACCCTTCCTTCCTCAGACTACAAAACTATTCAAACCAGATCTCCGTCCTCCGACTCCAGCTCCCTGAACTGGTTTTAAACCCTCGACAGTTGTCATCCCATCGTTCACCTTCAGGGAACGAGCACACAGATCCTCTTAGTCCAAAAGACGGCGTCATATAACTAAACCACCAGGATCGAGACCATGTTGGCTCATTTCATTCTTAAACAGCGCAGTCATCGTTGGCGCTCCACCTTCAGCGAGACCGCTCAACTTCTCAAAGTGGCAGTTCAGATTCGTTCATTTGCTCGAACAGCTTCGATGGTTGCAGATCTTCAAGCTTGTGGTCGATCCATGCATCACCAGCTAAGACAGTAGCTCCTCCTCTGTTTCAATGTTGGCCTGTGACCGCGCGCCAAAACTGCTGAAACCTGTGCCATGTTGGTGATGTCATCTGTCTCATCACTCAGTGAGCAGCAACAAGGTGTTCCCGCACAAACTCTCCCTCCGCATGAGACTTCCTCAGCTGGCCATCTGTCCTTTCAGCTCCTCCACCATCACGGTTTTACTCCAGTAACGCAGCTGGACTTCTTCATCACTGCCGGCAGCTCACCACAAACTAGACGCACAGGTTTGCTTTTCACTTCCACAAGAAAATAATCGTTCTTTCATTTCGCTTGAAAAACCCAACATGTCACACTGTCAGTTACCCTTATACTGAGAAGAAGACAGGTCTACAACTGATCACTACCTGGTGAGTTGGATCAGACGGTCGGGGAGGATGCTGGACAGACCTGGGAGACCCAAAAGGGACGGTGAAGGTTTGCTGAGAATGTCTGACAGAGGAACCTGTCAGATAGGGAAACCTCCGGTTTCCCTCCGGCAGAGCTTCAACCGCATCCCAAGGGAGACGGGGGACATTGACTCAGAATGGGCCATGCTCCATGCCTCCCAAACCTGGTAGTGGACACCTCAGGCTGAAGAAGGAGTCCTACAGGTCAGATCCTGGAGGCAGCAGACGGGTACCAACAGGCAAAAACAACAGGAGCCTTGGTGGTTTCAAGACAAAATCTCAGGTGTTGGGAGGAGTTCGGAGAGGCCGTGGAGAAGGACTTCTGTCTGGCTCTGAGAAGATCCATCAGGCGGGGAAAGCAGTACTTCACCAACACTGTGGTGGTTCTATTGACCTCGACAGGAGATGTTTGCAGGAAGTGGGGGGGGGTGTACTTCGAGGTTCTTCTCAGTCCAACCAACACGCCTTCTGTAGAGGAGGCTGAGTCTGTGGACTAACCCATTTCTGGAGCTGAGGACGCCGAGGTAGCTAAAAAGCTCCACGGCAGCAGGGCTCCTGGAGTGGATGAGATACGCCCTGAGTTCCTCAAGGCTCTGGATGTTGTGGGGCTGTCTTGGTGGACACGTCTCTGCAGCATCGCATGGACATTGGGGGTAGTACCACTGGACTGTAAGACTGGGGTTAGGGTTAGGGTTCCCTGGTAAGGTCTATGCAGGGGAGCTGAGGAAGAGAGCCTTGGTTGATAGTCGTACCTCAGATTCAGGAGGAACAATGTCGCCCTGGTCATGGAACACTGGACCAGCTCTAGACCCCCACTAGGGTCCTGGAGGGAGCATGGGAGTCTGCCAAACCAGTTAACATGTGATTTGTGGACTTGGAGAAGGCATTCAACATGTCCCCAGGGGTGTCCCGTAGGGGGTGCTCCAGGACCATGAGGTACTGGGTCCATTGCTACAGGCTATCCTCTTTCTGCAGACGACATGGTCTTGTTCTTGTTAACTTCATTGACTTGTGATCTTCCGAGTGTGAAGCCAAGACTCTCTGTTCACGGGTTGATCTTTGTCCCCCCCACCTGTCGTCGTGCACGTGTGGGTAGTGATCGAAAAAATAAGACCTCTGATTCAAGCGGCTGAAATGAGCTTCCTCTGTAGGAAGGCTGGGTGAGTGTCTGGTCTTTTTGTAGGGACTCGGAGGAGAGCTGGTGCCCCCCCACACCGAGGGGAGCCAGCTGTGAGGACGCCCCCCTGGACGAGGTGGTTAGGGAGAGGGACATCTGGGCCTCCATGCTGACGCTGCTGCCCCCCCACAACCCAAAGCGGTAGTTAATTGATGAATTTCAAACCTTCTCAATTTCAGTTTCCATTTCCAACCAATTTCAACTTAACAGTATTTGCACTGTATAAATATTTTGGATGCTGTTAAGACAAACATAATCATATTATTGAAAAAGAAAGATGCATTTATGGATGTCCTGATGTTCTCCATAAGTCTGGTTCTTTTGAAACAGCTTTGCCTCCTCATATTTATTTAACTGGTTGTTACAGGGATCATCGCTGGATTCTGTCTCTCTAATTTTCAGATTTGCGAAGATTCATAAATAAACTTGATGGCAAAACCAAACAGTCTGCATGTCTTCATTCTTGTTTCAACCCTTTTTTTTCCCCCCTATTTTCTGTGTAACTGGTTTAGAGCCGAGGCTGAAAGTAGGCCGGGACAGTTAAAAGTGTCCGGGCTGTTGGTCCGAAGCTAAATAATATGTTTCTCTGCGATGACAAGTTGGTATTAGCAGCGTTGAGTAGGGGTGAATATTGGCAAGGACCTCGCAATACGATATCTAACGTGACACGTATCACGATATGGTATTACCACGATATCGCGATATATTGCGATATTCTACCCAGTTAATATCAAAATTAAAAGTAGAAATGAAAAATCAAGTTGCTGTATATGTTCATCAGATGATATTGATCATTCAGAGGACAAATTGAGTAAAAACTATTTGCTTCAAAACAACCTATTTATTGTTTATTAGTGTTTTTGCACATTTAAGTGAATGAATTGAATTTTCCTAAAAAATCGATATTAGGAGCTGAAAAATCGATATATCGGGCAGCCGAAAATCGCGATATATCGCCAAATCGATTTTTATTTTTTTTTTCACACCCCTAGCGTTGAGCCAACCCATCTGGAATGATCTGTGCTTCCCTGCGTTGAACTTTCGGGGACGTGTGATTCCCTTTTTTCGAGAGACAGTTTCAAACATTCAGATGTGACGTCTCTTAAAAAGAAATACCAGTCAGAACCTGCTTAGGCCGACCCGGCGTCGACTATCCTGCAGCTGAAACACCACAGACGCCAGCAGTGACGGTGAAACTGGTGGGCGTGTCCCACCTGGACCAATCAGGTAGAAACCACGTAGACTGATTTACAGTATTCGGTCACATAGACGGTCTCCATCTACACCGAAACTGTTCGCATCAGAAAAGAAACAGCACAACTTGTGTGATTATGACATCATCAGTACATCAGAATGAAACCTGCTTTCACCCGTTTCAGAAGCTAAACATGTGAGATGTGTAAAGAAATGTCCAGCTTTACCTTTTACACATGTATAACAGGCATGTTTACAGCAAATCTGCACAGATGTTTACAAGTGAAAATATCTGGAGCAACTATCTTATTACAGTGATCAGCTGGACAGTTGTAGATTTGGTAAAATTAACAGACACTGTCTCCATCAAACTGAAGCTCAGTCTTCCACATCTCTCCGTGGGTGTGTAGTTTCAGTTTGACGTTTGGACGCTCCTAATCTCTGTAAATACCACTCGATGATCTTCTGCCCGACCTCACCGGCTGCTGTCGTCACCACCTGGCAGCTTCAGGACCGCGGTGAATCGAAACTTACTGTTTACCCCGAGAGGTTCATTCACTTCCTCCACTGAAATCCAAACACTCAGTGAAAAGAAGCAGAACCAGCGGTACTTCACAAAGACTGTCAGCAGAGGGCGACGTCGTCACAGGCCCAGAGTTTATGTGGTTTTTAACCTGAGAACAGCTCAGCTCATCAGTTTCAAATGGCATATTTATGTACATTATTGTACATATAATTTATTATTCTACATTTTCCAGTGCTCCAGTCCGTTTCCTGTGCCTGTGTAAAATGTTCCACGTTGCGTCTGTGTTTAAAAATAGGAAAAAGACAATTATCCTCAACCTGTTGTGACTGTATACATGTCAGACAAGACTGAAAGTAAAGACTTGACTCTCTCCAAAAACAGAGGTTTTGGTGGTTCGCTGGTTTTGGAGCGTTAAGTTGTGTGTGCTGACACAACACCAAGGAGGAAAGACGTAAGCAATGATCTTAGAGAAGCAGCTGTTGCTCAGCATCATTCTGAGAAATATCATAAAACCATAAAAAAAAACAACTCTTAAGTTCAATTATTCTTTAGGGTTAACAGATCATTCACAAGTGGAAGAGCATTCAAAACTGCTGCCTAGTTTTTCAAAAAGTGGTTTCCAGCAAACTTACCGCAAGGTGACACCATGCACACAGGGGTACTTAGTATTGGTCACATGACGTTATTTCTTTTTGGCTACATTTTTCCTCAGGCAAAGTTATGCTCTGTTGTTTCCCTGGGGTTGTGTCAGGCATGTAAACTTTCTATTCACCCTCTAAAACATTTCCATGGACCTGAATCTTAAGACCAAGTGATGCTGCAGAAAAACACACGTGTATGTAGCCCCGTACGGACCGGAACAGAACCGGTCCAGAGTCAGAGCAGCATCCTTCAGGACGCTATTTGAATCGACTTTCATGGGTCCTGAGGGTCCACTGGACAAATTCAGTCAGGCAGAAGTGTTTCAGACTGAGATCCTCTCCATGTGCAGAATAAATATACTTTATTCAGCGTGTTATTTTCATTGGATAACAAAACGCATCCACGCAAATTTACGCAAGCTTTGAGTGCACAGTTTTAAAAGAATGTTTGAGAGCGGGGCCGTGGGTTCTGGCGAGTCAGTCAGTGAGTCCAGTTTGAGTCTTTGAGGACACCGGCGCGTTGAGGCTGTAGGCCCGCCTCTAATCAGTGGATCTGCAGTCCTCTGCTTCTCATGAAATCACAAAAGTCACTCCTTTGGGATCACATTTAAAACCACTCTATCCTGCGATACCACTTCCTTTATCGGTACGTCAATTTTGGATCAGATTAACCTATCTCTAAAATCAGGATATGTACCACAGGTTTTTAAAGTTGCAGTTATAAAACCTTTGCTCAAGAAACCATCTCTTGATCTGGACATTTTGGCAAACAATAGACCAATATCCAACCTTCCATTTATCTCTAAAATTCTGGAAAAAATAGTCACTAGCCAGTTAGAACACCTGCATAGAAATGATCTATTTGAGGTCTTTCAGTCAGGGTTCAGAACTCATCATAGCACAGAAACTGCGCTGATTAGGGTCTCCAACGACCTCCTCGTGGCCTCAAACAATGGATTAGTTTCTGTCCTTGTTCTGCTGGACCTCAGTGCTGCTTTTGATACCGTTGATCACGGCCTTTTGCTGCATAGATTAGAGACACTGTTGGAATTAAAGGGACAGCATTAGGCTGGTTTAAGTCATACCTATCTGACAGGTTCCAGTTCGTCCATGTTAATGACGTTTCTTCTACACGGACTAGGGTCTGCTATGGCGTCCCACAGGGTTCAGTTCTGGGACCAATCCTTTTCACTTTATAGATGCTGCCCTTGGGAAAAATTATCCAGAGCCATGGCATAAACTTTAATTGATGCACTAATGATACACAGCTGTACTTATCTATGAAACCAGAGGAAACAAAACCTTTGGCTAAACTTCAAGGGTGTCTTAATGACATTAAGTCCTGGATGTCCTCCAACGTTTTGCTTCTAAATTCGGATAAAACAGAGGTTATTGTCTTTGATCCCAAACACCTGAGGAATAGATTAACGGGTTTACGCTGGCTTCCAGCACAGCTGTGAAAAGCCTTGGAGTCATTTTTGATCAGGATATGTCATTTAAGCAGCATATTAATCAGGTTTGCAAGACTGCCTTTTTTCATCTCCAAAACATTGCCAAGATTGGGAGCATCCTCTCCCAGGGTGATGCTGAAAAATTAATCTGCACGTTTGTCAGTTCTAGACTGGATTACTGTAATGCGTTGTTAGCAGGATGTCCGAAAAGCTCGCTGAATAGCTTCCAACTGATCCAGAACGCAGCAGCGAGGGTGCTGACAGGAATTCGTCAGCGAGATCACATCTCTCCCGTATCAGCATCACTCCATTGGCTCCCCGTGAAATTTCGAACTGAGTTTAAAATTCTGCTTCTCATATATAAGGCCCTTAATGGCCTAGCTCCTCGTTAGCACGTTATGCTCCTAATAGAGCTCTCCGCTCTCAGAGTGCAGGATTACACATTGTTCCTAGAATATCTAAAAGTAGGTTTGGAGGACGGGCCTTCTGCTACCAGGCACCTTTATCATGGAACCAGCTACCAGTTTGGGTTCAGGAGGCTGAGACCACCTCCATCTTTAAAACTAAACTGAAAACATTTCTGTTTAGTAAAGCCTACAGTTAGTCTAAACTATAGTGTGTAGGGGCTAATAGTTATAGCTATAGTTATAGGAGCTAACACTAGAGTAGGGTAGTCTTAATCACAGCTTCATCATAGCTATGCTGCTATAGGCCTACGCTGCAGGGAGACACCAACATGATCTGCTGAGTGGTATTTCCACCGCTCTTCTCCCTTCCTTCCCTTTTCTCTTCCCTTCTTCCTCCTCCAGCTCATTCCATAGTTAATTAGCAGCACCTCGTTACTGTAACTGTTCTCCATTTTCTTTCCTGTAGTTTGTTGTAATTTTTTGCCCCCTTTTTTCTCCTTTTTTTCTGTATGTTTGCAGGCCAGAGTTTCCTGAGTTGCTTGCTGACTTTCAGTTCCATCCTCTGTCCATCCCAGCGTTTACCTCCACCTGTGTGTGTAGATGTGTTCGGGGTGTCGGCTGGCGTGGTGACCGGTGATCTAGTCCTCTGACCATCTCACCTCAGTGCTCCTACCTGCATCTGTTTATGTAGTCATTTCATTCAGTCATTTGTGTCTCTCCTCTCTCTGTCTTCCATCCTCTCTGTCCTGTCTCCCCTTTTTTCTTTCTTTATCCAGCTAGTCTTCAGCAGGAAGGTCCCCCCATATGATCCAGGTCCTGCTCAAGGTTTCTTCCTCTTAAAGTGGAGTTTTTTCTTGCCACTGTTTTGGCTTAAAGGTTTTTTTTCTTCCTCTGTGGGAGTTTTTTTTACTTGCCATTATCCTTGATTTGGATTTAATATTATATCTTAAGTTAATGATATTTGGTCGGGAGTCATGATCTGGGTCTCTGTAAAGCACCTAGAGACAATTGACATTGTAACAGACGCTATATAAATAAAATTTAATTGAATTGAATTCTGACCACAAGGGGGTGGGATATCACAAGAAGTTCATGCGTCAGCCCTGAAGACACAACAAAGTGTGCCTCTAGTGGGACAAATTGGTATTACAAGATGTGCCGGGTCGTTCCCACTCATTGCCACGGAACTGTCAGCAAAGCAGATCTATGCGCGCCCATGTGGTCAGAAGTGTTACTGCTACACAGGGTGCCTTTAATATTTCCGTCCTCAAAAACAAGTGAAATTGAGAAAAAGTTGCAAACTAGTAGCAGCTAGTTCTGCACATTTATATTGTTAGATGTTTCATTTAGCTTGATCTTTCATGGTGACAACACTGAACTGGCATCAGTTTGTCTTATCTTTCAAGTATGCGTGGTACCTCACCTTTTTTTATTTTTACTTTCTTACTTTCTGCTTCTGAGCACACTGAGAAGTGACTGACAGACAGATTCAACTTGACTGTGAGGCTCTGCTGATGTATCAGCCTGGAGGATATAAATACTGGAAGCAGGTCCCAGTCAGCCTGGCGTCCTGGTAACACAGCATAAAACTCTGCGATGTGTAATATACGACACATTACCCACGATTCAGTGCTGTTTTTATTGTTATAGCAGTGCTTTGTGGTCAGGTTCTGGAATCAGAAGGGTTGCACCAACAGCAGCTCTGGCGCATATTCACAAAGTCAGGACAGAGTCTGCTTCCAAACATCCTTTACTGCAGCGCACTTGACATTTTGCGTGCAGTCTCGCTGCCAGATGGCACTCGCATGGCACTTTTCCGAAATAATTTCTGCACGATTGCCGTCACTCTTTGTTTTGTTCTTTATTCCACTGATGCGTCAGATATGTCTACGTACAAATCTGCCATGTGGAGCCCCATGTGTCCTGGTGTGCTGCTTGTGCCAGAATTAAAGTTTTATTGGTTTCCTGCTGCACATATCTGCTTCTGGTTGGCAATTTGTGTCCTAATGTTTCAATTTCAGCAACAAAGGTGTTGGAATATTACTGGAGCCGGTTCATGGTGTGTAGTTTTATTTAAAAAAAATTGCAGTTAAAGGTACTCAAATAGTCTCTCCTCTCTTTTTCTTTCTTTACCCGGCTGGTCTTCATCAGGAAGGTCCCCCCTTATGATCCAGGTCTTGCTCAAGGTTTCTTCCTCTTAAAGTGGAGTTTTTACTTGCCATTATCCTTGATTTGGATTTAATTTTATAATTTTAGTTCATGATATTTCTTTGGGGGTCATGATCTGGGTCTCTGTAAAGCGCCTAGAGACAATCGACATTGTAACAGACGCTATACAAATAAAATTTGAATTGAATTGAATGGAATTTCCTTGTCGAACATGCCCATTAAACATTCACGGTCTAATCGATTCTGTGGTGGGTCGTCGTCCTGCTGCGTCGCCCAATGACTACGAAGCTTCAGGAGTTTAACAGTTTCGTTAAACTTTGGAGTTCATTTTTCCCCTTAGTAACGTCTACACATGAGAATCATGTTTTGGGTCGGCAGTGTCCTTTTCGTGTTTTTGAGGCCGTGAAGCAGTTGTGTTTGGGTGGAAAACCTGCGTGGGTGCATTTTTCTCCTCAACCACAGCACCAGTAATGAGACAACCTTACCACAAGCCCCAACCATGATGCTTCCTCCACCGTGCTTCACCACTGGGGTCATGCTCAGGTACTTGCAGCCCTTTTTGTGCCACACATCGTGCTGGGTCCACGGACATGTCGCTGGTATGGTTGCAGATTACCACGGTGCAGATTACACCTGGTATGTGTCGTCCTTCTCCATGGTGATACAACGTGGACACCTGCCTGTTCCACAGAAAACACTAGATGCTCCAGAGGCCAGTGGACGAGCTGTCGTTTTCTGCCCACAGACGTGCAATTTTTTTTTCTCCAAACAAACACGTCCCAGACTAGAGATTTATTCATAAGATTGACAAGTACTTTGATGATCTCTAGTCTCCATCACTTCTAATCTAGGTGTTCAACATTTTCATTCACCCAAATGGCTAAATTTGAAATCCTGAGGTGAAGTAATAATGATTATGATGATAATCTAGATTAGTAAGAAAATGTATTCTATTGAATATTGTATTAATTTAATTACTTTGCAGTGTTCTTCACCTTATTTGGATTATTTTTATATTATCTATCATATAATACCAGGTGAATATGTTCACATTTTTCTACACCAGACAGGTTCTTTGTAAAAATGCTTTTATATTCCAGTTCCAGGGTGTTTTCTGTTTCATATTTCTGTTTTCGTGAATACATTTATCCATAAACCAGACAGTTCATATTTCATTCGATCAGTGACTCACGAACGCAGACGTTTGCCAGTTCCTGATGTCTTCAAGCCTCTGGCTGCTCCTCGCCGGTTCTTCTTCACCCCATTCAGACTCACGTGAACACTTGATCGAATTTCACCCCAAATTGATGCAGAAAAGCGGATTAATTCAGTCTCTTGCCATTTCATGTCCTGAGTTCTCGCAGATGTGCACCGAGATGCTTTAAAGCTTCTGATTTACATCTGCAGCGAAATATGTTCACATTTGACTTATGAGATTGTGTTCTTTAGGAATGTAAAAACCAGCTTTCAGTTTTCAGATGTACGGGAGGCTCCGTCTGTGCCACTTTTGTTTTACGAGGTATTTCTGTCACTCCCCAGTTGTTGAGAGCCGTTTAGAGTCTGAAGCTGAGCCAGAGGAGATACGAGAGGTGGTGAAGGACAAAGAGATAATAAAAGGAACAGAAACAGCCAGGCCCGTATGGGTTTCGATTAGGGGTGCTCCATAACTCCCCCCAGCCTCTGCTGCGCACAGCTTGACGTACGAACCTGCGCGGTGCGTCTGGGCCGCGGCCAAACGCTCGCTCATAAATTCTCAGATTCCATCCAGCCGTGCAGGTGTTGGACGTCAAGGAGCGTGCTCGGCAGAAACACACGGCAGAGCAGAGAAAAAATCATTTTAATGTTGGAAAAAAGGGGTTCAGCTGGTCTTTTTACAAAAACAAAAAAACACCAAACGCTTCCTGCTACACGTTTTCTATAACTTAAGCAGAACATCAACAATCATCAGAACACATCAAACATCTTCTCTGGAATCGCAGGAATCACATGACGTCCCTGAGCAGAGAGGGAGGGAAAACAAACGTAGAGAAAAAAAAATGGTTTACGGTCGTCGCCGTGAAGCCTCGCGGGCGGACCGAGACGCTGGCGCACGTGCACTGGCGCAGCGTCGGCACGCTCGCACGAAATGACATACATTAATAAATTAAATTTGACCACAAGACATAAAAGATCTGTATTCGACATGAGGGACAAAACGTGTGAGTAGCAACAGTCCTTGCTTGGCACGAGAGGCGTGGAGACTCAGTAGGAGCTTTGGCACCGCAGTTTCATCGTGAGACGCTTTTCATTTTACAATCACAAACACTCAAAAAGCTCCGAAGGCAGACAAATGTGATCGACTTCGATAAAAGGATGGGACTGGCTTTGCGTTTGCGCCTCAGAGTGGACCGAAAATGGTTTCAAGAGATGTCGGTGCACGGGCAGGCTTTCATCAAATGTGCCTCTGTTACCCTTGAAACTGCACAAACTGGAATAGCAAATTGAAAATACACATTAATGAAACACGTCCATTTCGCAGACTCCCATTTGTCGCAAAAAAAAAAAAAAAGAAAAAAAGCTTTGTTTATGCCTGGAGGAGGTGGTTTGCAATAGAAAAACCCTTTTTGGCATCTACGGGTCACATGACATACCAAAAATAAAGAAAATAAAAATGGTGTGCTTCCACTAGCGTGGTACCAGGGTAGATTTATGGAGCGTAAACCGTTGACGTGCGTCTCCATTACCAGGCACGGCCACGTAAAAGAAAAAGGCCAAAACTCATACTCGACATAGAAGAGGTGCACAGACAAACCGCCAAAGTGGTGCAGCACTGCCACCATGTGGGAAGGAATGGTAGTTTACGTATAACCAGCTCTGTCACCGTAAAGCCTGATCTATGGTTCTGTCCAGCAGATACGTACGTAGGCTACATGCGGGCCTCACGCTGTCTTTGCCGGTTATACTTGTGTGTTGTGGTTTGCGCTCACTGTAATTACACTCCCAAACACCAGGTGGTGGTGTGGATTCATTTCTGTAGAATGCAGGACTGAGCATCCTTGATGTAGCAGATACGGCAACAGAGCAAAGGAATCCTGCGCCAGTTGATGCTGATAAATGTTGAGCATCAGTCATTTTTAAAGACACTGCAGCAAACTGTCGCTATGCCCGACATGAAAATGATAAAGAAGAAGTAGCAGAGGGAAATACGGAGATGAGGAAGAACAAATCTACGCAGCCCACCAGTCACATTTATTCTGGAACGTGTTGGTACATCTGGAGAGAGGTGCACGCAAGAGTTTGGTAGAGCTAATGGCGTAGGTACACCGCCGCTTTGATGCAGAAATATAAATCAGGCTTTAATGGAGACTCGACAGCTGAAGGGATTGAAGAAGATGTTAGACTTCCACCCACCTGGGTTTCTACCCCAGACCCCTGCTAATGGAAACGCGTCTAAACTCGTTTTTCTGTCGGAGCTGGCGCCCTTGGGCGTAATGTAGCTAGTCCGGCTCGCCAAAGCCCTTAATTTCACAAAATGTCCTTCTTGTGAAATGCGTCTGGTACCCCTCCGCCGTTTCCACATACTGAACCGCTCTCAGTGGAGCATGGGCAGGAGCTCGCTTTATGCAACGACTCGTATAGAAGCGTCCTAAGAATCACTATTAAAAACACGCAAGATGGCTGCAGTTCGTCTGCAAAAGCCGATAATTCCCTGGTGTTCCTGCTCCACTGCGCGCCAGCTTGGATGTCTTTTTGTTGATGCTAGTCTGGTCGTCTGGGATGGACTGGCGACCTGTCCAAGGGTGGACCCCTGCCTTTTAGCCCGAAGAGAGCTGGGAATAGGCTCCAGCAGATCCCTGTCACCCTAGATAGGATTAAAGGTACGGATAATGGATGGATAACCTGGTCGTTGCTCTGGCAAAGTCACATGCGTCGTTTCTCCGACTGGCTGTATTCCTATCTAACGGCATCCAGAGGCAGTTTCTTCTGCGTCTGCTTGTACCGTCTCTTGGAAACCAAAGTGAAATCCAGAGGACCCAGACTAAATCTTTGTGTCAGAGAGAAAAAGAATTAGGACAGTTGGCCAGGTGTCTTGTATAACTCATCAAAAGTTCTGAAATCACGGGTCCTCCATTAAATCCTTGATGGTGACCCCCAGAAACATTCAGACATGGACGGCTCCATGTATGAGGTCCTTGCCTTGTAATGACTCTTACAGACGTCTACATCCTCTTTGAGTAAAAATATCGACAGCAAGAGTTATTAACCTCCAGTTTAAACCTTGCAATTTGATGATATCGCTTTTCATGTTCTATCGACATTTCAGACTATCAGCCAAAACTGTTATGGAGATGCGTCAACTGTCAGCTCAGGATGGTCAGAAAGCTTCTCCTCACTCTTATCAAGTGCTCCAAACATATTCCAGATTTAAACGAGCTTGAGATAACCAGCTGCAGCTAACTAGCGAAGGGAGCTCAAAGCTAGCTAGTTTTAAGCGGCCTATGTTGCCTCATTTAACCACAAGAGCATTGTAACGCTGAATCTCATAAAAGACATTAGTTTTAGTAGTCTGAACCATCGTATTGCACTGGTGGCGTCGGGCAGAACCTGTTTCTTAAACCCCAAACATGCCAAGCCTCAAACTGTCTTTAACAAGCGTCACAGGCCGAAGGAGTTGCTCGCTACGTGGTAGTTCTGGCCTCCAGCTCTTTCCCATCTGGCTCCTTTCTCTGAGATCACTGGTGAGGAAACAGCGCAGCAGCTCTCTCAAAGGTCAAAGGTTGCTTTTCTGCATCCCGAGCCCATGCTTAGTCCTGAGTCCCTGCCTCTCCATGATGTTCCACAGCTTGCGCAGGTTGGACTGGGTAATGGCGTCGTCGGGTTTGAGATGGAGCGCCCGCAGGTAGTTGGCCTCCGCCTCTGGAAGCTTTCCGTTCAGGTGGAGGATGGCGCCGAGGTTCATCAGAGCAGCTGGGTTCTGGGAGAAACAAAGACCGGAGAGGGAGAGGGATGAAGCAGGACAGAGGACAACAAAAACAGTGAGTGAAGGATGTTGCACTAACGGGGCTACGGATCAATACGCTGGTTCTTCTAGATGGAGGGCAACCAGTTCACCAACTTTCAGGGTGCTGAGAACACTTCCGTCTGGAGGGTTTTTTTCTAACGTCAGCTCTCTATCATCATAGAGGGCCGATTTAGCTTGCATGGCCATATCGTCAAGGCAGCGTGCGTACACGAGAGCAAAAGCTTCAGTAGAGATTTCGCAAATCAAAAGATTACGAGGCTCCTGTGTGTTTCCCATCCTGGTAAACATGCAAACACCTCTCGGGCGTTTCGCCTTTGTATTCAAGATGCCTCAGACGAAATGTGTTTTTGATTGCCGAGCGGAAAGCTGGCCGCTCATGGTGCAGACATCAACAGAGCAAATGTGTTTTATGTTTTATGAACGAGGTCCAATTCGCCACTGGATTTGGAGAACTAAAATGGCTGAAAGTCAGCGCTGTTACAACGCCAGAAGCTTGCAAGTCCGAACCGGGATTGGTAAGTCAACTGTCTGCGTTGTGTTAGAAACCGGCGTGTGTGAATTTAGGATTTGTGAATGAGACATTCATTCACACATCTACCCCATGAAGTCCTGTATACATCCACATCAACATAAATAAATATGACTGTGACTGACTGATAGATGACTTGACCCATAGGGCCCGATCTTTCGCTAGATCTCCTAAAGCTGCTATTAAGGGATAGCAGGTAGCGGGAGGGGCGTACCCCCGCAAAGAACGCAATCTTCCACCTTCCTAAACCCGCTATCCCACCTGCGCTACCTGCTACATTATGCATAGGAGTGGTTAGGACGTTCCACCTGTCTCTGGTTGTCTATTGTTTAGCTGGCGAGCAAGCCGTTTAAGATGATCTCTGCCATTTTCTCAGGGGTTCAACTGAGGCCAAAGCACGTTTTTTATACAAGAGTTAATTAGAAAGGTAGAGCCGTTTGTGCACGTCCACATGTGACCAGGTGGACGCGCATTGATATCATTTGGATGCGCACTTGTATGAGCTGACATGAGCTAAACCTGCCCATTGCCACACCTACAAAGTGAGTAAAGGAGTCGACATAATGGGTAGTGGCTTTAGCGAGCGGAAGATTGCATTAGCAGTTAGCGTAGGTTCCTATACCCGTAATTTGCGGGTACCGGCTAGTCTTAACGGGTAAGGGGAAGTGTACGATCGGGACCATAATGTTCAGCAGTGATATTTCCCGTCGTGAATCATCATGACGTCCTCCGTCATATTCTCAATCTAATTCTGGCGCCAAAAAAGTATGGAAGGATTTGAGGTGTTGAGGTCATTTATAGGTAAAGCTAAAAGCAAAACGTAGCGCTGATAATGTGTTGACATGTGTTTACGAGCCCCCCGGCAGGCCATCAGGCCTTCAACCAATCAGAAAACACTTGAGCTTTCAGGGACGGACTCTCCTCTTGGTTCCAAGTCTCTGTTGTTCTGCGATAATTACAGGATTTTGGAGTTTGCTGGGCGCAAAAGCTGCTCTCGAGGTACTAGAGATTAAAATTAGATGCCTGAAAAACACGTATTTAAGAACTCACGGGGCAATTGGACAGCAGCAGACGTACGTGAAGATAAAAGCTGCTCCTCTAAAAGGCCGCACCAGAAACAAAGGTAGCTCCGGCCTGCGTGTGGGCCGGCGCTCAGTATTTGTCTTGATGTGGATGAACAAGTCCCATTCATCAAAGTAACATTATTTCAAGTCGCAAAGTGAAACCATCTGGCCCCAAATAGTGAACGACACGTGGGAAGCTTTACAAAGTCGTAGCGAGATGAGACTAACGAACACACCCAAATCTCATCCTACAAGTCGTCAGCACCTCGTTCCCCAGAGCCGCCCCCGCTCCCAGCCTGCATGATGTATTAGTTAGCAGCTTGGCAGCTAATGCGGAGATTTTTTTTTCTTTTTCCCCTTCGCAAACACAAACGTTTGCCTCTTCTCGGTGATGACATGGTCACTTGAGTTCCAGCTTTCGGGACCGATCGTTAGAGCTTGTTCCTCCTGATCCGACGACGAAACAGACAAACTCCTGCAGACATGCAACGTTTCAAGTGATAACTTTTTTGTTGACGTGCTCCTGCATACAGGGTTTAAAGTAGGAAAAAATCCTGAGCCTGAACTTTTTTCCGGGAGTGCAGTGGATCCAACGCATACACATTATTGGCAACTTTTTGGTATTGTGATTGGCAATATACAATATGACCTACAATTTAAATGTGAATTTTAGAAAGTAAAGGTTATTAAGTTATAAGTAAAAACATATGAAACTGAGTCAAGCCAATTAATCTGATTCATTTAGCAACTATTTAATTCAGTAAAGGGCAATTTGTACAAAAAAAAAACATAAATTGAGCGATCGTAAATGATAAATAATGTTCCGCAATAAACGAGCACAAACGTATTTTCAAGTCACAAATAGATGAGTCCACTGTTGCTCCCGGTTAACGCCTTGTTTGTTAGAGCGCGCGGACTGCTACTTTATGTCCGGCGCCTCCTTCGTGAGGGTGAAGAGCTTTTTGCCGCTAGTTGCATAGACTAGCTTCATGGAGCACAACACACAAAAACAGGTACCAGGCTCCCGTAGCTTCTGGTACCCAAACGGCTAACCGTCTCCACCCTTGTGCTCTATCCTGTCCAGAGACGCTTGTTGCCTCCATTCAAACAACCACCGGCTCACCTCGGATGCTGCGTTCAAGACCACTCAGAAATAACATCCTTGTGTGTGTTTTTTCCTGAATCATTGTCAAATGCCAGAGATCCAGCACAGTGCAGGAATACTTTAAGCCCTGTTTATATAACAAGCAGTTAAATGTAAAATCTCTTTTGTCTTGTGTTCCACATCAGATCTCTGTATGAAGATGAGACAATAAACATGGCGCCTTACTTTACTGGAATGGAAACCTCACATATATTCATCTTGAGAATTTCAAGATTGAACCGAGAAATGACACAAGCTCGTGTAATCCTCTTCGATCTGCACCTGGCTGATCCTAATTGCCTCCACGGTCCGTGAACATCACCTTTTCTGCTCAGACCGCGGCGTTAAATTCAGAGCTGAATCTCTGAGTGGGTAAATAAAACGTTCCACTGAGTTAAATAAATGCCTCTCGAACGCATTCATCGCCATTCCAGGCACGTAGAGCCGGTGCTGAATTTTTCACGACCTGAGAGCGTTTGGATTAAGCCGATATCCGAGGGGCTGTCGCTCACCGAGCAGAGGCGCGAGACAACAGGCGCCCTCGTTCTGATAAACGACGAGAAGCTTTTTTTTTTAATGTTTGAAAGAGCACACGAGAAGCTTTTAGGCTGAGTTATAATGACACGACACAACACAATACGAACGCGTGCCTTCACAAATGAAAATGGATAACTGCGATTCTCCGCGTTGCTTCACTTTTAAGGCTTTAATAGGATTTACGCAGACAGACGTTTCATCTGAAAGGAGCAGCTAGTTTACGGAGACATCACATCATAACCCAGCAGTTCAAACAGTCGGGAAATAGTCATGAGATAAACAGATTAAAGGGATGCGACACAAAAGCCAAATGGCGTAGTTTATAGTTCAGTGTCGATCTTTGATCTTCTCCTCGTCGACATGACGGGAACGTAGCCGTGACTCTTCCCCGTCTTGTCCTTCCTCTCGCACCGAATCAGCGCTGTCTTCCTCTGCGCAGAGAGTCTTTGGGCCACTTTACCCGCGAAGGGATGGATGCGTAGCGTCTTTGTTCTGCATCTGTGATTTACACTCCGCAGCATCGCCGTGGTTTTTCGTTTGATTTATAATGCATTGTATGTTTCCGATTTAATAATAAAAAAGAAAAAGTGAAGATTTGGAACGTCATGACGTTCCTCCGCGTACCACCAATGGTACGCGTACCACAGTTTGCGCACCACTGGATTAGGGCATTTCCATGGAAATCGTGTCTCTACTTACAAAATTTTCATCTTAGGAAACTACTTCCAGAACAAATTAATTGCGTAAGTAGAGGTACCACTGTACTTGATTGTCTCAAAGTGATGGTCAAACATCTGTGGGCTCAGAGACGCCGGGCTGGTTAATGCAGCGGAGAGACTTTAGCGCTAATCCTCTCTCACTGCGACTCCAAATAAGTCACAGAGCCGAGCAGAGCAGCATAACGAATCACTGCACGGAGCTCCCCGAGGTCTTGTTCCTGTGATTTTCAAATGGCCTCTCTGACAACACACCTCCACCCCCCACCCCCCCTCCTTTGAAGAGACTGATGCACACGAAGCAGAAAACGGGGTGACAGCAACGTCCTCAGCTGCGCTCGCTGACTCAGAGACGTGATATCCCCCCAAGGCTTTGTGTGTTCGGCTACGCTGAGATGATCGAGTGTTTACTCTGAGGCCGAGTGTGCGACCCCCCCCCCCCCCCTCAAAAAAGTCGTTTGTCTCTCCGCATTTCCTGGAGCACATCAAGGGACCGTGCTGCAGAAGGGAACGCAGATTTCCATTTTATATTCGGCCGCATCGGCGTCTGCCAGGAACAACAGCGCTGCAACCCGCTGTCAGGCTAACGGGTCCTGCGCGTACGGGGTCGTATATTGTTTTTGCGCCGCGGGCGTCCGTGCGTATTTCCGTGGTAAGTGCAAACAGTCCCAGTACTTACATCTGGTCTGAGGCCGGCCGCTCGCTCGTACTGCCTCTCCGCTGCCTCGTTCAGGTTGGCCTGTCTGAGGAGGAACGACAAAACAACACAGTTTGGACCAGTAATTACACTGTTTCATTCATTTTAGGCTGCTTTATTTAGTGATTAGCTATCATTAGCTTCCTGTCGCTCTGAGCTGGTCTCACTTAAAATTTAAAAGAGAAATAAAAAAAAATCAGGCTCTTTTATGTTTAGTTCAGTCTGGCTGCCGTAACCAGTTTCCAGGGATCCAGCGAAGCTCTGACTTATTCAACAGGAAAACCACCGACTACATCAGAGCTGCTCCTGCTGCGCCAGAGTAGAAAAAAAAAATAAAACGCTCCAAACAAGAAGGTTTCTGTCACCGCTCTGCAGAAACTGCTTCTTGGTGCACAAGTTTGGCAGCTGCCTTCGAGGCCACATCTTTTCCAGGTACGTCCTCGTGTTCTGGACACATGAGGACGGCGAGGCCGAGGGAGGAGAGGGTCCAGGTACTGGACCGGCTGGCCTGCAGCCTTGACGTGTCACCACATCTTCAGGTTTTTTTTTTTGTTTTTTTTTTTGTGGCACTAGTGGCCTTTAATCCACAGTGAGAGAGCAGAAAGAGAACAGGGAAGACACTAGGGCTGAGCGATTTTATTGATTCTGCGATATATATCGATATTTTATTTCCCCAGAGAGTATCGATTTTTCAGCCGCAGGTATCGATATTCTAAGCTCCCTTCCAAACCCCCGTGTCCCGCACAGGTGCTCTTCCTGCAAAGTGCAGGAAGAGCCATTAAGTCCTCCAGCCGCTAGTGTCGCTGTAGAGCATCTCTAACAGGTTATCCAGAAGCTTCTCTCTCTTCCAGCTAGAGCTGAGCCAGAATGGCGGCAAGTATAAACCTAGCGCCTGCGTGCTTAAAAGCAGATGTGTGGGAGCAGTTCGGGTTTAAAAAGAAAAAGGAAAGCGAAGATTTAGACAAAAGTATGGCGGTTTGCAAGCTGTGACACACAAAGGTGAAGTACTCTGGAAATACCACCAACCTGCGAGCCCACCTGAAACGTCACCACCTGGATAAGCTAATGCTAACTGAGAGCTAGCCAAACTTTATTTGTCAGGATTTGAGACCGTATTCAGTGGTGGAAAACGCCGGCTTTAAGGGCTGTGTATACTCTGGCGGCAATGTGTCGCAGTTATCTTGATTACTTTTGATTTACGCTCAATTTTGAAGCGCGTCTGCGCTTTGTTATTCCACGCCACAAAGCAAGAGGGACAATAACGAATTAGCTAAACTTACTAGACTTATCTCTTGCGTTTTTCCACTTCCTCACCGTCTCGGCCGTATCTCACATTCATCGCTATCTCCCTCCATGAATTACTAGAATATGTGCTGTCTTATGTGCTATTGCGGAGAACCAGAATCGTACAGATGTGGGTACTTCCTCATTTCTTCGATGACGCGCTCTTTTCTACGCGGATGTAGAATTGACCAATCAGAGGCCTCCTTTCTCTCCTCTCTACGACATTGTCTGCGGTCACCTACCTTTCAGTTCAATTAATTCAAAGTCATTGGAACACTCACAAGATGTCACCAAAATCACTTTGTCCCGTTAAAATCTTTCAGAAAATGATGTAAATGTATCTTAAGACGAATATCGATATATATCGTATCGTATCACGAGATTAGTATATTGCTACAGCCCTAGAAGACACGCAGCAAAGGCTCACACAGGTCGAACCTGCGACCGCTGCAGGAGGACTTTAGCCTCTGTTTAAAGGCCGCCCGCCCTGAACCACTACGCCACCTACTACGGCTTTTTAATCTACAGATGTTCAGGTTCAGTTGAGTTCGAACAAGACAAACCACAACCTGTTTGAGTGAGTCGATTAGATGCTACGTCTTTTCATTCCTGTGTGCTGCAGTTCACGTCATTCGTTTGCACGTTTCAGCCACTTCATTTGTTCACATTTTAGTTCTTTTGTGTGCACGAAGAGACCACGTTTTACATCTGGCCTGTTACTGTTGAGCTGCAGTGCTTGCAGTTCCTCGAACGGCCACTAGGGGCTGCATGCAAAACTGAGTCAACCTCCACATGTTCGATCGCAGCTAAAAACCGAGATAATGGACTCTCGCTGATCCTCTCGGCTGCAGCTTGTGTTTCATGTTGGAGTAATGAGTCAGTCAGGACGTACAGAGATGACTTACGGTTTTTATTTAAACTTTGATCGCACGCAGTTGAAGAAGAACGGAGGTCGTAAACACCTAAAAATGCATCGCACAGGTTGCATCTCTCAGCAACAGTTCCTCAGCTCCATACGTAGAATTTTATTCAAAGACTACATGAACCGGACTTCGCCGTGCCAAAGTTAATAAAGTCGAAATATCACTCCTTCCTCTACGCAATATTTCATATTTATAAGTGAATTACACCTTCAGAATTCTGGGCTCGCTCCAGTTCAGGGCCTGATATCACAGCGATCTCCCAGCGTCCTTCCTGGGTTCTGTTTGGTTTGGAAAAGTGCCAGAGGGTCGTAAAGTGGCAGATAAAGATCCAGGAAGTCGGGTTTAGTTGAAGCGCCGCGTGGTGCCCAATGGGAGAGGTAAGTCTGTCCTGAGGAGGAGTCGCCCCCCCGCTCCTCCTCAGTGATGGCTACGAGGGTGAGGAGCGTGGAGGCGGGCGGGGAAAACCCGTCGGGTAATCGTTAACCCGCGCGGGGTCGGCGAGCAGCTGCGTGGAGAGCGTTCCAGGACGCCCGGCGCGTCTCCATCGCCGTTCGCTTCAGCAGGTGTTTCGTCACGTCGTTAAACGCTAATCTGTTTGGGTTCGTGTCACAGGAGGGCCTCGGATGAAAACGAGCAGTCGGCCGGAGCGCAGCTGAACAATCCGTCATTTTGATTTAAAACCTCGACGTTTCAGCTTTTTTTTCTCTCTCTCTCTCTCTTCAAATCCTTTAAGAACACTATGGCGTTCAGTAATGACTTCACCAGATATGTGGAGCGAAAACAAACGAGGGTTCATCCCTCCCGAGATTCCCCCCGGTCTCTGGGAGTGCAGGACGTTCGCAGTCTCTTTTGACACGTCTCAGATTTACAAGCTGTCGGCGAACAAGCTGCCAAAGTTTGAGGGAAGTTTCTCCAGCGGCCGCTTTACAAGCGGCGGACCGGGGCCTCGCCGTTATTTCCCGTTTATACGTGTATTATAACATCACTTTGACGGCAGCCTGTCCACTGAGAGGACGTCCACCGTCCTGCAGGATTCCCATTATTTTATATTTCAAAAACCACAGAGCTGAAGGAAGCAACGAGGTGGCGCAGCTCCTGTGGAGCTCCTGAGCGGCGCCGCGAGCAGTTGGGCCCAAGGTTATTATCCTTTAACGAAAACGAACGAAATAACCAAAACTAGAATTGAAAAAACATTTTTGTTAACCGAAATAAAATAAAAATGAGAGATTTTTAAAAAACGATAACTAACTGAAACTGTATTATGTGTTTATAAAACGAACTAAAATTAACTATATAATGTCAAGAACGTCCTTCGTTTTCGTGTTTGTAATTTTTTTTCGTCATAAACAAAATCTATTAACTTCGCTCCGCCGTACAACAACAACTGCAAACAAAAAAAAAAGTGATCAGCAGTGATGGCTGCGGCAAAAGTTGGGAGAAAGCAGCACTGTCCTATTTGGGATTTCTTTGACTATGACTGTGTTAACGATAAAAATAAGTGCCTTGTTGTAGAAGCAGGTGATACAATGTGTGGAATATTTCTGAAGGAGAAAAAAACCCACGAATCTGAAAGTCCATTTGAAAAGCTCACACAAGAAGGCTAACCAAGACTAGCTGGATAAGCTAGCCTAAGCTAGCCCCCTGAAAAGAAGGCTAACCAAGACTAGCTGGATAAGCTAGCCTAAGCTAGCCCCCTGGAAAGAGAAGCTACAGCTGCAGGCCAGTCAGCGTTGGGAAGGAACGGGAGAAAACAGCAACTATAATGGACTGTTTCCATGGAGACCAGATAGCTGCTGGTCAGTAAATACGCAGGAACACCACAAGCGGGAAGACGCATTGATAAATATGTTTATTGAGACCAGAATGTAAACAAGACTATGTGATTCGATAGCCTTCAAAAAGTTCAGTGCTTCACTCCAACCAAAATTACAACCCTAATTTACAAAATAAAACTAAAACTAACACTGAAACTAATAAAAAATAAACTAAAACTAAGTATTTCAAAACAAAAATGAATAAAAACTAGCAAAACTGCTCTAAAAATGAATTAAAACTAACTGAATTTGGAAAACTAAACTAAAGACTAAATAAAAACTAAAACTAATGGAAAATCCAAAACTATTATAACCCTGGTTAGGCCAACCTGAGCATGTGAGCAGCGCTGAAGACCACGTCGAACTCAGAGCGGTCCAGCTCCGCCGCTCTCTCCGCCATTTCTGCGGCCTCGCCGGGACGAGACTGCTCCAGCAGGAACTGACCTGGAGGGAAAACGAGAAATGTAGCTTCAAGAGATGCAGCAACTGCACCGAAGACGACACGACTCAAGTTCATTAAAAAAAGAAAAGTGAAAATCTTACGTATTTTTTAAAAATTAACTGTAAAAAGAGCAACACTAAGTACCACCCAGCTGTTTCTGCCGCAGCCAGCTGTTACCAACCACCTGGTGTGCCCCTAGCCTGTGTTAACACATTGCTAAGAGGGAAAGACATGAGCAATGGAATTAGAGGAGTACAGTGATCCCTCGCCAATTCGCGCTTTAAGTTCCGTGGTTTTAGTTATTCATGGATTTTTCAGAAATATATTATATAATTTAAAGTTCAGTTCAGGTATGTGAATAAACACTTATGGTACAAAATCTTTCGATGTAAATATCTTATTTCTCAGCCTGGATACCGGCGGTTTATAGTCCGGTGCGGCTTATATGTGACAAAATATACATTTCGTTTAAATTTTAGTGGGAGCAGCTTATATTAAGGTGTAGTCCAGAAAATATGGTAACTCACAGTGTCAGATTTGTGCGAATACAGTCAAAGCGACCGAGAAGATGCTCAGTTTTCATTTTCTTCCCTTTTTTAATAAATCTGCTGCTCTCGCTGGATCACGTGACGTTTACAGCTAAAACACGCTTCTGAGAACAACAACCGGAGAGAGCTTTCACCCTCCCACATCTCTGTGAGCATCCTCCCGTGTTACGACACCAAAAGACACGGTGCACGGACGCTCGTGCCCAGAGACTCCAGGAGAGCTGAAGCAGACAGATTTGAGATAAAAAGGTTGAGAGCAGCACAAAAACATCAACTTTCTGCAGAGTAACACAGAAAAAAGAGGAAAGTTCTGGAAAAAAGGCATCTGAGGGGGGAAACGGCTCGGTCCAAAGACAGCAACGGACTGACAAAGCTAAACTAAAAGATATCAGAGCGGAGAAAAGCAGCGGGGAGCTGGGAGATAAGGAACAGAGAGGGGGAACGCACAATGACGCTTTCAGCAGAAGAGGACGGATTTAATTTCCAGCGAATTTCCTGCAGATATTAACGCGGAGCGGCGAGGAGCCACGACGCTGATACACAGACAGCAGCGCCGGGGGGAAACGCCGTATCACTTTTTACTCTTTGTTATGAATGTTAAACGCCGTACTCTGATCCGTCCCCCCTCCCCCGCCCTACACCTGTAAAAACCTGATTCTCACCAGCTTCCAGAGCTGAGCCCTCGTTTTTCTTTTGTTTTGCACACCAGATTTGATTTAAAACAGCTGACTGACGTAAAGTCAAAGCGAACAACCGGTGTGTCCGGGTATAACATGTGTGTTCGTGTATCTTACCGTAGTGCATGTAGCAGTTTCCTTTTGTCGGGTCGAGCTGAATCGCCCTCAGATAGTATTTTTCTGCTTCTGTCTTCTGTCCCTAAAAAAAAAAAAAGAAAAAAAAAGAAAAAGGTCAGGATAGTAAATTTTCATTTTCTGTGTATTCTGACTGATCTGTGCAACCAGGAATAATAATCCGTCACCAGACCAGGCTGGCAAAAATGAGACGTACGTTTCAAAAGAAACCTCCTGGTTGGGAGGATTTCTTTCTTTTTCTTTCTTTTTTTTGCAAGATTAGAGGCTTTCCGGTGAGATGGAGAGTAATTTCCTGTATAATGTGATACAAACTGCCGGGAGGTCAGAACCGTCGGTCTCAACGGTCGTTTTGGTGGCGACGTGAAGTTCAGCTGATGCGCGGTTAGCGAGGCTGAGCTAAGCTTCCTGCTCACAGCCCAACGTTGCCAGGTGGGAAATGTAGGATTATGGTACCAGAGACTCAAAATTATAGTATTTTGAGGGAAATTATCGTACATCTGTCATAACCAAAATAACAAGCCCAATGATGCCCTAAATTTAATCACTCTAGTGTTAAATAGGGGGCGTGAAGCTAACCATTCAGCCTATCATGCTCGTTGTTCTGAGACAAACATTCGTATCTCACCCTCAGCAAAGCACGATTGGCTGGAAACATGTCACATGGGAACAGATGCCTTCAAGGTTCACAAAGAAAACTTGAAACTTGAAAATTTGAAATAGTCAAATTATCGTACATTTGGCCTTTTTTTTTTTTTAAATTATTGATCGTACATCGTACAGAGGGCCAATTTATCGTACAAATACGATAATTATCGTACACCTGGCAACGCTGTCACAGCCAATGATGGTGGTCTGTGAACAAACAGCACACGAGCTTTTAAACGAAACAAACTTTCTAAAAAATGCTCCGTTAGGTTCAGAGGTCAACATCGCGCCCGGCGCCAAGTAGCTAGAAATGATACCTGTCAATCAAATGACACCCGGCCCTATTTTTTTTTTTCATTTTTTTTTTCTAAACCAGTCTGTAAGAATATTTATTGGACATTTGTTGGACATTTTAACATGGAAGTCAACAAGCATTTGCTGCGTTACGGCACCAAAATCAAGTCAGGAGAGGAACTGCAACTTTCTTCTTCTTCTCTTTTTTGATTCCTGCCAATGTTTCTTCCTGGAAGTGGGGATGCTGGAGCTCGGGTACCACTGATAAAAGTGACAGAAAATAATCATGACACGGCCACTTTAAAATGATAGCAGTATAGTGAACACTGCCATCGTCTCATCCAGATTAAAAAATTACAAATGTCTGCAGTGCATCACATGCACTTCTTCTTCTTGCATTAATTTACTTGCAGATACACACATAACCGCACATAAGGAAAAATCAAAGACAAAGAAGAACAAATCTACCAAATCGTAGATTGTGGTCTTCATTATTGAAAACATCGTCACATTGGGAGAGAGGTGCTTGTCAGGCTCCGCCCACGGAGAAAGGTTTGACACGGAAGAATGAATCAGCCTTTACCGTTTCGCAGCGTCGACTGTGATGGACGTGTAACATGCTCATGCTTTCGTCTGTGGAGCCTGTGTGACGAGTAGGGGTGTGAAAAAAAATCGATTTGGCAATATATCATGATTTTCGGCCGCCCAATATAATATCGACTTTTCAGCTCCTAATATGGATTTTTTAGGAAAAAATTTACAGTGGTTACAATGCTGTCAGTATGTTGTAATGGTTACTTAAATGTACAAAAACACTAATAAACAATAAATAGGTTGTTTTGAAGCAAATAGTTTGTCCTCTGAATGATCAATATCATCTGATGAACATATACAGCAACTTGATTTTTCATCTCTACTTTTAATTTTGATATTAACTGGGTAGAATATCGCAACATATCGTGGTATCGTGATAATATATCGTGACTCAAGTATCATGATACACGTAATGTGTGTAACGTGTGTGACGTGTGTGACGTTTGTACTTGACGTCACACACTGCAGTCACAACAACTCGCCGCCATGTTGGAGTGAAAACAAAGCCGTTCACCTATCGCGTGTGTAATCTGTCATGTTCATGGATAGCAAACAGTTCGGAAACATGGTTTTGAACTGTGTAGCTGTTGGCTGCACAAACTACAGAGGAAAGGGACCAGGATTATCGTTCCACAGATTTCCAGCCGACGTTGAACGCCAAGAAAAGTGGATCGCTGTACTCCGACGCGCTCGTGGGTTTGACACAAGGAAATAGTGGCGACCGGTGAGAACAAGTCGCATATGTAACGAGTATTTTGTTGGAGGTGTGTAATATGGCACTTTGCCATGTGTTGGTTGTCCCCAGCCAATCATGCAGAATTATTTACAAAATAACATAAGTCAATGTAAATTTCCCCATTGTGGGACAAATAAAGGATTATCTTATCTTATATGCGACTTGTTCTCGCCGGTCGCCACTATTTCCTTGCGTCAAACGTTTAATTTGTTTGAACATACAGTGTCTGCTGCTCTGTAAGCGATCAGCAGGAAAAGGTAGCTGAAGACCCCCCCCCCACGCCTCAACGCTGCAGCGTCTGCATGGACCTGCAACCAAACTCAGACAATCACTGCTCCGGCTCCAAAACTCCCACCACTCCTGCGTCGCGCCTCAGCACTTATTGCTTCCATATTGCCGGCGGGCTCGCCAGCGAGAAACGAGAGGCGCGGGCGTATTAGCGTTGCCTCATTTGCTTCCCCCCATGTCTGCTGTCGTTCTAAATGAATGGGTGAATATTGGCCATGGATGGCTTATTTCACATTTACTCCTTCCTCTGTGCACGCGCTTTGATTTATTTTATTTTTTTATTTTTTTCCTGCCAGTCACCAGTCGTCATCCGGCATCATTTCAGGACGGATAAAAAGGTTTCAGGCCACTGCTGGAAACAAAGCAGCTGTTTTTTTTTAATGCTGCGGGCCGTCCAGTGATTCATTTGCAGGGTTAAGGGCGACCACAGGCTGCACACTCGACTGCGTTTCTGCGTATGCGTGATTGAGAAGTCTTCCGCTGTGACGGACAGCTGTTTTTATTACGGCTGAGTTACGAACAGCTGAGGTCGAACTCGTAAATACGCGAGTGCTGACTGACCGCCGCTCGACTCGGACTCCAGCTAGAAAAGCCAAGCGTTGTGTCAGACACTAAATGTGGCAAAAAAAAGAAAGAAAGGGTCAAATGAGTGGCTTCAGAGTTGCAGTTGGTGTTTTCCTGAGGTTTGTGGACAGATACGAGACGATCCGGTTCCAGTTTTATTATGTGGGGAGGCCAGTACGAGAGCACATGTTGGGGCCAGCCACAGTCTGAGACTTCAGCCGGACCCGTCCTTCCCGTCTGCGTGGTCCGACTCCAGCAGGACGGCCAAGACTGGAATAATTCAATAAGGAAGCAGAGTAATTGAATTATGATTCTGTCCACCGGACTGTTGTCCAGGGTTCATCCGATCTCTTGTTTCCTTCGCGACGTGGCCTCCCCGTGCCTGAGCCCGGAGCCTCCAGAGAACGCAGCAGATGTCCGGCCGCACCGGGCGACCCAGATTTTAATCTGCTCTCTCTGTGCGTCCGAATATCCTCCAACGTTTCAGCGAGCAGGTCGAAGCCCCGAAGGGCTGCAGCTGCATTGGCGTCGGTGTGTTCACGTTCATGCCGGTGCGTTGCGTCGTCCCTCGGCGCCCGAGGTTACAGGAAGGAAAGAGGTCAGACATCTTCGGACCCGCAGCTGTGGCCGTCATGTGCAAAACTCAGCATCCTCCCATTTTAATGCTTTATGGGCTCCGGTGTCAGGCAGACACAACCTCGGACGAAAAACATTTTTCAATACAGTGATCCCTCGCCAATTCGCGCTTTAAAGTTCCGCGGTTTTAGTTATTTGCAGATTTTTCAGAAATATATAATATAATAAAAAAATCAAGAAAAAATCGCGGAAACATCACAGGATGTTGTGCGCATTCTCTCACAGCGAAGAAATGTTGTGAGCCAGCCTGGCCCCTTTAAGAAGGTGGCCTTATGAGTAATGGTGTGGCCTTATGGGTAATGTAGTGTGTGTGTTGTGGGACGGCAGAACTAAAACAGGGTTAGATGAAAAGTGTAGTGAGCATCAACAGCAGCCCAGCGTGTATAGATTTACATTCTCTGTTAACCAACAGGAGCCCAACAATACAACCTGTGTGATGTTACAAGTTCCTGCAGTGCCAGAATAAAGTGCTCGTTCCATGCAGAGAAAACCAGACTGTTTCTTTTGTTGTTGTTAGCATGTTAGCCGCTAATTACAAGCCAAAAATATCACAATAGCAGCGGTTAGTTTACTACGGTTCAGAGACCAGAGGCTGTGAAGGAAACAGAAAGACCACAGTTGAGCCTTTGTCTTGTTTCGCTGCAGTGACTCGCTACTTTTTTGCGGTTTTTAAACATATTTTAAACACATTATTTAGGCTCGGGGGGCTCCGGCTCCCAGTTCACAGATTTTGATCTTTGCGGGGGGCGCTAGTCCCCATTACACCACGAAAAATAAGGGATCACTGTATGGCGAAAAAAATAATGTGGCCGACACCAAGTACCCGCAAATCATGAGCCCACGCTGGACGGATCATCGACAGGTGTGCAGGACTTTTAAGGAACCTTGTTGGGTCTGGAGCATCTTAACACAATGCCAAGAGGGGAAGACATGAGCAGTGTTCTTAGAGAAACGACTGTCGCTGGAAAAGGGCTGAAAGTAGAGGTCTTCGGAACAACCCGAAAACTCCGAGGTTCCGACCTGACCCGAATCGGGTCTCAGGTCCATTCAAAAGACATGACTCTGGGTTCGGGTCGGAATCGGTACAGTTAGTCTCGGGTCCGGTCGGTGCTCTCTGACAGGCTGGGTCCACGTTTACTCCAGAGAGTTAAAGATATTGGCGGTGGCAGCTAATGTCAGGACTCGGGACAGTTAAATTATTATTCATTAACGTGTCAAAATTGAGATTCTCCTGCACCACCCTTGGAAGTAAGGGCTACCCAGAAGGCATTGGGTAATTTAGCCAAGACATCTTCAAAAAAGATGGCGACAAAAAAAGCTAGCTACAAATGTAAGTATCTTCGTAGTTCTTAAAGAAATAAATGTTACGAAACCACCTTATTGTCTTTGAGACTTTTTTCATGGATTAACATTGTTGTTGCGTAACATTTATTTTTTTACTTTACGATGTTTGCTGCTGGACTGCCGGTCCCGGCTGGCTTCACGTTACTTGTATACCTTGTTGTGTAGTGACGGAGGACTGAATCTCTATTGTGTTATTTGCTAATATTATTTGGAGGATATACAGAGCTCTTTTCAATGTTATCCCTGTGTCATTTCAGGGAAATACAGAGACAACACGGCTCTGATACATTTCAGTCTGAAGACGTAACTGCACTCGAGGGGTGTCCCATTTCTAAGTCACAAGATAGCCCTGACACTTACTTTGGAGGGTTGAGATTGAGGGCCAAAAATTGATTTGAACACCATTAATAGTTCTGCTCTTGCTGAGGTTTAATTCGAACTGTTGTCAAATCTACTACCACCTAGAAGGTCATTTGCCACATTTGCGTCCTGGTTTCTCCTCTCTCTCTGGCTCGCCTGCTCCCTGCCTGACTCCCCGTCACAGAGGTCAAGCATATTCATGAATGCAGCAGCGTTCCTGCCCAGTTTCTGATCAGGGGAGGCAGGATTTATTTAGCGCGCCCGTCTCTGACGTGAATTATCACACTCTCCGGGTCTCTGCAGGGAAATCGATACGCTGCGTTCACGCTGCTTCCATGTTCCATAACTCACTCAGGATGCATTATTCATCAGCCCGCGGCGCCGCTTCCCCGCGTCTGAGCGCCTGCTGCATCGCAGCTAACCGCTGCAGAGATAATGTGTTGTTTCCCGGGGGTGTTGGTGTGTGCCGGTGCGCGTTTGTCTACTGCGACGGGACCTACGATGATGGACAGGAGTTTGCCGTAAGTCAGGTGTGCAGGGATGTGGTCGGGCTTGGACCGGAGGGACTCTCTGTACCAGTGGCCCGCCTCCTCCAGCCGGTTCAGCCTCATGAAGGCCTCTCCTGAAACAGAGCAGGGGTTGACGTTACGCTTCAACAGGAACAGAAGAGTTTCAAAAATCTTCAAAAATTACAAGAACATGCATGTTTCATCTTCTAGTACCAGTTTCATTTAAGGATGCTTTTAACCGCACTGTAAATCTGGGATTTTTACATTTTATTTTTGTAAATCAGTGCTCACAAAGACAACAAATGTGTTCATGCGGAGGAGGAATAAATTTGGATTATGATTAATGAGTGATTATTTTAGCATTGCTTTATTTTTTGCCCCATACAAGAAAAAAAAAAAGCTTTTTACTGTAAATGTGCTCAATGATGAAAACTTTGCTACCAGCAAAACTGCTCTTTTCATGACTTTTTCATTACATCCTAAAATATCCCTCTAAAGTAACTTTGCAGCCAAAAAAAATAAAGAAATAAAATTAAATAAATATATAAAATTAAATCAAATGTCTTTATGAAACCAAGATATTTTTCATTGGAAAAAATACACCAGAAAAAAACAAATCATAGCAGAGATATATAGATAGATATAGAGAGATAGATAGAGAGATATATATATATATAGAGAGATAGGAGATATAGAGACATAGAGAGATAGAGAGAGAGAGAGATAGAGAGATAGATAGATAGAGATATAGAGAGAGATAGAGATATATATATAGATATATATATACACACACACACATATATACATATACATATATAGACATACATATATACAGATATATATATAACATATATATATAGTATACACACACACACATATATATATATATATATATATACACATATATATATATATATATATATATATATATATATATATATATATAATTATATATATTTTAAGGGATATTTTTATATATATAAAGAATAAAGAATATATAAAGAAATAAATATTATTATACCAAGATATATTTTATTATAATAATATCACAAAATAGCTTATGTGACTCCATATGTATGTTTTTAAGGGAAGAGAACATGAGCACACACACTGGAGAAAGCGCAGTAAAAATTGAAATAATTAACATGGAAAAGATTATGTGGGTTATTCGTTTTGATTTTTTTTCTCTGTTGATCATCCAGCTCGACTACATCGTCTACTTTCTCTGTGTGTTTGTCTTGTGTCATCTCTGCTCTGCAGTTTAGTTATCTGATCATGAAAAACTATGGGGTGGAAATAGGGGGGGGCCTTATCCCAACTGGCGCTGAACGGCGGCGGCACCTGGCTGCCGTGGCGATGACTGACACTGTTTGCAGCTTTAACCGACCTCGTTTCTGCTCTGATTTTTAAACAAAGTCATTTATTGACAGGCGTCGTGCTACAACCGAACCTTCACAGTCGAACTAACACGGCCGGATCCAACTCATCGCATGCATGTAAACGTTCAACTGGGCTGCAGCTGGCCAAGTCGCTCCACACAGTCTAGATGTTCCAGCTGACCTTCGGTTGCTGCAGGTTTTCGGGTCTTTCTGTCTTCAGCAGCTGCAGGTTCTGCTGAGTTGAGGTCAGCCAACTGTGAAAACACAGGCGGTTTCTTTTCTGGCTTCGAAAAAGGTCTTAAGTTGCTGTCAGAGAATTATTATCCATCTGCGTTGAGAGTGAAGCCCTGCACACCTCAGCAGTCACACAAACCCCAACCCGACCCGAATGGGTCCATTCAAAAGACGTGACTTCGGGTTCAGGTCGGAATCGCTGTGGTTAGTCTCGGGTCCGGTCAAGAGTTAAAAATATTGGCGGTGGCAGTGTTAGGTCAGAATTTTCTTAACTTTTTAGGCCCAGAACCAGTGCAGCTAGAGGGTCTCATTTGTACACAATTACACTTTAGTTAAATATTGGAAATAGTACTGTTATCAATAGTATTATTTATATGCTAGAATTGGAAACATAAATGATTACTTCTTGGTTTATATCATACTGTTTTATTGTTGCTCATTGTTGTTATACTGCTTTGTTTAACGAACCATATGTCCACATCACAGTGTCTTAGATCATTCTTAGTGTATGTTTTGTCTTCACTTTATATCAGAAATGTAGCAAACTAGCCCAGCTAGCCAGTAAAAGCCATGTGCTAGAGAACAAAAGACCTGGCCAGGTGAACAGAGTGGCATTGTGGGAAAGGTGATCACCTTCCTTTTCAGGAAAGGCCAGCAGTGGATTGGACAGAAGAGGACCAATGGAAGAGCCAAGTCTAAACCGCGGCTCCTCCCCAACTAGTGGCGCACATTTCTGTATAAATTGCTGTTGTTTTGTTTGGTTCGCTCTCTCCTCATGTTAAGAGACCGCCTCTACCAGGGAGCCGTGATATCACGTTTATTGCAATTAAACATCTGTGTTGTACTTGTACTACCGACCAAGACTCTCCTTTCCAGCAAAGAACACACAGTTAGAATCTTTTCAAAAAAAGATTCTTAACAGCAGCCAATGTCAGGACTCGGGGCAGTTAAATTAATTATTCATTAACGTGGCGTATTTGTCATGAAACAATCGTGTTACCGTAGCGTGTTATTAGCGGTTTGTCCGGCAGCTGTAAAGCACAACGGATCACCAACATGACAACGCTGGATCAGAGAACATATTTACGACACGTCCTGACCGGTGTAGGCTATTAGCATTAGCAGTTGCTACCAATAGCATCTGTATCCACAAAGAAAATAACGACGTGGATTTATTGTTGTTTCCATCACGTAGCCTATGTAGCAACTGAACCGGTAGAAGAAGACAACTTTAGGTAAGAAAATCAAGTTTTATTCAACGCTAGACAACTTTAACATGAGCAACTCTGGGCTGTATTGTCTCGGTTCTATTCGGGTAAGTGTTGTGATCGACAAACTAAAGACTCGGGTCGGGCCGGTTCCGGGTCCAAATATTTCGGGTCCATTCGTGTTTGGACTCCCGGACTTATGATAATAGCTCGGGTCGGGTTGGTTTTGGGTCGAATTTTCACGGGTCCACACGGGTTCAGGTCCACGAAAGAGGACCCGAACTCAACTCTACTACGCGCCCATACCATGACGCTGCCACCACCGTGTTTGACACCTGCTCCGGACCAGGAGCTCCTCCCTTCCATCTCCATGTTCATTTCTCTTCTCATCTGTCCAAAGAATCTGATTCCAGAACAGCCTAAAGTCATTTCCATCCCACGTGCCCTTCGACAGGTCTGCCGTGCACGTACACAGCGGCAGGGAAGCATTTCTGGAGAAGAGAGGAAGCCAGCGTGGACCGAACTAGAAAATGCTTTCTTGGAGGGCTGATTTTTTTCAAACTGATAATCTTGTTAAATGTCAGGATACATCATTGGCCCCTGGGGTAACAGGATAGGTGGGTGACATCAGTTTTCATAAAGTATCCTTTCGCCAGTGTCACACAGAAAAACACGGGCCTCCCCGCACCTGACCAAACAAACACCCTTCCTATTTTCATTCCCTCCGTCGCAGGAATTCATGCCTGCACTCCTCTGAAATCTCAACTATGTCATCAAGATGAGCTCCGGCTAACGGAATTAGCGTTGCAATAACAAAGGGGGAGGGCTCTGATTTATGACATGGATTAGCTTTAATCCTCCTCAACAGGGACGCAGAGTTCCTGCACACATCTAGGAGCCCAGCTGGCGGCTCGAGTCCTTTCCTTCAGCCGTAAATTAAAAAGCTTCGCTCGTTTTCAACCATCTAAAGCTCAGAGGATCAACAGACTCGTTCATAACTGAAGCTTCAGTCACCGGCGGCGTTTTAACGCTCATTAATTCAACTGGTGTCCCCCCCCAACAGTAAATGCAGAAGTAAAGACAGTAGACACACAGAAAGAGCTTGTTGCCTCTGAAAAATACTCATTAGGACTTCAAAGCAGATATTACTAATCAGCAAATTTATTATTCTGCAGTTCAAACAAAGACTTTAAATAAAAAAGAAAAAGCTCCAACAGTAACTCACCCATCATGTTAAAAAGGCTGTGTGGCGCAAACTGTCTGGGCATTTTCTGCACCGCTTCTTTATAGACGGATAAAGCCTCCTGCAGCAGGAAAAAATAGAAAATAAAATACAAATAAAAATAAAGATTTGCATGCTTTGGATTATTTTAGGCTGTAGCGATACGCTAATCTCACGATTCGATACGATACACGATATTTGGCTCAAGATACGATATATATTGATATTTATCTTATGATACATTTACATCATTTTCTGAAAGATTTTAAAGGGAAAAAGTGATTTTGGTGACATCTTGTGAGTGTTCCAATGACTTTGTTTGAATTAATTGAACTGAAAGCATCAATTACACATTATATGGCTGACAGGTATGGAGCCCCGTTTGGGTCTTAATTCAATGAATAAATTAGTCGATTATTATGAAATACAGGCATTTATTATTATGAAATATTTCCCATTATTATGATAATGGTTTCGTTTTTCATAAGAATGAGCTTTTACATAATAATGGCTTTGTTTTTCATAAGAATGATTTGTGTGTCAATCACAGCAGAGAGGGCGGAGCCATTTATGTAATTGGCTGCTCTTTCATTCAGGCATAAGCAACAGAACAGTGAATATCAATAGTGGGCGAGAGGTGCAATGTATATACTCCAGGCCAGTAGGTGGCAGAATGCACCTCAGTTTATGGTTAAAAGTTGACATCGACTAAGAAACGTAGCACAAAATGTAGGGAAAACTTGATTTTGACGGCATGGGGACAGGAGAAAGATCCTCCGAAACTAGCCGATGTCAGAGCGTAGAATGGAGAAGGATCAGCCAATGAGCGTGCAGGTCAACCACTGGTCCCGCCCACTGGCAAAATGTCATTATTATGTAAAAGCTCATTCTTATGAAAAACGAAGCAATTATGTAAAAACTCATTCTTAGATAAAAAAAAAGCCCTTCTGAAATAAACTATTAAGCATTAAACTAAGATTAAATAATAATAAAAATATATTTCATAATAATTACATTTTTTCATAACAATGGGAAATATTTCATAATAATAAACATGTATTTCATAATAATGGGAAACATTTCATAATAATGGATACGTATTTCATAATAATAGGCTCATTTATTCATTGAATTATGACCCAAACGGGGCTCCATAGACAGGCAGCTTGCAAATTCTGGACAAAATGAATAAAAGATTTGTTGAGAAAAATAGTTTCATTTATTTAAACAGTGCAACTTGTTGCTTGCAAGCTTTTAAAGGTGGGACAAGGGGGTTTTAAAAGAAGCTTAGAATATCGATACGGCTGAAAAATCGATACTCTCTGGGGAAATAAAATATCGATATATATCGTAGAATCGATAAAATTGGTGGCAAGACAAAAATTTGACTTTAGACCTCTCGGGTCTCAATAAAAGACACTGGATGTAGAGAAAAGCAGCTCTATGCTTTTTCTTGCCATTGTATGTTGGTCGTATATTCTCTCCTGAAAACCAGACACATGCACACACACATGCACACACACCTGGTGCTGGCCCTGCTCGTGCAGCAGCTTTCCCAGGTTGTACAGGCAGCTGGTGACGGAGCTCTTGTGAGCGTGGGGATCCTTCAGGTTTTCATCGGGAATGTCAGCGCATGTGAGGAAGGTGCGCTTGGCCTCGTCCAAGCTGCCCTGGTTCATTAAGATTATTCCCGTGTTCAAGTAGGCCGCTGCAAGTCAACGGGGGGAGAGAGAGGGAAGGCACATAATTAAAACAAGCTGCGACTCAAAGGTAAGCGAGATCCAAGGCACACAGGCTGGAGCCAGCAGGCGTTGGTTGTAACTGCATCTGTTCCCCTCAGGCTCTTCAACTGTGTTTGTGTCTTTTTTTTTAATCTCCTCTATGTTCACGACAGAATTCATGAGGTTAAAAACACAAATCGGACATTTTCGTTCCCACCATTCAGTGGGAGATGTGGAGGATGTGCAGGAACAAAAGCTGCGTTCACACGGTCGGCTCGTTGCGCCTCTGTCGCACCTTTGTTCCAACCCGCCGTGCAGTGTGAACGGCACGGGAGCGGAACGGCGTAACGTTTCATTCCACGGCTGTTACGCCTCCCTGTTACTGCCTGGGGAGGTAGTAGCAGGTTCACAACGGGGGCGGAACGAGCGCCGTGTGAACTGGTGTAACGGGGGCGCAGGGATGGCTGCAAATAAAATACAGAGGAGGAAAAGGGTTTTTTCTTCCACTGTGGGGGGGTTGGGGTTAGAGTTTTTTTACTTGCCATTATCCTTGATTTTGATTTAGTATTACAATTTTAGTTAATATTTGTTAGGGGGTCGTGCTCTGGGTGTCTGTAAAGTGCCTAGAAACAATTGGCATTGTAACAGACGCTATACAATAAAATTGAATTGAATTGAATTGAATTGAATTGAATTGAATTGAATTGAATTGAATTGAATTGAATTGAATTGAATTGAATTGAACTGAACTGAAGCTGAACAAAGGTACTCAAATGAACATCCAGCTCCTCATAAAGACTGGAGGCATGATGGGAATCCAAGGAAAAGACGGTTAGTCTGCGTCTACCCAACCGAAACAAAGACTCAACCAAAATCGAGTAATGATGCGAACGCCTACTTCGTGGCGATCCTGCAGCAAAAACGATGCCGTACTTACATGCCAGAGTCGGCCGACTCCCGATGGCCAGTTTGTAGTAACGCAGCGCTTCAGAGAAACGTTCGTTCTCCTGCAGCAGCAAACCCCTGGAAGAAACACAAATCCAAGCTGCGTCACAGGTTTTAAAGATAAAGCGACTGAAACGGCGGCTTTTAAAACCCAGCCAGCACGTCGATGCGTGGCCCCACCTCGATTAAAACAGCGGGCTACTCGGGATGAGTACCCCCGTGGTTTCAGACGCCTGTATGGATCAGATATCTGAGGACCCTGAGGGGACCACGAGGGATACAAGTGTACTAAATAGGGCTGGGCAACGATTAAAAATTTGAATCGCGATTAATCGCATGATTTCCCTGATTAATCACGATTATTCGCATTGTATACGAAAAATCAAATAATGAATTCAGAAGTAGTGTAAAGGTCACTTTTATTTAAATGTTCTGCTACCATATGAACTAAAGTGTCATAACATTTGTTGTTCAAACACTTTTAACATCAGCACTTGTCAGTAACACATATTTAGTGTAAATCTCATCTTAAAAAATGTGAAATAAAATAAAGCTTATTGCCACTGCCAGGACATTAATGTCATCCTGTTTTTTATGAAAAACAAAAAAAAGTCTACCAACAAAATCCTAACAATCTAGAGGCCACAATCAGAACATTAAAACAGGTAATTTCTGAGGTAACAGCAGAAACTTTTAACGGGGAGTTCAACTTGTCAGTTGTTACAAATAACCTTGTTTAAGTTGAATCCTCCGTCTGGGAGAACTTTAAAATGAAAATGTCCATGTTAAAAATCTGTAACTTTATCAATCCGTAATTATCTGTGTATCATTTGTTTTTTTTCCATTTTCAATTGTCAAAAAAAATTTTTTTTAATTAAAATAAAAATTTTTTTAAATCTAACACAAAACAAAAAAATGCCTGTTTTTTATATTTCAATTTTAGCAAACAGGCCACGGGACTGAATTTGTTTTTAATATTTTATTGTCTGGTTTATGTGACCCAGAAATGGCTTTGTTTTATAAAGAAGGAACAGACGTTCTGTTTTCATTACACATCTGTGCCACTAGATGGAGCCGCACTGCAGTAACCAGCTAGAGAAAAGCAGGACAGTGAACACATGGAGCAGATCTGATGGAACATGGAGGAATGACACGGTCGTCTTTAACAACGGGGTTTGAAAGTTTTTTCTTTCAGATAGAATTGTTAATATTGCTACCTGAGTTGCTACCTGAACTGTAAAGTTCACGGATTTTTACTGTTCTCCATGTCTGTTTTAGCTTTACCTGCCAATTCCGGTTCTGCGGCAGCCAGTAACAGACTTTTCAAAACAAAAGCATGTGAGCAACATGCGTTAACGCGCGATAAAATAAATGTCGGCATTAATAAATGAATGCGTTAACTTGCCCAGCCCTAGTACTAAATGGATGTGGGGTGTTGGGAAAGTAAACCAGCTGGGCCCCACTCACAGCTCACTGGGACCAGTGCAGGTAGGACCACCGCCAAACCCACATGGGAGTCATTTTACAGCTCATGCGGCACCTTGAGAAGCGACGAGAAACAAAAACACCCTCTCTGCTCCATATACTCGATGCATCCAAACATCTGTCATGATCAAGTAGCTCCCCTGTCGTCCCTTTCCTCCCTTCTTTCTCTGCCGCTTTGAGAGGAGAAGTGGGTCGGCATAAAAAAAAAAAAAAGACACGGATCTGCTGTGAAGTTTTGGCACCTCTGACATCCAGCGTTGCAGGATTAGAAATAGCTTTGTGTTCTCCTACAGGCCCCGCAAACCATGACTAATCAAATCAGCAGCAGAAGGTACAAAGAGCCTCGAGGGAAACGCCGACTCATTTCCCTCCCGTCACGCTCCCCGTCTCACCTGACTCTCTCTCGCCTTATAAGATCTATTTCTGTTTGTCTTCTCTACGTTCCTCCAGTCTGCTGCTCTTTGAACACTCACAGGTTGTACAGCATGTCGGCCATGTTTCCCCGGTAGTGCAGGGCGTTCCTGTACGCCTCCTCCGCCGCCGCCATCTTGCCCTGGTTCTTCAGAACGTTCCCCAGGTTTCCCCAGGCTGCAGGAGAGTCAGAAAACAGAAAAACAGCGTTGCTATTCGCCTAAAAACACTCGACGGTGCTTCATTTCTCTGTTAGAGGAATAATGCAGTCATTTTAATCCTATGATTTAATTTAAATAAACAATCTGATGCAAATAGAAGCTCAAATGAACAGTTAACAGCATTCTTTATTTAACACAAATGAAGCCAAAAATTCTTCAGAATCATCAGCTTTTCAGGAATTTGGAGCCGGTTCGTTTGCCGTCTGTGTGCAGGAGACGAACTTCAGAAAGGAAATTCAACTGTGGACGGACTTTCAGGACCGAAGCAGCAACAGCGCTCGAGCTCGTTGAGGTTTCTGGGACTTTACGTTTGCGTCAGAGGAGACAAAAAGCTCCTGAGGACTTCAGAGCTGATTCAAGGCGCCCAGCTTTAAAACACTCCCAAATCATGACACCTTCGCCACCGTGCTTAACAGTGGGAATTAGGGGTGTGAGAAAAAATCGATTTGGCAATATATCACGATTTTCGGCCACCCAATATAATATCGATTTTTCAGCTCCTAATATCGATTTTTATCGATATTTTATCAACTAATATCGCTGGTCCCCATTAACCATGAAAAATAAGGGATTACTGTATCATCTGATGAACATATACAGCAACTTGATTTTCATCTCTACTTTTAATTTTGATATTAACTGGGTAGAATATCGCAATATATCACAATATCGTGATAATATCGCATCGGGGCCTCACGTATCATGATACATATCGTATTGCGAGGTCCTTGCCAATACTCACCCCTAGTGGGAATGAGGTTATTTTTGGGGGGTCATTCACTCGCGCCCCGTCACGTTTCGGGTCGACGTGCAACGTTTGTTTATTTTCCATTCGTTCTGGTGCAGATTTGATGCTTGGCTTCGGATCATCGCTGTTTAAGTCCAACCTCAAGGCTGACTCCACCGCTGCAGGGTGTCCAGGTCCCTCCCATCATCACCGTTCCAGTGCTGAACAACTGCACTTTGGTCTTTTGGTTTGTTCAGAAACAGTTCTGAGAACCTCAGTTGCGCCTCCATGTCCTTTTCATGGACAGAAGAAGACCACAGCTTATGTCGTTCCCTCCTGGCAGTATGTTAACAGCCACGTGAATGCTCCAGACCAGAAAACTACCTTTTATGGAGGTCTGTGTGCCAGCTGGTGATCACCTGGCTGCAGTTTTCCCTTTTAGATAGCACAGGAGGAGTTGGCGAGATTATTTAGGATTGTCCACATTATTGTTTTTTGGCTTCATTTTGTGTTCAATAACTCTTGTGCGGTTATTTATAACCCAAGCGATGCAGTTATACTGAAAGCTGCTATGATCAGAGGAAAATAAAAACAACCTTCTTACCTTTTGCAGGATTCACATGAATCCCAGACTTGTAGAGGTTTTCCTCATCGCTCCAGTCCTTGTTCCTCTGGACGGTTCTGAGCCCGTTCAGCAGAACCAGGCCCGTGCACAGACACAGCAGAGCCGCCCTGCGGCCTCTAGTCCTCAGCCTGACGTGCAACGTCCTCGCACCGGCGGCGACCAGTAAGCAGAAGCCGATGCTGGGGATGTAAAGCACCCGCTCTGCGATCACGAACCCCACGTAGAAGAAGAGGTTGGTGGCCGGGATGAAAGGCAGCGCCAGGACGGCTAAAGAAAACAGGACCAGGTTTTCTGTGGGGGGCAGGGACGGCCGCGGGGGGCAGTGGTGGAGTCCCGCCGACCCATTCAGCGCCGTCTTCGGCGGCCCGTCTTCCGTGTTGTGGTTTGCGTCGGGGGCGTGGCAGCCATTACCGTTAGTGACGGATTTCCCGTTTGTGACGTGGGCTTTACCGTTGGTCTCCTTCGCTTTGGAAGCGGCGCCTCGAAGGCCAAACAGCGCCAGAAGGGTGAATCCCCCGTAAAAGGCGACGGTGTGGAGGTTCCTCCAGTCAGCCAGGGACCGGACCAGGGGCACGGCGTCCATGGACCAGTCGAAGCTGAGCTTGTCAGGGCAGAGCAGGAGCCAGGCGTTGGCGGCGGGCAGGTAGAGGAACGTCAACGTCCGGGTGAGGAAATGAGGCGAGTCGGCCGCCGGGTTGTCAGAGTTGGAGAAGTTCGGAGGCTTGTTCCCCATCCAGTACAGACGGGCCGACAGCAGGACCGCTCCCCAGGACGCCAGGAGGCCGAGGCTCAGCAGAACACTGAAGTTCTTCTTCTGGAAGACGAGATGGAAATAGTTTTAGTTTGGAGTATTTTCTCCCTCTCAGATACGGTTTTCTCATCATTGCTTATGTCTTTCCCTCTTGGCATTGTGTTAACGCACACCTGAACGCTCCGCACCAACAAATTTATCAAAAACGCTGTTTTAATAGATCCTCTTAAATCCTCCTGAACCAGTAAAGGAGGTAGTCAGGAGGGCCGGGCGATCAATGTCAATCCTATTAATCAATTAATATTACGATTAACTGAACATTTTACCTTTGACTGTCACTATCATTAATGAGTGATTATGTTACTGCTGATTTATTTAAAAAAAAAAAAAACTTTTCTATGAGAAAAATAAATTCATAAAAAATTAAATTAAAAAACAAATAAAATGTAAAAAAAAACCCAAAAAAATTAAACAAAATATTATGTTACCAATATATTTTTCATGAGAAAATATAGCTTAAAAAAATAAAATAAAAATGTAAAAAATAAAAATTGAATGAAATGTAAAAAAAGATTTAAATAAAGTATCATTATGTTACCAATATATTGTTCATGAGGAAAAATATAGCATAAAAAATAAAAAAATCGAATGAAATGTAAAAAAAATTAAAAAATATCATTATGTTACCGATATATTTTTCATGAGAAAAAATATAGCATTAAAGATAAAATGAAATAAAAATGTAAAAAATAAAAAAATCGAATGAAATGTAAAAAAATTAAATAGAATATCATTATGTTACGGATATATTTTTCATGAGAAAAAATATAGCATAAAAAATAAAATAAAATAAAAATGTAAAAAAAATCTAATCAAATAAAATCAAATAAAATGTAAAAAAAATAACTAAAAATATCATTAAAATATCATTTTTTTCCATGAAAAAACAGCATAATAAATAAAATTTTAAAAAATGTAAAAAAAATAAATATTGAATGAAGTGTAAAAACAAAAATCATTATTTTACCAATATATTTTTAAAAATATAAATATAAAGTCAGCTGACTCTGGCATAAATATAAATATAAAAATATACCAAAATATCCCAAGGGACGACATTTATAGTAATATATTTTTAAAAGAAGAGTACATGCACATACACAGCAGGGAAACTACAGTAATGACAGAATTAAAGAGAAAAAATAAATTAAAATAACTGACATGGGAAAGATTATGTTGGTTATATGATCTGAACGTCGATTTCAATTAAATTTCAATTAAATTTCAATTCATTGCCTTCATTTTGGTTGATAACATTTTTTCTATTTCAGTTTTACATGAAAGACATTGGATTTAAATAGACAGTACTATCTCAACACGTGGTTTGCTTGTGGTTTACAGATTTGTAAATATACCTTTAGAGAACTCTTAAAGTCATCAACCGCTGCAACGGTGTGGAGACGACTCCAGCACGGAGAGCAGTTTTGGGAATGTTTTTGGTTGCTTTTAGGGGCATTTAAACCACAATCATGTGCAGTCGTATAACCCGCTGACACACTGGCGTTCGCTGCAGAATCAGAAAACACCAGAGCCAGAAACAAAATAACTCCGCTGACATGAAAATGGCGACAAACTGGAGGTGGTGAAAGACTCCCTTCGACAGCTGCGCACTAATGATTTCTCACTTCCACTGAGCAGCAGCGCGACGGTTTATACGATCCGACAATCAAACCGAGAATGAGCAGCCATTATTATTATTAAACCCCACATTTGCTTTGCCAATGGAGTCTTCAATGTCAAGGAGGTTTCCGAGGACAACGAGGGAAACTCCCAGTCTAAAGCCTCAGGGAAGAGAGAAATCGGAATATTTCAGTAACTTTCCGTACATTACTGAACCGCACTCCGCTCAGTTCTGACCCAGTTGTGGTCAACTTTGATGTTAGTTTGAGGCATGAGAGCGCAGACTTTTCCTCGCTGCCTGTCAGAGCTGCAGTAAATGTGACTGGTAATCAGCTTACAACTTATTGTGGCGGCACGCAGATGCATTTTACATCTCGTAAGCAGATTAATCCTGTAGCATGATCACAATTAGCTCCATTGTCATGCAACACCTTTCTGTATTCAAACTGGAGCTCGGTGGAACTCAAAGTCCTGCCGGTGGCGGCGCACGCTCGGAGGGCCATCAAATAACATTTGGTGGGAGGGAACGTTTGAATAAATGAGATTTAAAGCCAGAGGCAGGAGCGACGTGATGTTCCACAGGACTGAAATCACGCTGTAACTCATTTCAGTTACCTCACAATCAGGCCAGACGTTTGAGTCACAGCCCTGAACTCCTGATCGCTGATTTAAATTAAACTCATCAGTAACAGACGAAGGAACCGAGATGACATCAGCTTCACCTTGTTTTTCTGTCAAACATGATGTCAGAATTATTCACTTTGATGTAGTCAGGAGTCAGTTTTTTTTTTCAAATTAAGCGTATCCAAGTGACTTTTATTCATTGAACACTGATTAAATACTTGTTTCATGAAGGCTGAGACAACCTGGTGCAGCTGTGACCTTCCCCTGAAGACGTAATCACAGAGATGCTGCTAACAGCGAACATTTGAGCCCTTTTATTAATTTTACAGCAACTAAAGCAATATGAACTTCATCTGAACCTGCTGTCCGCCAGGATCCAGGAGGTAGAAATGAGTACAGTACTTCAAATGACCACCAGGGGCTGGCTCCAACAGTGAGCCGATCTCCAATGATCCCCGGATCATTGGAGATCGGCTCACTGTTGAAAGGTTTTGGGGGAAACAATTCTCAGTGCTGCTATTTTTATCCACTAGGTGGAAGTAGGGATGTAACGATATAGAAAATTTAATATCTCGATTATAATGACCATATTATCACGGTTTACGATATTATCTCGGTATTCTTAATTGCTGTACAAATGTCCAAATAACACATACATTTAAATAATTTCACAAAATCTTGTGATTTTCTTGTCAAACTAAAACATCAGAAGCCGAAATTTTATCAAAATGAAAGTTTCACATTAAAAGGGCAAACAACTGGTACAGAAAGAGGTTTTATTTTAAATGAACAAAATTAATAACAGGAACAAAGCTTATTTGTCTGGTGCAAATTTAAATAAACACTTTAACAACCATAGTAGGTCAAAATATGCAAACAATTACCAGGAACAAAAATTATAGTGAAGTTCAAATGAAATAAACTTTGGACTTTAAGCTGAACCTTTTAAATACGTATAAATGTGCAAATAAAGAAACAGTTGTAAAGGAGCCAAATATGTTGTTCTGAATTGTAGTTCACTCTGTGTGTCTGTGGGTGTCTCTGTATTGTTACCTGAGGGTCAGGTATAAAGGTAGCTGCCTGTTATTGGTTAGCTGTTGGACCCAGAAGGACAAAAGGTTTTTGACCGCTGTGGCGCTAACTGCCAGCGTTATGGTTTTCGTATCAGTTAATGGAATAAATTAATATTTTAACTGCATCAGAAGAACAACGTTCCTAAACGGTAACGTTTATGAAATGTGAGTTAGCGAAGCGCGTCAACCAGGTTACCCTTGGTCAAACATCTCAGTAGCTTGAAGCATTAGCCTTAGCTCCTTCAAGTTGCTTTTACAAATTACAATAAAATTTAAACAAGTGCTCTGCAAACAGGATCATTGTCCTCCACTAGTTGTCCCACTGCATTAAAAAATAAATAAAAATATGTCCAGACCTCGGATTTCTTCCTTTTAGTGGGTTGGTAGATATCACCACTTTCTGCCATGCTAACGTTACGATGCCGATGTTACAAGCTACATATTCACGCAAGACACAGTCGCTTACAGACTTGAATGAGAATGATATTACATATCCCGGTAATCGACCGCGATAATGAGATGAAGTCAAACATAAACGGTAATCGTTATCATGTAAAATTTTACACGATTTACCGTAATACCGGTAACCGTTCCATCCCTAGGTGGCAGCACAAGTCATAATGTGTTAAATTTGAGGCTTTTTGCAGACACGACCACTGCCAGTAAAGAAAGCAACTGGCCAAAACAAGTGACAAATTTGCTCATGTCACTTTATACCCTCAGACAACCACGGAGTAAAACTGCGACGCAGCGGAGCAAAGAAGCTACACATCTACCCCCTGGTTGCTGAGGTGACGTGGGTAAAGCAGCCAAAAGATCTCCGCACAGAGAAGGTCATTCAGCGTGAGAGGAAGAACACGACCGGGACAAAATGTTGACGTGCGGAACCTCTCGAGACATCCCAGGCTATCTTCCCGTCGTTTCAGTACGACCTCTGTTGACCTTCTACTGGCGGCATCTGGCGACGACAAGCTGGCCTGCGACCTTTCCAGCTGCCTCCTCCAGGTGGAGCCACCTGGAGGAGCCAGCTGGGCCGAGGCCAGTAACGGTTGGCCGTGGTCGATCCAGCGGAGCTTGGCTGGAACTCTGGCGCTCTGATGAGTTATCGTCTTCATCTAAACCTCCCGCCTTGGACTAATGCAGAGGTGTGTGTTCAAATATCTGAATGTGAGAGAAAGCGCCAGCGCTTCAGGAGACAAGGTAGGATGTTTTGATGCTTAGGACGTCTCATTAAAACACTGGCAGCTCTTGTTTCAGATGTCGGCACCGTCTGAAATAACAGATTCAAGGAGGATGAATGTGAGGTCACGATACTCCTACCGTCAGGACTGTTTATACGGTGTCGTATCACTGAACCAGGACTGGAGAAGTGTGACTGCTTTCTGGTGCAGCAGCGTTGTAGGTGAGAGGTGACAACCCCCCTCTAACTCAGCGTTAATCCTGTATAGTAATGATTTAATCTCTGTATAATCCACCCCACAATGGACAAAGGAAATATCCACTTTCTCTTTACACTGAACATGTTTAAGAAAGCTTGTGTGTGCGCCACAATGGAAAACATACGTTATTCATAAATAACCCACAACAGGATTAGAATAAGAGGCTTAGCGTGGACTGGTTTGACCTACTGGTGTAAATGTAAGTTACTTCCCTCAACAGATCTGACAGGGTAAAGTTCAGAGGTTACGAAGGTATGAACTGTTCCCTGAACAGTTGATTAAAATATTTGCTTTGACCTGAAAGGATTCAACTGACTGTTTGCCATCAGTGCATGAAGAGAATTTTAGGTGATAAAGCAAAAATGCTTCATAAAAACTAGGGCTGGGCAAGTTAATGCTTTATTATCACGTTAACTCATTAATTTATTAACGCTGACATTTATTTTATTGCGCGTTAATGCATGTTTCACACATGCTTTTGTTTTGAAAAGTCTATTACTGGCTGCTGCAGAACTGGAAGACAATTAGCAGGTAAACATGCGGAAAAGCTAAAACAGACATGGAGAACGGTAAAAATCTGTGAACTTTACAGTTCAGGTAGCAACTCAGGTAGAAATATTAACAATTCTGTCTAAAAAAGAAAATTCTGGACTGCAACAAAACTTTGTGGTCATTCCTCCATGTTCCATCAGATCTGCTCCATGTGTTCACTGTCCTGCTGTTCTCTAGCTGGTCACTTCAGTGCGGCTCCATCTAGTGGCACAGATGTGTAATGACAACAGAAAGTCCAGTCCTCCATTATAAAACTAATTCAGTTCTGTGGCCCGTTTTTTAATTTTGTATTTTTGATCCAAGTCTAAAATTTAAATATAAAAAAAAAAATTTTTTCAGTTTTTTTTTGTGTTAGATTAAAAAATGAAAACGTAATAAAATGTCACTCTTTAATTGTATTTATTTTTGATTGACAATTGAAAATGGAAAGAATGATTGATACACAGATTGGTAAAGTTACAGAACTTTAACATGGACATTTTCATTTTAAAGTTCTCCCAGATGGAGGATTGGACAGAAACAAGGTTATTTGTAACAACTGACAAGTTGAACTCCCCGTTAAAAGTTTCTGCTGTTACCTCAGAAATTACCTGTTTTAATGTTCTGATTGTGCTGAGACACAATCATTTTGTTGGATTTTTTTGTAGACTTAAAAATTTATTATTTTTTTTTAAATAAAAACAGGATGACATTAATGTCCTGGCAGTGGCAATAAGCTTTATTTTATTTTACATTTTTTTAAGATGAGATTTACACTAAATATGTGTTACTGACAAGTGCTGATGTTAAAAGTGTTTGAACAACAAATGTTATGACACTTTAGTTCATATGGCAGCAGAACATTTAAATAAAGTGCATTTTACACTACTTTTGAATTCATTATTTGATTTTGCGTATACAATGCGATTAATCATGATTAATCAGGGAAATAATGCGATTAATCGCGATTAAAATTTTTAATCGCTGCCCAGCCCTAATAAAAACATCTCCTCCTCCTGTGACAGGAATGACTTCTAGAAAGTGGTTTCAGTAGCTCTGCATCAGACCGAACTTCGGACCATTCCTCTCTACAGAACGGTGTCAACTCAGATGGATTTCTGGGATGTCTAAGTCGAAGGTACAGTACGACTAACACACATCCTGTCTGTCACAATCGAAGCATCTCTCATCCACTCCTACCAAACTCCAAACAGGAAGTCAAGACGGAGAGAGTTCCAGATGTTCAGCTGTCGATAATATGATGGAAAATGGCCTGCTGAAGAACTGGATATTGACCTAAAGGCTCAAAAGGTGGTACATAAAGGATAAGAGCGAGTGGCTTGCACACACAAAGGCGATTGTGATTATTGATGAAGGAGTCTGTATCGCCTGTCAAGGGAGGAAACTGTCAGAGAAATCCAATTCTGCTTGGTATTGGAAGATAAACCGATTCCAGCTGGAGGCTCCTTTGTGGTATTTGGGGCGACAGCGCTTCGTTCTGATCCAAGCCGCCTTGTCTATATCTAAATCATCCCTTAATTGACTTTCCAATCAATCACATAAACCCGACAGAGACTGCGGTCCAGCTCTGGCCTTCGGTGATGCATGGCTCTGAAATCACGAACTCAGCAACAACCAGGTGAACTTTCACGGCCAACTTAGCAAAAGCTTTTTAATTAGCCTGTTTTAGAGGCGACGGGTGGGTCGAGCATCATAACCAATACTGCTGAAGTCTGGTGCAACGCCGCCTTTCCAGTGGAACTCTGCTCCGCTCAGGTAAGAATAGATTTTCGATAAACATCTGCCTCGTGACGGTTGAATCATTTGCTTCACAATTACAGTAAAAGCTTCACAGCTTCTGCACTAATTGCTCTAAAAGGGTCACTGCAGCTTTGACCTTCTGAGATAAGCATCCTCCCCGGGGCCATGTATGTATGTGTATGTGCTTCAAATACGAGCAAGAGCAGGTTTGCTGCCTGAAATGAAAAGAAACAATCACCATTATCACAAAATGAGCATGTAGAGTCCTGGCTGCGTGGAGAACACCTCCAGTATCGATATATATCGTACTGAATATCATGTATCGTATTGTATCGCAAGATTAGTGTATCGCTACAGCCCTATTCGAGGCAAATCATCAGCTTCAACAAGGCAACAAAAAAGCCAATTTCCTTTATTCGTGAAGCGCTAGAGGCCAAATCTCAAGATCTTGAGGTCCATCAAAACCTGTAACTTCAACACGCGTCCTGTGAAGTTCAGCTGCTTAGCGTTTTCAAATACTGCAGAGCGAGACGGCAAAACATAACTCCTCTTCTGTCAAGGGTGGACTAAATTAGCCTTGAAATTAACACTCACCGTGGAGACATAATGAGAAATTAAACTTTAGTTAACTAGGAGTCTGCTTCTTCAGCAATCCCAATTCATTAACGTCCTGTTTGCAGGAGACGAGTTCTACCTGGGGTGATCTTACGGAGGACATGATGCGTAAGGAGGCAGCACTCGCACTCATCCGGGGCTTTGAAGATCTCGTGTCTTTCCCGTCTTACTTCTGCTTACGCTCACCACAGCAACCTAAGCACATTTCCAGATGTTGTCTCGTGTCCGACTGTAGAGCGCATCATCAGACACTTCCAATTCACGGACTCAACATCCCCCCGTAAATGTGCGCAAACAGGCTGTGGATTCGTATCACGATTCGAAGTCGTTAACTCCAGGACTTGATGACACATCCTGGGATCAATGCCTGACTTTTCTCATCTTTTTTTTCTTTTTTTTAACAACTGTCTGCATATAAATTGGCGGTTCATGACCCAGTCTGGCAAAACCTGGTCGTATACCCGATTTAATCTTCCAGCAGATGCGTCAGTGTGAGTGATAGTGAGCGTGTCCTTCACCAGACCTCTTTGACGGTCGAATCTAACGTGCTTTATTAACTCCTAAAACCTTGATCCTGTCAGGGAGGACTTAAATCACCGACAGTGGAGCGCAAAGGGACAGATAAGGACACTAAAAAAAGACATGAGACAGACATGATGATGGGGTGTGTTTAACGTGTGGTGCATATAGATAGAGACAGAGCAGTGATGCTGGCCAACGCCTCTACAGCACCAACCAGTGACCACAACCACATCTACAGGCTGGGTCACAGTTGGTGCTGGTGTGTTGGGCCAGCAGGCCTCCACCAGTGCACTGGATTTCCCTCCAGGCCCAACAGGAGCCTTCCAGCCTGGTCAAGGCGACTAGACATCCCCACACAACCCAGAGGCACGGGAAAAGAGGAGTGGCCCAGGATCCAGGAAGTGCACCAACCAGCACAACTGGAACGCAACAGAGGGGGGGTAAGGATGACCCCACCAGCCCTCCCCGCCTCAACCGCACAACCACACGTTGGGGTGTCATTTTTGAACTTGGTCATGTGTTGAACAAGGGTGGAATTCCAATGCAAATGCTAAAGACTATGCACAAAAATACCGTTGGTGTTTCTCGTCATCCATTTTCCCACATCAGTAAAATAAGAGAAAAATCCCAATGAAACTGATTTAATGACCTAACATAGCATCTCCAACCGTTTTCTCTGCTGTGACCACAACAAAAAACAAAAAGACTGACTTCCTCTGTGTCTGCCTCTCGTGAACGGTTGTATCTTTGACTCGGTTTGCCTCCAGTATCGCACGTTCTGCCTGCGTGGTACCGAAGCAAGAAACGCTCGTAACGTGCCTGGTTGTATCCATGAACAGACGTGAACTGCAAGTATGTCACAAACCTTAGTCTAGTTCCTCTGAATTCAGCTTTGGTGTCCAGAGGGCAGTTCCTTCTGCATCTGTTCATACTGTCCCCCGGAAGTTACCGTATAGATATGCGACCAATCAGAGAAATGTAGGCGGAGCCACAGCCAGACTAGTATCAACTAGTGAGTGACTGATGTGAGTTTTGTATTAAAAACTTGTTGATCCAGGGTGAACAGTGATCCCTCTCCAATTCACACTTTAAGTTTATGCAGTTTTATTTATTCGTGGATTTTTCAGAAATATATAATATTAAAAAAAAAAATAAAGAAAAAAATTGCGGAAATGTCACAGGATGTTGTGCGCATTCTCTCACAGTGAAGATATGTTGTGAGCCAGCCTGGACCCTTTAAGAAGGTGGCCTTATGGGTAATGGTGTGGCCTTATGGGTAATGTAGTGTGTGTGTCGTGGGACGGCAGAACGAAAACGGGGTTAGATGAAAAGTGTAGTGAGCATCAACAGCAGCCCAGCGTGTATAGATTTACATTCTCTGTTAACCGACAGGAGCCCAACAATACAACCTGTGTGATGTTACAAGTTCCTGCAGTGCCAGAATAAAGTGCTCGTTCCATGCAGAGAAAACTGGACTTTTTGCTGTTGTTGTTAGCGTGTTAGCTGCTAATTACGAGCCAAAAATAGCACAATAGCAGTGGTTTCTTTACTACGGTTCAGAGACCAGAGGCTGTGAAGGTAACAGAAAGACCACAGTTGAGCCTTTGTCTTGTTTCGCTGCAGTGCCTCGCTACTTTTTTGTGGTTTTTAACCATATTTTAAAAACATTGTTTAGGCTCGGGGGGGTCCGGCTCCAGTTCGCGGATTTTGATTTTCGCGGGGCAGCGCTAGTCCCCATTAACCGCGAAAAATAAGGGATCACTGTAATTAATAAGTCTGCAGCCACCTTGGTTATTTTTTAATAGTGGCTCTTTAATGTTCCTGTACGAGTCATCACATAAAGCCCGCCCCCACCCCGTTGTGACTGGTTTGGTATGTTCTGTCCGGTGGAAATGGAAGTGGAAGGACTACGGGACTCATTGCACCAGAGAGTATTTTTACTGAAGTTGTTGGCCTGCCAGGCGTTACCCTCTTCTCCACTTCGGCACCTCTTTTGCAATTTCAGCACAAGTTTTGGCGGCTTTCCTTTAAAAACTTTTGTCCGTTTCCTCCGCCTCTCCCTCCCCACACATAAACGCGCAGCGTTAAGCTCCCCGAGCCTTCATCTTTAAACCAGGCCCTTCATTACTGGCTCTCGTTTTATTAATCCCAGAAGTACGCCGTCTCCCTGTTGACACTGTGGCGTGCAGAATGTTTAAAACATGTCAGGAGAAACTGCGGGCTATGGCTGACTTCATTCATGTACCGTGTAAAGCCGCTCTGGGCTGACGCAACACAGCGGGGGAGCAATCCTCTGGACTTTCCTCGTTAAAGTCATGTCCCATTTAAACTGCTCATAAGTCTTTCTAGCATATGTACAATATGGATCCAAAATACAGACCCAAGCATGCAAAGCCCCTCAGAAGATTTAGACGTGTGCTTCCTCACACGAGGAGCGGCGCTAACGTTCGAGCCGCTACCAGTGACATGCTAAGTTGTGATGAAAGTCTCGGCGAGGTGTCCGTCCAGGTCTTTTTCCAGCACTCTGATGTGTTCTGGACTGTGCTGACTTGGCCCAGAGTTCGCCCCGGCTGGCACCGACAGGGATGACTTTGATAGAGTGACCCAATTATCCCCAAAGTTCGCCCCATGAAAGCCGCGGTCGCTGCTGGCAGAGGCCTGCAAACGACACGAGTTCACAGGTTGAGACTTTGCACGACGAGCTGATCAAAGGGCCGGGGGCCATCTGGGCCGACTCGGTGTTTTAAGACCCTCCTGTTTGAATAACAACACCAGAATCAGAGGGAGGCTTCAGTAAAACACTGGCTTCTTTGATGCTCGTGAAGAGCTGTCAGTCGTCTGATTTAAACTGGTTAGCTGCATATTTTAATTCGTTACTTACGACTGTCATCAGTTCAATGAGGCTGATATTATGGAAGCTGATTATGTGTGGCTTCGACGCGCTTTCCAAGTAAAAACTTCACAGCTGGGCTTTTTTGAAGAACCGCTAATGTAAACTGAATCATTACGAAGTGAACTGAACGTGTGATTTCAGGCTCCATTTGCACGGCGAGAACGAATGTCTGCACGGCTGAATAAATTCCCATATAGCCAGCTACGCGTATTGCCATATTGCCAAGAGATCAGGCTAATGTTCCCTCTGTCTTGGTTGGTTTTGTCAAATGAAATCTAAATGTGCGACTCTTCCAGGCCAGAGGGTTGAACGTGAACGCCGGGCGACGACTGGGAGAAATTCAAGGAAAATAAATAACAGGTAAACGCATGGACAGAAGGTCCGTTTTATAATTTTACTTAACTTATAAATGACAATAAGGTGTGAATGCAACCAGAGGAAAAGCCCTTAAAGCTACATTTGTCATGAGTAGGGCTGTAGCGATACACTAATCTCGAGATATGATATGACACACAATATTTGGCTCACGATACGATATATATTAATATTCATCTTACAATACATTTACATTATTTTCCGAAAGATTTTAAAGGGACAAAGTGATTTTGGTGACATCTTGTGAGTGTTCCAATGACTTTGTTTGAATTAATTGAACTGAAAGCATCAATAACACATTATATGGCTGACAGGCAGCTTGCAAATGCTGGACAAAATGAATAAAAGATGTGTTGAGAAAAATAGTTTCATTTATTTAAACAGTGCAAATTGTTGCTTGCAAGCTTTTAAAGGTGGGACACGAGGTTTTTGAAAGAAGCTTAGAATATCGATACCCGCGGCTGAAAAATCGATACTCTCTGGGGGAATAAAATATCGATATATATCACAGAATCGATAAAATCAGCTCTAGTCATGAGGCCTGAAACAGGTCTGAGATCCCTCACATTTACAGCTATTTTCCTCTGGTACAGAACGGACCAAACCAATCACAACAGGACGGGCTTCATGCAACGACTCATACGCAAGCATCCAACAATAGCCAAAATTAAAACAACAATTCTGGCTGCAGAGTTGCTAACAACACTCTGGAATAAATACATTTTAACTGGACTGGTGTTCCTACTCCACTGGACGCCATTTTTGATGTCTTCTGACGTTTTTACCTCCGCCTAGGAGGTTATGTTTTTGCCTGTTTGTCTGTCTGTCTGTCTTCAAGATAACTCTAAAAGTTATGGATATATTTTGATGAAACTTTCAGGAGTTGTCAAAAATGTGAAAAGGAAGACCTGATTTCATTTTGGGTGTGATCCCGAAGAAATCCTGGATTCTGGATCACTTTCAAATTTTCGATAACATTGCAGTCAAATTTCTATCAAATTTCAATGGCTGATCCGGATCTGATCCAGAACGAGGATGTAATCGCAATCTGTAAATCGCTATATGGGAGAACTGTTGTGCTTGGCGGAGGTCTGCGCTCTCCGAGTGCTTTTCTAGTTTTTCAATATCTTCATTCTGCCAACGTCACACACATTTTCTAGACGGCTCCCAAAGGCGTGAATCTAGACAAATGAAATGTCTTTTTTGGTTGTTGAAGACATTCCCGCTCCTATCCAGAAGGCTGGTGAAGAGACTGGTGGGGAGTTTCGAGGTTATAGGACGTTGAAGTGAGTGAGTCACCTACCTGATTTTGGTCACGTGAATCAAGGTGTGAATGGTTCTGAAGCGGCCTGGAAGGCTGTGTTTGAGTCTGTTTGTTAATGTTGGTTTTTCATGTTCGACACATATGGTTTCTTTTACTCCTAAGGTTGCTATGACTCAAGCCTTTGTGGGTCACCACGTAGATCTAGATGAGTCCAGACCAGCGTGTTTCTCTGACTGGTTGTACGTCTATCCACTGGTGTCCAGAGGCGGTTTCTTCTGCATCTCTTGCTTGATTTTAGTGGTAATTCTGGGATTTTTATTTGTTTCAACCTGCAGAGCACTGTGGTCAACAGAAACACTCAACAGGGAGAACTGGTTGCAGTTGAGTCCTCATTATCCGGGGCTTTCTATTGGAAGCAATAAAGCTTCAAACCCAAGCACATATTCTTGGGTAGAGAGTTTCTTTGGCCATTGGATGCGTCACTCAAGCATGAACATTTTACGCTGCCTCTGTCAGGCGTCCAAGTACTTCATGGCTACTGTTGGACCGGACAGAAACTCCTATTGGCTCATGTGAAATGTTCCTCAAAAGTTCGGGGTACTGGCTCAGTTGTGGAATTTACAGTCTCAGACTGGATTATATGCAAGCTAGACGAGAATTTAAAGAAAAAAACTGATTTCAAATGATCCATTAGCAGTCTGTGGAAATTTACTAATGTGACTGTGTTTTTTAACGGCACGTTTTACTGTACTGGAACATCTGGTCTCGATGTCGTGATGTTCCTCAAGATAACAATCCATTAATGTCAAGTAGGCTTCAAGAGACTCATTTCTGTTTTTCTTTTTCTTCTGAGTCGTTAAAGCTGATTAAGTGTTACTGAACTGGATCCTGAAATACTTATTAATAGATGAATCTTGGCTTTAAAGCAACATTGCAAGTTGTTTAAAGAAAAAAACACCCCAAATTATGCACACGTTGTATAATTTTACTCCCTGTACAGTTGTCTTGGATGTTAAATCTATCTGTGGGACTGGAACCAATTTTTAAACCAGGCTGTAAATATTTCTGATGTAAAGTTGGAATTTTTTAACACTGGGATCAGCACTAATAGAGGCTGCCCGTTGTGAAATGGTGCCATTTTAATCCACTAGGTTGCAGTAATGTGCTGCATTTGGAGCTTTTTATGGACACGACAACCAGAAAGCAACAAACCAAAACAAGAAATAAAGATTTTATTAATTAATTTTCTACCTTTAAACACCCATAATGTGCCACTGCGATGCCGAATGAACATCACATAGATCCAAAGCAAAGAAGCTACACATCTATCCCTTTGTGGCCGACGTGACGCGGGTAAAGTCGCTGAGAGAGCTCTGCACGGAGAAGACGGTGATTCAGCGTGAGGGGAAGGCCAAGACGGGGAGGAATGTCAACGTACTGAACCTTACGAGAAATTCCAGACTACATTCCCATCTTTTGTACAAGGAAAAGATCAACGCTGATGGTTACATCAGTGATGATCCTGTCTACTGTCCTGGAACAACTAGAGCAAGCTACTAGACCTGAAAGGCACGTACGTGCAAGCCCCGGATAAATGTGATCGTCCCACCTTACTCGCCATGTTCTGCAGAACTCGGGTCGTCTCTATAGGCTACCTAGTAGAGGTCTTCGGAACAACCCGAATACCCAAGGTTCTGACACGACCTGAATCGGGTCTTGGGTCCATTCAAAAGACGTGACTCTGGGTTCGGGTCGGAATCGGTACAGTTAGTCTCGGGTCCGGTCGGTGCTCTCTGACAGGCTGGGTCTGCACGTTTACTCGAGAGAGTTAAAGATATTGGCGGTGGCAGCCAATGTCAGGACTCGGGGCAGTTTAATTAATTATTCGTTAACGTGGCGTGTTTGTCATGAAACAATCATGTTGCCGTAGCGTGTTATTAGCGGTTTGCCCGGCAGCTGTAAAGCACAACGGATCGCCAACATGACAACGCTGGATGAGAGAACATATTCACGACACGTCCTGACCGGTGTAGACTATTAGCGTTAGCAGTTGCTACCAATAGCATCTGTATCCACAAAGAAAATAACGACATGTGGATTTATTGTTGTTTACATCACGTAGCCTATGTAGCAACTGAACCGGGTAGAAGAAGACAACTTTAGGTAAGAAAATCAAGTTTTATTCAATGCTAGACAACTTTAACATGAGCAACTATGGGCTGGATTGTCTCGGTTCTATTTGGGTAACTCGGTTCAGTTCGTGGTCAGAAACTAAAGACTCGGGTCGAGTCAGTTCCGGGTCCAAATATTGCGGGTCCATTCGGGTTCGGACTCCCGAACTTATGATAATAGCTCGGGTCGGGTCGGTTTCGGGTCGAATTTTTACGAGCCCATTCGGGTTCGGGTCCATGAAAGTGGACCTCTACTACCTAGTGGTCATTCAAGGAACTGCTTGTTTAATTCTTCAATCCAGTTTGCTAAACTCCATTAACGAATGATTAGTTCAAGGGACTTCATTTGGTTGAGCAGGTGACCCATATGCAAAGACTATACTCCTCTTGCAGCAGTCAGTGGTTCGATTCCCGGCCTGTTATCCTTTGCTACGCATCTTTCCCCCCCTCTACTTTCCAGAAAGAGGCAAAAAAAAGGGAAGCTTCAATAATGCATCCACTAGGGTGAAATTGCTTGTTATCAGCTGAAAAATATAAATAGATGCAATACTTTTTTCCAAACGGAAGACTCATTAAATCCTGGCGGTGGCGTTGAAATCGTTAACATTTGAAACGGTGTCGGGAGTAAGAATATAAAGCTATTTTTGTCTCTCCGTCATCCACAGGTATGGCGGCTGAACAAAGAGCATGCAGCAGAAGTCGGAGGACATCGTTTCACAGGCGGGAGCCTCGTCTGCAGGATAATTGGCTCGACATTCATCAAGCCGTCAGCCGGTTATCCTGAACTTAATCTGTGTGTCTGCCTGCACTCATTGAGACAAATGAGGAGGAGGAGTCCGTGATATTTAAACTGCAAACTGGCAAGGACACTGTTAGACCCCCCCCCCTCCCCCCCCCCCCCCCCCCCCCCCCCCCCCCCCCCCCCCGTTTTCCATGCGTCTCTGCTAAAACGTTACACACCCTTTTTGATTTGGTTTCAGGTTGACAAACTGACGTTAGATTGAGAGATTAAAAAAAAAAGAAGTGGGAACTATGATGGATTAGAGAGTAGGGCTGTAGCGATACACTAATATCGTGATACGATACGATACGATACGATGCACAATATTCAGCTCACAATACGATATATACATACGATATATATATTTACATAATTTTCTGAAAGATTTTAAAGGGACAAAGTGATTTTGGTGACATCTTGTGAGTGTTCCAATGACTTTGTTTGAATGAATTGAACTGAAAGCATCAATTACACATTATATGGCTGACAGGCAGCTTGCAAATGCTGGACAAAATGAATAAAAGATGTGTTGAGAAAAATAGTTTCATTTATTTAAACAGTGCAAATTGTTGCTTGCAAGCTTTTAAAGGTGGGACACGGGGGTTTTGAAAGAAGCTTAGAATATCGATACCCGCGGCTGAAAAATCGATACTTTCTGGGGAAATAAAATATCGATATATAGTAGAATCGATAAAATCGCTCAGCTCTATTAGTGGCATTTTTAACTTCTCACCTCAGATTTAGAGCTTTTCCTGCAGGACTTCATCTGTTGAGGTCGAATCTGTGGCATCTTTTGCTTTTCAGTCTCGTAATTGTGTGAACATTCGCACTAAAAACACCTCCGAATGAAAAGCACGTTGCACGCCAAAGCTGAAACAGACGAGGCTTGGCAGAGACATCTTCATTTCCCTAATACCAACAAAATCAAATGTCATTCCCGTCTAGGGCCTGGAGCCTCATCCATCAGCACGTTCGCTTCCTCCACTGAAGCGCTACGATCAAGGAAAAATTATGTGGTGATTATCTCGAGGTACGAGATGGCGGCGCTGACACCAAACCTTCCTTTCTCCCTCCATCCATCACCTTCTAACTCCCCCTCTGTCTCACCTTGTCTCATCTGAAATCTCATCTCAGTCTGATTAGGGAGTTAATGGAATGAGAAATGGGGAGCTGGTGGGAACACATCTGTCCCCTCTGAAACGATGCAGCATTTGCATTTCCTTATTTCGTAGCTGCAGTGGGGAGGTTTCATTCTATTGATAAGAAAAAACAAAAGTGTTTATTTGTGTTTTCAGCGTCTTATATTTCCTGCGTGAACGCGGCCTCTCAAAAGCAAAATGAGTGGCAGAAAAGAATAACAGGTGAAACAAAGCCCTGCGTTCCCATGGCGCTCCCAGGGCATCATGGGTGAGACAGACTGAGAAGAGATAAAGGAAAGGAAGTGAGAGCAGAGTTTCCTTCTTCTGTGGTCAATCTCTCGCTTTTGTTTTCCCATGAGTCCTGAGACGTCTGGCTCATAATCGAAGTAGCGATTTCCCCCGCGGTGGGCCCCGGCACATAATGAGCTCCCCGCCAAGATAGCCGGGACCGAGCCAGCAGAACAGGGCAGAGCCAGAGTGATAAACGAGCCAGATGTGTCGGCGAAAGGGCCAGCGGCGCTGGAGGTGACTGGCATCTGGATCAGACCTGCTGGCAGAGAGTCGCTGGCTGGAGCTGACGGGTGGAGGCTGGTGATGCTGCCAGTCCCAGAGAAGTTGACTTTCCATAATGAGTTCCGATGAGCACCGAGGGCGATGACATCCGTCATACTGACTTTTCCAAATAATTTCAGAGATACGTGAGATTTATGGTGGTCATCATAGGTGTTTAAACAAAACCACTTTGTAAATTTGCTACTGGCAAATTTACAAGGAAAAAAAATACATTGTAAGTTTTAAGCTACACTTAAAACTGCTGCAGTGGATTACAGTGCTGGTCAGATGATTAAAAAACATTTTAAAAAAATGTCAAAGAGCATAATGAAACATCAAAACTCAAAATAAAATGCAAATGAGTTAAAAATAAATAATTAAATAAAATCTAGTAAAAATAAATGAATAAAAATCATAAAAATTATGATAAATGAATAATTAAATAAAATCTACTAAAATAAATGGATAAATATTATCTAGTAAAAATAAATAAATAAAAACATAAAAATGATGATAAATGAATAAATAAAATCTAGTAAAAATAAATAAATAAAACCATAAAAATGATGATAAAGGAATAAATAAATAAAATCTAGTAAAATAAATACATAAATAGAATATAGTAAAAATAAATAAATAAAAACATAAAAATGATGATAAATGAATAATTAAATAAAATCTAGTAAAATAAATACATAAATAAAATCTAGTAAAAGGAAATAAATAAAAACATAAAAATGATGATAAATGAATAAATAAATTAAATCTAGTAAAATAAATACATAAATTAAATCTAGTAAAAATAAATAAATAAAAACATAAAAATTATGTTAAATGAATAATTAAATTAAATCTAGTAAAATAAATACATAAATAAAATCTAGTAAAAATACACAAATAAAAACATTAAAATGATAATAAATGAATAAATAAATAAAATCTAGTAAAAATAAATAAATGAATAAAAATAATAAAAATTATGATAAATAGAAAGAGCTAAAAATCAACATCTTATATGGTGCCAAAGGTTAAGGAGAAGATGTGGGTTTAAGATCAGATCATTTCAAATTTCTTACGCTTGTTAACAATAAAGAAAATGATCATGGTTTGACCAACGTGCACTACATGAGCCGATGACGCAGCGTTAAAGGTGGAGTAAGTGATCATTTTAAGGAAGCATTTTTCATTTTATTGGCTTAAAACAATTTGAACATTCTGAGATTAATCTGAAACACATCTGTCATCTGTGGCGGCGGGAGGACTGTAAAAATGACGCCCGGTGCTTTTACTCAGGCCGAGGGAACGGATCTGCCGTCCTGTCAGTCAATCAGGCTTCGACGTCTTTCCATGACAGTTATGGTCGGTGGTAGTTATGGAAGCAGCGGAGGCTGAGAACGCATCAAAAACCGATGTGGGTCGAAGCAAAAAGACACTCGAGACAGCTACAGCCAGAGAAACACTCGATCCTTGCAACATGAGGGGAACTCGGTGTGGAGTCTCCTCGATGGCAACAATTGAGGAAGCAGAAGGAACTGAAAAGTGATGCCATCCCAGGAGGAGTTTTGCACTGGGATGTGATTAATGTGAAACAGCAAAGGTAAGAATGAAACCAGAGTTTGGCTGCGGGAAGGGAAGTAGTGTTTTTTTCCTGTTATTTATTGTTTGTTGGTTGCAACCTCAGTTTCCGCTGCGTCTGTTCATCCGGACACCTCTTGCAGATCATGTGAGGCTCGTCACAGTCTCATCTTGACCAGCGAGCTCCCTGAGCGTCTTGCTGTCGGAGGTGTGCTTCGTTACGGTGGAAGTGTTCTTTATATTAGGTTGTGCTTGAATGGCAGCGCACCTTCATTTGCTCTGGAGGTGCGTTGAAGGAACACGCAGAGCATTTTGAAAAGCACCACGTCTGAGAACTTCAGTCATCATACAAACAATGAAACATTTTTGAAACATTTCTATAGATGTCGCCCCCGTGTGGTCAGATCTGGTATAGCTACGGCTTTTTAACTAGCTTTGTTGCAGCTTATTTTTTGTTGTTTTTTTGTTTTTTTAGGACAGGTGTTTCTGCAAATGTTTTGTGGTTGACAAAGCGACTGAGGTAGAGGTCTTCACGGGTCCATTTTCATGGAGCCGAACCCAGATGGACCCGTGAAAATTCGACCCGAAACCGACCCGACCCGAGCTATTATCATAAGTCCGGGAGTCGGAACCCGAATGGACCCGCAATATTTGGACCCAGAACCGACCCAACCCGAGTCTTTAGTTTCTGACCCGAACTGAACTGAGTTGCCCAAATAGAACCGAGACAATCCAGCCCATAGTTGCTCATGTTAAAGTTGTCTAGCGTTGAATAAAACTTGATTTTCTTACCTAAAGTTGTCTTCTTCTACCGGTTCAGTTGCTACATAGGCTACGTGATGTAAACAACAATAAATCCACGTCGTTATTTTCTTTGTGGATACAGATGCTATTGGTAGCAACTGCTAACGCTAATAGCCTACACCGGTCAGGACGTGTCGTAAATATGTTCTCTCATCCAAGCGTTGTCATGTTGGTGATCCGTTGTGCTTTACAGCTGCCGGGCAAACCGCTAATAACACGCTACGGCAACACGATTGTTTCATGACAAATACGCCACGTTAATGAATAGTTAATTAAACTTTCCCCGGGTCCTGACATTGGCTGCCACCACCAATATCTTTACCTCTCTAGAGTAAACGCAGACCCAGCCTGTCAGAGAGCACCGACCGGACCAGTAACGCCTCATGCTCCTGAAGGTAAAATGGGCTTTCAAGATATCCTTAACTCAATACACAAGGTTACATTGCAAAAGTTGCAACAAACAGGGGAGTTTTATAGTCGTTTCCACAATAAGAAACCGCTATAAACCAGATACTCTTACACTCTCGGACCCGGACTGTCCTTGCTCAGTAAACCCCAGGGGACCTCTTTAAAAGTCACGCTAGTTATGCATTTAACGAGGGCCGTGGCGTTGGCCGAGGAGCCGTTTCTGTAATCAAATAAGGAGCGTCTGCGTGAGGGGCTTTTCCAGTCAAACACAAGTTTCTATAATCAGATGAGTCCCTGCGTCAAGGTTGTCTTCCTCAAATAACTCGAGTTTGGACGACGAAAATGGAGCCCTGCAGAGCTTCCCTGCAGAGGACACACATGCTACGTTTGTGTGTATAAATGCATGTGTGTGTCCACATTTATGTGTTTATGGTGCGTTTACTCGACAAGCGAGCCAAATGACATACCCAGGAAGCAGAGAGTTGTGAGTTATTGTTTGTTTCGTGTAGCTTTTGTCACCTTAAGACACATGTGTCAAACACAAGGCCCACGGGCCAAACGTGGCCCGTCATCATTTTATGTGGCCCGCGATAGCTTGGGCATTATTGGCTTACATATTAAACCAATACTATAAGCCTTTATGAAGGGTTATAGTAAAAATAATTATACATTATATTATATTAATAATAATAATAATAATATATTGTATAATAATATATTATATAATAAATTATAGTAAAAATGAATTTTTATGTGTAATTTATTGTTGTAACTATTATGCATATTTTATGTTTTTGTGCTCCTGCTGTTGCGAAACTAATTGCCCCTTTGGGGACAAATAAACTTGTTGATTGATTGATTGATTGATTGATATAAGCACACACTGCTTTAAAGCGCACATTGACCATAAACTACATCTCCCACAATGCTTTTCATTGTTACCCACAACAATAACACTGAGCCTCTCTCTCACCATGAGCGAGACATCAAGATGATTTTCAGAACTGATGGACTTAAGAAAAATCTCTACAAACTAACCCCAACATGTCCAAGAAAAGAAAAAATTGATGCACAAGGAAGACAGTTTCATGAACGACGGGAAAACGAATACAAGTTTGTACCTCAAGGTAAAAAAACAGTATGTCTTTTGTGTTATGGGGCGGTGTCAGTCGGCATTTTGACAGCAAACACGGAGCTAAGTATGCTAAATTTAACCTGCAAGAAAAACAAAGAACCACTTCCACTTCTGAAACCAAGGTAATGGATACTCAGTTACCATGGCAACGGACTCTTTAAACATCACCTGTGCGAGAGCAGGTTCACAACCACAAACCCTGAGTTTAATGTAATAATGAGTTAAATCTTTAAAACTTGAATACATAATAAATACAGAAATGTTATTTAACAATATAATAAGGTGTAGTTTAATTTATTTTTGATTTCCTTCAATGCTGTCAATCTGGCCCTTTGAGGGCAACCATGATGCTGATCTGAGCCTCAGTGAAGATGAGTCTGACACCCCGAGTTCACTCACCCCGAGAATAGCTCCTCCAGCTCAGATCGCTTTGAGGCCTGCGATCCTGATATAGATTTCTTTTCCTGAATGCGTATCTATTTACTGCAACAAATGGAAGTTGGTGGCAGTGCTGCGGGGAAGCGGAAAACTTCCCTTTCACACTCACTTCCTGTTTACTGGATCAGTGAGAACGGTTTATTTTTCTTCGCACCAACTGCGGGCATGCGAAAAAGGAAATGGCTTTGCTAATTACTCCCCCTGATGAAAACGAGAGAGAGAGAAAAAAAAACATAATCCGCCATGTAGGAACTATTAACAGCTGGCTGCCTCTGATTCGCCTCGGAGGGGGCGGAGACTGTGTGTGTCGAGATGCCAAGCACACACACACACACACACACTCATTCATTTACCTTTCCCAACAGGAGAAGCAGCGCTTGGCGAAACCGGAGTCTCTGGAACACGAAGAGGTCGTACGTGGCCGACACGGCCAGCACCGTCACGCCCTGCTCCTTCCACAGCATGCTCGCCGCCGCGCAGCACAGGCTGCCCAGCATCCAGCCCCAGCACCCGCCCCTCCGGGGGGCGCCGGGCGGGTCGCCCCTGAGCCCGCAGTGCCTGGCGTAACACAGCAGGGACAGCAGGAAGAACAGGGCCGCGCCGACGTCCGCCCTCCCGACCACGCCGGCCACCGCCTCGGTGTGCACCGGGTGCGAGGCGAAGAGGAGGCCCGCCAGGAGGCTCCACGGCCCCCCGCCCAGCAGCGGGCGGGCGAAGGCGGTGACGGAGGCCGTGACCAGGCCGTGGAGCAGGACGTTGAGCAGGTGGTAGCCCCAGGGGCGCAGGCCGTGCAGGGTGTAGTTGAGGCGGAAGGAGAGGGTGCAGAGGGGGCGGAAGGACTTGTGGCTGCCGCTGTGGGTGAGCAGGGTCCCCCAGAAGTCGTCGTACAGGATGTTGGTCCACGGGGTCTCATGGAGGAGGTCCTGGTTGGTCTTGATGGCTCGACTGAAAGAGAAAAGGAAATTAATCACCCTTAAATATCACTTTTTTACTGTGTTGTCCAAACCATTAATACAGTGATCCCTTATTTTTCGCGGTTAATGGGGACCAGCGCCCCCCTGCCATGCGAAAATCAAAATCCACGAACAGGAGCCGGAGCCCCCCGAGCCTAAATAATGTGTTTAAAATATGTTAAAAAACCTCAAAAAAGTATCGAGGCACTGCAGCGAAACAAGACAAAGGCTCAACTGTGGTCTTTCTGTTACCTTCACAGCCTCTGGTCTCTGAACCGTAGTGAACAAACCGCTGGTATTCTGCTAGTTTTGGCTCATAATTAGCGGCTAACACGCTAACAACAACAAAAGAAACAGTCCGGTTTTCTCTACATAGAACGAGCACTTTATTCTGGTACTGCAGGAACTTGTAACATCACACAGGTTGTAACAGAGAATGCAAATCTATCTTCATTCTGCCATTCCATGACACACACACTACATTACCCATAAGGCCACCTTCTTAAAGGGGCCAGGCTGCCTCACAACATTTCTGTGCTGTGAGAGAATGCGCACAACATCCTGTGATGTTTCTGCGATTTTTTCTTGATTTTTTAATTTTATTATAGATTTCTGAAAAATCCGCGAATAACTAAAACCGCGGAACTTAAAGCTCGAATTGGCGAGGGATCACTGTACTACTTGATTGAAGAGGACACAAAATCCGCTGCATTTTTTTTTCAGGAAATTTCTGCGTCTCTGACTAAATATAAGTGACGACGATCTTCCCGAAACTCTCTTCGTAGCCATAAGAAGTGAACATGCTGGCGGTTTGGCCAAACATTTGCGTTCGTTCGCATCCACAACCAGCTGCGTTGTGGACATCTGTTGCTTCGACGCAGGCGGGAAGCTGTGATACCAGAGGTCACCGCTAGGGGGCAAAATACAGACCCGGAGTCAGAAATACAACCGCATACAGAGGAGGTGTTCACGTACACATTATAAACGGCAAGCATTTTCCAGCCCTGGGAGATCTGTTCCAGAAAATGTAGATGTTTGTTAATGCTTATAAAGAGACTGACTGTTTTTGTTTTTTAGCTTTTTTTGCGCGCTTCCATCTTTAAGAGACAGGCATCATCTTCAATCAACCCATTAGGCATCGGTCCAAGATGATTCAAAATTATCCACCTCTGACTGATCCACCTTCAGTAGCAATAACATGAAAAGGAAGTTTCATGGATGTTGAGGATCACATCACCACTCCTCCACCGCTGTGCTTGACGGTGACGATGAGTTGTTCACATGGAAATATCCTTCTGTTTTTGCTAAAGACGCTACTGGACATTAATATTAAAAAACTCCACTTTGTCAACAAGTCTTGTGGTTTTGTTCAGAAGCAGTTTTGTGAACCTCAGCTGGACTTTCATGTTCTTTATGAACAGAAGAGGCTTTCTCCAGTCATGGACTTTAACATTTAAGGTACTTTAAACGTTTGTTTGTTTCTCTTTTTGCATTTTCACATGCACTGACCTTTGGGTAAATTTGATTAAATATGCTAAACATGAGAAGACTGCCAGCTGCCATGAAAGCTTTACATTGTCTGTCTGAACTGTGTCCAGAAATGGTTTTATAATCCTCTCCAGATTGATGTGCAAAACCTGCTTCTCTAGGACCAGAGCTAATGTCTTTCCCTCTTGACATTGTGTTAACAGACATCTGAATGCTCCAGACCAGACCAAACCTCATGGTTTTGCTTTTGGACTCATTTTTGTTAAAATTATAATGGCACGGTGAAAGTGCCAGATATTAGGATCCACGTATGATCAGATAACCCTGTTATTACTAAAAAGAAAAAGAGAAAGGGGGTACTAACTTTTGGCTATAACCGAATCTCGCTGGGAATCTTTTGAACACCAGATGTAATTATCTGGCTGCGAGGGTTTAATTATGCAGCCGTGTGCTCTCCAGCAGCATGTACACATGTCACAGGTACCTGCACTCACGCAGGCAGGTGGTTCCACCACCCGAGGCTGCAGGACGTACCACTAATTAGCGGATCATTAGCCAACACTCGTGTACGCCAGGAGACTCCGACAAATGATGCACGCGGCGGGGACGAGGAGTGATGAATGGGATGGCCACCAGCCATTTGGAAGATTCCTCCATGAAAAGGGTTTTTATTTTCTTATTTTTTTTGGCCTAAAAACTTGGCTTGCATGAGGCTGGCACATATAGGCTATTTCTCTGGACGCCGCTAACATACGTCAGTGAGTTAATTAAAAAAGCTGAATTTATGGCTCTGGGGAAAAAAAAAAACCATCTAAACTCTTATTTCATTATAAAATTGGGAATTAATCAAAGTTCACTCGCCACATATCATCTCAGGCGCATAAACGTAAAGTGTGTGAGCCGCTTGCTTTCTGGTTTAATTATTGAAAAGATGCAAGAGGATAAAACTGGAAAGATAACCAGTGGCATCTTTACGGAGAGCAACGGTTTGACGCACTTTCAATTCCATGATTTGATTCTTCGATTCTCGAACTCTGAGGAAGACAAGCGAATCACCTGAGAACAGATTTCAACAAACCAAACCAACTGACGGCCACCAAACAGAAAAAAGGGGCCACATTTGGTTCGCTAAACTGACGCCAACGTGGAAGCAGCGACGCCCGCAGTTCCTCAGATAACCACTGGGGGTCATCTGAGGAACCTCTGTGCAACGAGCAACTCGTAAGTCGTATTTATGATGCCGACGGTCGCGGATGTAGAGATGACCATCAGTCCCGCCGTCGGCTGGTCTGTAGATCTGCGCTGGTTTATTCCACAACAATTTCGATACAACCGCGCTACGTCAAAATCCACAAACAGAGATGCCGTGTTGAAAATCAAAGTGGATATAAATATACTTACAGTTTTCACTGAAAATTGTACATCCATGGCAACAGGGGGCGAAGTTTTATGTACATCAGATGTTTTTGTCTTTTTTTTAATTATTATTATTATATGGATTGCCGAGATTTGCATGGGATTAAAAATATCCCATGATCCCTTTCTTTAAGAAAAAAAAAAAAAAAAAAAAAAAAAGATAAGTACCGTATTGACCCAAATATAGGACGATATTTTATTCTAGAAATTATATTCCTAAAAATGGGGTTCGTTTTATAATCCAGGTCTAGATATTTCTATTGCCATTACACATCTGCGCCACTAGATGGAGCATCAGAGTGAACACATGGACCAGATCTGATGAAAAATGGAGGAACGATGGGACCGACTCAAGCAAAGGGGTTTAAAAGTTGTGTTGCAGTCCAGAATTTTTTTTTTTTTTACAGACTGAATTATTAATGTTGTCCTTGAAAGCGAATATAACTCGACTTTGATGCTTCTACAGTTATTGACATCATTAATGCAGTTATTGAACTACGTGGTCATTGCTGATTCACTGAGTCATAGTCTCAGATTTTAAGAGAATAAAGTTTATTAATAGTGTTATACCTTGATCTTAAATAACATGGAAACCTGACACCTACCTGACCTTAAATAAGGTACCATACTTTCTAAAAAAAAAGATGAAATTATTGAAATGTTTACAATACAGCGGAATGTTATCTTTGCTGGATTTTTTTCTCTAATAATTGTACAATTAAAATTTGTTCTATGAATAACCTTATTGTCTTGAATCATATTTTATTTTCCCAAAATGATATTTGAAAAATAGCAGTCTTTTTATAATCAGAGTCGTCCTATATTCAGGCCAAAACCATTACTAAAGAACTTATTCCCACACGGACGGATAAAGTGATGCTGAGGAGGCCTTGATCTAAAACAATAATAGTTCTTGTTAAAGAAGAAAAAGAAAAGAAGGTATTTTTGATTTTTGAACGCTTTGATACTTGAGCTAATCATCTCATCCACCTTAATCACATAGTTTCATAAACTGATGCTTCAGAGTAACTGTGCCAACATCTGGAATATAGCTGGACTGACACAGCTGGACCGCGTTGAACCTGTTTTCTGTCATGAGAACAGTTTTACTGTCAACTGGACGAATAAAGTCGCTGGAGTTGAGTTTGATTTTGCAAAAACATGATCAAGGTTGGAGATATCCATCACTGCACCTCTTACTCTATTTCACAGTTTGTTTTTTGGGATTAAAAGAATTTTACTTTCCAACTTTTACTGGACGAACAACAACTGGAACTTTCTGTATTTTGTCTTTAACAGCACTTGAAGCCTTATCGGTTGGGCTTTAACCTCCTAAATGTTGAACCTCCATGACTCAAGTTTCAGACTTCATTTAGACTTCATTTTGAAGTTAGTGACCAAATCATTTTATTTTGAAACAAGACTCAATTTTGAAGAATAACAAGAAAAGAAAAAAGACATCCCATGTGAACGTCCTCAGGTTTTCTTCCCCGTGAAGACACGAGTGCTTAAGAAAGTTCCCGTCACTGAGCAAACGGTTGCTTCAGCGCCTCGTAAAAACTACGACCAGCTGGAGGTGATTCTGCCTGACGAGCATCCTGACTGTCAACTGTCAGTCCAATCCAGCCACTTTGCTTCTTTATTAAAAAAAAAGAAGAAGTTTACATTTCTGCGCTGGTTTTTTCTGACATTTGTCAGAACCAGCAGGGTTCAGATTTGACTGATAAATGGTTTCCCAGGCTCGTAATGGTGCGGAAAACAAAAATAGCCTAATGAAAGAGCACATTTTGTCTCTCTGCATTAAACTGTAACCACATTTTTAAAAGTGAAATAAAACTAAATGCTGGGTGAGTTTAATTTTACCACTGATGAGTGATAAAAATGAGGGTTTTGGTGATAAAGTGGTGTTTTAAACGCAGGAACATGCAACGGAAACGTCATAAATTTTGTAACTCCACGAACGAAGTCAGGATCTTTTTGAGACGGCCGGCTAACTTTTGGTAAAGTTGCCTTCTGGGCTGTGGATCGTAGGGGTGAGGATTGGCAAGGACCTTGCAATACGATGTGTATCGTGATATTTGGGTCACAATGGGATATTATCGCGATGTCACGATATGTTAAAACCTATTTATTGTTTATTATTAGTGTTTTTGCACATTTAAGTGAATACATGAATTTTCCTAAAAAAAATCGATATTAGGAGCTGAAAAATCGATATTATATCGGGCGGCGAAAAATTGCGATAAATCGCCAAATCGGTTTTTTTTTTTAACACCCCTACCCAGGAGAGTCCAGTCATATTCTGGCTGGTTCTACTAACAGACCACCACAGAGGGTCCGGGTCCCGGGTTGACCTGGAGTGGGCTGGACCAGGAGCTAGTGATCGACGGCTGCCTGGTTAGCCGCTTAGCATAGCTGAGTCGCTTCCATCCAGCTAACCAGGAGCTGGATTGCGGCTATGCAACGATATCAGCCATCCAGCTAGCAGGTGAAGGAATGAATGAATGAGTAATGGACAGTAGGGCTGTAGTGATACACTAATCTCATGAGATGATACAATACACGACATTCGGCTCACAATACGATATATATCGATATTTATCTTACAATACATTGACATTATTTTCCGAAAGATTTTAAAGGGACAAAGTGATTTTGGTGACATCTTGTGAGTGTTCCAATGACTTTGTATGAATTAATTGAACTGAAAGCATCAATTACAGATTATATGGCTGACAGGCAGCTTACAAATGCTGGACAAAATGAATAAAAGATTTGTTGAGAAAAATAGTTTCATTTATTTAAACAGTGCAAATTGTTGCTTGCATGTTTTTAAAGGTGGGACACGGGGGTTTTGAAATAGGCTTAGAATATCGATACCCACAGCTGAAAAATTGATACTCGATAAAATATCGATATATATTGCAGAATCGATAAAATCGCTCAGCTCTAATGGACATATCTGATCAGAACATGGACAGCGAGTCAAAACACAGAGTTCTTTTCAAATGCCTGACATAAAAGCATTGATAAAACCGCATTACAGGCCGAATAAAGGATGATGAATAAACTTTAATAAGCTCCACAGACAGAAGATAACAGTAATTAGTCATCGTCATTCATCAGGATGGCAGGGAGCTTCTAAACAAGGGGATCTACACGAGTCTCCACAAACTAAAACCAAAGAAAATACAAGAAAATCAAAGATGGCAGTGATGGCACAGATTGAAAGAGATTTATATTTAATTCATAGCCAAATGAAAATCAGAATATGGTGAAGGCCGTTGCTGCAATCGGTGGTCTGAAGACGACAACCCGTGCGTTCATATTTGCATAATTCCACGAAAACGCTGTTATTCCAGAGCGAGAGGCGTCAGCTCTGTGCTTCCAGGATCTGATCGCCCCGGCCGATCAGACTCTCCCAGGATTTGATTAACGTTACCAGCGTTTCTTTGTCTGTGTCGCACCAAGGGAGGGAAAAAAGGGGGCCGGCCGGGGGACTTCCTTTGTCTGGAGACTGTAACTAAGAGCTGAGCGCATAAAGGAAGACGATGGAGCGAGATTGGGCCGCTGGCCTGTGAGAGCAGTACAGAAAAAAAAAATTAACTAAACACGTTAAATAAAAGGGGAAAAGAAAACGCTCCCCCATCAGCCTGCAGATTATGTGCCAGAGCAATATCTGCTCAGTGAACTCATCTCAACATCTTTGTTTCCCTCCCGCTCTGGTGTCGCGTGAGCCCCGTTTCCCAGGATTGTTCTGCAGGGGAAAAGCAACCGAGTGTTTCTCAGGCTTGAATGAGCCAAAGTGGACCTTTTTCTCCCTGCTGGTATTTCTAAGGACCCACAGGATGACATCATTCAGTTTACAAACTCCCTTCCTACTTTTACTGTGCCTCCACGGCGAGCCATTATTTATAAAAAATGTTTTGCAGCGTGGGAGGCCTCGGGATACGGGAACAATAATCACCACTGAAAGTTTTATTCATGCCGCGCGTACTTGGAGTGCAACGGCTTTAAAAGTGCATAAAAGTGCATAAAAGTCTCATGTTAAACCCAGTGAGAGCTAGGGGTGAGTATTGGCAAGGACCTCGCAATACGATATGATGTTATCACGATATTGCGATATCACGATATATTGCGACATTCTTCCCAGTTAATGTCAAAATTAAAAGTAGAGATGAGAAATCAAGTTGCTGTATATCATGATACTTGGGTCACGATACAATATTATCACGATATCACGATATACTGTAATATTTTAACCAGTTAATATCAAAATTAAATGTAAAGATGCAAAATCAAGTTGCTGTATATCATGTTACTTGGGTCACGATACGATATTATCACGATATCGCAATAAAATGATATATTGCGATATTCTACCCAGTTAATATCAAGAATTAAAAGTAGAGATGAAAAATCAAGTTGCTGTATATGTTCATCAGATGATATTGATCATTCAGAGGACAAACTGAGTCAAAACTATTTGCTTTTAAAACAACCTATTTATTGTTTATTATTAGTGATTTTGCACATTTAAGTATTCACAATGCATCTAATACATGAATACATGAATGTTCCTAAAAAAAAACAATATTAGGAGCTGAAAAATCAATATTATATTGGGCGGCCGAAAATCGCGATATATCGCCAAATCAAATTTTTTTCACACCCCCTAGTAAGAGAGGACGCACAGCACCTGAACTGCAACTGTGATCATGTCTGACACCACCTCCTCCCCCCTAAAAACTAAATTAGCGCACCGTCAACCCCCTTAACACGGCTTGATTTACCCTCATCCAGGTCCCTCGTGTCCCCTTTTTGCATGTGCTGGGTCTCTGTGGCAATAAATAATTTAAATATTCAGATCAGCTCCTGCCCGCTCGCCTCCCTCCCTCCCTCCCTCCCTCCATCCCTCCATCCCTGCTGCTGCCCGGCACTGGAGGATGAAAAGAGCGTTTAGCTGTGAGGGCTTTGGGAACGGGTCCGTCCACGCGCCTGGAAAGACGGAGGGAAAACACGGAAGCGTAACGTGAGCCTTTGTGTTTGTGTGAGAGAGATGGCTTCATTGAGACGGTCCAGCCCTCCTGTCCAGGCTGCTCTTACAGAGGCGGGGGGGTCTTTGTATTCAGACGTCATATATAGGCAGGCGGGCTGCAGGGCACTCTATTCACAATCAGCAAAGTACAGGACAGGTTTGGTCCTTTCAATCCCGCCCAACCCCCCGCTGTAGGTGGGGAGGTAAAAATCTGAGGGATTTCAGTCACGTCTGAAAAGGCAGCGCTGGGTGGGATTTTCTTTCATTCTTTTCGTGTATTATTCTGTCACAGAGGGAGATTTCTATCAGCTGTCCACTGTAAGTGGAAAGAAAATTGCCTGTCTCTCAGAGCTGGGCTACGTGTCTTTCAAATATGCAAATGAGGCGCGACGGCGGCAGTGATCCCACCACCAACACCAGCGACTTGGTTCCACGCGCTCCTTCATTAGCGATTAAAGCTGTTCCTCAAAATATCTCAATTATCATTGAAATAGCTTGTATTACCTTTAATTTTCTTAAGCAAAAATTATTTCACAGTGACACCTAAAATGGTAAACGTGCACGTTTCTTAGATGAAATGAAAGATTGGCAACGGAACAAAGCATTAGTAGTTTGCACTAGGGGTGTGAAAAAAATTCGATTTGGTGATATATCACGAATTTTGGCCGCCCAATATAAGATCGATTTTTCAGGTCCTATTATCGATTTTTTTATTGGTTACTAATGGTTACTTAAATGTGCAAAAACACTAATAACTAGAAAAGCACTCGGAGATCACAAACCTCCGCCAAGCACAACAGTTCTCCCATATAGCGATTTACGGATTGCGATAAAATCAGGGTTCTGGATCAGATCCGGATCAGATCCGGATCAGGCTTTGAAATTTGATAGAGGTTTCCATTGTCAATCCCTGAGTCAAATTTCATGAGTTTTGGGCAATAATTAACAGAGATATTGACAAACTAAATTTCGGCCCACATTGACCACAATGTTATTCGAAAATTTGAAAGGGATCCAGAATCCAGGATTTCTTCCGGATCAAACCCAAAATGAAATCAGTTCTTCCTTTTCACATTTCTGACAACTCCTGAAAATTTCATCAAAATCCATCCATAACTTTTTGAGTTATCTTGTACACAGGACAGACACACAGACAAACGCCACCAAAAACATAGTCCCCTTGGCGGAGGTAATAAACAATAAATAGGTTGTTTTGAAGCAAATAGTTTTGACTCAATTTGTCCTCTGAATGATCAATATCATCTGATGAACATATACAGCAACTTGATTTTGCATCTGTACTTTTAATTTTGATATTAACTGGGTAGAATATCGCAATATATCAGGATATCGTGATAGTATCGTACTGTGACTCAAGTATCATGATACATGATGATATATTGTCAAATCGATTTTTTTTTACACCCCTAATGGTACATAGTATCCACTAGGCGGCAGCACCAGGGGAAACCAGTAGTTACCGTTGCATTTGGGGCTTCCAGTTCTTCCAGTTTCGAACGCACTGGTTTAGCAAGAGGCTGAATGTCAATGTGTCAAGTTCATAAGACGTTCCAGGTGATGATCCCGTCAGGAAAAGATCAACACTGACGAGGAAGCCATAATGAAAAAAAGTTTAATCTGCAGTCTTTGGCCCACATTTAACTCATTTAACATTGACTCAAGTTGAGCTCGGCTGCCCAAACATGGCCGCACATCCACATGGCTCATTTCTTCATTTTCTGTGGGGCCATCCCAGACCCTCACAACACCTGTCGTACATCTGGGCCACATCTGGACTCAATCAACACGTGCCACAGCCCAAGTTTGGCCCAGTTCATGACCAGTTTCATAACTGGTAACACAGATGTGTCTATTATCTGGGATGTTTAAACAAAAAACCCCTAACGCTAACGCTAACGCTAACCCTTAACCCTTCTGTTGCATTTTTAAAACCTTTTCAGTTTTTCTCGAAAGGCCGTGTGCTTGAAAGTGTGTTGTTTTATCGACTGTTAAAACTGTTTAAGACGTTGAATCACTGGGTTAATAAACCGCATGCTCTAAATTCTTTTAAAGTTCAGTTTACAGATTTCAGACGATACGCTTGTGTATCAACACTGGACTGTCTCTCCACATGTCACGGTCTAACTGCTATTAATTTGGATGTTTTAGTTAACCGCAGTGGGGGGGGAAAGGACTCTGTTTGCGTCTATCCTAAATATTTGGGCTCTCGTCCAGCCGGTCGGTCTGCAGGGTTCGCGCCAGCCGCCGCGCCCCCCCACAATAAACAAGTCCAGTACAAACTCCCGTCACGTCGGATCACAGCCTCTTGTAGCTCGGCGCATCTTCCTGTCGCCCGGTGGCGGGCGGCAGTGAGATGGATTAGCCAATCATCCTAAAACTGCACCAGTAATGGATACTGGCCTGGAAATGATTTCATGGAAACCATCGTGTCTCGTTCATTTCCCCCCTTCACCCCCCCTCATCCATTTACTTCAATTATGTCCCACATCTATATCTCCATTTGTGCTTTTTATCTTCATTTCTGCTTTACACGAGGGAGGATGCAAGTTCTCTATCCATCTCGCTTCTTTCTTTCCTTCTCTCTTCCTCTCGTTCTCTTGAACTATCTGGCCGAGGCTTATTAAATTCCCATTTCGCTAATGAGCAAACTGAGTTCTAATTAAACACGCTGAAAGCAGTTTACACAAAGGAGGCGCATTAGTGCAGTAAAGCCGCCACTGATGCTGCCGGATTGGAGCAGAAATGCTAAAATTATTAAAAAAAAAAAATGAAAAAATCCCCGTCCCTGCAGAAGTAGAGCTGAGCGATTTTATCGATTCTGCGATATATATCGATATTTTTCCCCCAGAGAGTATGGATTTTTCTGCCGCAGGTATCAATATTCTAAGCTTCTTTCAAAACCCCGTGTCCCACCTTCAAAAGAAAAACAATTTGCACTGTTTAAATAAATGAAACTACTTTTCTCAACAATCTTTTATTCATTTTGTCCAGCATTTGCAAGCTGCCTGTCAGCCATATAATGTGTAATTGATGCTTTCAGTTCAATTAATTCAAACAAAGTCATTGGAACACTCACAAGATGTCACCAAAATCACTTTGTCCCTTTAAAATCTTTCAGAAAATGATGTAAATGTATTGTAAGATGAATATCGATATATATCGTATCGTGAGCCAGAATATCGTGTATCGTATCGTGAGATTAGTGTATCGCTACAGCCCTAGTCTGAATCCTGTAGAAATTTAAGCAATTTAAACAAAATGATGAAAGCCGATGGGAGTTTTCAGGTATCTGATCTGAGTTGTGATGCGGATTAGAAGAGATCACAGCTCCCAAATCTTCATTTAAGTTAATGGAAGTTAAAATTCTTCTCCTCACATGTAAAGCCCTTGTGGGCCTTCGCTCCCTCCTAAAAGAACTCATGGTTCCACGCCATCCCCACAGAGCACTTCGCTCTCAGACTGCAGGCATACTTGTGGTTCCTGGAGTTTCCAGATGTGGACTGGGAGGCAGAGCTGTGAGACATCAGGCTCCTCTCTGATGGAAGCAGCTTCCAGCGAGTGTTGGTGGATGCAGACAGCCTCTCCGTCTTTAAGATGAAGCTTTAAAATGAACCTTTTTTAGGTCTGCGCCTTTCCGGTTTTCCTTCCTGTAGTTGCTGGTCTTCCGGGTGCTCGCGGCTCCCTCCAGCTTTTCCAGGCAAAGCAGACGGGATCACTGTTCACGTAGTCATCAGTGTTCATCTTTTCCTCGTCGAAAATGACGGGAACGCGGCCTGGAATTTCTTTTATGAGGTTTAGGATGTCGACATTCTTCCCAGTTATATTCTTCCTCTTCACTGGGATCGGTGCCTTCTAACTTCTCTGCACAGAGACCACCGCACTGACTTTCAGCCACGTGGCGTCACCCATGAAGGGATGCATGCGAAGCTTCTTTGCTTTGGAGCAATGTGACGCGCACTTCCGCGGTATCGCACTAGTAGGGGTGTGAAAAAAAATCGATTTGGCAATAGATTGCCGATTTTCGACTGCCCAATATAATATCAATTTTTCAGCTCCTAATATCGATTTTTTCGAATATTTCAAAAACACTACTAATAAACAATAAATAGGTTGTTTTGAATCAAATAGTTTTGACTCAGTTTGTCCTCTGAATGATCAATATCATCTGATGAACATATACAGCAACTTGATTTTTCATCTCTTCTTTTGATTTTGATATTAACTGGGTAGAATATCGCAATATATCGTGATATTGTGATATCGTGATAATATCGTATCGTGACCCAAGTATCATGATACATATCATATTGCGAGGTCCTTGCCAATACTCACCCCTACGCACTAGTACACCGTGGTTGTTTGAAGGTGGAAGTTGATGTAAAATCTCATTGTTTTGGCTTGTTGCTTGTTGCTTTGGTTGTGAAAAACTCCAAATGCAATATGTTGTGACGGTTGTTGCCAACTAGCGGCTAAAAATAGCAGCATTTTTATGGTAACCGGATGCTCCTATTTAAACATTGTGTCTCATAGGCAGATCATTCCTGGACTCATTTCTCTTTCTGTCACCCCCCCCGCCCAACCGGTGGAGGCAGATGGCCCCTCCCACCCCTGCTGGGGGCTTTTTAGCCCTGTCAACCAGGGGTTTTGCTCTCCACTGTCGCCTCATGCTTGCTCAAGATGGGGGATTGCACTGAAGTGAACGTTCAATGCAGTCAGTCGGGTTCCTTGGCTCGGACTTGGCACTTAATGAATTGTGGACCCAACTGGAATTGGGTCATAAACTGTAATGAACTGGAGTGCTTTGTTTCTGACTACTGACTTGAACTGAACTGAACTGACAAATACTTATTGTTAATAAATGGCCCTAATTTCTTTTTACCCCAACTCGAGTTCTCAAATTGGTTTGTAAATTTAGAAGACCGTCACTACCAACTATTGACTTTCCTCTTCATTTAGATTCAGTGTCACATCCTGTGAAACTAGAACCGGTGAATTAAAGGGAGTGTGTGCGTCTGGTCCAGATCACCTCAGCGTTAATCCGGTACTAACAGGATTAGAAAGTGATCACACTGCACTGAGACGCTCCGACACGCACAGAGGTCAGAGGTTGACATGTTCATAAATCTGATTAACGTGCACGGTGGACGTAACCTGTTCAATATGGTGTCCTAATCTGGTGATGCACCGGTCAGCGGAGCTGGAGCTAAACTTCACCCGCTGACCGCTCCTGCACCATCTGATCCGGTCTTTTCCCTTTTGATCCGAGCATATTTACCCATCCATCACAGCGCGAGGATCAATCCATTCGTTAAGCCGCCGTACGAGCCGGCTGGAGCCGAGTGATTCATTACAGCGGCTGATAATCGGCTGTTATGATCCTGCCAGCGTGGAGCCACAGCAGGACGACAGGCGATGATGAAGATTAAAGACCGAGACGCCCAAACTCGCCCGATGATTTGATGTTCCCGTCGTTATTTCTGTCTCAATAAACGTGCATTTCCTACGCAGATCCCATCGCTTCACTAATTGATCGTGCTGCAACACAACATATTTTCTTTCCAAATCAACTCCCTGTATTTAGTTTGTGTATCTGTAGGTCGAGGGGTCAGGAAGTGCTCATTAAGGGTGTGCTCAAACATCACGCGTCATTCATCCACGCCGCTGGCAGAACAATGCCCCGACCAGAAGTGGCACCGCCGCTTTCCCACACTCCGTCCCACGCCACGGCGGCACGAAAGTGGGAAAATTCATAAATGACAGCATTCAGGGAAGTCTGTCGGGCTGCCAGCGGACTGGTTGTGAAAGATTAATGCTCGGCTCCGCGGAGGCCCTTTCGTTTCGTGGTGTGGAAGACGAGGTTTGACGGGGATTTGGTAGATCCCCCCTAACCCCAACCCCCACCGCTTGGCTGCACACGCTTGTTTCAAAACGAGAAAAAAAACTGTAAAGATTTCTATCTACATTTATATTCATTATATGTCATAAATTATCACCATGAGACAAAGGATGAAGCTTGTTTTCTATTCTATCGTTTTATTTTTCTAACGTCCCTCTGCTGCTGGATCTTTTCATTGATTAAAAATAGCCCATCGTGCAGCTCCAGGAGTTTCTCTGTGAGCAGAAAAACTGACGATGAGCAGATGCACAAAAGGACTTATTATCTGCAGCTAACTGGCAAGGCTGCGTATTTGGATAGTTGCGTGCAGCTACATACTTTGGAAGTAAAGTCATATGCAAATGATTGTGTCCTCGTTTTAATCCTATGCTTTTTGTAAAAGCAGTATTAGACAAACACGACAACATATGTTTTTTTCATCGTGCCGTTATTTATTTAGCAAAAATGAGGCCAAAAAAGAAACAAAATCCTTCAGGCAGTCCGAAGTATGCCAAGAGGGGAAGACATGGGCACTGCTCTTAGAGAAGCAATTGCTGTTGCAAGTCAACTGGAAACGGGCTGCGAAGCCATCTCCAAGCCCTCATCAGTGGGAAAGATTATTTACGAGTTTTGGAACCGTTCGAGACAGTTGCCAATTTTCTCAGGAGTGGACATCCCAGCAAATCTGACAGCCCAATTAGAAGCCCGAACGAGCAGTTTGCAGCCAGGAGAAAACCTCTTCTGTCCAAAAAGGACGTGGAAGCACGACTCACGAATACAAAGATGCATCTGAGCAAAACACAGAGCTTCGGGGGGAGAGACCGAAGTGGAGTCGCTTGGCGAAAACCGAACAGCATCTTGGCAGAAACGGAACAGTGGTGATGCTTTGGGACTGAATCCACCATGAACTCCTCTGAAGGGTAAACACACTGCATTTATTTAGTCTTTCACACCACATGTCGCAGTCGCCCATCTACAGACGTCCTTACAGCACTCGCTTCATCTCCGAAAATCCACAAAGATATATCTAATTACTAGAGCTGGGCAACGATTAAAATTTTTAATCGCGATTAATCATATTATTTCCCTGATTAATCACAATTAATTGCACTGTATACGCAAAATCAAATAATGAATTCAAAAGTAGTGTAAAATGCACTTTTATTAAAATGTTCTGCTGCCATATGAACTAAAGTGTCATAACATTTGTTGTTCAAACACTTTTAACATCAGCACTATAATGTAAATAAATATATAATGTAACATAAAATTATATGGCTGGAGGCAGGAAGCCGCCTGTCTGTCAGCCATATAATGTGTAATTGATGCTTTCAGTTCAATTAATTCAAACAAAGTCATTGGAACACTCACAAGATGTCACCAAAATCACTTTGTCCCTTTAAAATTCTTCAGAAAATCATGTAAATGTATTGTAAGATGAATATCGGTATATATCGTATCGTGAGCCGAATATCGCGTATCGTAGAAAGATAGATAGATAGATAGATAGATAGATAGATAGATAGATAGATAGATAGATAGATAGATAGATAGATAGATAGATAGATAGATAGATGTACTTTATTGAACCCAAACTGGGAAATTGTAGTGTAGCAGCACCAAGACAAGAAAAAAACACAATATTAGATAGCAATATAAAAATAGCAATATAAAAAATATAAAAAACATAAAGTATTCCTATTTATAATATAATTATAAGACACATATGAATCACACAAGAGCAATATGACAAGTATACATACAACAAGCTGCAATGTGCAGTGAACTGAAGGTGGGATTAGTGTATCGCTACAAATCTACTAACAGTTTTCACAGCTTTGTCATCTCAAGACTGCAGAGCAAATCTACCTACGAGTAGAAATAAAGCAACCTGAGCCGTTACGCCTGTGGCTGTACTGGAGGGACTACAAGGCTTTGTCAAAGTTTCAACCCCAGTGCAATGGGCCATATGAGATCTGTGCATCAACAAATGCCCAAAAACCTCAATTTACTGCAGTAACGTTGAAAAGAGGAATTGGCCACAAACCTTCCACAACCACGGGAGAGACTGATGGTCGAACGGGAAGTGATTCCTTCTGGCCACAAACTACTGAATCACGGCGGTACTTGGTGTTGCTCACATTCATGTTTCTTCTTTTTGTTAAATGTCACAGTAGAAAAAAAAAGATCCATTTGTTCGTCTGAGACTGTATTTGACCGTCTGTGGTCAGATGATTTAAAGGAAGAAATAAAAAGCATGGGGTTAAACGAGGGGTACTAACTTTTGCACGTCGTCTCGCAGGAAATGTTTGCCAAGCGAATGCTTATACTTTAGAGAATGTTTACTGTATGAAGGTCAGTGACTAACCTACTCATGTGCATGCACATAAAAACCGCACAAACATGTCAAAGGAAAGATAATCTGACTTGAACTCTTCTGCGCTGCGATAAATACACAGGACTGAACTCAAGAGACCCTCTCTGAAAGAAGGACAAATAAAAACCACTGGTGGAAAGATGTGCAGGCGTTATATCAGCCGTGGGTTTGGGGGAAAAAAATCAGTGTTCCTGTTTGTATTTGTATATTTTGCGCTGCTTATTCAGGTAAATTAACCAAACTTTTTATTTATTGTTTCAGCCAGACTTCCAATTCCTCCCTTAACCTTCAATCTTAACCCTCCAAAGTAAGTGTAGGGCTATCCTGTGTCTTAGAAATGGGACGCACCTTGAGTGCAGTTACGTCTTCAGACTGATGGGGGCGGCCTTACGCCAAAGCTACATTCAGTCTGTCAAGAAGACGACGACGAGGAGGAGGAAGAAAAAGAAGATGACGATGGCGGCATTTTAGCGTCAACGCCGTCTGCGTCGCTGATTTCCTTCGTGTGGGCTTTGGGCATCTTCACGAGATTGACTATTTCCAATCACCATCCTTTTCGAAGATGTCTTGGCGAAAGTACGCAATGCCTTCTGGGTAGCCGTTACTCCCAAGGGTGGGGCCTCAAACTTGTCCCTCAACTTGATGTTCTGAGAATCGGGACAGCACTTGCACTTCTTGGGAGTGCACATTTTTGAGATTTAGGGTTGAGATTAGGGATGCACATGGTTAACTGTTTAACCGATAACAGTAACTCTAACCGATTAATACTAACAGTCAATTTTGTTTTTAAGCTACGTAATTCAATCAACTCACGGGGGCGTGTCGACAGGTGCAACAGGCCTCTGATTGGTCAATTCTACATCCACGTAGAAAAGAGCGCATCATCAAAAAAATGAGGAAGTACCCACATCTGTACGATTCTGGTTCTCCACACTACAAAGACAGCACATATTCTAGTAATTCATGGAGGGACATAGAGATGAATGTGGGTCTGGATACGGCCGAGACGGTGAGGAAGTGGAAAAACGCAAGAGATAAGTTTAGTAAGTTTAGCTAGTTCGTGACTGTCGCTCTTGCGTCGTGGAATAACATAGCGGAGACCACGCTAGTATAAATCCAAAGTGACGGCGGCATCTCTGCGACAAGCTGACAGCGACACATTGCCGCGAGAGTCCGCATGCGTCCACGACAACACGCGCAACATCGCGGCAGTCAACCCTCCCGGAGTTATCGGTTAACGGTTATCGTTAAAGGGCGTCGGTTAACAGTCATAAAAAAAAAAATCCAAAATGTGCATCCCTAGTTGAGATTGAGGCTGTAGCGATACACTAATCTCGCGATACGATACACGATATTTGGCTCACGATACGATATATATCGATATTCATCTTACAATACATTTACATCATTTTCTGAAAGATTTTAAAGGGAAAAAGTGATTTTGGTGATATCTTGTGAGTGTTCCAATGACTTTGTTTGAATTAATTGAACTGAAAGCATCAATTACACATTATATGGCTGACAGACAGCTTGCAAATGCTGGACAAAATGAATAAAAGATGTGTTCAGAAAAATAGTTTCATTTATTTAAACAGTGCAAATTGTTGCTTGCAAGCTTTTAAAGGTGGGACACGGGGGTTTTGGAAGAAGCTTAGAATATCGATACCCGCGGCCGAAAAATCGATACTTGATAAAATATAGCGATATATATTGCGGAATCGATGAAATCGCTCAACTCTAGTTAAGACAGGAACTGGAATTCACTCTTATTTTGTATCTGACCCAATGTAAATCGATCCCAAATATTAAGCCATTAGTAACATAATTGCATTGTTTCAAAGTCCCATCTCCTCATCAATCAACAGAGCATATTTCTGGTTTCTTGTTTCCTCCGTATGTCTGAGCCGGTCGGTCGGGGGGGACCAGACTTCTTCCAGGGACTCTCAGCTTCAAAGAGGAGCAGCAGTCTGAGCTGAACGTCAGGAAGCCGCCTGCCTCTCCTTTTGTCAGGAAGCACACTTGCTTTTATGTTTCCTGCGAAGCCATTTCCTGATTAGCAGGAGAAACTAACTCCAAATGGGCTGACTCACTGTCGTTAATATGAATGAGTGGACCCGGAGCACGAGCCCAGACGTATGCAAGCAGAATTAATGACTGCTTTTCTCTTGTCCACGTCCTGTTGGTGAGCATCAAACCGGTTTAATTAGAGCGGCTTCGAGCAGTCTGATAGCTCTTAAGTGCGGAGTTTAAATGAGGAGTCACAGAAAAGCAGCAACGGCCCCAATATTTCACCGAAGCTGGACGATCTCGACAAAGATACGAGTCTGGACGCGAGCCGCTTCGCTCCGAGGGCATCGGTACAGATGCGGGTTTCACGGTGGTATAAAAACTTTAGGAGCGTCACCCACTCAGATCATCACCATAATAAACATGTGATTAATGAGCTGATTAATGAACCTGCAAGGACAAACCTTTTTTTTTTTTTTTTTTTTTTTTTGCAAGTGTGGCTCATCAGAATGAACTAAATCAAGCGAGTATATTCACTTTGAGTTAAGCTCCTGCTCGGGTAATGAGAAATAAGCCATCTTGAATGAAGTTCATTACTCTGATCCATGGCAAAGGGTTTAAAAAAAAAAGTGAGCTTCCATTTTTTTTTTTTTTTGATGTAGGAACATGAATGCTTGATAAAGCAGAGAGAAAGGAGTCAATAAGTTACAGTTTTCTCTCATTATCCACAAATCTGGAACCCTCCAGAAACTTTTGTCTTATTGCATATTTAACAGTTTTATTTATAACATTTAACAATATCCTCAAATACATCAGTATCCTGGGAAACACAATGGCAAGGCTGAACCCAAATGTCCAGCTATCCGGGTGTTTGTTCAGGTTTTCAATCATTCACTGTATTTTCTTTTTTTCTTTTTCCACTAACAGCCAAACTGAGAAATACATCTGTCAGCAGACTCTAATTTGTTATTGCACTGTAAAACTAAAACAGTTAGATAACTTTCTCACAGTGTCAGAAATCCTGCAGCTTTGTCACCTGACAAGCTAACTGAAATGCAACATTGAGTAGAGGTCTTCAGAACAACCCAACAATCCGAAAACCCGAGGTTCCAGACCAGACCCGAATCGGGTCTCAGGTCCATTCACAAGATGTGACTCCGGGTTCAGGTCAGAATCGGTACAGTTAGTTTCGGGTCCAGTCGGTGCTCTCTGACAGGCTGGGTCCACGTTTACTCCAGAGAGGTAAAGATACTGGCGGGGGCAGCCAATGTCAGGACTCAGGGCAGTTTAATTAATTATTCATTAACGTGGCGTATTTGTCATGAAACAATCATGTTGCCGTAGCGTGTTATTAGCGTGTTATTAGCGGTTTGCCCGGCAGCTGTAAAGCACAACAGATCGCCAACATGACAACGTTGGATGAGAGAACATATTCACGACACGTCCTGACCGGTATAGGCTATTAGCGTTAGCAGTTGCTACCAATAGCATCTGTATCCACCAAGAAAATAACGACGTGGAGTTATTGTTGTTTACATCACGTAGCCTATGTAGCAACTGAACCGGTAGAAGAAGACAACTTTAGGTAAGAAAATCAAGTTTTATTCAACACTAGACAACTTTTAAAATGAGCAACTATGGGCTGGATTGTCTCGGTTCTATTCGGGTAACTCAGTTCGGTTCGTGGTCGGAAACTAAAGACTCGGGTCGGGTCGGTTCCAGGTCCAAATATTGCGGGTCCATTTGGGTTCTGAACCTGGACTTAGGATAATAGCTCGGGTCGGGTCGGTTTCGGGTCAAATTTTCACGGGTCCATCTGGGTTAGAGTTAGGGACCTGTGAAGACCTCTAACCTGAAGTGATGCGTTAATGAATACGACGTGCCTCCTGTCCCAAACCAGAGCCAGAACTAGAACCAGAACCAGAACCGGGACCACATTCTCCTTCCCTTTGAATGTAAAAGCTACAACTGAAGTGTATTTTCTTAGCTTATATTGTTTATCATCAGCACATGTTGGCGCCGCTGCACTAAATTCATTTTAGCCTCTGGTTCAGGGCGTCTACGCCGCCTACGCGCACGACTGTTGACGCCGTAAACAAGATTAGGCAGCGAGTCGAGCAGCGTGGGACGTAACGACCTCATACGACTGTAGATATCGTGCATTGTACCGCCCACATCCCCCATGTGGTCGTAAGTGGCGGCGCTACACGGAGCGGCTTTAAAACTGGGCTCGACGGCGTCATGTGACCATCCATGCGAACGATTCTTCTTTCTGACCCGTCTCGTTTCTGCAGCTTCACAGCTCCGTCTGTGAACAGGATGCTGCTGTTGCCATGGTAACTGGCTGGTAACCGTAGGTTCACGGGGGTCAGTTTTAACCCCGTCTGCTGCCCGTGAGCTCGGTTTCAGCGGATTACGTGACCAACTGGAAACAGTTCTGACATTTTTAATATACTGGGTTTTTTTTTGTACTGTAGTGGAGGTGTAAAACAGCTCGACAGCTTTATATCAATCTAGCTGACTGATTTTGAAATAGTTGGTCACATGACGTTCAAGGTGAAGCAGCAGCAGAGCCCCTCCTGCCACCTCAGCTAAAACGGCGGCGAGCTCGCTCCAGCATTTCCTGAGTGATGGTGTCAATAAACGGCTTTGATGAATCCTCGGCCGAGTAAATCAATTACTAATAAAGCGAAAGCTTCTCGCTCCTTCAGGGGAGCTCGGTATGGATCTGAGAGGGTGAAACCGACGTGACAACCTGCGACAATGGAGGCGAAACTGAGCGCGTGCAACTCTCCAGATTACAGCTTCACACCTTCGTGGCCGCCAAAAAGACCACCACGAACGCTCACAAAACGCCTCTTATACACGTACGGTTCTGTTTATCCCCCCTACATCAAGGTGGGAGCCCGTGAAGGGAAATTTACGGGGTTCTTTGAGAAGTCTCACCCAATAAATATGTCATTTCTGTGGCGCTCAGCAGCGTTCGCGGTGCATTTAAAACAGGGGTTCTGGATGCAGAGACGTTTGAAATCCCTGGCTCCCCCACACAGCCAGCTCTTATCAGGGAACAGGCGCCAACTTTCGACACCCTCCTCCATCCATCCATCCCTCACTCCATCCCTCCATCCCTCCATCCCTCCATCCATCCATCCCGCGAGCTGGATCCAGCCACAACAACAACCTCCAGCATGTTACACAGAAACAAATGAGCAGCCAATCAGCTCTCAATTCTCCATCTCGCACGGACTTGACAGTTAATTAAAGCGTCCGTCTGCAGACGGGTAATTAGGGACGGCCTCGGCGAGTCGCCTGCGCTCGCCGCGATAAATGCGACGCTTGATTGAAAACGGACGGAGAAACAATAAATAAATCACGGCTCTGTACAGGCAGGGAACAGGATTTAAAATGCAAGACAGATGCTGATAAAAAAAATAAAAAAAACCTTGTTGCTTTTACTGGAATTTATGCAGAACTGCACCGTTTCACTTGGGTCTTAATTTGCTGCTTCGTATTTTCACTTTCTCCAATTATGGCGCATAGAAATAAGCAACAGGGTAATCATTCTTTATTGACTTGACAAACAATCGTTTGATTGGCAATTACACTGCTTAAATTCAGGATTCATAAGGTTTTTCACTTACCAAACTCTGAACTTGTCGCCGAATATATTCATTCCAAACAAATATAACTATTTTAGATCGGTTTGTATTGTTGTGAGCTCGTCTCCTCAGTGAAACAGTCGCTACCTCTCACTGTTGAAGTAAACTGGCATCTTAGGAACACATTTCCTCATTTGGATGATTGACACCTCCATGGAAACATCCAACAGAATCAACAAGTTGTCAATCAAAATGATCAAAAAAAAAAAAAAAAGACTGTCTTTACCACAAGATGGCAGCTTGGTAGCCCTGCTGTTGTGAGCTTTTACCAGTAACAGAAATGGTCTGAAGGGTTAGGGTTCTCAAAGCTTTTAATACTGCGTACCACCTGAGAAACTGTTCAGCTCTCTGAACAGTTGATGACAAATTTTAAGATATGGCCATATATTAGAGGTCTTCACGGGTCCACTTTCATGGACCTGAACCCGAATGGACCCGTGAAAATTTGACCCGAAACCGACCCGACCCGAGCTATTATCATAAGTCCGGGTTCCGAACCCGAATGGACCTGCATTATTTGGACCTGGACCCTAGTCTTTAGTTTCCAAGCCACGAACCGAACCGAGACACCTGAATAGAACCGAGACAATCCAGCCCATAGTTGCTCATGTTAAAGTTGTCTAGCGTTGAAAAAAACTTTTTCTTACCTAAAGTTGTCTTCTTCTACCGGTTCAGTTGCTACATAGGCTACGTGATGTAAACAACAATAAATCCACATTGTTATTTCTTTGTGGATATAGATGCTAATTGGTAGCAACTGCTAACGCTAATAGCCTACACCGGTCAGGACGTGTCGTTAACATATTCTCCCTTGTCCAATGTTATCATGTTGGTGATCCGTTGTGCTTTACAGCTGCTGTGCAAACCGCTAATAACACGCTACGGCAACACGGATTGTTTTCATGACAAACACACCACATTAATTAATAATTATTAAACTGCCCCGAGTCCTGACATTGGTTAAACCAAACTACTGTTTGTTTGTTTACTTTTGCTTGACCTGTCACCTGACAATTGGCAGCCTATTGGATGGACGGGAGCAGGAGGGGGGGGGGGCTGAGTGACAGCTGTCGCCCCAAATATCTTTACCTCTCTCGGGTTTACCCGCGTTTACCCATTGTGAATGGAACCAGACCCGATTTGGGTCGGGTCGGAACCTCGGGTTTTCGGGTTGTCGGGTTTTTCCGAAGACCTCTAACATATATGCCTTCTCAATTAGCTTTAAACACACAGATAAGTTTATTCCTTATTGTGGTTATTTCTTACCTGAATTGTTACTTTACTGAATCACACATTTACAACTCTGTGCAACAATTCTCACATACTCATACTCTCATACAGAGCAAAAATAAACACACTCATCTGCACTGCAACTGAATATGCAACAAATATCTTTTAAAGGACCATTTTAATTATTTCAAGCTGAACATTTTGTTTGAAACGTATTTATAATGCATTGTATGTTTCCGATTTTTTTAAAGTGAAAATGTGGAAAAAATGTGGAAAGTCATGACGTTCCCCCGCGTACCATTGGTGGTACACGTACCTTAGTTTGCGCACCGCTGGTCTGAAGCATCCGTTTCACTGCAGGACAGAAAAACAAAAACGGGGAGAACATGCAGTCTCCATTTAAATTATTCAGAATCTGAAAAAATTTAATATTTCAAACACCCACTACGGATTTCCTCTATCCACAACTAGAAATGTACAAACGTCCTCTTCGTTTTGAAAAGGGAGACCAAAATCACGGATGTCACTAATATGATTCCAGTCTGGCTCCTGTCTGTTAAAACAGCTGGCCGTCCAGCTGGGATTTCCATGTAAATGGCTGCAGGTCTCAATTCAGATCATCTTATCTGCGGCGGCGCCGCTGTTCCTCCACAATGATGTCTTCTTCCAAGCACCTGTTTCTCTCCCTCTTCACCTCCTGAATTAATTTCACCTCCTCTTCTTCAATCAATTTTACTGGCCTACTTCCAAAGAGCAGCAGGTGTTGGCAGAGTGACCTATAAAACATGCTGCTCCATCCGCCCACACTCATCACTGCCCCCCCGCCCACCCTTTATGCATGCTTGAATTTAAAAACGGGGCCCCAGACACCAGCGACGAATAATGTCTGGTATTGATTTTTATTCAGAGGGAGTCATGGTTGGAGGCGGTCGTTCCTGCCCACCCACCACGCTGGGCGGAGTTCAAAATCTACCAGCTAATGACATTAGCGCTGACATTCAGACACAAATGAGATGTTCTACTTTACTTATGAGATTTTTTTTTTTTTTTGAACAGTACGATTATCTTCTTCCTGCGCTGACTGGACGATTTTTCCGACGCGAACGTGGCGACTTGATGGGCGGGTCGTCTGATTGGATGAGCAGAGCCTTTCTGTCAAACACGACCATCGGCCCTGTTCAGACCTTCCACAAAAAATTAGTCCTGATCACGAGTGACTGGCGACTGGCGCGTGTTTTTACACCTGGCATTGACATGCGACCTTTACGCTCTATCTGCAAACGAACGTGCACGCCGTTTTCACTGGAAAACAGTAAATCTCCTTTTTATTCGTTAAAGACAGTAGCTGGAAATAACTGGACGCAAGTCAGTGCTTCTCAATTGTTTTCTGCTGTGCCCTCCCCTCCCAAGGAAGACGAAAACATTTCCCACCCCCACCCCCTTCCCCCACCGCGACGATAAATTGTATAATTTTTCTATAAAATTAGTTATAAGTCCACCTCTGCATAACACCGTATCCTTATCAACATTAAGGGAAACAAAAAAGAAGAAATATACATCAACTTATAACAAAGAATAACTTTATTAAAGTTGTTTTTTGGTCTGTAAAGATTTCAAGTGCATCAATCCCACCGTAGCTATAGTGAAGCCAAGCGCTACATCAGCATCGTCATATTTCCTCGTCTTAACTTTCTGCTGACTTTTGTTTGTCTCATTATCTCCGTCTCTCTTTTCATCCCTGTTGAATATTTTTCCGTGGCGTCTCTTAAAGGGGTTTGTTCTCTTCGTATCTCCTGCTCTGTGCTGTGTGCGCGCATGTCCGTGCAACAAAAAAACAGCAACGGTATAGCTAATACTCCCTGCGCACACTGTGATAATGAGAGCGCCACTGTCCCCTACTGGAGTATATGTGCAATTACACTTTATTACAGTACGCCAAAAAAAAAAAAGCATGTTCCCCAGGATCAAACCCCCACCCCCCATCACACGGCTTCCCCCCCAGGGGGTCGCGCCCAACTATTTGAGAAGGACTGGCATAACTCAAGGTGTGTAGTATTCTAGGACAGATGTGACACGACAATGAAGAAGACAACCAACGACAACACCAGTAATGACCTGAGCCAATGACGTGGGTTCAGCTGGTCCCTGAATCCGTTTCAGGACAGGCTTGTGTTCAGACTGGACAACGAACATGGACGCAAGCGTCCCAGACCAGATCTGAATCCGTCCTGGAACGTGTTCAGGCCTTGAATTCACCCAAACCCCTTTACTTACAGTGAGGGTTAGGGTTAGGGTTATGGCTCATGGACTGCCCATGTCCATGCGCAGCATTTGCACGCGCACATATATGATAATTTGCACGCACACATGCAGAAGAGGACTGGCGACATTCCCTCTCGGCTGTCACCGTCCCCCATGTGATCCTGAGTGGGATGAAGCTGGTTCATATCAGGGATGGATGGACAGATGGATGGACCAGCATCAGCGACAGTCTCTCCAGTTTATTAACAGAAGTTAGCAGCGCGGCAGACTGATCCAACCACCAGCTGAGACCGAGCTCCTCCTCCCTGAAAATGAGCAGCGAACTCTCCCGACGGTTCTTGTTATTCCTGCAGTGAAGCACCACACGTGGGAGGAATAAATTACGCCGGTTGTAAAGCGGCGGAGGCTAATCGAATGCGGATACGAAGGAGCCTTGCATGCCTTGGCGCAGTTCATTACGGGACCGCCGCGCCGTCTTCAAGAAAACTTCTGCTCGTTCCTGATCCGCTGCAGAGATAGTAACGAGGGCACGTTTAATTGCCGATGAGGAGTCGTGGAGCCAGTGCACGGTCTGATGCTGCCAGAGGAGCAGCTGGAGAAACAAAGCAGCGCTCTGTTTCTGCTCAAAAGCCCTCTGTCTCTGATTAGGAACGAAAAAACAACTTTAATGCTGCAGAGGAATTGGTTTGTAATCTGATCAATGATTTAAAAAAAATACTAAAGCTATTTTAAGAATGCAGAAGACTTGATTCCCGATACTGAGTCACATTCGGGGGTTGGTGAGGCCTTTTTCCTCCTTAGAGGCCTTTCAGTGCTTAGATTCATATGCAGCGTTCGTAATGCCCAAGAAGGCCACGCTAACAGATCGTTAAGGACTGTAACCAATCCAGAATAGGCTCTCCTTTCTTCTGCCGTGACCGCCTGTCACATTCCAGCGTTTGCCAGAGTGAAACTGCAGCTAAAGAGGGGTACCACGGGGGCCAGCCCAAACCAAATCTGTCTTCCTTTCAGGGGCCCGTGCTAATTATCCGAGATCCTTTCAGATCCTGGTCTGTGATCTGTTAAACACGGCTGGTACAACGGAATCATTTGCCTTAACGCAGCTTAAACATTGGTACTAATGACGTGCCCCCCCCAAAAAAAACAAAACAAAACATCAGTTTTACCTTTAATTCAGGCGAAGAAGACTGAAGTAGTTCAGAGACTTTTCATTCAGTTTTTAAACACCTTGATCAGCCAGATTCCATCAAGAGGTCATGTAGAAGTAGGGGTGTGAAAAAAAATTGATTTGGCAATATATCGCGATTTTTCGGCCGCCCATTATAATATCGATTTTTCAGCTCCTAATATCGATTTTTTTTGGAAAATTGTTTAATTTTCACATTTAAATGCAATGTTAACTACTGGTTTCCCCTGGTGCTGCCACCTAATGGATAACATGTACCATTAGGGGTGTGAAAGAAAATCGATTTGGCAATATATCGCGATTTTCGGTCACCCAATATGATATCGATTTTTCAGCTTCTAATACCGATCTTTTAGGAAAATTCATGTATTCATGAATTAGACGCATTGTGAATCCTTAAATGTGCACTAATAAACTAAAACTAAAATAAAAACTAAACTAATAATAATAGACTAATAATAGACAATAAATAGGTTGTTTTGAAGTGAATCGTTTTGACTCAATTTATCCTCTGAATAATCAATATCATCTGATGAACAAATACAGCAACTTGATTTTTTATCTCTACTTTTAATTTTGACATTAACTGGGTAGAATATCGCAATATATCGCAATATCGTGATATTATCGTATCATGACCTATGTATCATGATACATATCATATTGGGAGGTCCTTGCCAATACTCACCCCTATGTAGAAGCTGTAAAGGTTACATTTAACCTGTTTAGCATCACAAGTTTACTGGAAGGCAGTTAACTCTGGCTTTCTCTAACTTAAACTAACAAATTAACCAGGGCTAGCAGACTTTAGCTTAATCCTTCCATCCAGTAACTTCTGATTATCTGGATTCAGGTCGCAGCAGCTTTAGCAGAGAGCTCCAGACTAGAGGTCTTCACGGGTCCACTTTCATGGACCCGAACCCGAATGGACCTGTGAAAATTCAACCCGAAACCGACGTGACCCAAGCTATTATCATAAGTTTGGGAGTCCGAACCCGAATGGACCCGCAATATTTGGACCGAGAACCGACCTGACCTGAGTCTTTAGTTTCCGACCACGAACTGAACCGAGTTCCCGAAAGAACCGAGACAATCCAGCCCATAGTTGCTCATGTTAAAAGTTGTCTAGCGTTGAATAAAACTTGATTTTCTTACCTAAAGTTGTCTTCTTCTACCGGTTCAGTTGCTACATAGGCTACGAGATGTAAACAACAATAAATCCACGTCGTTATTTTCTTTGTGGATACAGATGCTATTTGTAGCAACTGCTAACGCTAATAGCCTACACCGGTCAGGATGTGCCAACGTTGTCATGTTAGCGATCCATTGTGCTTTACAGCTGCCGGACAAACTAATAACACGCTACGGCAACACGATTGTTTCATGACAAACACGCCATGTTAACTAATAATTAATTATTAATAATAATTAATTAATTAACTGCCCCGAGTCCTGACATTAGCTGCCACCACCAATATCTTTACCTCTTTGGAGTAAACGCGGACCCAGCCTGTCAGAGAGCACCGACTGGACCCGAGACTAACTACCGATTCCGACCTGAACCTGGAGTCACGTCTTTTGAACGGACCCGAGACCCGATTCGGGTCGGGTTGGAACCTCGGGTTTTCGGGTTGTCGGGTTGTTCCGAAGAACTTTACTTCAGACCTCCCTCTACCCAGCCACCTCCACCTCCTCCAGCTCCTCCAGGAGGACACCAAGGAGTTCCCAAGCCAGCCAAGCGATCTCGTCTCTCCGGCGTGTCCTGGTCCTACCTCGTGGACTTTCCTCCCGGATGAAACGCATCCAGGAGCCGTCCTCGCCTGATGCCCGAACCACATCAACCGGCTCCTCTCGATGTGGAAGAGCAGCGACTCTACTCCTAGTCCCTCCCGGATGACTAAACGTCTCTCAAAGGAGAGTCCAGCCTCTAGTGTTCATGATCTCACTCTTTGGGCCCATGACCACAGATGAGGGCAGCAACAACAGGGAGTCTTTTGGCTCAATCTGCCCATCGCTCCCCCCCCCATACTTAAACTCCGCTGTTTGAGGCGAAACCTCACCCCCGACCCGGAGAGAGCAATCCACCCTTTACCCTTCCTTGAATCGCCACCTTAACCCTGTTAAGGTGGAAAACAGAATTGATGTTGCAAACCCTCGACCAAACGTGCAGTTACTGCACTTTGCCTCCGTGGGGCAGTATAAACTACCCACTGAGTCCACTGAATAAAAAAAATTAATAAATAAAGTCGCATGCACAGCCGTGCAGGAACTTTAACCTGAGCAAGAGTGTGTCAGACGATCAGCAGGCGTTCTCAAATATAGAGTCTTCTTTAAATTCAGTTGGACACTTCAGTGTAAAACCATAAAAAAAATGTTGTATAACATCATAAAAATATCAAATCCCCCTCTGAGATGGACCGGAGGAACCAGCAGGCATGAAGTCATGGAAGAACGTCATGACATGTGCACGGAGCACCGGGTTGCAAGAGATTGTGACCAAACTGTTCCTTTTTGAGAAGACTTTATAGCTCAGGAGCCGTTCAGGTTTTGTTACCGAGCGAGCCAGACCGCTGGAGCCTGTTAGCAGGCTTTGTGTGAAGGTGAGTTATCAAGCCTCCTCATATTTCTTTTTTGAGTCACGAGAGTTGAATCCCTCTCCTCATCTCGCTCTTGGCAAGAAAGTAAAGAGGCATATTTCTCAGAACTGTCAGCCTTTAACTTCTCTGCAATGGCGAGATAGAGTGGAAACCACTTGATAGGAAAGCTGGAGGGATCTCTGCAGGAGCCGGCGTCTCTCTTGAGGCGGCATTGGCGCATTCGAGATTTACCTGTTGAGATCACGCACTTTTGCTTTTCGTAGCGCCTCCCAGAGGACAAATGCAGCCGATTTATTGGCGTCCATCAGAGCTTTGCTGAGCTGCAGCTCCGGCGGTTTCGATGGGCCGCAAGAAACGAGCAGAAATCCATGAAATTACCTTTGAGAGGCTCGATCGATCAGCTACGGAATAGATTATAAAAAACGAGGCCCGTGAAGGCTTGTAAACATATTTTCTGTCCGCAGTAAGGACGTTACATAGTATGCTTTCCCTGCTAACGATGTTAAATTGGCTTCGTCGGCCGCCTCACTGACAGACTGACTGATCTGGACCGACTGTCGCTTGGAGGGTTTCAGTAATGAGGGAACCTTGATCTTTTGATCAAGCGTAGACGCCGTCGGTAAGTTAAGGTGACCTCTGCAGCTTCGACGGCGCGCCTTCCTCCCAAGCGTCCCTGGCTCACGTTCACACGAGGAATAATATGGACAGTGACTCGTTCTGACTCACCCGAGTTCAAAGCGAAGGTGAACACAAAGCGATCGGAGGCGAAAACGCGCATAATTCAGCCAACCTGATCAAAAGACGACATCGGAAAACCGAAGCTGTTGACTGTTCAAAAGACAAACTGTTGGAGTTTGTTGGAGAAGGAGCCACCGTTTCTTCAGCGGTACCTCCATAAGTAACGACTAGGGATGTAACGATATGGACCAAATTATCACGGTTTACGATATTATCTCCGATATTCTTAATTGCTGTACAAATGGCCTAAAAAACACATACATTTAAATAATTTCACAAAATCTTGTGATTTTCTTGTCAGACTAAAACATCAGAAACCCAAAATTTTATCAAAATGAAACTTTCACATTAAAAGGGCAAACAACTGGCACAAAAGAGGTTTTATTTTAAATGAACAAAATAAATAACAGGAACAACGCTTATTTGTCTGGTGCAAATTTAAATAAACACTTTAACAACCATAGTAGGTCAAAATATGCAACAGTTATCAGGAACAAAAATTATAGCGCAACTTCAAATGAAATAAACTTTGGACTTTAAGCTGAACCTTAAATAAGTATAAATGTGCAAATAAAGAAACAGTTGTTTAGGAGCCAAATATGTTGTTCTGAATTGTAGTTCACTCTGTGTGTCTGTGGGTGTCGCTGTGTTGTTACCTGAGGGTCAGGTATAAAGGTAGCTGCCTGGTATTGGTTAGGTGTTGAACCCGAAAGGGCAAAAGGTTATTGACCGCTGTGGCGCTAACTGCCGGCGTTATGGTTGTCGGAATCAGTTAATGGAATAAATTAATATTTTAACTGCATCAGAAGAACATCGTTCTGGTCCTTTTTCGATCAACATGCAATGGTAACATTTACGAAATGCGAGTTAGCGAAGCGCGTCGACCAGGTTACTCTTGGTCAAACATCTCAGTAGCTTGAAGCCATTAGCCTTAGCTCGTTCAAGTTGCTTGTACAAATTACAATAAAATGTAAACAAAAATGGCAAAAATGGCAAAACAAAATATGCCCAGATGGCGGATTTCGTCATTTCAGTGGGTTGGTTAATGTCCTGCGTGCTATCACTACGCTTTCCGCCATGCTCACGGTACGATGCCGATGTTACAAGCTACATATTCACGTGAGACACAGTCACGAGTTGCAGACTTGAATGAGGCTGATATTACATAACCTGGTAATCGACCGCGATAATGAGATGAAGTCAAACATAAACGGTAATCGTTAAAATTTCACCGCGCTTTACCGTAATACCGGTAACCGTTCCATCCCTAGTAACGACAGAAGTGAGCAGACGACTGACCATGAAAAATGGACTTCCTGCTGATCCCTGTGGGGCATTTCAGGAATTTTACCATCCTCACGAAACAATGCACCCCAAGACTCAAAACGCCACGTTACTTAACAAAAAAATGAAGCCAAAGAGAAAAATCATCAGCTCTTTATGAACTGACTATCAGTAGGTGTTTAGATCTCCGCAAATGTTATGTTAACACAACGCCGCGAGGGCAAGACATGAGCCGCGAGGTCCGAGAGAAGCAACTGCTGCTGCTCGGCAATCCAGAGAGAGATATAAAACCATTTCCACGCCGTTTGGAGTTTTACAGCGAGAAAGACTATTAACAAGCGGAAACCTTCAAGGCTGCTGTCAAGAATGTTCCAGCTCAAAGTCAGACTGTGGAACGCTCAGAAGTACAAAAGCAACCTTGTGGCTGTGTAGCTCAGCCGGTTCAGCAGGAGCCTCATTTACGGAGGTTCACGTACCGACCTCTGTCCTTTCTTGTGCGTCAATCCCCTCTCTGTTTTCCTGTCTCCTCGCTGTCAAATAAAGGCCACGCATGTCCTTAAAAAAAAAAAAAAAGAAGAGCTAAATCTCAGTTCCTACACAATGAAGATAAGGAAGAACATCTGAGGTTCTGAGACCTCTGGAACAATGTCGTACGGACAGAAGCAGAGTTGTTTGTTTGTGCGGCTCACTTGGAGTCGGTGAGAACGCGACAACCGCAACCTGGCGCGCACCAAAACGTACCGTACCGAGACCGGTCTGAAGAGGGGGTCCTCAGTACGGCGGTCGCGGTTCGTTGCTTGGGCCGACACAACTACAGGCTGCACAGCACATGTTTGAGCAAAAGAGGCTTCCGTAGTCCATTTTGTGCTCACTTGGGTTATCTTTGTCCGTCTGTTTAATGACCTGAAACATTTAAATGTGACAAACACGCAAAAAAAAAGGAGAAATCACAGCAGCGCATGTAGCTACATGGTGATAAAGCAAATTGCAATTTGCTTTCTAACTCAGTTTATTCTCAGGAGAAAGAATTATGGGTGATTCCTCCTGCTTCAAACTGTCCTGCAGTTATCGCAACCATCTCTCATCCTAATACAAATTGTGTCATCACTCCTCCAAACAGCCTTCTATTCTGGCACGACGAGCGAGCAGCTGAACAATAGAGCTGCAGCGGGACTTCCTCTAACTGCATCATCTGGTGTGGCTTTCCACTTTTAGGCACTTATCAGGAAGAGGCAGGAAACGGAGAAGAGGTTATCTCCCCCACCAGAGAACATCAGCTGGACGGGTATGATATATAAACGCGCTGTATCGCTTCCAAATAGGGATGCACGATAACCGATAACTTTCAGCTCCTAAAGGCCGATACCGATAACCGATAACACACACATATACCTAAGATCATTACATCAATACTATGAACATAATCAAAAATAGTTTTGACTTTTTAAATGAACAGATATTTATTTTTTCCATTAAAAACTATTGTCGCAAGCCTCTCAAACATTTTTGTAAAGCTATCAAACAAACCTATTTGATATCTCACATCAACTTAAATAAGGTTCATTACTGACTGATATAAAAAATAAAGGCTCTTTGAACTGATGGAAATACCTGCATCAAAATTACAAACTGAAAAAGATTAACATTTAAAGGATTTTGACTTGTGGTTCCATTTAAATTAATACATTTAATTTAAGTAAATGAGGTTCAGTAGTTTTTATTTTTTATTTTCTAATCTCATGGAAGCTTTAGATGAGAGGAATGAAGGAGAAGAGAGACTGCTGCTGGCTTGTGCAGGTTAGCATTAGCTTCCGTTAGCTCACGTTAGCGCGATTTCAAAACTCCATGGAAGTGATTTTTTATGTTGTAGGTGGCAAACTATCTTCTTCTGAAACTTTAACGAAGTTCCACGCCGCCATGTTTGTTGTGATCAGCGCTGTGCTGCAGGCTGCATTCAAGGTGTAACGTAAATTCCTCCGTTCCCTCGTTTGCTAGTCGTTCTTTCAGCCTTTTTTATTTTTTTTTTTTTATGTGTAACATGTGGGAGAATACTGCAAATATCAATTCAAGTCCACAACTACCAAAATTATGACCGAGTTAAAAAAGTTGTTTTCTGGCATGAGGGGTTTTCTTGATTTTCCTTATTGCGAAATCATTTTTCTGATTATGCCGACGTCACTTGAACGTAACATTCACTGCCGGTCATTCGAGGCTCAGAGGGAGCGAGGCACTGCTGTGTTGACAAAAATATATATGTTATCGGGGCTATTCATCATATCGGACTTATCAGGATGACGTCATAATTTCCTGTTATCGACCCGATAGTTATCGTGCATCCCTACTTCCAAACATTTATAAATCCAGCAAAGTGTAAGAAGAATGTGGACGGGTTGCAAAGCGGGTCGTGAAATCCCTCGCTGCACTTTCACGAGGATCTCACGAAGGCCGAGCGTCAGGAGCTCTCTGACAGCACGCTTGAGCCTCTCTGAACAATGGCCTCGCTGTGGCTTCACCTCAGGACCGAACGCTGTAACTGCACCTGTGAGTAAAGGCTGTCATGTGACCTCCCCTGAGTCCTAAATCCTTCAAGCCCCCCCACGCCGGCTCCCACTCTCCCCCACTGAGGTGGATATGAGGTGAGAATCACACGCTGATCTCCTCCCGCCGCGCGCACACACCAGGTAGTCCGCGCTCGGCCCCGTTCTGACCCAGAATTCTCTTTGCATATTATTGTATTTTATAGCTGGAGCGGCCATGCGTGGAGATGGAAAGACTCTGCGCCGTGACTCCTGTCGGGGTCCAGCGCCAGGGCTGCCAAGCTAATGAATCTCTATTGGTTTTTTTGCGAGGTGCTTGGCACTTAGAATAATAATCAAGGCCCGGCAGAGTCGCGGCAGCGGCGAAGGCCGAGAGGAGCGGGGAGGTTCAGCGCCGCTCGAGCGGCGCAGAGATTTCTGCCTCGTCGATTACGGCTACCTGGCAGGCAAGCGTTTTATTTGGCAGCTTCAAAAACATTTATTTCTCCCTGTTTTCAGGAGAAAGTTTTTAACAGCTCTGCTTAATTCGCGGGGAATTACCGCTTCGGCTAATGACAATAGCAGTCAGCCAGAAGTGTCATTCTCAGAGTTTATGTGCAGGTTTTATTCCTATAAAAATCCAAAGACACCAAAAGGCTGCGGAAAACTGGCCAGACAATACAGTATACAGCATGCATACCTGCAGAGGAGGCCACCTTGTCCTGGCCGGTCATTAGGGCTGTAGCGATACACTAATATCGTGATATAATACGATACACGATATTCGGCATGTATCGATATTCATCTTACAATACATTTACATCATTTTCTGAAAGATTTTAAAGGGACAAAGTGATTTTGGTGACATCTTGTGAGTGTTCCAGTGACTTTGTTTGAATTTATTGAACTGAAAGCATCAATTACACATTATATGGCTGACAGGCAGCTTGCAAATGCTGGACAAAATGAATAAAAGATTTGTTGAGAAAAATAAGTTTCTTTTATTTAAACAGTGCAAATTGTTGCTTTCAAGCTTTTAAAGGTGGGACACGGGGGTTTTGAAAGAAGCTTAGAATATCGATACCCATGGCTGAAAAATCGATACTCTCTGAAGAAATAAAATATCGATATATATCACAGAATCGATAAAATCGCTCAGCTCTACCTGTCATGCCCATTCACTTCGCAAGAATTATCTCTCGAGAAGCGGTTGTAGTCCCTTTCCTGTTCACAGCCATTTCCACCAGTGCAGAACCAACTGTAGCAGGGCAGAGGCGAGATTTACAGGCCCGTCCATTCATTTCACTGTCGCTAGTTGAGTCCAATCGATTGCGTCTGAACGGTGCGCCGGGCGAAGCTTCGGCTTCTCGACTGTCTCCACAACTCAAAGAGTAGCAAGAGATGGAAATTTCAAAATCTATGTGCTTGAAAAATATATGTGCATGCCAGCAACAAGTATCCAAAAAAAAAAAAAACCCAAAACCCAAAAGTAGACTCAGTCATTAAACGGCACTTGATGACATCGTCATTCAGAGCCATTAGATGTTTTTCTGCATGACTCCACCTTTGATGTGGCTTCATGTGTTTCTATGTTAAAACAACCCAAAGTCAACCATTAGATGGTCAAGAGCTCAAACATCTATCAAAGACCCAAAATGACGTGATTCAGACGTTTTCAGTTGGAACTGAATAAATGGCAACTAGCGTCAGCACTTGGAGCAACCGACCTCCGTCGGATTAAGTCGCCTTTTTCAGCCTCTGACTAAACTCAGTCGTTCCACTTACGTGATCGTGTGGATATTAGGGGTGAGTATTGGCAAGGAACTCGCAATACGATATGTATCATGATACTTGGGTCACGATACGATATTATCACAATATCACAATATAATGCGATATTCTACCCAGTTAATATCAAAATTAAAAGTAGAGATGAAAAATCAAGTTGCTGTATATGTTCATCAGATGATATTGATCATTCAGAGGACAAATTGAGACAAAACTATTTGCTTCAAAACAACCTATTTATTGTTTATTATTAGTGTTTTTGCACATTTAAGTAACCATTACAACATACTGACGATATAAATATTAGGAGCTAAAAATCGATATTATATTGGGCAGCCGAAAATTGCGATATATTGACAAATCGATTTTTTTTCACACCCCTAGTGGATATGGTTCCTGTAAACAAAGGTAGGCTGTTTTAACTTTGTATGCGTACAGAGCGTGCATAAAAAGGACCGTTTGGACAGGCATCGCCATCCGGTCACTGCAATCTTGTCATAAGTCTGTTCAAGTCGTCACGCAAACTAATGATCAGCAGCAGCCAGCGAGCACATCTGCAGACGCTCATGTGGATAAGCACGGATCCAACGCCTCATTTCCACTTGCTCGCACATCCATGATCCCTTGACATTTCTATCCCCGTAATCTATGATGTTGCCACGAAGCTCCTCCCTCAACCATTGTTTTCCGAAGTCTTGTTTGCCTCGCGTGCGTTGGGAATGAGCAAAGAAGTGCACTTCCCTCGGTTGAACACCAGGGGGCCTCAACCTGTGTTTTCACCCAGACTGACGGAAGTGAGGCGCTAACAGCGAAGCCCAGTGTTTCTAGCAACCTTGGAGGAAAGAAGTAAGGCTTAAGATCTTATATTTCAAAGAGATATAAGTTATTTATTAGATAGGAAAGAATATCAGCCCATTATATTGGATAACAAAAAAAAGTTGGCATCAATAATTGCTCATCAGCTTATTTAAAAAATCTGCATCGGACATAGAAAAAAACCCATATCAGTCGGCGTCTGTTGAGGAGGACGGGTGGATCAGAGGTGTTGGCCCCATGACTCACATGCTGCTGAGCTCATTTCAAGGTCCATCCCTCAACATTTTCCACAGTACTGTCATTTTTTTTTTTACTTCACACTCACTCGCAAATGTTTATGGTTAAAAAATATTGGTAGACTGGGGTTGAACGTCTATTCATAGATCACGATTCCCTTTATTCTCCGAGCAGTTTCCCACACTCTCCCTTTAAATAAAAAAATAAATACTAACCAGATCCTTATGTGTACTATCTATAGTCTCATCTAAAAAAAAAAAACTAATAAAAACGCCTTAAGTTAATATTTCAGTACTGCTTTGACTTTATCAAAAGGTATAAACCTCCTCAGCACGGCTCACGTATCACACAAACCACAACCCAGAAGGCCGAGACGGATCCATCAAGCTGGTCTTTTAGGCCGTCGACGGCCGACGGCTTCACCATCGGCAGAGAAAAGGCCGTCCGTGGTCAGCCCGCACGAAAAAACCCTCTCCAGACCAGAAACCGATCCCTCCGTTGTTCCCGAACCGGCTGCTGGATGTCAGAAGTCGCTTTTCACATCCAGGACTGATGTTGTGCCGTGAAACACGAGCGCTTTGTCAAGTGTGGCACCTTTGAGTTTCTGTTCTGACAGCTGCTCTGGACTAAAGAGATTTATAAAAAACAAAAAAAAAACAAACTCTGTAGTCACTGAAAGATGATTCTCAACGGCTATTGATTACCGAAGACAGAAAGGGGAACTGTTTTACGATTCGTGTGATCCCCGGCTCGGGTCCGGTTTCGAATTACGCCACAACTGCGCTAAAGCTGTTTCAGAGGTCCACCTCGTGGCTTAAAAGGGAGAAAGTGGATGCCAGCTTCAAAGTGGAACCCGATGCCACAAAAAGCGTTTTGCTTTCAGAGTCACTTTTAGTGCACTGTGGTGGAAATTCAACCCCCGTGCTCCTAAACACAATTATGAAAGGTCTCGGATAAAAAAAGAGCACGATAAACAAGAACAAAGCTGGCAAGATGAGAGATTTTGCAAGGCTGCATTTGCGCCACTCTATCTGCGGTTCGGGTGGTTTCGGCCTCCTAAATCTGCATGACAAATGCACGTCTTTGCAAATGTGTACGTTACAGAGTGCTGGAAAACCCGTCGGCCTTGTTGTCTGTGGATACCGCTGTTTAGGGATACACATATGGTGTGTACGCAGGGAGGGTCATGGGACTGAGGTTTGGCGGTCGCGCTTTGGCAGGCGGGTGGGGTGAATGCAGCCTGCGGAGCGCGAGGGCCAGCCAAGGGTTAGCAGCGGCCTCGACCAGCCTCATGTGGCATCCAAGAGGACAAAGGAGGGGGCAGCCTCAAAAACAAACAAAAAAAACACTCACGTCTCAGCTGTGGGACCTGAAGCGAGGGCATAGCAAAGCATTTCATTTTTGAAACAGGTTAGCGCGTAAAAAGGTAGGCAATAAATTAGTTAGTTAGTTCGTTGGCTAGTTTCGGGACTAAAAATGGCTCGGGGTGCAACCTACTGTTTTAAAACTGTAAGCTGTGAGAAAATCAACGAAACGAATGTGAATCTATCAGGAAAAACAGCTGTTTCGATCTGATGTGTTGACGACAGTCGCTGAAAATACCCTGATGATGGTCTGGTGATACTTGTAATACCACTTGGTCCCACCAGAGGGACAGATTATGTTTTATGCTGCTAAAAGCGTATTCTACTCATGTTCAGCACCAACGTCAATCTCAAGGTTCGCCTCATTTTATCGGGCCTGTAAGAGGGCGTGCAGAGACAATCACATACTGATATATACTTAATTATATACTTATAACTAGAATATTCCTGATGAACTTCTGACAGGCTGGCAACGGAGAGCAGCAATTTCACGTAAAAAGTCATGATTTTGCAAAGGTTTGCGTAATTTTTACAACAAAAAAGCCGAAATTCCGAAAAAGTTCAGACTGTTCAAGAAAAAGTTTGTCATTTTTGTCAAAAAGTCATGATTTTTAAAAAATTTGCTTTTTTTTTTTTTAGGGCAAAAATTCAGGATTTTGGAACAAAAAGTTGCTGTGGTATAAAAATTACAAATTCACTACAAAAGATGCCGACTTTATGTCAAAAATTTGATGTTTTACCAAAAGAATGAAGAATGAATCAATAGGTTTGTTTTATTATTTCAGAATATGTTTTAAATCATATAATAAATATTTTACCGTAATTAAAAACATATTTTTTGAAAAAATCGAGGATTAAAACATATTTGTTTATTTTTAATGACCTCTCACGGCCCACCTGCAGTACCACGACGGCCCACCAGGGGGCCACGGCCCACACTTTGGGAATCACTGTAATAGCAAATTCATAGCAAACCGTTTAACTTTAACGAGTTCACGCACTTTTTCTCACCACGATATTTTCATATTAGAAAAACTATTCAGCACATTTATATCAATGTGATCATGAAAGCAAAAAACCTTTTTCTATTGGTTTATTGCTTCTCAAAAAGCAGAAAATACGTGAATTAATTCTCATTAAAGTATAAATTTCAAATTCCTTTGGAGGAATATTTGCTTACTTTTAGGAAGCATCGTCCATCTGTCGCAGTCCTGTCGGCAAGAACCAGTGTTTCAGCTGCCGTCTAGTAACCGTGCATCACTTACGGCAAAGATGTCGCACGCCAACAACAATGAATTAAGCAAAAAAGAGTAAATGAGAACAAGAGCAGGTAATAGCAGTTTCACTTCCAGGCCTGTAGGGGGCCCGTTGAGCTGCTTCAAGTGAAGCCTGATGCCTTTAATCTCTTCATCAACGGTCGCTGGATGGAATCGGGTATCGAACAACACACAAAGCCTGCTTATCGGTTATCGGTATCAGCAGACAACCTGGCCAGCCGCCCCGATTCTTTTCTTCTTCAATACTAAGAACTTCGCTTTGATGTCCGGGGATGGGGGGGTGGGGGTACCAAACTGCCTCCGGACGTCGTTGGACAGGCGTTCAACCAATCAGAGTAACGAAGCATGTAACGGCAGCCATCTGGGTTGTTTCGAATTCGAATTGCCATAGGCTCAGGAGTAGGAGAGGCACCAGACCAGTTTAACGAGAGAATCTTCACGGGAACAGGTATGGCGTCGCAGACTAATCAGGATAGGGACTGGAAATGTTTGAGCCTCAGTCCCCTGCATCCACAAAAAACCCAAAGCAAAAAAAAAAAAACAAAATAAAAAGAGGTCTGACAGTTGTCGTCAACTCCGGTCTGGTTATTAGAAACAGTCGCGTCGGGCGTCAGATACAGCGGCTCTGACGAGCGACTTTTTATGAGCGTTAATGCTCGAGGGCTGGAAACACAAATCTCTCTGAGAAAAATAACGTGCCTACAATCTGCAATAATCCGCAACACTGTCACTGCAATTAATGCAATAAACTCTAAAAGTAAAAACGTCAAATGGCAAGAACATCAAGTGGAAGGGCTTGGGCAGCCTCCAGAGTTAGCAGACTGATCCAGCTTATTATGATAATGACTTTCATAAGATGTTCCTGATATTAAGAAAGCTTCCTCGTACATGCCTTGTTAGCCCCCCATTAAGAGGAACAAGACTTCTGTTTGCCAGGGAACTGACTTTCTCTGCTTGCCGAAGCTGGAACCCATTACGGCAGATGAAGATTGGTTTTTATCATTTCATCCTGTCTTCGCCGGCGCTGCTGCCGCTCCCTCCCTCAAGACGCCGAGCTCGAAGCCAACGCGGTGAAATTACAGCTCACCCCGTTCGACATGCGCGGCTCCTCGAGCCTTCGTTTGAGGCTTGAGAGCCGTTTCGAAAGCCTCAATATCTGCAGAGCTGACCACAAAGTGTTTATGCTGAAGGAGTCTGCTAGTAATCAAGATGAGAATCTTTTATTTCCCATTGTTTCAGTGACACTCTGAGCCCTCCACCCCGAATCTAAGGAGGGTTAGGGTTACAGATGGCAAAAACAAGGCGTCGATAGCAATGCTCCTTGTACCCAGGCAGTAAAAACACATGTAGAAGATTAGATGCAGTGGGATAGTACGCATCGCGATGATGTATCCCCAGGGAACATATTTTTTTTCACCACCAAACCACATTTTCCATGAAGTCTGCCTCTTTATTATTTTTTTTTCCTCAAAAGGAACATCCTTTATGTACCAAGATCTGGCTAAAATTGTCTTCCCTCAAAACCATCTCAAATTACCATTCATGAACACTTTTCTCATCAGTTATCCTCACCGCAACGTTCGCTTTAACTCTGCCCTTAGGCAATCTATAATGCTCAATGTGAAAACTCCTCCTGACAGTCGCGGCCCGTCTCACCTCCGCCGGATTACTTACCGCGCATGCAGTCTAGTCAAAGGGATTTTTTCGCACTCATTTTCATTAGCCTACTTCTTCCCTCAATATTTATCTGCTCTGAGCATATACTGTAACTCAAACAGCCTCGATGCAACTGGGGCAGATGTGGAGTTGCTCAACGGAAGAAGCTCACTGAGCTGCAGCGAGCGCTGGCGGTGCCGACTGGTGATGACGATCAGCAGAGTTAAAGGTGACTGAAAAAAGGGGGAAATATCATGAAAAAAACCATATTTCTCTGCTCTTGAGAGGAAGTGACCACCAGCTTCAAAAAAAAAAGCTTCAAATTTAAAGGAGTCAGAGAAGTTCTGCATCTTCAGACGGAGGACGCAGTCTGCGGACCGAATGAACCCGGATGTGCGTGGGCGGCACCGCAGTCGTGCTAGATCACGAGCTGCGAGCGATCGACTTCGCACGTCACGGATTACGTCACATTTCAGGCAGACGACTTCGAGTCCAACGCCGGTTTCTGGAAGACTGGTTTTGCGTACGTAAGGGCGCGCGTTTGTTTCTCGGCCTTGCTTGGTCCAGTACGTAAAAGCCAGCGGGGGGAAACTGGCGTTCAGATCTTCCTGCGAGCATCACAGGATGTCAGAAGACATGCCTTCATATTGTCTGTCGCAGCCAGTCTGTGATCACCATCTCACCTTTGTTCAAGTCTCAGCGTGACATGTACGAGCAACGTTTTAACCAACGTTTGCGGATTTTCTAATTTAAATTTTTCTCCCACTAGACCAATGATCCCCAACCCCCGGGCCACGGACCGGTACCGGGTCGTGGATCAATTGGTACCGGGCCGCGCAAGAAAAAAATAGTTTAAGATTTATTTATTGAATCTGAACTAGCTTTTATTTTGAAAATCTTTTATTTTGAAAAATGACCAGATTTTCTCAGTTACATCTTCGGTCACTTGAAGGCCAAAATTTAACCCAGCTAGCAAAATGAGTAAGAAACAAACGTCTTTGGAAAGTTTCCTTGTGAAGGGGAAAATGGACAGTGAAGAGAAAGAAGAACAGCCTACGACTTCCAAGAAAACTTTTAACAGCCAATACCAGGAGTCCTACTGAAATATGGATTTATCATGACAGGTGATTCCCATGTACCAAGCCCCCTCTGCGTGATTTTTTTTTTTTTGCATAATTAGTGCATAGTTTTGCATAATGTAACAAGTAGCCCCCCCCCCCCCTCCCCTTCTGGTCCACAGAAAAATTGTCAAGCGTTTACCGGTCCACAGTTACAAAAAGGTTGGGGACCACTGCATTAGATGACCAAAATGGTTGTGAAACCAGCTAACAGGAGTCAGGCGTTAGCTGTGTTTGTTATCTATCTGCCATATTAGCTGTAACTCCACTGGACAAACGGGTAAAGCTGGAGAGCACCTTTGATTTACTTCAACTACTCGTAATGTTTGTTTAATCATGCACTAATCTTCAAAATTACCACTCAGTGCTGTTACCATAACGTTCCCCTCTTCCTTCATAGATTGGTAAGAGTGAACACAGCTGACCACACTTTGACTTGTGGGAGTGATGGTACAATGAACCACAGACCAGACCTTAATTACAACGAACCAAAGACTAATTTAAAAACAAAAAGGAAACCCGTCTGCGGTGGATGCATTGACAACGACTCCAACAACAACTGATGGGCGAATAACAGCCATGATTCAAAATGATGAGCCAGGAGATCGACGGGAACTCCGCCGAGACGCCCGATTTACTGATCAGCCACCCGGGCTCCAGGCCTGTAAGGAGATCCTTCCTTTCTTTGGAGTCTAACATCTACTTAACTATTCAGTTATTCATTTAAAGACTACTAACTTACTAATCAGCGAATGAAATTGGCTAATAAAACATGAATGACCTGTGGAGCAAATACAGATTTGCATTCAGGGAGGGAAGTTGATTGTTTTTCAATCATAATCTTTCACAGAGCTTTTCAGAGCTACATGGTATCCAGCTGGCTCTTCATTTAAAATATTTTAGCTGAAATGTACATTCTTGGTCAGGTCACTCAGTGCTGTTACCATAACGTCCCCACTCTTCCTGAAAAATTTGACACGTGACCCTCGGGCATTAACATTCCCGAGGGTCACATGCTCCACAGGAAGTTGCGTCACTTGGATCTCCTAAAGGTCATGGGAGGGCCAAAAGCAAGTTTACATTTTTGAAACTAAAAACTGTCACCGGCAGCGAAACTACAGTTTCCCTGAAACCAAACAATGGACTGTAAGAAAAGAAACGCCAAGGAACATTCAAACGTGGGCGAGAAAAGCTTTCAGTTCGTTGCGTCTCTGAGGTTCTTGGAGGTTCTTGGCGTTTTCGCTGCCATTAGCAAAGTAATCGCTTTTTAAATGAAGACTAATTTGCGGTCCAATAGCAAAGAAATGAGCACTAAAACTGTCCAACCGCTTTAAATTAAATTTCCCGCTTATCTTATCTTATTAGCTGTCGGGGCATTCCTGAAAGAACAACGCTCCCCATTGACCGAGTGAAGCTCTTCATGCAGATTTATTTGAGGGTCAGCGGGAGGTTGTTGGAATGACCAGGAGTTCATCCGTGGAAGACGCTGAATATCCTCGGTTCTTATATCCGAGGTGCTAAACGATGTGTTCGCAGTTGACGGACGTGAAGGAGGTACGTTGGCACTCCAAGTGAAGACGCTACGGCGATGAAAGGACGCCTCTTGAAGACGGCATCATCTTGATGCATTTATTGGGCAACCTCAAAAACCAGGCTAAACAGGGAACAGATGCTGCACACACACACACACACACACACACACACACACACAACAACAACAAAAAAAACCCTGATCAGCTGCCTTGACTGTTCCAACGTCTCTGGAGTCAAGACTCAGTCACTATTGTTGCGTGTGCAACGTGTTTAATTGTTTAAATACATGCTTTGGGCGCATATTAAAGGGGCGTAATGTGCCGGTTAGTGAAATCTGATCCTCGTCCCGCTTGTTTTCAGTCAAAGTGGGGAAGATGTTTTCCCTGAATCCCACCGGGGAGCCGTCGTGCACTTCTGAGCCGAGCCGCGACCGCGAACTGTGACGCCGCTTGAGTCACAGATGTTTCTGGAGACTCCTGAATGCTGAAAGCCACTTACGGGACGCGTTTCATTTCACAGCTTCGCCTCCTTTGTCTCCTTTGAAGACACCCATTCAACCGCTGAGTTCATTCGTCAAAAGCTGATCTTTAAAAAAAACCAATACTATCGAGATGCAGAGCGTCATCAGTTAACCTGTCACAACCCCCCCTCCTCCCCCTCTAAAGGAAATAATCTCACAAATACATCAGCGCTGTGAAGGACTTGTTCAAACGAGGATATAAAAAAAAGAAAAAGTCTGCCTCTGCATTTGGCTAAGCCCAAGAAAAGCCTGACTGTAAACCAGCAGACCGTGACTCGACTCCTCTCCCCAGATCAAAACCAGCCCGGCCCGAGTCCTCTCCCAGCTCCCGTAAAACGCAGTCATTTCACACGCAGAGGGCTTTTCATTGGGATTACGGTTGGCCGAGAGCGCGCTCGGCCCGGGCTCGGAGCCGTGCCCAGGAAAAACACTTGTCCTGATTGAAAAAGCAGAGACGGGGCCAGAACATCCCCACAGCTTCCCCCCGCCTGGACGGAGACGTATGCGCTCCGGCCATCTCGTCTGGGACGTCGACAGCTGCGTGCGACATGTAGCAAGGGTTTGGTCGTGGAGCGAAAGGCCAGATACCATCGTTGGGAAGAACCGGCGAGGTCTCTCCGGACAGCAGGATGATTAGTGGAGACCCTCTTCCATTTCAATCCGTCTCTGGCTCTAACCTTTCGCTCATAACTCTCCCGGAGTCCCCCGCGGGAAGGGACGGGGAGCACGCAACTCCTGACCCCCCGAGAGGACGCCGTTTGATGAACGACCGCGGAGGGTCAGACCGCTGATTGGTATTCAGCCTCTTCCATCTGAGAGCGCTGGACCGCAACGCCAGAGTCTGTCCCCTGGAGTGTAAATTACCGCCGTGACTTTGACAGATACGGCGCTGGCGGATCCTGAACTTTCTCGGAGGGGAGGGGCCGAAGCGGGCAGAGCAGCGCCCCGCAACCCACATCACCCCCGGGCGTTTTTCAGGGGGATCCTCTCCGAGATGTGATGTAAGTGAGGATGGCAAACGGAGCTCTCTCCGTCCGTCTCCCACGTCCTCGCCTCCACGCACTCAGCAGGGCCGCCGATGGCGCCGAGAGATAAAGCCGGGGAATGTTTGACCTTTGAGGGGTGTCCACAGACGCAAACGGGACAGCTCCCTCTAACTGAGCGGAGGTGCTGTTCACGCGCCCTAAAAACCCACCGCATGCCTCGCGTATCAGCAGTTTTGCCGCATAATTTATCAGAGGAAAAACAACTTTACGCTCATGTTTGCCGTCTCAGGTCGAGGACGGACGGCCTGTCAGTTCTTTAAAGAACGAGTCCAGCTATGGAGCATCTGAAGCACATGATACCTCATATCTTATATCCACCAACCTGACATCCTTTTTTTTTTTAAAAGGAATACAGTCATGTGTTAAACGTTGGCACCACCCTCTTAAAATTCTGTTATTTGTGTAAAAACTAGGGCTGGGCAACGATTAAAAATTTTAATCGCGATTAATCGCATGATTTCCCTGATTAATCGCATCGTATACGCAAAATCAAATAATGAATTCAAAAGTAGTGTAAAATGCCCTTTTATTTAAATGTTCTGCTGCCATATGAACTAAAGTGTCATACCATTTGTTGTTCAAACACTTTTAACATCAGCACTTGTCAGTAACACATATTTAGTGTAAATCTAAATATGTTTAACATGTCCATGTTAAAGTTTAGTAACTTTACCAATCCGTGTATCATTCATTCTTTCCATTTTCAATTGTCAATCAAAAATTAAAAAAATTAAAAAGTTACATTTTATTACATTTTTTGTTTCTTAATCTAACACAAAAAAAAACAAAAAAAATTTATGTTTTCTTTATATTTCACTTTTAGACTTGGATCAAAAATATGAAATTAAAAAACGGGCCACAGAACTGAATTTAAAACCACCTGATTGTATTCAGCAGATATAAATAACCTCAGATGAACAACAGCATCTAACTCTTTTCCCATCACGCGGGTCATCATAAGTACCCCCTTCCAAAGGATTTAAGAGGACAAGTAGCAGCCAGGTGCTGCTATCAGTCGGCCCATGATGAGATACTGATCATCTTCAGGTGCGGACCGCTATAAAAGCAGATGTTTTTCACTCATGCAGGTGTGTGCTTACACAATGCAAAAAGGGAAAGACATAGGTCGGCCATCACAAACCCGTCTGGTTTCACATTCAGCCCTTCTCAGACTTTCTCCTTTGAACATGAAGGTCCCTTCATATGATCCAGGTCCTGCTCAAGGTTTCTTCCTCTTAAAGTGGAGTTTTTCCTTGACACTGTTCAGTTTAAAGGTTTTTTTTTCCCGCTGTGGGAGTTTTTTTACTAGCCATTGTCCTTGCTGCCAACATCTGTTTATATAGTCACCGCTGTACTAACAATGTATCAGTGAGAATATAAGTGCATGGAATTCTTAGTTCTAAAGTTAATGGATAATTATTATTTATACATTTTGTCTAGTATAGCCAGGATGTATGTCCTCTCCTCTCTCTGTCCTCCATCCTCTCTCTGTCCTGTCTCTCCTCTCTGTTTTCTGTCTTTATCCAGCTGGTCTTCATCAGGAAGGTCCCTCCATATGATCCAGGTCCTGATCCAGGTTTCGTCCTCTTAAAGTGGAGTTTTTTCTTGACACTGTTTGGCTTAAAGGCTTTTCTCCTGCTACGGAAGTTTTTTTACTTGTCATTTTCTTTGATTAAGATTTAATAATATAATTTTAGTTAATGATATTTGCTCGGGGGTCAAGCTCTGGGTCTCTGTAAAGCGCCTAGAGACAATTTTCATTGTAATAGATGCTATATAAATAAAATTGAATTGAATTGAATTGAACAATGTGTGTGAAGGTCCAAACTTTTGCGAGCTTAAATGACACTTTTCACTGTTAAGTGCTCACCAATAGAAAAACAAAGTGCATAAAACCTAAATATATGAAATTATACGACATATTTGATCCTGAATGGGACAAACTGGCTGTAATAAGTGTCTGGACTCCTGCTCTGTCCATCACAGGTTTTCTCTCCTCAACGTGAAAATGTTGACCGGTTCTTGTCTGAAAAAACGCCTCCCGGTTCAGTCCCGGGAGAGCGGGGCTTTGTTAGGAAAAGCACGAGCGCTCCATCACCACAAAGAGCGTCAGAGGCGCAGCGGAAGGGAGCACGCGCTTCATGACGCCCTGCAACTTTTTGCGGGTCCACGGAGGGATATTAGGGTGGGGGGGGGGGGGGGGATGTCTGTGCTGCTGTGAACCGGTGTGACTCTGGAGCAGCAGAAGAGGAGAGGGAGTTACCTGGAAACACCACTGCAGGTGCAGGGAAATAAATAATAAGGATAAAAGAGGATGGGTTTGTTAGAAAAGCGCATGGAAGCGGCGGGGCTGGAGGAGCGTGCCCGCTCCGTGCCCGCTCCGTGCCATCGGCGGGGTGACAAGTGGACGTCGTCGGCAGCGCGCGCCGCTGCGCACCTACCTGTCATCGTAGCAGAAATCCGCGTCCAGCGTGTTCACGTAGAGACCGACGGCCACGGCGGTGCACAGCAGCTCCGTGATCATCTCTCCCAGCCGAACCGGTCAGCGGAACCGAGACAGAAACAGACTGGAACCGGTCCCCTCCTCTCTCTCTCTCTCTCTCTGAAGTCTCTGTTATTGTGCTCTGGATTCAGCCGCTCGGCAGCGCGGATCTCCGGTCAGCGCGGGGCTCTCTGGGTCTCAGACAGGGGGGGTCCCAGTGGGCCATTTCCCCCGCGGACCGCCGCAGGGAGACTCCGGTCGGGGCTGCTGGAGGGTCCGGGTCGGAGACGTGCGCATTTCTGAGCTCTGTCCTCAATGAGCGCATCTCCCCGCCTCGACTCTGAAGACACTGTGGAGGGGAGACGCATGTGGGCTTCCAGCACACTGCGCATGCGCACTCTCCCTCGCTTTGCAAAAAAAAAAAAAAAAAAGAGGAGGAGGAAGAAGAAAAAGCGGATTGTGGTGTTTTGAGCTACAAAAGAGCTCAAATGTATTTTTGAAAAAAAAAATGTAAAATTGAATTCAAATATATATTTACATATATGGGGATTTTTAACTCTGAACGTTTTTATTTTCTTTCAGTTCCATATTTATATTCAGTTATCTGAGGCTATCAGGTGTTTAGTTATCTCAAAGTTATCTTTGAACTTTTACATTGTTGTTTATTTCTTTTTCTCATTTTTATTTTATTTTTGCAACGCCTTCAGACTCACGCTCTGATCCGCCGCGAGGGGGCGGGGCTTCTGACAGCAGGGGTGTGGTTTCTTGAGTGACATCAAAACAGCAGAGGGTTTTACCTCCATTAAGATAATGACGATTATTTTATTTATTCATTTATTTTGCTCTCATAGATCACTGATAAGGTTTTTTCTGAAAATATTATCATCTATTGAAACTAATATTTTTCTGATAAAAGAGTCATATTTTATTTAAAAAAAAGTGAAGGGAGTCACACAGATGAACCACTTATGGTTATTTACTGAATTTTGAAATGAATTTTCAATTAATTTTTAGCTCCTCTAATCATACCTTGATTATTTTCATCTTCTTCCTCAAATATCTTAAATATAATTTTTTCAAGGGGAAATTGAAAATAAATAAAAACCATTTTGAGACATCTGCAACACCCACATAACAAGTAAACAAGAATAAATAATATGTCATATTTTTTTCATGAACTGAAAGACATTAGAGACTCTAAATTAGAATCTAAACCAACATATTTCAAGGATGGAATATGAAGCACGAGCACTTTGAGTCATCGTCTGTTGTTTTTAAATGTCTCAAAAGTGACTCAGCTCCATTCTTTGTAGTCGTTTAGCACTTTGTTGTGGTCATTTTGTTCTCCTGTGGTTGCTTTTCCTCTCATTTACCACCCTGTGGCCAATTTGTATCCCTCTGCGGTGCATTTTTGTACATTTTCAGTAATTTGTCATCTCCGCAGCGGTTTTATGTGACATGGTGCCTCTTCTTGCTCATATTGCATTCATTAAATGTTATGGTAGCTCTTTCTGCTAATTCTGAATCTCTTTATAGTCATTTTTCATCTTATTGCAGTCATTTTGTGTATTTTGTGGCAATTTATGGTCACCTTGTGTTTCTTATTTTCGTCATTTATGCCTCTGTGATCAGTTTGTTGTTCATTTTGCGTCTCTTCATGGCCACCTTGTGTCTCTTTCTGGTCTTTTGTTGTCAGTCGTCATTAGATTCATGTTTTTAGTCTCAGAGTCTGGAGAATGAAGGAAGACCCTTCATTCACACAGATCCTATCGGGCCGATAACAGGAAATTATGACGTCATCCTAATAACTCCGATATCACGACAAATAGCCCCGATAACATATATATTTTTGTCAACACAGCAGTGCCTCACTCCCTCTGAGCCGTGAATGACCGGCAGTGAATGTTATGTTCAAGTAACGTCGGCATAATTAGAAAAACGACTACTCAATAAGGAAAATCAAGAATACCCCCTCATGCCAGAAAACAACTTGTTAACTCGGTCATAATTTTGGTAGTTGCTGACTTGAATTGATATTCAAAGTATTTTCCCACATGTTACACATAAAAAAAGAAAAAAAATATAAAAGGCTGAAAGAACGACTAGCAAACGATGGAACGTCAGAATTTACGTTACACCTTGAATGCAGCCTGCAGCACAGCGCTGATCACAACAAACATGGCAGCGTGGAACTTCGTTAAAGTTTCAGAAGAAGATAGTTTGGTGGTTATTTGTGACGAATCCTCCGAGCAAATTCTACGAGGAGGGAAGTACAAGCTTTAATACGTAAAACCTGATCAGCCACCTACAACATAACAATCACTTCCATGGAGTTTTGAAATTGCGCTAATGCGAGCTAATGCTAACGTGAGCAGGCCAGCAGCAGTCTCTCTTCCCCTAACCACTCTCATCAAAAGCTTCCATGAGATAAAAAAACAAAAAAAAATCACTGAACCTCATTTACTTTAATTAAAGATATTAATTTAAATGGAACCACAAGCCAAAATCCTTCAAATGTTAATCTTTTTCAGTTAGTAATTTTGATGCATGTATTTCCATCAGTTCAAGGAGCCTTTATTTTTTATATCAGTCAGTAATGAACCTTATTTAAGTTGATGTGAGATATCAAATAGGTTTGTTTGATAGCTTTACAAAAATGTTTGAGAGGCTTGCCAGTAGTTTTTCAATGGAAAAAATAAATATCTGTTCATTTAAAGAGTCAAAACTGTTTTTGGTTTTGTTCATAGTATTGATGTAATGATCTCAGGTATATGTGTGTGTTATTGGTTATCGGTATCGGTTTTAAAAAACGGTTATCGTGCATCCTTATCTGTGGTTGATATCAACTGCAGGTTCGTGGAAGCCGTGGGTCGTTTTTTTTCCCTTGATAATCAATTTAAATTAAATGCAGAGAAGCCTGACGTGAGTCCTCCCGCCGCAGGTCTCTCATTATCTCATCCCTAACCCAAATTAAAATCATTGATTCATTTTCCCGGCGCCGGCCCATCGCCGCCTCCGTGGAGAGGCTCAGCACGGGGGACCGGTGATTGATGAACCGCCGCCCCTCACCCGCACGGCGAGCGCGTGCGTCGGGCATCGGCCCGGTCCCGCCGACTCCCAGCTGGAGCAACGCCTGCCCCGCAGTCGGGGCTCCGGCAGGAAAAATGCGGCGGAGAAGGAAAAACAGATGGTTGGAGGAGGATGCGTGGAGCGCAAGGACATTACGGCCGAGGCGGAGACAGTGACGGAGCGCTGCAGGCCGAGGTTAGAGAGCCATTTGTAACAGTGACACTGATTCAGAACAGAACTTGACCTCAACCTTGTAGAACCTGTTGGATAATTCAGGAGGGACGACCCGAGGCTTCTGCTGAGGTGTTTTTAACGCAGCATTAGTCGGCGTCTGGACGTGGAAAAAAGACAGTCTGGGGGTTTTTCATTTCTTTTGACACTTTATCCGTTCAACTTAATGCGTTTTTATTGTCAGCTTTGCTCTGCTTTGGAGACTTTGGAGACAAGGATTGCCCCAACATGAGGGGTGATGCGTCTGGCAGCAGCCTGCCTGGAGGATTATGGGATTAGCGAAGATAAATCACATAAAATATTCCTGTGGAGAATATAAACAAGCCAAAATGAATGCATAAGAAGAGAAAAATAGTTTCGCCTTGGAGTCGTGGAGTAAACTCTTCATTTACAACCCTGACCCCAAATCAAAACAGCCAGCACATATCTTGTCGGAACGACCACAACCACTCGTCTTGGCCTCGAATCCACTTCTGAAGAATCATCTGCTTTGAATGACTTGAAATTTTTCAGCTAGCACGCTGGATTTTGGAGGGAAAACGTCACATTTACGCAGATTGCAACGAATGCGACCGGCCCGCTTGGTGGACTGGTTGTTCTTTCGTCTCCGTGTTTCCCGCTGCTACGTCTTCTTCGTCGTTTTCAGCTCTGGCAGAGCGACAGTTTTCCTGCAGTGTTTGTAAAAATGACGGATGGTCAATATTTACCAGCGCTAACCCACCTAAGTTATACCTTATTTGCTCCGTTGCTAGGGTTGGGAATAGACGGTTTCTCTACAGGAACCGGTTCCGTTTGTTTCAATTCCATGGAATCGTTTGTCAGTTTATCCAGCGATTCTCTTATCGATTCCAACCAGCACGAATCTCACGTAATTTACGCAAGTTACGCACAGTCAATTCCAGAAAGCACTTACGTGATTAAGCTACATCGGTTTAGCACGCGCATTGCAGTTGTAAACAACAATGGCGCCCACCAGGTTCAAACGCTCCAAAGTTTGGCTTCACTTCACCAAAGAAAGATGGCAACAAGGCAACTAGCAGTCATTGTAAAGTGGAGATAACAGCGTCGGGAGGGAACACGGCTAACATGCAGAAACATTTGAACACACAACATGTGATAACGAGTGTCGTGTTTTTGACGCTTCGGACTGATGGATCTCAACCCAGCAGCAGTAGCCAAGCTAAGATCACCTCTGGTAACTCTGGTTAGTAGCTATCCCACTGCCTATGTGCTTCTTTGTAAAACACGCTATAACATTAGCGCTATGCTATTAAACGAATGCCTTCTGCATTACATTTAGAAGATGACCGTGATGAGAGAGAGTCTGGCTGGTTCAGAGGCTGGAAGACATGATTATATTTCTGCAAAATAACTGTTAATTCTTCATAGTATTTGCAGATTTGCACTAAGAACTGTTCTGTTGTATTTGATAGTATTTATCTTTCTTTATTATTATTTTTGAGTGCTTAGTGAGCTCATATATCCTTTTAAAAGGGAGATTTTTTTTTATTTCTATTAGGAAAAATCTGTTAGTAAAATGTTACACATTCTTGTGTATTTGCACAGTTACATATTACAAAAGTTAACACGTTATCCAGGCTTTGGGCCTCTTTTGACCTCGCTGTTGAGTTTGTAAGGTTGTGACATCTAAGTTAAAGAAAATTGATGCTAATAAAACTGTTTGTTCTCCTTTTTCCCCAAATTAGAATCGATAAAGAATCGAATCGTTAAACAGTATCGATAATGGAATCAGAATTAGAAAAATCTTATCAATTCCCATCCCTATCCGTTGCTACGTCTGAGTTGCAAGAAGGAAGTAAACATGCAAAAAAGCTAAAACAGACATGAAGGACTGTAAAAATCCGTGAACTTTATAGTTCAGGTAGCACCTCAGGTAGAAATATTAACAATTCTGTCTGGAAAAAATTCTGGACTGCAACAAAACGTTGGCGTCATTCCTCCATGTTCCATCAGATCTGCTCCATGTGTTCACTGTCCTGCTGTTCTCTAGCTGGTTACTGCAGTGCAGCTCCATCTAGTGGTACAGATGGGTAATTACAACAGAAAGTCCAGTCCTCCATTATAAAACTAATTCAGTTCTGTGGCCCATTTTTTAATTTCATATTTTTGATCCAAGTCTAAAATTGAAATATAAAAAAAACAGGATTTTTTTTTTGGGGGGGGGGGGTTGTGTTAGATTAAAGAACGAAAAACATAATAAAATGACACTTTTTAATTTTTTTCAAATTTTTGATAGATACGTGGATTGGTAAAGTTACTGAACTTTAACGTGGACATTTTCATTTTAAAGTTCTCCCAGACGGAGGATTCAACAGAAACAAGGTTATTTGTAACAACTAACAAGTTGAACTCCCCGTTAAAAGTTTCTGCTGTTACCTCAGAAATTACCTGTTTTAATGTTCTGATTGTGGCCTCTAGATTTGTTGGTAGACTTTTTTATTTTTTATTTAAAAAAAAAACAGGATGACATTAATGCCCTGGCAGTGGCAATAAGCTTTATTTTATTTTACAATTTTTAAGATGAGATTTACACTAAATATGTGTTACTGACACGTGCTGATGTTAAAAGAGTTTGAACAACAAATGTTATGGCACTTTAGTTCATATGGCAGCAGAACATTTAAATAAGTGTGTTTTACACTACTTTTGAACTCATTATTTGATTTGGCGTATACAACGTGATTAATCGTGATTAATCAGGGAAATCGCGATTAAAAATTTTAATCGTTGCCCCGCCCTAAAATAAATCAAACAGCAGAGACTCACAGCAATTAAAAGTGGGGCACACAACTACCACAAAAAAAGAAAAACAGACACCAAATGATCACCAAAGTTAAACATGAGACACATAATGAAGCTGAATTAACCATACGAGGCTCGGCGTGACCAATATCAGAGCGAAAGAAGTAAAAAGAGATGGAAAAATGACCACGAGATGCCAGGATGGCTTCAAATGTATGATTAAAGGGGAAAAATCACATAAACAGCCACAAACAGACAGAAAACAACCACAACGGGACACAGATTGATGCAAAACATCTGTAACAGGCAGAGTAGGAGGCACACAGCAGATAAACAGCTGTGGTATCTGTTGGGGGGGGTCCGCTGGATGTTTATGCTCCATCGTCCTGTGTGACGTTTCTTTGTTGTGTTAGTGTTTTGTTTTGTTTTTCGGTGCAAAGTGTAAAATCAGCAACTTCCAGCGCTGAACCCATTTGGAGACGATGAACAGACTGATCTGTAACAGTCCGTCGCCTCCTCAAACCACTCAGAGTGACTGATGTGCTGTCCTCCCGCTGGAGCCGCCGCCTCTTCCCTCCAGCGGCTGAACATCAGCGACTGACATCACAGCTGGGAGCGGCGGGCCACACCCCCCCCCCCAGAAATAGATGGTACTGATGCGAGAGACCAGGCGCCTGAAATCAGCATCCGGGTGCCGACGTGGAAATCTGCTCAGGAAGATCAGAAATCCAGCTTTTATCTTGATTAGGAGGAGACTGTTTGGGTTTGGAGCTTAATTAAGATGAATGAGGCTTGTTTTAAAAAAAAAAAAAAAAAAAAGAGCTATAGCGGTTAAAAGGGGAACTCTACTTTGTGGCTTCTGAAAAAAAAAAAAAATGTGCAGTTTAACATTAAAAAACATTTTACTATTGTGCAAATTGTTGTATCCCCTTTTTTGATCCTATATACTTTTGTGCATAAAATAAAATAAAAAAAAAAATCATGAAGGTAAGTTGCAGCCAGGTGCAGCTGATCATGGACCCCTGATGGACTGATGGTCTGCAGGTGAGCAGGCCTGGATAAAAGCTGACAGTCTGACTGTTCGCTGGTCTGGAGCGTTCACGTGTTAACACGGTGCCATGCGGGAAAGACATCAACAGTGACCTTAGAAAAGCGACTGTTGCTGCACAACTATCTGGGAAAGGTCACGTCAAAATTCAGCAGTGAGAAAGATTAACTCCAAGTGGATGGCATTCACCACACTTGGCAGTTTTTTTAAGGTGTGGACATCTTGGTAAATTTACCATGAGCTCAGAGAAATCACTGAAACAGAACAAAACTAGGGCTGGGCAATGATAGAAAATTTTAATCGCATTATTTCCCTGATTAATCACGATCAATTGCATTGTAAACACAAAATCAAATAATGTATTCAAAAGTAGTGTAAAATGCACTTTTATTAAAATGTTCTGCTGCCATATGAACTAAAGTCCCATAACTTAACACTTTTAACATCAACACTTGTCAGTAACACATAATTATTGTAAATCTCTTAAATAATGTAAAATAAAATAAAGCTTATTGCCACTGCCAGGACTTTATATATATATATAAAAAAAGTCTACAAACAAAGTTTGTTAGGGTTAGGGTTAGGGTTAAAAAAAAACAAAAAAAAAATCCTGTTTTTTTTATATTTTAATTTTAGACTTGAATCAAAAATATGAAATGAAAGAACGGGCCACAGAACTGAATTTGTTTTATAATGGAGGACTGGACTTGCTGTTGTCATTACACATCTGTGCCACTAGATGGAGCCGCACTGCAGTAACCAGCTAGAGAACAGCAGGACAGTGAACACATGGAGCAGATCTGATGGAACATGGAGGAATGACAAAAGTTTTGTTGCAGTCCAGAATTTTTTTTCAGACAGAATTGTTAATATTGCTACCTGAGTTGCTACCTGAACTGTAAAGTTCACGGATTTTTACCGTTCTCCATGTCTGTTTTAGCTTTTTTGCATGTTTACCTGCTAATTATCTTCCGGTTCTGCAGCAGCCAGTAACAGACTTTTCAAAACAAAAGCATGTGAGCAACATGCGTTAACGCGCGATAAAATAAATGTCAGCATTAATAAATTAATGAGTTAACGCGATAATAACGCGTTAACTTTCCCAGCCCTAATAAAAACACTAAAATCTAAGGCAGGGGTGGCCCACCCTGGTCCTCGTTTCCCTGCTCCAGCGCACCTGATCCACATGAATGGGTCGTTACCAGACCTGGACGACAAGCTAACAATGATCCATTCATTTGAACCAAGTGGCGTCTCTGGAGGACCAGGGTTGGCCACCCCTGATCTAAGGCCTACGTTCTGAACTCCTTACAGGACTCACTGAGCATGAAAAGCATTGAAGTCCACGACGGCGGTTTCACAAAACTGCACGTGAACAGACCACAAGGCCTCTGGAGCAGCGTCCCGTGGACAGACGAGACCAAAGAGGAGACGTCTGGGGTTTAATGAGGCCGTTGTGGATTTCGTGATCTGGGGTAGCTTTGCTCCTGCAGGACCCGAGCGCCTCGTGGTCGTCGGTTCAACTGCCAACTCGTCCGTGTACCAGAGAGCCGCAGGGGAAAAACCGTGAGGCCATCTGGGTCATGTGACAGGACGAGGACCTGAACCGCAGCAGCAGGTCTGCATGTCTGGAAATATTCAAGAGTCGAGGCTTTTTAGAAACGCCAAAGTCCAGACCTCAGAAACCCAAAGAAGAAATGGAGCAAAGGTCGTCCGCAGTGATGGGAGAGAATCTGCTGAAATATAAATGAAAACCTGACTGGTCAGATACCCCCCCAGGTGAAAAAATAAATGAAAAATGCATGAGAAATACATGACGGGGAGGAGAAAAAGGCCCATTTTAAATTTTAACGAGTTGTTGCACCGACTGTATATTCAAAGGTAGATGGGATACAAACACTGGAGCTCCAGGACTCATCTCAGATTTTATTTTATTTTAAGTGGGGGGGGGGGGGGGGGGGCATGCGTTTCTGCTCCGTGGCTTTCATCAGTCTGTTCCACTTCAGTTTCCTTCTGTCACATCCATTAAACGGCTCGTGCCAACATGTTTCCTGCTGCAAAGGAAAAATGTGTTTTACAGATGAATTCTTCAAACAGTTTATCAAGTTAATAAATTCACCGCTCAAAACATGTCAGTTAAAACGAACGAAACCAAGCATTTTCTGAGTCTAGTTAACGTTTGTTTTGGTTGTTTTTGTTTTTTTTTCCATTTCCAGCAGCACGTGAGCTCCGTCAGATGTTGGGGACTGACAACGTTCCCAAAGAGAAGTGGCGGGAAAACCATGGAAAAGATGAATCAGAGGGACATGAATCGTGGCAGATGTCCGTCGTCAGGAGAGCGGTTCTGTTTGATGCTCGGAGTCGAACATTTACGTTTGGTGGCGTGCGTGTTCATGAATCTGTGGCCTGGCGGTCCCGACGGCAGCATCAGCCCTGGGGCGCTGAGTCTCCAGACGTCCAGCAGGGCGGCGGAGTGGAGTTTCGAAAGTGGAGAGACCTTTCAAAAGGCAACGCTTCCTGAGATGTTCACACATGGTTTGGGTGGTTTCTGCCGCTCCTTTTCCTCCTGTTTGAGTTGTATCTATATCCGATAAAGCGTCCCGCTTCCCCTCCAATCTGTATTCTTTAATTACTTCCCCCGTCACCAGACTCCATCAGTCGGACCTCGAGTTTTCTACGTCTACTTTGAATTGTTCAGTTTCTCCAAACATGGTGCTAAACAACTCTACTTTAGTCTCATCTGTCCCGAGGACAATAGTTCCAGACGTCCTTGACGTTAGAGCAGCGGTTCTCAACCTTTTTTGACCAAACGCCCCCCTGAGCCCCCATGTGTGCAAACCTGGATTTTATTTTGTGGAAATGGAAATAACATGGAAATAATACTATAATACTTTAGTTGCACTGGGACCGAAACCTCTTCAGTTGATCTTCTGGACTGTGAGGCTGAATTTCTGAGATTGAACTGCGAACTGAATTTAAATCAAATTGATCTTTCTACAGAGAGAAAAGCCGCTCCTTTTATGATTTTTAAATTTTTAATTAATATTGAAAAATAAAAAAATTTGTACTATTAAAAAAAAAACCTTGAGAAACCATGGAAGTTTAAAATAGAGTCCTCAAGGCGTGGTGCCCCACATTTGTGCCTGAGCACCCCCCTCTCACCCCTGACATTTCCAGCGCCCCTCTAAAGGTCCAGAACGCCCCCTGGGGGGCAGTACCGCCCCGTTGAGAAACCATGGAAGTTTGAAATAGAGTTCTTAAGGCGTGGCGCCCCTCATTTGTGCCTGAGCGCCCCCCTCTCAGCCCTGATGTTTCCAGCGCCTTTCTAAAGGTCCAGAACGCCCCCTGGGGGGGCGGTACCGCCCTGTTGAGAAACCATGCGTTAGAGGCTTCCTCTCGGAGACCGTTGTATGTATTTTAACGTTTAACATGTTCAGCGAGGCTTGCAGGATCTCAGATGTACATCTCTTGAATATTTTGCACAGTCTGACCTTTCTGAAAAATTTACTTGTGAATGATGTCTCTCACTGCAGGACGCTAAACTCCGGTTTGGAAATGATTTTTAAAACCCCTTCCCAGACCGATTAAAACAGCAACAACCACTTCTCTAAGACCACTGCTTATGTCGGTTCCCTCTTGGCATTGTGTTAACACACACCTGAATGTTTCTGACCTGCAAACTGCCAAGACATGCTCTCATATAGAAATTCAAAAACCTGCCAGTTCTGCAACACAGCCTTTTAAATGTTATGAAGGGAGTAAGGGGGTACATAGTAATGCTCATGTTTTTTTTCCCCTCCTTTTTGGCTTTTATTTACATAATCATTAAGCTTGGGGGGTTTTGTTAAGACGATTTTTCAAGTCAGGGGTTGTGGCGGGAGCTCGCATTAAATCCCACTGTGAGAAACTCTGATCAAAGCCAAAGTGTTGACGCACTCCCCTCACTTCCTCCCTGCTTCCTCTCCTTCCTACCTTGCAGAGAAGTCACTGGCGGTGGGAAGGTTTTCTTCAGGCTGCTATTTGTGTCTCGAGGCACTCACCACATCCTGAACGCCTTTTTCCTGTCCTCTGTTGAGTGCAAAGTCAGGAAATTGGGGTTTACCTAGCAGTGTGTGTGTGTGTGTGTGTGTGTGTGTGTGTGTGTGTGTGTGTGTGTGTTGGTCTTTCATTCATTTGCATGAACATACCGTATAGATTCACGAGCACAAGCATCAGGGATGGAGCAGGTGTGCAGGACGTGACTCACACGACCACAACAAAGCCAGACAAGCCCCGTTCACAGCCAGGCACGTGCACAGGTGGAGTCCAGGTGGTTCAAGCTCCTCCCCCTTTTTTTCCCTCCAACTTGACAGGTGGCCTTTCTGCAGAGCGACTGCTGAGCAGCTGTTTCACGGTCAAAAGATGCCATCAAACGCATGCAGTTCTATGAGATTTGCAGTTTAAAGTTGTAATTTTATGTAAAAATTGATTTGCAATTTTGTGAAACTTTTATAAGGGTTCTGGTGAGGGGTTAGAATAAAAGCTGAAGCTGGCGTTACTTTCAAACATCTTTGGCTTCTTGGGTCCTTGAAAGCTTTGTGATATTTGCGCTAGATGGCGTTTTCTGATGACCGTGTTGAATACAACGCCAAAGACGTTTGAAAGCCACGCCAGCTTCTGTTTTCCTCCACCTTCTCTTTTCTTTTCAACTTCCGTTCGAAAAAGTTGTAATTTATGAGATTTTATGACAAAAATTTGCTCTTTAGGACAAAAAGTTGTCAGTATTTTAAGACCAAGTTGTGGTATTAATTTAAAAAAGTTGCATTTTTGTGAAATTGTTTTTTTTTAAAAGAATTAGTTCAGACATTTAGTGCGTTTACATGGGAAGTTTTATTCCTCTTTAATTCAGAATTAAGATTAAATCCGATTTAAAATAATTAAAAATTACCATGTAAACACCTAATTCCGAATTAAAATGTCCATTCTGAATTAAACTTCATTCCGAAGTAAGTGGCTGGTTTATTCTGATTTTAAATCTGAAAAGAATAATTTTGTGGTCATGTAAACACTCATTCCACTTTAAATTAATTCCAGTCTTTCTGCGCATGCTAGTTCTCTTGCCCGTCTGTCGCGATGACGCTTATATACCGCACTAAGCTTGTTTTCGAAAGAAAGTCATCGACATGATGTTGTCGTGCTGCTGTTTCAAAAATAAAATCAAAACAAATCCAAAAAGGATGCTAATAATGTAGTCCTCCATGTTGTTGCTAATAGAGTAAGTTCCGATAGACGTAAATACGTAAAGACATCCGCACCCCCTATCCAATCAGAACCCTTCCCAACCCCCAGACCTTAAGCGGAATTGGATAAAGCTGATCAAATGTGTTTTCCATGTAAACCTCAATTTGGAATTACTATTTCCATGTAAACTCGAAGGAAAATAGTTTAATTCTGAATTATTTAGTTCGGAATAATTAATTCCGAATTAAAACACATCGTGTAACCATGGCCAGTGTATTATGATTTTTGCTAAATGTTTTTGTGAAAACATTTCTGTTCAGTAAAGCCTATAGTTAGTCTAAACAATATTGTGTAGGAGCTAATAGTTATAGCCATAGCCGTAGTTGCTAGGACTAGAGTAGCTCGTCTTAATCACAGTTTTGTCATAGCTATGCTGCTATAGGCCTACGCTGCAGGGGGACACCAACATGATCTGCTGAGTGGTGTCTCCACCGCTCTTCTTACTTTTTCTCCTCCTTTCTTCCTCCTCCAGCTCATTCCATAATTATTTAGGAGCACTTTGTTTTCTTCAATTACACAATTTTCTTCTATTACATCATGACTTTTGTGCTGGTATTAAAGGTACAGCCCTTAAACAGTTCCAGTCCTACCCGTGATTACTGTTTCCTGTTCATTTAGACCTCCTCAGCAATGCCTCAGTTCAGTTGTGGGGTGCCACAAGGCTCTGTATTGGGCCCCATTCGTTTTTTAATATGCAACAGAGATGCAACAAACTACTAGCCATTCTTGGATGTGCGTTTTCTGTGCAGTTATGAACAGAGACAAACCCCACCTCTCTTCTCTCTCCTCCTTTCCTCTTCTTCCTTCAGCTCAATCCATAGTTAATTGGGAGCACCTCATGATATTATTTTAAAAAGTGTGTTCCCTTCTCTCTCTTCCTGAGCATCTTCCCCCAGAAATGTCCGTGCACGTCCCCGTTCACGTCTTAATGTGCTTGGATGCGTGTCGGTCCAGTTTGGCCACTGCGCCCGGCTGTCGGAGAGAATAGCGCCGCCGGATCCAAACGTGGCCCAGATGCAGCCGGGAGCCCTGCCAACTGTCTTCACTGAGATAAAGAGAACGCTTTGGGACACGGTTTCGTCACGCCAGCGTTGACGGGTCTGGGTCTGGGCCGCAGATGTGCAGAAAGCTGTGACCATGGTGACAAACAGTCGTGGCAGCGGAGGATGTGACTGGAAGCAACGCTTTAGTTTCAAGATAATTTAGTTCAAGGTCTCCATCGTTCTAAGGTTTAAGACAATGTGAGAGCTTTTAAGACTATTTATTTACAAAATAATCAATACAATAACAATAAATGAGAAGTAATAATCATATTTTAAAGCTGCTTCTTGGCCAGGCTTACCTTGAAAAAGAGGCCATTGTGTCTCAGTGGGATCAACCTGGTTAAAATATGAATATGCAATATGAATATTGCAGACAGCAGCAGTACTTGTGAGTGATTCACTGTTCATTGGTTTAACAGCTTGCAGGAAGTTGTTTTTCTGTCTTGTACTGCGTGACTGAATCGTCCTCTCCTGCCTGCCAGACGGATGTAGTTGGAAGTGGAAGCCAGGATGTGTCGGGTGACGGGCGGCGTTCAAAGGCCCGCCCTGACGCAGGACTGGCTAATGTCCCAGATTGCAGGATGCTGGGCCTTGATGTCGTCGACCTCAGGGCCCGTCATCCGGCATCCTTCGGCATCGTTGCAGCTGGCAGCCGTCGTCGTAGTGCAGGATGTGACGACGCCCTACGCAGAGCACCTGTAGATGTTTACCAGCAGGTCCTGTGGCTGACCGGATCTCCTCGGCTTCCTCAGGAGAAAGCGACGCCGGCGTGCCTTCTCAGTGGTGATAGATGTATATGAGGCCTGAGAGAGGTCTGAAACAGTGTTTATAATAAGAAATTAGAATGGAAACACTACACACACCCTCATCATTGAAGACTTTGTTGTGATCCCATCTCCTCATTTCCATCCTCCTCTTCCTCAAGTTTGCTATAATCGCCTTTTTTTGTGCCCCTTCTGAATCTATCAAGTTTTAGAAAAGGTAGCGTACAGTCAATGACAATCATACTTTGACTTGAATCGTAATTTCAAAAGGTTCCATTCTGATTTAAGATCACATCATGGCATAGAAACAGCTCTTTGAGTCTAATTCTGCCGTCCTGGTGCTTTTGGACCCGATTGGTTGACACTGTAGAATGCAGTTTTCTTCTATTACATCATGACTTGTGTGTTGGTATTAAAGGTACAGATCTCAAACAGTTCCAGTCCTACCTGTGATAACTGTTTCTGTTCATTTAGGGCCAATTCCAATTCCTCTCTTAACCCTCAATCTCAACTCTCGCCCTTAACCCTCAATTTTTGGCCCTCAATCTTATCCCTCGAAAGTAAGTGCGAGGGTTATCTTGTGACTTAGAAATGGGACACCCCTCGAGTGCAGTTACGTCATCAGACTGAAATGTATCAGAGCCGTGTTGTCTCTGTATTCCCTGAAATGACACAGGGATAACATTGAAAAGAGCGCTGTATATTCTCTAAATAATATTAGCAAATAACACAATAGAGGATACATTATTCAGTCCATCGTCGCTACACAACAAGGTATACAAGTAAGGTGAAGCCGCCTGGGACCGCCGACGGGACCCGTACCGCTGACGGGACCGGGACCGCTGACGGGACTGTTACGGGACGGGACCACTGACGAGTACAAGTAACGTGAAGCCGACCTGGACCTCTGACGGGACCGCTGACGGGACCGAGACCGCCACGGACGGCGGACCGGTCCCGTCGGCGGTCTGGGTCGGCTTCACGTTACTTTGTTGTGTAGCAACGGAGGACTGAATAATGTACCGGGACCACCGACGAGTACAACGTGAAGCCGACGGGACCGCCGGTCCGGCAGCAAACATCGTAAAGTAAAAAAATAAATGTTACGCAACAACGATGTTAATCCATGAAAAAAATCTCAAACAAACACAATTAAATGGTTTCGTAACATTTATATCTTTAAGATATACAAAGATACTTACGTTTGTAGCTAGCTTCTGGATAGCCCTTACTTCCAAGGGTGGTGTCGGAAAATCTCAATTTTGAGGGCGATACAGCCCTTAAACTCGTCCCTCAACTTGATGTCCCTTAGAATTGGGACACCACTTGCCCTTAGCGTGAACGCGCATTTTTGAGATTGAGGGTTGAGATTGAGGGTTAAGGGAGGAATTGGAATTCACCCTTAGACCAATACTCCTCAGTGACTTTCGTTTAGTTGTGGGGTGCCACAAGGCTCTGTATTGGGCCCCATTTGTTTTTTATTAGGCAACAGAGAGGCAACAAACTACCAGCCGTTCTTGGACACACATTCTCCTGTGCAATTATGAACAGAGACAAACCTCCACCTCTTTTCTCTCCTTCCTTCAGCTAAATCCATAGTTAATAAGGAGCACCTCATAAATGTAACTTTGCTCCATTGATCCTGTAGTTTTTTGTGCTGTTTTGCACCCTTATTTCTTCTTTTTTTTACTGTAAATTTTCAGGCCAGAGTTTCCAGAGCTACAAACTGACCTGCAGTTCCATCCCAGCGTTTACCTCCACCTGTGTGTGTAGATGTCTTCGGGATATTAACTAACATGCTGATCTGCATTCTGATCCTCTGACCACCTCAGTGTTGCTGCCTACATCTGTTTATATAGTCATCGCTGTAGTTCATGGACTAACAATGTATCAGTACGAATATAAGTGCATGGAATTCTTAGTTCTAAAGTTAATGGATAATTATTATTTATATATTTTGTCTAATATAGTTAGCCAGGATGTATGTCCTCTCCTCTCTCTGTCCTGTCTCTCCTCTCTTTTTCTTTCTTTACCCGACTGGTCTTCATCAGGAAGGTCCCCCCATGTGATCCAGGTCCTGGTCGAGGTTTCTTCCTCTTAAAGTAGAGTTTTTCCTTGCCACTGTTTGGCTTAAAGGCTTTTTTTTTGCCACTATGTGAGTTTTTATTTACTTGCCATTTTCTTTGATTTAGATTTAATATGATAATTTTAGTTAATGATATTTGCTTGGGGGTCATGCTCTGGGTCTCTGTAAAGCACCTAGAGACAATTTGCATTGTAATAGACGCTATAGAAATAAAACTGAATTGAATTGAATTGAAAACCTCCCAACTTTTAAGAAAATCAAACTTACTTGGATACTTCAACCCTTTTGTATTATAAGAAAAATGCAACTGGTTCACTGGATTCTTATTTTCACCGAACTGCAAGGAATCTTGACTGTGCCTTAAAATCTGACTTCGTACTAGTTGAGATGAGCTTTTCTCATCTAAAATCATTCATGGGTAAAATAGGCAAACAGGCCAGGGCTCAAGACACATCCCTGAGGAACACCAGTGGCCAGGATGAAAGTGGAAAAAGTCAGTTTTCTCAGCCTGATGGTTAGCACAAGGACGTTGGGGGTGGATGAGGGTGTTAAAAGGCTGAAATGAAGTCCAAAAAGAACAGGAGAAGATATGTAGCATCTTCATGTCATCCACTCATGCAGTAGGTGGACTGGTCCTGATCCAGTGCGGCAGGGATGGAACGGTAATTTCTAAAAGCATTTGGTTATCAGTCAAGCGACTGCAACTGGGCCATACTTGACTTCTTTGCCTAGAAACGAGCACAACGGTTGTTGCTTTCAGACACATTGAGACAGTTGCATGTTTTGGAAAAAGGCTGAAAGCATGTACTAACTGGTCTGCACATGCCTGAAGTAACTGCCCCAACACATCATCTGGAGCAGCTGGCTTTTTTTGTTTTGATACCACAGAGCCTTCCCAACCTCAACTATGTCAAGAATCAGTCTGTGATGATGTGTCGGTAGTAACATCCGTCACCAAGGTGAGTCTGATCAGCAGGCTACAGCTTACAAATTCTGAGTGAATGTAAATGTTCAGGTGGCCTAAGTCAGATGGAAGTCTATCCACAGCCATTTTAACACTTCTTTTTCCTGATTTAACCACTTATCCATTTTTGTCTGCCAAATGTCAACTGCTGAATGATCAAACCATTTCCACTGTATAAAAAAATGGAGGGTAGTTATTTGTAAACCATTTAAAGGGGCCAGGTCAGATCTGTTACACTTAGCCACTTTAGCTCTGGGTGTTGAGTTAGCTTTGGCTAGCTCAACACCCAGGAGAATAATTAATGCTACAAATCTGTCTAAACATCCTCGTTTCAAACGTTGCTACCGAAACAACATCCGAACGAGTGCTGCCAGAGCTGAAACGAGGACCAGCAGAGCTCTGCTTCAGCCCGCTGGTTGGTAAACTGGGTTTACCAACCAGACTGGAAGGGTCCTGAAATGATCCGCCGGGGCTCATTGACTCCTTTGGCCAAGCTGAACTGGAGGAGCTGCCGGCGGACCTCCACAGTGGGACCTCCTGTTTTAAATATTGTTTAAGTATATATATGTTAAGTATATTTTCCATGCAGTCCTAAATCAGATATGTTATCTCATGTTTTCTACGTGTGAACTGTCAGGTCGCATTTCATCCATCTATGACGTCTGTTATGCGACTATTATCCACATTGGCGAGAATGTTTTTCCTTTTATTTGTTTATTTTTGCTCTTTTTTCTCAGGCTTATTATAATTTGTTTCTGAATTTGTCGGCTCCCACAACCCAACATCATACAGGTTCAGTGCCGCTGCATAACTTTCGTACGCGGGTCACTTCAACACCAGTTCACGCCAGTCTGGTCTACTGCAGGCCGCAATTAAAATGCTAATGAGAACAACTACAACTGAGCATCAAGACTTGCAGTGTGAACGTCACCTAACTAAGAAAACCGAAGCATATTTCTGAACCAGGCTACATTTCAGTCAGTAGAAACTGACTCAACCTTTGGTTTCAGCCACTAGTGGTCAGACAAGGAACTGCAATAAAAACTGTTTCCTTATTGGCTGAAACTGAGAAGCAGGACGTTTGGATCAGACCCAAGAAAAAATAAAAGTCTGAATCTTATGTAGTTTTTCTTAATTTTAATTTGAGGAGACAATATTAGAAACTGCAGAAGACGTTTTCCCCAAATTGTGAATTGTCTGAATAATTTGTTGAACATGTTTACCCATGTTTTACACATTTTATTTTTAAATATGTCCATTATATTCAAGTGAAGAATCATAACTGGATGATTTGATGTTTGTTTATTTTCTTAATAAAACCAGTTATTTTTCAGTTAGCTGGGAAACATTTGTAGAAAAAACACTGTGAATACAGAGTCTAAAGATATTAAACATAAACTTGTATAACGTCATATAAGCATCAGTGCGTCAGTCCTTCTTCCATTAACTCCCACTCTGAGTTGGCGTTGACGCCCATCGGCTGCATCAGTTATCCTGTAATATCATTTATATCAGCTGAGGCTAAAATCCAAAACGCTGTGTGAACATCCTGTCAACTGTCGTGTAATTCCAACATCGTAAATCAGGCTTTATTCAAAACCACCAATGACGCATAAAACGTGAGAAAAAGGTAAGAAAATGGCGCCTCTCGCCCTGCTGTTATTTTTTTTTTTCTCTCTTCTTCTTCTGCTTCGAGACTCTGGAAATGAACTTTCCAGGTGCGCTGAGTCGATCCAGGTCTCCTTAAAACTGCACATTCGGCCCGGTTCCCTGAAGGCTCCTTAAAAACAAGTGTTTTCTTTGGTCATTCAGACATAAAAATAAAAAAAAACAAAAACAAAAAAAATGCAATAAATAAAAATTTAACAAAACCAACAGCTTTTCCAGGTGCATTGAGTCGTTCTCAAGGATCAACAACTGGAGCTGTTTCAGAAATATGTTCCATCATAAACGGTAAAGTCCATAAAACGCGGTGATGTCACCGAAACCGAGACGGAGAGCTCGGCGCACGTGACCTGACAAAATGCCCGAAGATGAACCTGCACCTGTGCAACAGCAGCGTCTAAATGCATAAAAAATCTTCAGGTCGTTGCTCTCTTTTGACGATTTTTGAGTCCGACGACTGCGTAGCATCTGGGCGACAGCAGCGGGTCGAACAGCTGAACCAGAGCAGAAAACCACACGTCCTCCTGCAGCACCAGAAAAAAACAAAAAGTGAAAAACAATCTTTACATTTTACACACCAGAGAAAGTCATGCAGGCATCAAAGACAGCATGAAACTCGTCACCTTGTCAATTTCCATTTTGTTATATAGAGAAACGTTTGCATTTTACAGCACAGTCCAAAAAAATGTCTGGATGGGCGAACTTTATGGAAAAAAAATATATATATCACGGAAATATTGGAAGGGATTTGCATATTTTTCACTCTTAAGTATGTAACATTGTAAAGATTTAAGGAAAGTCAAATAATTTCAGTGCACAGAGGGGAAGAGTGCAAACCAAAGCAATAAAAAGAAGCCTTCAGAGACAGCATCAACGTCTCTGGACTCGGAGGCGTCTGGGACGGACGTCCTGCGGTGAAAATGTGTCCTGCGGTCAATCGAATCGACATTCGAGATATTTTTTTTTTAAGAAAAAGTGCAGCGGTGGGCTCTACTCAAAGACAAGAAGTGCCATTCAAGTCTCCTTGAATGAACACCTGGCTCCAGAGTTGAGTCGGTGCACGATGTCACTGGGGAGCACGAGCTGTGTAGCTGCAATTTGATTGGCTGACGCTCGCGCCAAAGCGTACACAAGCAACACAACCACCACAGAACCCACATTAGAGGTTCACCAAATACCGCGGAAGACGACGCATGAGGCCTTTTCCGGTACAGTGATCCCTTATTTTTCGTGATTATTGGGGACCGGCGCCCCCCCGAGCCTAAATAATGTGCTTAAAATATGTTTTAAGACCGCAAAAAGCTAGCAAGGCACTGCAGCGAAACAAGACAAAGGCTCAACTGTGGTCTTTCTGTTACCTTCACAGCCTCTGGTCTCTGAACCGTAGTAAACAAACCGCTCTTTCATCTAACCTCGTTTTCATTCTACCGTCCCACGACACACACACTACATTACCCATAAGGCCACACCATTACCCATAAGGCCACCTTCTTAAAGGGGCCAGGCTGCCTCACAACATTTCTTCACTGCGAGAGAACGCGCACAACATCCTGTGATGTTTCCACAATTTTTGATTCTTGATTTTTTTTTTTTTATATTATATATTTCTGAAAAAAATCCGCGAATAACTAAAACCGCAGGACTTAAAGCGTGAATTGGCGAGAGATCACTGTATTTTCTTTGGGCTAGTGGCTTCCGCTAGTAATTCCAGGCAAAGCAGATGGGATCACCACTAGCATAGCCGTCAGTGATTATCTTAGCCTGGAATTTCTTGCAAGGTTCAAACCGAATCAGTTCCCTCCATCTTCTCTGCCCAGAGAGATGTTTAGCGACTTAGTCATGAAGGGATAGATGTGTAGCTTCTTTGCTTTAGATCTGTGGGAGGCACTGCGGTTATTTTAAAAGTAGAAAGTGGCAAATGAATGATCTGGATCATTTGTTTTGGTCTGTTGCTTTATCGTGTTTGCAAAAAGCCCCAAATGCAACGTGTTACCACTGGTGCTGCCACCGAGTGGATAAAAACAGCAGCGCTTTTGCGGTCAGGGTCTATCCCAATCTGACCATACTGTTCTGGAAGAATGAGGACACAAACGAATAGATAAAAAGAAAATCTTGTATGTTGTGAGAAGGAAGGGTGACATTACAAACTGGTAGAAGCTTTCTGGTTTAAGTTTTCCAGCCTGAATCGCTGTAATGTATGGAGCCCCGTTTGGGTCATAATTCAATGAATAAATTAGTCTATTATTATGAAATACAGGCGTTTATTATTATTAAATATTTCCCATTATTATGATAATGGTTTCATTTTTCACAAGAATGAGCTTTTACATAATAATGGCTTCGTTTTTTCATAAGAATGATTTGTGTGTCAATCACAGCAGAGAGGGCGGAGCCATTTATGTGATTGGCTGCTCTTTCAGGCATAAGTAACAAAACAGTGAATATCGATAGTGGGCGAGAGGTGCAATGTATATACTCCAGGCCAGTAGGTGGCAGAATGCACCTCAGTTTACGGTTAAAAGTTGACATCGACTAAGAAACGTCAAGGTTTCCCGTAGCTCAGTCCAAGCTGCCATAGCTACAATCGGACTAGGAGCGCACCTTGATGACACCACGGCCCGCTGCTAACGGGACCTCACGGTCAAAACTAGTCGATATCAGAGCGTAGAATGGAGAAGGATCAGCCAATGAGCGTGCAGGTCAACCACTGGTCCCGCCCACTGGCAAAATGTCATTATTATGTAAAAGCTCATTCTTATGAAAAAGGAAGCCATTATGTAAAAACTCATTTTTAGATAAAAAAAAGCCATTCTGAAATAAACTATTATGCATTAAACTAAGATTAAATATTAATAAAAATATATTTCATAATAATTACATTATTTTTTCATAATAATGGGAAATATTTAATAATAATAAACATGTATTTTATAATAATGGCAAACATGTATTTCATAATAATAAACGCCTGTATTTCATAATAATAGACTCATTTATTCATTGAATTATGACCCAAATGGGGTTCCATAGTAACGGACGTCGATTCCAGTTGCAATAAGACATGAAATGCATGAAATATCTTGGGTTCATCTCTGCAGTTACTTTATTTATTTATTTCTGAATTCTTCATACAGTTCCAACTTTTTCTGCTTTCTGTTGTAGTAAAAGAAAACACACGGATATAAATCTTGCATTTCCTCCAAGCTTGGCTTTGTTGTCCCTGCAAAAAAGATCTTAGATTCTGCAAAACGTTTCCCTGTTTAATTTCAGGAAAGGGAAAGTGAGCGAAGGGTTTTCCCCTGACAGACTCTTGTTCGTATGCAAAACAGGTTTGTCTTGTTTTCCTTCCCGCAACTGTTTAATTTCCCGTCGACGGCCAAAGCACATGCGAACATCCGCACCTGGTCTGTGTGCGTTCGTACGATTGAGGCTGAACGTGCCTGAGCGCACTTATCGTCAGATGGATCGCATTAGAGCCCATCCATCATCTCCTCCTTCCTCCAGGGAGAGCTCTCCGACCCGCCGACGTTACGCCGTTTGATTGCAGAACCCCAATAAGGAAGTCCGTCCAACGCGCAATCACACGTAATCATGACTTCAAAGCCCGCGGACCGCGCGCACCTCATCACAGCGACTCCGAGCGAAGATTAGCGTGTTGCGTTTGGCTGCAGAACCAGAGGGCCGCAGATTGCAGGCTGGATCCAATTTGGCCGACACCTACGTTGGTGTCGGCGGAGCAGATCTCGGCTGACATTTCATGTGTTCACGTTCATCATCTGGAGAGCAGAAATCAAAATCCCAATCCGGCAGCTGTGCAGACCGACCACGAGGACGAGTCCAAGAAGAGGTTTGGGCCAACAGACTGCACGGCTGGAGTTCTGCTGCGTCGTCGGGCGGATCCACTCAAAGTCAAAAAGGGACTTTAAAATTTAAACGTTATTTCCGTTACATCGATGTGAGTGTTGTGGGTCGTCAGCTGAGTTAAGTTTGGTCTGTTCACACCCTGTCAACGTTTCTGAGGGAATGAAGGATGACTTAAACGCCAAAAGACGCTCCGAATCCTTAATATTCTCCAGAACATCCGACCTCTTTCCTTCCTTTACCGGGGTGGTCTTCAGCAGGAAGGATGATCCAGGTCCTGCTCAAGGTTTCTTCCCCCTTAAAGGGGAGTTTTTCCTTGCTGCTGCTTGGATTAAAGGTTTTCCTCCCACTAGGGGAGTTTCTTACTTGCCATTGTTTAGTTACTTAATAGTTAATAATATTTGCTTGGAGGTCATGATCTGGGTCTCTGAAAAGCACCAAGAGACAACTTGTATTGTAATGGATGCTATACAAATAAAGTTTAATTGAATTCAAAATTAAAGTCAGGGGATGGAGGGATTTTTTCAGTTTGGTGCGACAGTTGGTGCAACATTTGACACTAGAAGTTGTTGCTATCAATTGTGCCGTAGTGGGCGGAGTCAGTTACCCTCCAACTGGAAGGTCGCTGGTCCGATCCCCGTCACAACCAAACTTTATTGGACTCATCTGCTCGTGGTGTCGGCACCGGGTCTAGACCGAGGGAAGACCTACGCCAAATCAACGGCCTCATTCATGAAACCAGAGCAGCATGAAATGAAGACGTTCCAGCATCCGTGAAACTATTAGTAGTTCCAAAGTGGGAAAGTTACAAAACACACCTACATTTACTCCAAGGTAAGTTCACTTTGTTTATTAGATGATTGATTTAACCACCGTTTAGTAAAAGTAATAATATGATTCAACAGCAGGGAGGGTGATGAGTTCTCCGTTAGCATTAGTATTAGTTCTGGTCCATAGGTCGATGACTTCTCCACTATGGACCAGAGCTTCGCTAGCCACCTATTAGCCTGCCTCGTTGTCTACAAATATATATGGCCCTGGATATTTATTTTGTTAGGTATAAGGTGAGGCTTGAGATGTTAACGTCACTTTAATAATTATATTAGTACAATGCTGCGACTGTCTGATGTTAACATAGCTCTGGTGTGGGACAGACCTATGGACCAGAGCTAATGCTAACAGAGAACTCATCACCCTCCCTGCTGCTAAATCATATTATTACTTTTACTAAACGGTGGTTAAATCAATCATCTAATGAAAACAAAGTAAACTTACCTTGGAGTAAATGTAGGTGTGTTTTGTACACTTTCAGACACACAACGTTCAGTTTGCTTGTGTGGACGGATTATCAATTAACCCACCATGCGTTTTTTGGATCTGTGGGAAAGGGAATAAAAATGTCCCTCCAAACGTTCTGGATACCTCGAGTCACTGTTGCAGGTCCCCAGCAGCAATATTTCACCATGGAGTTATTATAGTATAATGATGATACACATCGGAAAAATAGCGAATTAACACAGTCCTTAACGCAGGAGCAGAAAGTTTGTCCAACCTAGCAACAGTAACTAGGGAGGGGGTGGTGCTTACCGAAAGATCAATTAAGCTGTTGGCAACATTAGAAAAATATCTCCTCCGTGTGGAAAAAAACCACAGTTCATCATATTTTCACGAAACTTGAACCCTCGGACTGTTCCGTCACCGTTAATATAAGAGACCTGTTGACTTGACGAGTGACTTTACCTGTTCTTTCAGGTAGCAGAGACGATCGAGGAGAATCAGACCTTCAATGCATGGAGCAAGGGTGACCTTCAGCTGCAGAGGGGATCGAATAAAGGAAGAACTTGCATTTATTTAAAGGAATCTGTATCTGATACCACAGTGACCATCTATCTGGTACAAACTGCTGTTGCAAGAGAACGTCCTGTTCTAAAACTGCATGCCATGAACCCCCTGTGACTCGTGTCCGCCCAGTAGCAATCCCTAAAAAAAATGGCATTTTACTGGCTTCATGTCAAGAAAGAAAATTTGTATGCTGGCTGACACTATAATTAGTGGCCTCGGAAGAAACCAGAGGCTGCTTTTCTTCCCGCTCTGCGTGATCACGCTCACATCATTTCCCCACAAACTACAGTGATCTCACTTAATGGTCTGCAGTTCGCTGGCGTTTCGCAGGAACCAAAACATTTTTTTACCCAAAACCTGCCCAGGTGGTTGCAGTGGAAGTTGTGTTGAGTGTAAGATCAGGATCAAAAATGAATTAGGCAGGGAAAGTTTCACGGAAGAACACGGGGTTCGACTTGCCATGTTGAAGGCGTGCATCTCGTCCATTCTCACTCTGTACGTGTCATGGTAGACCTGGATGTCGCCGTCGGAAAGCTGGAGGGCGAGAGTGAGATGCGTGAGCCAAACGATGAGGGCATGGAAGGAGCATCAAAGAGGAGAGAAACCGAGAACGATTTGAAAATGGTCTGAAGTTTTAGAGACTGTTAGAAACAGAAGACAGGACTGAGTCACGTTCTCATCGTTGCCCAGATGGAAACGACTCCACACGAAGGAGCCTGGTGACATCACCAGCAGGGTGGGGGGTTGGAGGGGGCAGGTGCTCAACCCAAGATAAAAGAGCACACTAGGGCTGTAGCTACACTAATAACGCGATACGATACGATACACGATATTTGGCTCACGATACGAAATATATCGATATTCATCTTACAATACATTTACATCATTTTCCGAAAGATTTTAAAGGGACAAAGTGATTTTGGTGACATCTTGTGAGAGTTCCAATGACTTTGTTTGAATTAATTGAACTGAAAGCATCAATTACACATTATATGGCTGACAGGCAGCTTGCTAATGCTGGACAAAATTAATAAAAGATGTGTTGAGAAAAATAGTTTCATTTATTTAAACAGTGCAAATTGTTGCTTGCAAGCTTTTAAAGGTGGGACACGGGGGTTTTGGAAGAAGCTTAGAATATCGATACCCGCGGCTGAAAAATCGATACTCTCTGGGGAAATAAAATATCGATATATATCATGGAATCGATAAAATCACTCAGCCCTATGAGCACAAGCAGCAACACTGATTTATACCATAATATCATTTATATAATGGTGGCTGCTGCAAGAGCTCAAATTTCACAAAATTCCAACTTTTTGACAAAAAAGCCACAAAATTTACTAAATACAAGACTTTTTTGTTCTAAAAAGCAAGATTTAGCCATAAAATCTCAAATTTCACAAAATCGCAACTCTTTGACATAAAAGCCACAAAATTTACTAAATACGAGATTTTTTTGTTCTAAAATGCAAAGATTTGGCCACAAAATCTCAAATTTCACAAAATCGCAAGTTTTGTCATGAGATCACAACTATGCATCATAAAATTGTCGTACACTTGTAACTTTTGTCCTAAAATTAAGAACTTTTGATGTAAAATCATATTTTGCAAAATTCTGGTTTCTTAATGAAAGTTTCACAAGAGTTTCACAAAATCAAAAAATTAAATTAAGTCTTAATGTCTACTATGAACTTTCTTACATCTTCTGTCCAAAAATCAATTTTTAGTTTAAAATTGCAAATTTTGCAAAATCACAACTTTTTGACATGAAATGACAACTTTATGTCCTAAAATCACAAATTAAATCTTTTTTTTAATGTTGCAGCTTTTTTGCAAAAAAGCTAATTTTTGTCATAAAATCTCAAATTTCAAAGACATCAAACCACAACTTTTTTTTTCTGACTGTTGTAGCAACAAATTTTGTCATAAAATCTCAAATTTCTCGAAATTGAGACTTTGTAATGTAAAATGCCGAATTCTGTTTAACTGCAACTTTATGTCCTGTAATCAGAGCATTCATTTGTGAAAAATCACGAATTCTGCAAAGTAGCATTTTCTTTTTAAAGTTGCAACTTGAAATAAATGTTGACTTTCAGGAATCACACATTTCTTTATATAAATTAAGTTGATGTTTGAAAATCACAAAGTTTTGATTTAAAACTGTGAATGTCACAAAATCACAACTTTTTGACATCAAATCACAAAATTGACATCAAATCATAAAATTAAGTTTCATTTTTGATTTTTTTTAAAAAGGCAGCTTGTCACCGTGCAGCCCAACCCTAAACCTTGTCAAGTCAGAGGGCGGAGCCTAGCGCCATCTGGAGTCTACCTGTGCATTTGCCTGATCATGAACATCCAGTCATGTGCAACTGTTAGTTTTCCCACCATTTCTTTTTTTTTGCTTCTGTAAATGAGGCGCTAGCTCGTCCACCTGAGCCGTCCTGTTGTAATGTTGTTCATCTGAGGTTGTACTTGCCAAATAGTGAGACCCTCTATAATCAGATGATTTTAAATAAACAAAAAGGTTCAAACAGAGGAGCTAACATGACTGTAAATGAACATCTAATGTAGATTTGGTGCTAAAGATGCAAAAGGAGACATGGCATGTTATTAAACTTCCTCTTCCACGTTTCCAACAGCTCGTTTCTGGAAGACATAAGAGGACTGAAATATCCTGCTCCTGACCTCCGAGTCGTCCAGATCCAGCCTGCGCAGAGCTCGGCGAACGTAGTCCACGAACGACCGGGCCTTGGAGTAAACGTTCCCCGACTCGCTTTTCACTGCGGATCAAACACACGTTGACTGTCAGTTTCAGTTGAAATAAACAGCCTGTCACTCTTTTAGTTTTTTTCTTTAAATCACACCCCAGCAAACAAACACCTCTGAAATAACTCAGAGATGATGAATAGATTCTGACTGGAGAAACCTTAAGAAAAGCCCACACCAGTCATCAGACTGAGCGTCGGGCGGGAGGCGTCTCACGGTGTCTTTAAGGAATCTTTGGTCACAACTGGAGTCCAAACATTTGATAAGAGCTGAACTGAGGTCTGCTGCACTTCCCTCTATTGTTCGGGAAGAGAAGAGCCCAGACTGGCTGCAAATTTAATTATTTAGAGAATAAACTAACAGTTACTTATTGTGCTTCCAAACTTTGCTTTAATTCGTACAAGTTATTCAACCTTGAATCACTTTCTGGGCAGCTGCGTCAGAGGAAGCATCACCTGGTTTGAGACAGGAAGTTCGTCAGTTCCACAAATGTCAAATAACTGATGAAGCTCCTTAAACTGGACTGAAGAGGACACGTGATTTGGGTGACATCCAGAGAAGCCGCAACGGGGTAGGCATACTAGGCAATTACCTAGGGCCCCGAGCTGGAAGGGGCCCCAGGACAGCGGTGACATTGGTCCTTTTGTCAATGACAAAATGACTGAACTGCTTTAGACACTGCAACGACGATATGTTGAAAACCCCCTTGCATAGGGCCCCCCACTAGCTGTCACTGCCTCGTGTGTTAAGGGACCCCCGAGACACGGCCAATTTCGATCCATATTAATGACACAACCTGAAACCTCCATAGACACTGCAGCGACATGTTTGGAACTCCCCTAATGGGGCCCCAACTGTCCGTGGCCGGCTTTCTGCGGTGCTTCAAACTCGATACAAGAAAAATGAAGCGACCATATCCACCAGGACACGCAAAAAGAAAAAAAAAACAAGAAGATGAAGAAAAAATAAAATGGGAAAGTGGTAAGTTCAAAGATGTATAAGCTGACATTATTAAAAAAAAAAGTTGTCCCAATCTGTAGTCTCAGGAAGCACAACTGCACATGTTACTGCACCTTAGCTTGGCTTATTTAAACAGTAATTAACAGTAAGCTAACCAGTTTGTGTTTGTTATGTTATATTGTATTTTAAGTGTTCTTACATTATTGTGCACTTCTGTTATTTAAAATAAAAGATTTTTGGATTGATTGATTTTCTTGGTGTTTTTGGGCCGGGAGGGCCCCCATCCTCACTCTTGCCTAGGGCCCCCAAGGTGACTAGAAACGGCCCTGGTGACATCACAGATCCAGATCAGAGCAGGATCATCCAGACTTTTATCTCCTCTCAGGTTCCCTTCATGCTGCGTTCGATGTTCCCAGGAGGGGCAGGGGATGTCAAACTCCAGTCCTGTAGGGACACTGTCCTGCAAGTCCTGGTTAATTTTTGTCATGATCGGGGCTCCGGCACGTTCTGCTGCGCTCGTGTGTTGTGTTTACGGTTCTAACAGACCGCCGTGACCGGCCGCGGTCGGTCTGGAGGGATCTGACGTCGCCACTGAAACCAAGTCGGAAACAGGAAGTCCTGCCAGTGCAGCAGGACCACAGCTCCGTGTACTGGGAGGTGACATCATTGTAGGGGTGAGTATTGGCAAGGACCTCGCAATACGATATGTATCATGATACTTGGGTTACGATACAATATTATCATGATATCGCGATATCACGATATATTGCGATATTCTACCCAGTTAATATCAAAATTAACAGTAGAGATGAAAAATCAAGTTGCTGTATATGTTCATCAGATTGAGTCAAAACTATTTGCTTCAAAACAACCTATTTATTGTTTATTATTAGTGTTTTTGCACAGTAATAAGTAACCATTAGTAACCAATAAAAAATCAATATTAGGAGCTGAAAAATCGATATTATATTGGGTGGCCGAAAATCACGATATGTTGCCAAATCGATTTTTTTTCATACCCCTACGTCGTTGTAGCTTTAGAAAATTTGTTTCAAGAAATGTTTGACTGAAATAATCGAGATCATGTGACTGTACACATGGAGAACGTTAGGACCTCAGCAGCAACGCTGCTAACGAGTTGGTTGATTATCTGGATGAGAGGAATAAGATCTCAGTCCAGTCTTCACAGATGTAGAGTGAATTCCTCCCTTAACCCTCAATCTCAAAAATGCACGCTCCCGCTAAGTGCCAGTGTTGTCCCGATTCTAAGAACGTCAAATTGAGGGACAAGTTTGAGGGCTGTATCGCCCTCAGTATTGAGATTTTCTGGCACCACCGTTGGTAGTAAGGGCTACCCAGAAGGCATTGGGTAATTTAGCCAAGACATCTTCGAAAAGGATGGCGACAAAAAAAGCTAGCTACAAATGTAAGTATCTTTGTAGTTCTTAAAGATATAAATGTTACGAAACCATCTTATTGTCTTTGTTTGAGACTTTTTTCATGGATTAACATCATTGTTGCGTAACATTCATTTTTTTACTTAATGATGTTTGCTGCTGGACCGGCGGTCCCGGCCGGCTTCACATTACTTGTATACCTTGTTGTGTAGCGACAGAGGACTGAATAATGTATCCTCTATTGCAGTGATTCCCCAAAGTGTGGGCCACGGCCCCCTGGTGGGCCGTCGTGGTACTACAGGTGGGCCATGAGAGGTCATTAAAATTAAACAAATGTGTTTAATATCCTTGATCTTTTTAAAATATGTTTTTAATTACTGTAAAATATGCATGACATGATTAAAAAACATTAAGACATAATAAAATAAACCGGTAAGTGTTATTCTACTGTCATTTTAACTTAATATGACAAGTGTCACCTTATTTGTTGACCCCTTACATTAATATCGGATCATGGTTCCTGGTCCTGTATGTTGATCACAGGTGTGATTAAAGGTTTCGGTGGGCCACGGAGATTTTTCACATTTCAAATTGGGCCTTGGTATTCTGAAGTTTGGGAATGGCTGATCTATTGTGTTATTTGCTAATATTATTTGGAGAATATACAGCGCTCTTTTCAACATTATCCCCGTGTCATTTCAGGGAATACAGAGACAACACGGCTCTGATACATTTCAGTCTGAAGACATAACTACACTCGAGGGGTGTCCCATTTCTAAGTCACAAGATAACCCTGACACTTACTTTCGAGGGTTAAGATTGAGGGCCAAAAATTGAGAGTTAAGGGCGAGGGTTGAGACTGAGGGTTAGGGGAGGAATTGAAATTCACCTGTAACTTCAGGTGTAACTTCAGGGTGTCTAAACGACTGACTAGCAACCTTTGTTTCCAGCCGAGACTTCATTTTAGCTCTGCAGCTGGGAGCCGACCAAAGACGGGCCCTGAACGAGCACATGTGGCTTTTGTTTGCAAGTCCCGGTTCATTTGAAACCCAAACAAGCCAGAAACAAAACTTCTCCTTTCTGCCTGAGAGTAAAGAAAAACAAGGCCTCTGGAAAGCTCAGCGCCCGCTCTGCCCTGCGTCGCCCTCACAGATGGAAACGCCGCGCCTTTACCTTTTATGCGAGCTGTAGCGGTCCCTCAGGATAACGTGGAGGACCGCTCTGTAGAACAGCGACTCCATCTGAATCTGCAGGGGGAAAAAAAACCAAATTAAAACGCTGTTCGCTTCATGCAGCCTGCGCAGAAACCGCTTGATGAATATTTCTGACACTTTCCGAGCTCGATGCAACACTCGCGAGCAATCAAGCCTGTTTTTCTGGATCCAGACCTCCGTTCTAACAAGTGATCAATCTTTCCGTGATTGCATTAATATTTATAAACATTCCATATTAATGTCGGCGGGGATTGTGTATCAGCGTTGGCCCGCTGCCTCCCAGCTCAACATTTCAAATAAATACTCCAACGACGGCAGAATTAACGTGCTGATTGCGTGAAGGCGTGCGGGAGATGTGCGGCGGCTCGTGTTTGAGGTGCGAGCGTCGCTGCTGATCAGGTGATAGGGGATGAATATTCGTCCATGACTCACCCCCTGGCCGAGTGCAACTCTCTCCAGCGCCTGTTGGGAAGAAGAAAGAGGACAAACTCTTAGGAGAAGAGTTTCCTGGAAAATAAATATGCTGCAGATGCAAAAAATAAAAAAGAAGTTCCAAGGAGGAACCACAATATGACTTAATAAACGTCTGACTGGTGTTGCATCATCAGACACCGTCACATCAGAGTTTCATAAATGCTCCAGTTACACTCATTCAGGTTTGGTCCTCGTCAGATTTCTCCTCCATCCACCGCAGAGACTAAACCTGACCTCCCACTAAACCGCCCAGTAAACTTCCAGCAGCGTAACAGGATAATCTTCCCAATTAGTTTCATATGTGGTGGTGATGGCGTCTTGGCAGTGTGATATAAGAAAGACTTCGTTTTAGTTTAATTAAGGAGCTTGTTCTCAATATGAGACTATTCTACGTCTAAGTCCTCTTGTCTCTGCAAATGACAGATAAAAGTCGAGCTGTAATGTTCCCGCTTCTGGAGCTGCAGCTGTTTCTCTACTGTCGCTCGCCTCCGTTAACATCTGTGCTGTACATACAGTGCCTATAGAAAATCATCATACCCCTCTGAAATTGTTACTTTATTTGTCATATAACCTGAAATCATAACCCATTAAAAAAAAACTTTTTCCAGCTTTATTTTACAAATTTAGCCTTACAACATCAAACTAATGAAAAAAACTGAGACAGTTCTGAAAATTTATAAAAAATGAAAAACTAAAATAACAGGGTTGGAAAAGTCATCAGTCCCCTGATTTAATACTTCGTAGAGCCACCTTTTGCTTTAATTACAGCCATCAATCTCTTTGGATATGTCTCTACCAGCTTTGCACACCTAGATTGGGGAATATTTGCCCATTCTTCCTTGCAGAATTGTCAAGTTCAGTCAGATTCCGTGGTGAGCGGCGATGGACTGCTCTCTCAAGTCCATCCACAGATTTCTATTGGATTTAAGTCAGGGCTCTGACTTGGCCACTCAAGGACATTCACCTTCCTATCCTTAAGCCACTGCATTGTTCTTTTAGCGGTATGTTTAGGATCGTTGTCATGTTGGAAGGTGAATGACCTGCCCATCTTCAGCTGTCTAGCAGAGGGACGCAGGTTTTCCTCAAGAATTTGGGTGTACTTGGCAGCATCCATTTTCCCTTCAATCCTGACCAATTGCCCAGTCCCAGCTGAAGAGAAACCAGCCCCAAACATAATGTTGCCACCACCCATGCTTCACAGTAGGTATGGTGTGTTTTGGATGGTGTGCTGTGTTTGGTTTTTCGCCAAACATAGCGCTTCGAGTTCAGTCCAAAAAGTTCAATCTTGGTCTCATCTGACCATAAAATCTTTTTCCACATGGCAGCAGAATCATCCAGGTTGTGTTTTTGCGTAGCACAAACGAGCCTGAGTGTGGGACTTTTTCAGAAAAGGCTTCTTTCTTGCCCACCTGCCATACAGACCAGCTTTGTGTAAAACTTGTGAGATTGTTGTCACATGCACAGACAGACCAGTCCCAGCCATAAAGACTTGTAAGTCCTTCAAAGTTGCCTTTGGCCTCTTGGTAGCTTCTCTGATCATTTTCCTCCTGGCTCGGTTCATCCAGTTTGGATGGACGGCCTGATCTAGGCAGGTGTTGGTGGTGCCATAACGCTTTCCACGTCTTAATGATGCTCTGAATGGTACTCAGAGGGATAGCTAAAGCCTTTGAAATCTTTTTTGTAGCCTTCACCTAACTTGTGCCTTTCACAACTTTATCACGGAGGTCTTTTGAAAGCACTTTTCCAACCATGGTGAGTTCTTTGCAGTACCATGCACTACTAGTAGTGGAATCGTCAAGAAACAGCTGGTTTTATCCTGAAGTCATCAAAACTAGGATAATTGATGCCAGGTGGGGGGCAATTAGCCTGATGTTTTGATCTGAAGGTTGATTGGTAGCACCTGAGCAACTTTATAATGGTATACTCTAAGGGGCTGATCACTTAACCAAACCAGGTATTTCACTAATTATTTTTTAATAATTGTCCAAAATGCTTCAAAATTTTTTTTTCACTTTGATGAGGAGGGTTATATTGTGTACATACAGCTCAAATATGTTAGATTGAATTTATTTTAATTTCCAGGGTGTAATGTGACTAAAGGTAAAGATTTTGCCAGGGTATGATGACTTTCTATAGGCACTGTGTATATATATATATATATATATATATATATATATATATATATATATATATATATATATATATATATATATATATATATATATATATATATATATATACACTAGGTCTGGGCAACGATTAAAATTTTTTAATCGCGATTAATCGCATGATTTTCCTAATTAATCACGATTAATCGCATTGTATACGATCAAATAATGAATTCAAAAGTAGTGTAAAGGTCACTTTTATTTAAATGTTCTGCTGCCATATGAACTAAAGTGCCATAAAATTTGTTGTTCAAACACTTTTAACATCAGCACTTGTCAGTAACACATATTTAGTGTAAATATCATCTTAAAAATGTAAAATAAAATAAAGCTTATTGCCACTGCCAGGCCATTAATGTCATCCTGTTTTTTTATATAAAAATAAAAAAAAGTCTACTAACAAAATTCTGAGCCACAATCAGAACATTAAAACAGGTAATTTCTGAGGTTACAGCAGAAACTTTTAACGGGGAGTTCAACTTGTCAGTTGTTACAAATAACCTTGTTTCTGTTGAATCCTCCGTCTGGGAGAACTTTAAAATGAAAATGTCCAAGTTAAAGTTCAGTAACTTTATCAATCCGTAATTATCCGTGTATCTTTTGTTTTTTTTCCATTTTCAATTGTCAATCAAAAATTAAAAAAATTAAAAAGTTACTTTTTATTTTGTTTTTCGTTTTTTAATCTAACACAAAAACAACAACAACAAAAAAAGCCTGTTTTTTTATATTTCAATTTTAGCAAACAGGCCACGGGACTGAATTTGTTTTTAATATTTAATTTTTCGGTTTACGTGACCCTGAAATGTCTTTGTGCAGCAGTTCAGGTAGCATGGCGGCGCTGGAATCACATACTATAATATTTGCAATATTGTGGAAATCTGAATGAAAATTCAGCTCATATATAGATGAACCAAAGCCTCTCCAGCTCTGCGTCTGACATCAGTCTTTTTCTCCTCAGATCATGACGACCACAGAATCTTCTGACGCTCATTTCCGATCATTGCAGGACACCCATCTGCTGTTGAATAAGTCATTGATTAAACTACCATATTGGCCCAAATATAGGACGATATTTTATTCTAGAAGTCATATTCTCAAAAATGGGAGTCGTTTTATAATCAAGGACTAGACTTTCTGTTGTCATTACACATCTGTGCCACTAGATGGAGCCGCACTGCAGTAACCAGCTAGAGAACAGCAGGACAGTGAACACATGGAGCAGATCTGATGGAACATGGAGGAATGACGTGATCGTCTTGAACAAAGGGTTTTTAAAGTTTTTTTTTCTTCAAACAGAATTAATATTGCTACCTGAGTTGCTACCTGAACTGTAAAGTTCACGGATTTTTCCGTTCTCCATGTCTGTTTTAGCTTTTCCGCATGTTTACCTGCCGATTATCTTCCGGTTCTGCAGCAGCCAGTAACAGACATTTCAAAACAAAAGCATGTGAGCAACATGTGTTAACACGCGATAAAATAAATGTCGGCGTTAATAAATGAATGCGTTAACGCAATAATAATGCGTTAACTTGACCAGCCCTGATATATACATAATGATTATAGCAAAAATAGCAGTCTTATGTCAGAAAGTTGCCATTTTGCGAGAGACATGACGTTAAAAGAAACATTCATTCTGCCAAAGCTATGACTTTATGACAAAAAGTTTACTTTTTACAAAAAAAAGTATCAATATTGCAAAATTCTCAATTTCACAACAAATTTGGTGATTTTTGGACATAAAGTTCTTTAAGATTAAAAAGTTGTGATTTTGTGAAAGTGAACATTAAAAGTTACAGGAATAAGTTAAAAAGTTAAATTTTTGCTCAGTCTGTGATTTTAACAACAAATTGTTGTGATTATAACACAGTAAAGCTGCATTTATTTGTAATTTGTAATTTTGATTTGATTTTGATTTGACATCAAATGTTGTGACTGAAAGTTGAGATTTTATGACAAAGAAAATTTGCTTTTTAGAAAAAGGTTCCCACGATGCAAAAAATAAAAAAAAAAAATCACAATTTTACAACAAATTTGGGATTTTGGACATAAAGTTACTTTAGATTGAAGTTGTGATTTTATGAAAGTAAACATTAAAGTTAAAAACATTAAAAGAGTAAATTAAAAAAGGTTAAAAATTTTGCTCAATCCATGATTTTTACGACAAATTGTTGTGATTATAACACATAAAGGTGCATTTATATGTCATTTGTAATTTTGATTTGATTTTGATTTGACGTCAAATGTTGTGACTGAAATTTGAGATTTATGATGTTCCGATAAAAAAAAAAAAAAAAAAAAAAAAAAAAAACCCACAATTTTACAACAAATTTGTGATTTTTTTTTTATTTTAAGTCAATCAGTGGTCATTTAGCAAAGGCTGGTATTTTAAGATTTACAGCAAAAGTTAAAAAGTCCCAAAATTAGCAATTTCTCACTAAAAATTCTTGATTTTAGGACAGAAAGTTTCAATTATAAAAAATTTTGTAATTTTATAACAAAGTCAGAATTTTATGTCCAAAAGCTGCAAATTTGTGAATTTACAGCAAGACTTTGCTTTGACTTGAACTAAAATAAGTAGCACCAGTTATATTATATCATATTATATATTATGTTATATTTTCTTGGCTTGAGCAGCACTCTGTACTGACAACAACAAACTTTTTTCACCATTTTTTTTAACAAAAAAAATGAAGCCAAAAACAAATAAAGAAGTCATGTGATCAACACCACGTACCCCCATGAATCAGGAGCCTGTAGATTCACCTTCAGCATCAACAACTTTAATCGTCACGTTTCCTCTGTGACTAAAATGTGGTGCTCAGTTTTTTACCAAACACGGTGATGTTTGTTCCAGGAGTCTCGTGTCCAGATCCAGTTCTGTTAACCTCCGTCGTGCTTCTGTTTGGACCAAAGAGGTTCTCCTGGTGACCCCTCAGTCTTCCTCTAACTGCGCTGTCATTGAATCTAACCCTGAACATGCTCAGTGAGGCCTGTAGGGTTTCAGATGTAGCTCTTTTTTTTTTTTTTTTTAGGGAAGATTGACAGCTGTCTTGAAAGCTTTCCATTTGAGAATAATGCAGAATGCTGAACCTCCAGTTATCTGGAAATGATTTTTGTTCCCTCATTCAGGTTGATGTGCAGCAACAGTTGCTTCTCAAAGACCACTGCTTATGTCTTTGCCTCTCGGCATTGTGTTAACACACACCTGAATGCTCCAGACCAGCAAACTTCCAAAACATCTGCTTTTACAGTGGTGTGCACATCTGCTGACTGGCTGCAATCCAATCTAAGAAGCAGTCGGGGGGGTACTTAGGATCGCCCACAGTATTTTTTTTATTTCTCTCTTTTGGCTTCATTTTTGTTAACCAAGTAACGGTACAGTGAAAAGAGCTACGTGCCGACTGACGGGCCGTGACGCCCGTACTTCACCGCCGGCTTCGGGCTTTTTCGTTCCACAGACATCCCTGACACCGCACATTTTCTTCTGTCATCACACTCACCAAACATGCTGACATCCTGGCATTTCTGCCGCAGAACCAGGACCGGTTTCGGAGGTACTGACTCAGAGGGAAACCGCACGGGCTGTGCAAACACTCTGTGAGGGGAACACAAAGAGATAAACGACCCAGTTGAGCTTAGGAGTTGGGAATCGAGAACCCATTCCTGTAGAGAACCGGTTCCTGTAGAGAACTGGTTCCTGTAGATAACCAGTTATCTACAGGAACCAGTTCTCTACAGGAACCGGTTCCTGTAGATAACCGGTTCCTGTAGATAACCAGTTCTCTACAGGAACCGGTTCCTGTAGATAACCGGTTCCTGTAGATAACCAGTTCTCTACAGGAAACGGTTCCTGTAGAGAACTGGTTCCGTGTGTTTCAATTCCATGGAATTCTTTAGAGGAACCGGTTCCTGTAGATAACAGGAACTCTGTTCCTGTAGAGAATCGGTTCTCTACAGGAACCGGTTCTCTACAGGAGCTTAGGGTTGGGAATCTAGAGGAACCGGTTCTCTACAGGAACCAGTTCCTGTAGATAACCTGTTCCTGTAGAGAACCAGTTATCTACAGGAACTGGTTCCTGTAGAGAACCAGTTATCTACAGGAACTGGTTCCTGTAGAGAACCAGTTATCTACAGGAACTGGTTCCTGTAGATAACAGGAACTTTGTTCCTGTAGAGAACTGGTTCCTGTAGAGAACCGGTTCTCCTTTTTCCTCAAATTAGAATCGATAAGAGAATTGATAAAGAATTGAATCATTAAACAGTATCGATAATGGAATCGGAATCAGAAAAACCGTATCAATTCCCATCCCTAGTTGAGCTGATCGAGCGCTGCTCGAGATGTCTCCACCAGCGCAGTTCCCGCTCAAAAACCTGCCTGCTGCAGCTCGAAACTGCACGTTGCCTGTGGCGATCCAGAGAAGCAGGAAAAACATACACAGACACGCATGCCCGCCACAATTTTACTATTTTTGAAAACATGTAAGAAGGGGAGCCCTGCAGCTTCAACGCTGATAGATGCGAGTTACTTCTTCAGAAGAACAGCTCCTCTGAAAACTCCGCATAATGTTTTCGTCACATATAGATTTTTCCACAGCGCCGGCGGCTCTGTTCTTGGAAAGAGACGCAGCAGCTGAATTGAAATGGATAGCATTAAAATGCGCATTTGATTGATGGTCCAGGAAACGCCGATACTCCTGCTGTACATTAAAGCAGACTCCTGTTTTCACTGGCCTGACCGAGCGACCTGAAGCAACACGAGCGCGCGCTTGCAGCAATACCACAAGTGCAAATATTCACTCATTTAAGCTTGAAAAACAGAAAACTCACGGTTAAATCCAACTCATACTCCTGATACATACTCCTCTGTCAGGATTTATGATGGAAAAACTGCTGGATTCACTTGGAGCACGACTGCTTGCTTTGCAGCGATTGCAGGAACTCTGAACTAGTCAGTTAACCTTTTGCAGACTAAATTGCAGTAAAAAAAATCACGTTTTAGCCCAGGTTCTGTTTAATTTCATGTGCAACATGACTATATTTTTCCATACTGCGTGCACTGGGCGACACTGTGCTACGCTTCAGCCCTAAGGTCCCCTAACTGGGAGACTTTAGGGCTTAACGGGTTAACTAGTTGTTACTCTGCTGGCAGAAAAGCAGCCAGTAACAGTCGCGTCCTTCCAGCTGATCCGATCCACCATCAACCGGAACAGAACACTGAAAATCACGTGACTTTGAACGTAAACAGCAAGTACAGACGAAAGCATAGAAAAAATAATGGTATACTAAACTAGCAAACTTCCTGAAGAGATGTTGAAGCAGTTCAGTGGGACTGACTCTCTGTTTGATTCAGTATTGACATCAAAAACGAATAACTGATGTGGAAAAGATGCAAGGAGACCCCTGAGTAGAGCTGAGCGATTTTATCGATTCTGCGATATATATCAATAATTTTTTTTAACCAGAGAGTATCGATTTTTCAGCCGCGGGTATCAATATTCTTTCAAAAACCCTGTGTCCCACATTTAAAAGCTTGCAAGTAGAGGGCTTCAAGGGTCCACTTTCATGGACCCGAACCCAAATGGACCCGTGAAAATTCGACCCGAAACCGACCTGACCCGACCCGAGCTATTATCATAAGTTCGGGAGTCTGAACCCGAACGGACCCGCAATATTTGGACCCAGAACCGACCCGACCCGAGACTTTAGTTTCTGACCACGAACTGAACCGAGTTACCTGAATAGAACCGAGACAATCCAGCCCATAGTTGCTCATGTTAAAGTTGTCTAGCGTTGAATAAAACTCGATTTTCTTACCTAAAGTTGTCTTCTTCTACCGGTTCAGTTGCTACATAGGCTACGTGATGTAAACAACAATAAATCCACGTCGTTATTTTCTTTGTGGATACAGATGCTATTGGTAGCAACTGCTAATGCTAATAGCCTACACTGGTCAGGACGTGTCGTAAATATGTTCTCTCATCCAACGTTGTCATGTTGGCGATCCGTTGTGCTTTACAGCTGCAGGGCAAACCGCTAATAACACGCTAATAACACGCTACGGCAACACGATTGTTTCTAGCTGCCACCACCAATATCTTTACCTCTCTGGAGTAAACGTGGACCCAGCCTGTCAGAGAGCACCGACCGGACCCGAGACTAACTGTACCGATTCAGACCCGAACCCGGAGTCACGTCTTTTGAATGGACCCAAGACCCGATTCGGGTCGGGTCGGAACCTCAGGTTTTCGGGTTGTCGGGTTGTTCCGAAGACCTCTACTTGCAAGCAGCAATCTGCACTGTTTAAATAAATGAAACTATTTTTCTCAACAAATCTTTTATTCATTTTGTCCAGCATTTACAAGCTGCCTGTCAGCCATATAAAGTGTAATTGATGCTTTCAGTTCAATTAATTCAAACAAAGTTATTGGAACACTCACAAGATGTCACCAAAATCACTTTGACCCTTTAAAATCTTTCAGAAAATGATGTAAATGTATTGTAAGATGAATATTGATATATATCGTATCGTGAGCCGAATATCGTGTATCGTATCTCGAGATTAGTGTATTGCTACAACCCTAGTATTGACATCAAAAATGAATAACTGGTGTGAAAGAGATGCAAGGAGACCCCTGAGCAGCTGTTTTATGATGTAAACTTGCAGTTTCACATCAAAAATTAATTACGTGATTCAGTGCATGAAAATCCCAGTAGATCAGCAGTTCCTGAAATACTCAGACCAACAACCATCTCACGTTCAATCAGCAAGTCACCTGGACCAATGAATACATGAATGAATCTACATGAATACATGTAATGAGTTGCTGCCTTGTGATTGGCTGATTAGATATTTGTGTCAACGAGCAGTTGAGCAGGAAAACACTAAGGCCCCGATCGTACACTTCCTGCTAACTGCTACCCACTAGCTGCTACCCGCAACCCACATATCGGCGTGTACAAGAGCGCATCCAAATGGTATCAGTGTGCGATAGAGATGCGCGGATGACGTATATTTTAACCCGCAACCGCTTCTTAAAATCTCTATCCGCCCGCTATCCATTTGCAGCAACGTTTTTTCACCAATTTTCAAAACCGAACTGACCCGCCATCCTTTTTAATAATATGTAAAATATTTTTTCTTATTATTATTATTTGAGTGCTTCAACCGCAACCCGCCCGAATTTAATTAAAGTATTATTTTTTGACGAGTCATCCGCCCGATATGCGGATTATCCGCTCCGCCCGCGGGTGCACGGTTCAACCGCGCATCTCTAGTGTGCGTCCACCTGGTCACATGTGGACGTGCACAAACTTCTCTACCTCTGGAGTTAACTCTTGTATAAAAAGCCTGATTTGGCCTCAGTCAAACCCCTGAGAAAATGCCAGAGATAATCTTAAATGGTTTGCTCGCCAGTTAAACCATAGACGACCAGAGCGTGTTTACTGGGAGGACACCAACTATCTGGGACTTTCAGGTAGCTGATAGGAATTGTCTGTGTAAAAATATTTATATGTATATATCAGTGCAGAGGAGGAGGAGGAAGGAAGAGGAGGAAGCTCTACAGCAGAGTCGCAGACGAGCTGCACATGAGAGCTGCTCTGATCTGGATGAAAAGACGCTCCATAGCAGTTAGCGGGTAGCGCAACCTGCTCTTAAAGGCAATGGCTGCTGACGCACTGATTGGTTTAACAGCTGGAACGCCCTAACCACTCCTATGGATAATGTAGCGGGTAGCGCAGGTGGGATAGCGGGTTTAGCAAGGTGAAAGATTGCGTTCTTTGCGGGGGAACGTCCCTCCTGCTATCCCTAAATAGCGGCTTTAGCTGATCTGGCGGAAGACTCTTACTCTGTCACATGAGCACATTCGTCACGATGGTGGATTTATTCCCGGTGGAAGCTAACAGTTGCTTCATCTGACTGCCGTCGTCTGTTTTGCAGACGTTTTTAATCCCAGATATCTGACTCGTAACCATCTGGCTACTGTGCACATTTTGAAAACAGCTGGAGTGACCTTCGGTAAACAGGCTAAACTGAGTTTCTCTGCTTCTTTTGATTGTGGAGGTCAAAGGAAGTTTGTTAATTCTTCTTTTCAGGACTGAAATTTTCAGAAACTCAACTTGGAGAAAACCTAGACTGGAATAGCAGGTAGAAAGATCTGACAATCATCCCCTAATGTCTTGTTCCTTCTGTTGGCAAAAAATAAAAATAAAAAAATAATGTAAATGACACCCATAGGAGTGACTATTAGCAAGGACCTCGCAATACGATATGTATCATGATACTCGGGTCACAATACGATATTATCTCCATATCGCAATATATTGCGATATTGCAATTCATGCAATTCAATCTTGTAGCTTTTTTTTTGTGCTAATGTGAAAAGTGGACATGCCCTTCACCAGTCCTCTCTGGCAGTTTTTTTTTTTTTAATAAATGCGCAAGTGTGAGTGATAGTGAGTTAGTGCTTTATTAACTCCTAAAACCTTGGTTCTGTCAGGGAGGACTTAAAACACCGACATTGGAGTACAAAAGAACAGATGAAGACACTAAACTTTAAGTAACCATTAGTAACCAATAAAAAAAATCGATATTAGGAGCTGAAAAATCAATATTATATTGGGCGGCTGAAAATCACGATATATCGCCAAATCGATTTTTTTTCACACCCCTAGACACCCAGGCCTAGACACCAGTGACTGTGGTTCTTGGACTGTACAGGTTACTGCATTAAGCCCACCACCGACCACCGCTGCGACTAGACTGGAACGTTCTGTAACCAGACCCCTTTTCTCAAAGCGAGAGGCTTTACTTTACTTTAAATGTAAGTGTCCTGAAATGGTGAGAGGCCAATACTTCAGATGTCCTCCACCGAGACCGGACCGCCAGAAGCTCAGATGTCTGTTTGTTCTGATCTCAGAGGAGCTGTCGTGGTTGCCATGAGTGCTTATATAAATCTGTAAGTGGCTCCTATAATGAAGCTCTCCGGCTCTTCAGTTCGGGGCGAGCCGGGCCACCACAGGAGCTGGCCTGCATCCCAGACTGCACTGCAACTCAAGTCAGCGTGTGTCTATGTACATACGAAGACCTTTTGTTCACTTCAAGGGACAAGCGGGGAGACGAGCGCTTTTAATTGGCTGTCATGTCACCCTCCGCTCCCCGATGACGCAAGCGTGGACGGTTAACGAGGGATGACGCGAGACTCGCGTCGACTCTAGAAGGGTCTCTTTCTCACAGATATGCAGAGGCCGAAGTCACGAGATGATGACACGAGCAGACGATTTCAAACCCCATAAAGCGTGGAGTGAAGGAGTCTGGGAACCAGGGATGATATCAGTCTGTGATGGTGTGTTCTGGCATGTCTGCTCCTCCTCAGCGTGAGAGTCCAGGCCGGCTATAAAGCAGCAACGATGAAGCACTTAACGCGTTAGCGGCAGAAGCTAAAACTGATTACCCTCCTTCAGGCTTTGAACGGCCACCCTAAATCCTTAAATCCGAGCTAATGACTCCAGCAGGGAGTCTCAGAGTCTCAGGCTGGTTACTTGGCCGAGTGTCTCGACTCTCAGCAGAACGTTTGGACTTCTTTCCTACGAAACGTGGACGCCGGTCCTGATGAGGCTCCGCGTGGGAAGATGATATTTCAGATCTGATGCAATGGCAGTAAAGTGGACCTGAGGTGCAAAACCCAGCATGAAAACACTTAATTTAAGGAAAATAACACCCCCGGCCATCCTCTGCTCTGTTTTCCATTTCACCGTGTGTCCTTAAACGTTGCCACTTGCCAAATATTCCTTTTTTCTCCACATAACTGTCTCTATCCTTTCTGAAATTACTTTATTTTATAACAAGTAGTTTTCTCAGGAATGTTTTTGTCCTTGCGCTTTAAGAAATTAAAGGAGCAGATTGCACCATCGGTTGGCATCCCAACAACTAAACTTCAGTTTAATATGGTGTCACACAAACAGCAACATTTTCAGTTCAACTCACAACTAGGGCTGAAGCGATACACTAATCTCACGATACGATACACGATATTCGGCTCACGATATGATATATATCAATATTATTCTTACAATACATTTACATCATTTTCTGAAAATTCTAAAGGGACAAAGTGATTTTGGTGATATCTTGTGAGTGTTCCAATGACTTTGTTTGAATTAATTGAACTGAAAGCATCAATTACACATTATATGGCTGACAGGCAGCTTGCAAATGCTGGACAAAATGAATTGTTAAATGAATATTTAACAAAGAGGACAGTATTTATAAGCAGGAACAACAAGAATGTGATCATTAGGATCAAACCATCCTCTAACAGTTACTACACCTCTCTGTTCCTCCTCTGTTACTACCTCCCAAGGTGGAACAGAGGCATGAAATGTTGTTTCACGCAACAAAGGTGCTACAGAGCAGGACGGACCGGCGGTGTGTTACCTTCTCCTGCCGGGTCAAACTCCTCCGACAGCAGGTGATAGCAGCAGCCCACACTGCAGACGGCGGCTAGCTCCGGTTTAGCCACAAACATCCTCAGGGTGCTGGGAGCCAAGTTTCCACAGGTGTGCAGGCCGACCATGACAGCGTCCTGGAAGCCCGGAGAGAGAGAAAGAAAGAAAAGAAAAGAACAGAGGACGAGGTGGAAGGGAGGGGTGGAGATAGACGGTAAAGTTTATCGATGAGGACGCACTGCAGATCTGGTGCCACGCTAAGCGGCGGTAATGAAAACTCCAGCCTCTGGGACGGAGCTGTAACGTTAGCAGCGTTGCTAACATGCCCTTTGACCTCACCTCCAGCTCCGTGATGAGCTCTCGCAGCTCCGTTTCTGCCGTGACGTAAGACGTAAGCGGTGAAAACACGGTGCTGGAGCCGTCTCCTCTGCTCTGAGCCTTCCTCTCCAGGTTCTCCCTCTTCCTCCTCTCCTTCTCCTCGGCGCTCAGTTGACTCGGGGGAACTCTTTGGGGTGTGGACTCCATCACATCTGCTGACAGGGAGCTGAGGAAGAGCTCTTCTGGTTTTGGGTCCAGCTCCGACTGCCTCTCCTCTGCCGGGTCGACCCGTGACTCATCTCCAGACGCATCACCGTATGAAGCATCCTCGTCTTCGTTCAGCTCAGGTTTTCTTTGTTCCACCTCCTCCTGAGGCGAGACCTTAGCCTCTGCTTGCGTCCGTGTCGCTTTAGAGTGTTTCTGGTAGGCCCGGGAAAACTTCTTCAGCTTCCTGTTCCTCTCCTGAGCACCATGGGTGTTGGTGCTGGAGGAGTCGATGCCGTAAACCCGGAGTCCGTACCGCAGAGACAGGAAGGAGCTCAGGTAGCCCTTCCCCGAGCCAACGTCGATCACCTGGAAGGTCAGAGATTGTTGATCTTATTTTATCACGCGTTAACGCATGTTGCTCACATGCTTTTATTTTGAAAAGTCTGTTACTGGCTGCTGCAGAACCAGAAAACAGTAAACATAAGGAAAAGCTAAAACAGACATGGAGAACGGTAAAAATCCGTGAACTTTACAGTTCATGTAGCAACTCAGGTAGAAATATTAACAATTCTGTCTGAAAAAAACAATTCTGGACTGCAACAAAACTTTGGCGTCATTCCTCCATGTTCCATCAGATCTGCTCCATGTGTTCACTGTCCTGCTGTTCTCTAGCTGGTTACTGCAGTGCGGCTCCATCTAGTGGCACAGATGTGTAATGACAACAGAAAGTCCAGTCCTCCATTATAAAACAAATTCAGTTCTATGGCCCGTTTTTTTATTTTGTATTTTTAATCAGTCTAAAATTGAAATATAAAAAAAACAGGCATTTTTTTTGTTCGTTTTTTCTGTTAGATTAAAAAATGAAAAATGTAATAAAATGTCACTTTTTAATTTTTTTTTTAAATTTTTGATTGACAATTGAAAATTGAAAGAATGAATGATACACGGATTGATAAAGTTACTGAACTTTAACGTGGACATTTTCATTTTAAAGTTCTCCCAGACGGAGGATTCAACAGAAACAAGGTTATTTGTAACAACTGACAAGTTGAACTCCCCGTTAAAAGTTTCTGCTATTACCTCAGAAATTAACTGTTTTAATGTTCTGATTGTTCTGAGATACAATCATTTTGTTGGATTTTGTTTGTAGACTTTCTTTTATTTTTTATAAAAACAGGATGACATTAATGCCCTGGTAGTGGCCATAAGCTTTATTTTATTTGACATTTTTTAAGATGAGATTTCCACTAAATATGTGTTACTGACAAGTGCTGATGTTAAAAGTGTTTGAACAACAAATGTTATGAAACTTTAGTTCATATGGCAGCAGAACATTTAAATAAAAGTGAATTTTACACTCCTTTTGAATTAATTATTTCGATTTTTGTATACAACGCGATTCTTCTACCTGTTTGACTCCACAACGCCGGGCCAAACAGGCCACCACCTCAGACATGGACTGGACTTCGTGGGATTTCTTGGAGTTCATGAACTCATCTGGCTCTAGATCCGCACCTGGGTTACAAAGAACGATCCGCGTTATTTGACAAAAAAAACCCCCAAAAAAACTGAAAGGTCAGTGTTGCATCTGCCGCCAAACGAACATCATGGACGTCATCAGAGCTGAATTTTCAAGGGCAGCTCTTGACTTGTGCATCGACAGCGTGGAAGATTGCGTGCAGTCCCTCCTACCGATCTCAGACTGGAGCTGGTTCCCTCTGAGCTCCTGCAGCAGCTCATCCCTGCTCAGACACGCTCCAAGCCCGGGGAGGGAGTGGTCCTTGGCTGCCCGGACAAGGTCATGGACGTCAACCAGCTGGTTTGACTCGATGCAAAACCCAAATGTGGTCCTGGGGTGCTCTGCTTGGGAAAACAGACGGATAAATCACTGTGAAACTTCACAAAATCATGTGCATGTTAATAAAAATAGCTTTGTTCCATTTCGACTAAACTTTCCATCCGCAGTCAAGTGCAAATATTACTGTCTCCTCTTGTCTCGTCTCACCTTGTCTGAAAACTAGGGGTGAGTATTGGCAAGGACCTCGCAATACGATATGTTTGGTGATACTTGGGTCATGATACTATAGTATCACGATATTGCGATCTCACGATATATTGCGATATTCTACCCAGTTAATATCAAAATTAAAAGTAGAGATGAAAATTCAAGTTGCTGTATATGTTCATCAGATGATATTGATCATTCAGAGGACAAATTGAGTCAAGACCATTTGCTTCAAAAAACTAGTGTTTTTGCAAATTTAAGATATAAAAAAAATCAATATTAGGAGTGAAAAATCGGCCGAAAATCACGATATATTGCCAAATCGATTTTTTTTTTTTTCACACCCCTACTGAAAACAAATATCAAAGGTCGGACCAAAGTGAACTTGTTTGACTGTAATACCAGTGATAATACCAGGCGCCACGTTAAGAGAAAACCTGAATTGAAGCATTTCAGCAGAAAGCACCTCATCGCCATGGTTGAGCATGGTAGTGGAGGGATGATCATCTGGGTTGCTCTGCAGACCGTGTATATTAATGGTCAGTATGGTCAGATTTTCTAAAATTGTTTTTCCATACTTTATTAACTTTTACATGACTATGGCTGAATGTAGATATGACAAGTTTGTTGTCTTTATCTTTCACATCTTAAAATATATTTGCACTTTCGGGACCTTCAGAGCACCAGAACTGTGTCCGTTCACGGGTCTAACATCTAATGACGTCTCTACGTGACCAGAGAAGTAATTCTAAAGATTAAATAAGATCTGCTCATAGAAACACAAGTCCAGACAGTTTACCCGTCCCCGCGAGCTCTGGCTCCCTCTGCTGGTCGCCGCCGGACCTCACGGCCGCCAGGACCTCCTCCGGAGACGCCGCCACGAGGCGTCTCCACACGTCGTGGGTGTAAAACTCCACGGTGTGCGCGTTGGCCACTCTCAGGCTCGCAGAGAGAAACCGCGCGACCTCATCGATGCGCCGCTGGACGTCCTGGAGGCTCCATGTTGAGGACTTCATGTTGAAGAGCGGCTCCCTGGGAGGAGCTCAGAGACGCATGTGACGTCAGAGCGCTGCCGACGTCCGGGAAGACCCAAGCAGTCGAGAAAATGAGCTCGATGAGATTTTACAATAAAATGTGTAATTTGATGTCAAAGTTGTGATTTTGTCAACATTTTATGATTAAAAAAAAGAAGTTGCAGTGTCAAGTTAAACACTGCAATCAATTTAGCAAAATTAGTGCTTTTTTACAACCAAATAATGTCATTAAGACATAAAGGTTCAGTTATACGAAATTCACAATTTTGCAGTATTAAGTTATACATTTTATGTCAAACGCAGAAATTTTGTGAAACCTGTTTTGATTATAGGAAAGAAAATTGCAATTACACAAAAGTTGTAAGTTGTAATTTTATGAGAAAAGCATACATTTTTCAGTTAGTTGTGATTTAATGACAAAAGTTAGCTTTTAATAAAAAAGTTGTAATATTGCAAAATTTGCAGTTTTTCAAAAAAGTGATTTTTTTTTAGGACATAAAGCTGTTTTATGTCAAGAGGTTCTAATATTTTTAGGTCAATATTTTATGATAAATGTTGCAGTGTTAAGTTAAAAAGTCACAATTTGGCAAATTTGGGGTTTTACAGCAAGATTTTGCTTTCTTACTAAACAATTGTTTTGTAATTATAACAGTAGTATTGTAGTTGTATCATAGTATAAATAAGTGAGTGTGTTCTTTTCTCTTGGCTTCATCACCGGCCCCAAATGTCTGTTTACGGCCCTGCTCTTGCTGTTTCTGTTATTTAAGGAATTTGACAAATACAAATTAATTCAATACATTTAGAGATTCTGTGATATTAAAGAAAAATGTTAAGAAATAAAAAAAAAATAGTTGGTTGTCTTTTTTATTTCAATCTTCCGTAATCGATTTCTCGTGTCTGCGTGACGTCATCACGCTGCGGCTGTGAGGAGACAGCACGCCGTGCTAAATCCGCTGCAGAAGTTGTAAATATTCCACTGTTGCTTGTTGATTTTTTTCTGCCTAAATGGCACCGACAGGCCAAAAAAATAAGATTAATAACTTCACAGCGAAGGAAGGGGGTTTAAACAAAACTAAAAGTTCAACAACGGGCGTTAAGAAGAAAAGGAAATGGGTCCACGAGCACAAAGTCTTCGAAGGCAGCGTGAAGGAAGGTGAGTTTCTTGTCAAACACGCGCATTTTATGAACCACACCGACATCAAATAACGATCAAATTATGACTTATGGGCGTTTGGGTGATTTACTTGAAGTTAGAAACTCAACATGGATCCCAAAAAGCCATAAAGGTTCAAAAACAACGCTGTTTGTTACAACTAAAAAAAGAAAATACTCGCCATTAACTTCATCCTGACAGTTATTGGGGCCACTTAGGTCTCCATGGTGATATCCATCCTATTTGGCATCTCACATCATGTTTCGTTTCCTTCCTTAAACAGCCTTCTCTTGACTCATAACTCCTCATTTTAAAGTAAAAACAACTCACCTTTAACCAGTAAACCTTTATTTCTCTCCCCAGGTCAAGGATTTGCCTTCAGGCGGAAGCAGAAAGTCAAACACGAGTACAACCGACTGCTGCGAAAGCAGAAGAAGAGGCGACCCGAGTCCAGGGACCTGTACAAGGAGGAGTACCCCGAACACCTGAGACATCTGTACGTGGCCGAGGCGCAGAAGCTGAGGAACGAGGCCTGGACCAACCGGGTCAACAGGACTAAACTGAGGATGAAGGAGCAGGCGAAGGAGGCGGATGACGATGAAGACACCGGCGAAGCAGACGTTCCTGGGAGATCTGAGGTGACGGAGGCGACTGCTGGGAACCCTGGAACTGCAGCAGCTCCAGAAGGACCGAGGTGAGGCTGTTCCCATGAAAAACATAAAAGATAGTGCCATAAACATCTAAAACATTTCAAGAAAAAGAGCACAACAAATCACTAAGATTAGACTTTTTTCAAAACGATGAACCTCAAGCTTCGTCTTAAAGACGAGTAAGCGTTCGACGCCCAGCTGGTTTAGAGTTTAACACATTTAGAAATGTTTTTAAACTCAGCTTTCCTGAAAAAGCTTCATACGAAATAGAAAAATTAAGGATTTAAGGAGTAAACTCCTTTCAACTTAAATCAATCCAGAGCAACTTCTAAACTCTGCGATCTTTGGCGCCCCCTACTGGAGCAGCAGTTTGTAACCAAAGTTGCTACACCTGAACGTGTTTATACCAGGGGTGTTTCTTGGGACTGAGAACATTGGGGGCTGAGTTTAGACCCTGATGGTTTTGGTTATTCTACCCAGGAAATAAGTTCTATGCTTATAAGACATGCTGCGTCTTGTCTAGACCCAAATACTGCCAATACATACTTCAAAATGTGTCAAAATTAAACGGCATACCTGTAATAGCGATAGAAAGAGAATAATGACGCCCTTATAGATAATCAAGATTTAAAAGGAATCACTGCTCCTTCTCTGTCCTCTGGCCAAGACTTTGGAATAAATCACCGGACTTTACTAGGATGTCTGACTTTCTTGCTGCTTTCAAAAGTAGCCTAAAGACGAGGGGTGCACGATAACTATCGGGCCTAATAACAGGAAATTATGACGTCATTCCAGTAAGTCCGATATTACGACAAATAGCTCCAATAACATATATATTTTTGTCAACACAGCAGTGCCTCGCTCCCTCTGAGCCTTGAATGACCAGCAGTGAATGGCTGCGGTTACATGATGTTTTTTAATTCGGAATTAAAATTAGGAATTTAATAATTCCGAATTAAACTATTTCCCTTCGAGTTTACATGGAAATAGTAATTCCGAATTAAGGTTTACATGGAAAACACGTTAGTTCGGCTTTATCCAACTCCGCATTAGGTCTGGGGGTTGGGAAGGGTTCTGATTGGATGGGGGAGGGCGGACGTCTTTACATCTACCGGAAGAAAACAAACTTAGCTAACTGGTTAGCAACAACATTCCACTTATTTTTGACCTGGGTGGCGTCTCTATCTGCGAAACCTCCTTCATTTAACCTGGCCGCTTTGAAAAGCTCACAATTTTTATGTTTCCTGCCATCTGTTCTTTTAATTATTTCCAGTTCCTCCAAACTATTTATTAAATAAATCGTCTCTGCTCTTGAACACCGTTTACTGCGTCTGCCGGAATATAAGCGTCATCGCGACAGACGGGCAAGAGAACGAGCATGCGCAGAAAGACGGGAATTAATTTAAAGAGGAATGAGTGTTTACATGACCGCAGAATTACTTAATGCGGAATTAAAATGGGAATAAACCAGCCACTTACTTCGGAATTAAGTTAATTCGGAATTGACATTTTCATATGGAATTAAGTGTTTACATGGTAACTTTTATTTGGCTTTAACTTTAACTCTGAATTAAAGAGGAATTAAACTTTCCATGTAAACGCACCCAAAGTTAAGTTCAAGTGACGTCAACATAATCAGAAAAACGATTACTCAATCAGGAAAATCAAGAATACCCCCTCATGCCAGAAAACAACTCGTTAACTTGGTCATAATTTTGGTAGTTGATGACTTGAATTGATATTCACAGTATTTCCCCTCATGTTACACATAATAAAGAAAAAAATAGAAAAGGCTGAAAGAACGACTAGCAAACTAGGGAACGTGGGAATTTACGTTACACCTTGAATGCAGCCTGCAGCACAGCGCTGATCACAACAAACATGGCGGCGTGGAACTTCGTTAAAGTTTCAGAAGAAGATAGTTTGGTGGTTATTTGTGATGAATCCTCCGAGTGAATTCTACGAGGAGGGAAGCACAAGCTTTAATACGTAAAACCTGATCAGCCACCTACAACATAACAATCACTTCCATGGAGTTTTAAAATCGCGCTAACGTGAGCTAACAGAAGCTAACGGAAGCTAACGCTAACGTGCGCAAGCCAGCAGCAGTCTCCCCTCTCCTCTCCCTCATTCCACTCATCGAAAGCTTGAGATTAAAAAATAACAAATAAAAACTACTCAACCTCATTTACTTTAATTAAAGGTATTAATTTTAATGGAACCACAAGCCAAAATCCTTTAAATGTTAATCTTTTTCAGTTAGAAATTTCTGATGCATGTATTTCCATCAGTTCAAGGAGCCTTTATTTTTATATCAGTCAGTAATGAACCTTATTTAAGTTAATGTGAGATATCAAATAGGTTTGTTTGATAGCTTTAAGAAAATGTTGGAGAGGCTTGACAATAGTTTTTCAAAGGAAAAAAATAAATATTTGTTCATTTAAAAAGTCAAAACTATTTTTGATTTTGTTCATAGTATTGATGTAATGATCTCAGGTATATGTGTTTGTTATTCGGTTATCAGTATCAGTTTAAAAAACTGTTATCGTGCATCCCTATGCAATACTACATCTGCTTTTTCTTCTTTTTTTTCCTCCAGTCTTCCAATAAGCAACCGCATGAGGAAGAAACTGCAGAAGAAAACATCCTACGAGAAGACGAAGGAGGAGTTTGAGAAGATCAGAGAAAAGCGCAGAAAGAAGAAAGAGGTGACGCGTTTCTCTGCGTCGTTACCTGTAAAACAAAGTCTTTGACTTCTCTGTTGGTGATTAATTAGTGTTCTGGTTCCAGGAATACCTGAAGAACCAGCAGCAGAGGGAGGAAGCCATCCAGAGGTACAAGCAGAAGAAGCAGGAGACGTTTCAGATTCTGAGCAAGAAGACGAAGAAGGGACAGCCCAACCTGAACGTCCAGATGGAGTTTCTACTGCAGAAGATCCAAGGAGACGGATGAGTCCTGAACCGGTCTAGAAGAGTCCTGAAGTCTGGACTCCATCAGAACTCTGACTCCGTCTGCTCTCAGGCCACAAGATGGCGCCGTTGGACACAAAGTGCTTTTATGAATAAATGCATTATCTGTTGGAAAAGTGCTGAATATCTTTTGGTAAAGTGATTTAAGAAAAAAAAAAAAAGAGAGTTCCTCTGTGATGTTAAACTACAGTCAGCTTTGTGCGTCCGTGCGCGTCCGTGCACGTCTGAGCCGACTCAAGAGGCCTCCAGCTGCTTCCTCATGACATCACATGGTTGCAGAGTGACTCGCTGAGCGTGACGCCCTGGAAGCCGACTGCAGTCAGAAGCTCAGCCGCCGCCGACGGAGGAGGAAGCTTTCTGCTTCTCGTGCTCGTCTGTTAACGGTAAGACGGTTTTTCTCCCTCGTTCCTGGTTTATCGTAACCCCGCCGGTCTGAAGCTCGACTCCAGAGGTGAGAATCTGGTGTTTCTGAACTGATTAACATTGTAGTGGTTGTTTGCAGAGAAGTTGTTGATGCCATGAAACTTTACTCTAATTTTGTCTTTTTTTTCTATTATTTATTTTTTATCTAAACTTGGAAATCTCATCAATAAAGTCAAATCTACATTCAAAAATGCCACATCTGCCTTGGATCTTTTATTTTTCTGCTTCAGACTGTTTCAGCTGCAAACACCAGAAGGACGTTACGTCAAACTTTACTTTCAGTATAAACTGTTGCGTCTGTTCCAGAGGAATTCCTGCTCCAGTCTTCCAGCCATCATGGCATCATGTGTTATATACGGTCAGGCATTAAGATAATCCTTCTACGTGTGTTTATGTAGCCTTGTGTGAGCTGGCAGCAGTCGTTCTTGGTCTAATTTAAAAAAAAAAAAGGGAAGTTCTGTGAAGGTGTAACAAATGTGTTGTTGCATTAATGTTGATGTGACCACAAGTTTTCTCAAAGACTCGACCTCACATGTCAGTGAGAAGCTAAACAGCTGTGCAGAAGCCCAGTCCTCCCTCTTTTAATCCTTTTAATTATAGGGAGTGTGAAAAAAAAAAACGATTTGGCAATATATCGCGATTTTTGGCCGCCCGATATAATATTGATTTTTCAGCTCCTAATATAAATTCTTTTACACTGCTGTCAGTATGTTGTAATGGTTACTTAAATGTGCAAAAACATTAATAATAAACCATAAATAGGTTGTTTTGAAGCAAATAGTTTTGACTCAATTTGTCCTCTGAATGATCAATATCATCTGATGAACATATACAGCAACTTGATTTTTCATCTCTACTTTATATTTTAATTTTAACTGGGTAGAATACTCAATATATCGCAATATTGTTATAATATCGTATTGTGACTAGGGCTGGGCAAGTTAACGCATTATTATCGCGTTAACTCATTAATTTATTAACGCTGACAATTATTTTATCACATGTTAATGCATGTTGCTCACATGCTTTTGTTTTGAAAAGTCTGTTACTGTCTGCTGCAGAGCTGAAAGATAATTGGCAGGTAAACATGCGGAAAAGCTAAAACCAGACATGGAGAACGATAAAAATCCAGTGAACTTTACAGTTCAGGTAGCAACTCAGGTAGAAATATTAACAATTCTGTCTGAAAAAAAATTCTGCACTGCAACAAAACTTTGTCATCATTCGTCCATGTTCCATCAGATCTGCTCCATGTGTTCACTGTCCTGCTGTTCTCTAGCTGGTTACTGCAGTGCAGCTCCATCTAGTGGCACAGATGTGTAATGACAACAGAAAGTCCAGTCCTCCATTATAAAACAAATTCAATTCTGTGGCCCATTTTTTCATTTCGTATTTTTGATCCAAGTCTAAAATTGAAATATATTAAAAAAAAAACTGGCATTTTTTTGTGTTAGATTAAAAAATGTAATAAAATGTCACTTTAAATTTTTTTTTTTATTTTGATTGATACAGGATTGGTAAAGTTACTGAACTTTAACATGGACATTTTCATTTTAAAGTTCTCCCAGACGGAGGATTCAACAGAAACAAGGTTATTTGTAACAACTGACAAGTTGAACTCCCCGTTAAAAGTTTCTGCTGTTACCTCAGAAATTACCTGTTTTAATGTTCTGATTGTGCTGAGACACAATCATTTTGTTGGATTTTGTTTGTAGACTTTTTTATTATTCATTAAAAAAAAAACAGGATGACATTAATGCCCTGGCAGTGGTAATAAGCTTTATTTTATTTTACATTTTTTTTAAGATGAGATTTACACTAAATATGTGTTACTGACAAGTGCTGATGTTAAAAGTGTTTGAACAACAAATGTTATGACACTTTAGTTCATATGGCAGCAGAACATTTTAATAAAAGTGCATTTTACACTACTTTTGAATTTATTATTTGATTTTGCGTATACAATGTGATTAATCGTGATTAATCAGGGAAATAATGCGATTAATCACGATTAAAAATTTCAATCCTTGCCCAGTATCATGATACATATCGTATTGCGAGGTCCTTGCTAATACTCACCCCTATTTATTAATAATAATGATAATAATAATAATATTATTATCAATAACCATCGGATCATAGCAGGTCCTGGTGTTCCCGCCTTTTTTCACTGCTACCAGAGCTGATCAGCTGCAGGTGTGCAAGCGGCTATAAAAGCAGATGTTTTGGCAGTTTGCAGGTCTGGGGCAACACAGTGCCAAGAGGGAAAGACATAAGCAGTGGCATTAGAGGAGCAGCTGTTGCTGCAGACAGTCGAGTCTTTCCAGCAGCTTCGTCTGACTCCACGGGCCTCACTGAGCATCAAGTCCTGCACGATCAGAAGACTGGATCAGAATACTGGATCAGAATACTGGCATCTTCTGACTGTCAAACAACCTGGAAGCACCTGGAAGTCGACTGGATTGTTGCGACTCTCTACGTCTACAAACTTCCACAGCAGCTCACCCTCTGACGGGAGGCAACGGCCCGATCTCATCACTGCAGTGTCCTGTCCAGTTCTAGTTCAGTTTAAGCTTACAGTTAACAGTTAACGTTAACGCCGTGGCACCACCGGACTCAAACCTTCGTAATCCAGTCGGAGCCCTGCGATCGATCAACCAGCTGCTCCCGACAGTCCTGGGATCTGAGTTAAAGAGCAGAAGTGACGGAGCTTCTTCTGCCAAATAGTGGAACAGTGTTAAAAACACGCCAGCTTAAGCGTCACATGTTGTTACTAAGATCTGTTATGAAGAAATTATCTTTATGGTTTTAATGCAAAAAAATAAAATGAGGGGTTACTATCTTTTAATACGCAGTTTCCCACCTCTTCGTTGTCATCTCAGGGCCCCGGGGGGGCGGGGCTGCAGGAAGCAGCTCCACCGCTGAAGCACCTGCGACCTTCTGCTGACCGGCGCACCAGTCACTGATGGAGGAGGAGGGGGAGGATCGGGGGGAGGGGCGCCGGGCCAACGGCCTGGAGAGGAGGAGCTCGGACTGGGTCGGCACGGCCCTGCTGGATAAGACCAAGGAGTTCTTCCTGACCTGCGACGTGGAGGGAAAAGGCTTCATCACCCGCACCGACATGAGGGTTAGAGGCTCCTGGGGGGGTTAGAGGCTCCTGGGGGGGGTTTGAGGCTCCTGGGGGGGGTTAGAGGCTCCTGGGGGGGTTAGAGGCTCCTGGGGGGGGTTGTGGGAGATGCGAGCGCCTCTTATTGAGTCTGTAAAGCAGCGCGTCTGATTGAGAGAGACGATATTAGAGGCTCATTTCACATTTTCGAGGCTGGATCCAGTGAATTATTTGACATTTGCCTTGAAAACAGCTTAAATTGATCCTTTTTTATTCCTAGTTCTCAGTAGATCAGTCCAGCTGCTGAATGAGTCATCTCTCTGTGATACCTGCTTCACAGCCTGCAGAGTAGGGATGGGAATTGATATGATTTTTCCGATTCCGATTCCATTATCGATACTGTTTAACGATTCGATTTTTTATCGATTCTCTTATCGATTCTAATTTGGGCAAAAAGGAGAACAAACAGTTTTATTAGCATCAATTTTTTTAAAACTTAGAAGTCATGACCTTACAAACTCAACAGCGAGGTCAAAAGAGGCCCAAAGCCTGGATAACGTGTTAACTGTTGTAATATGTAACTGTGCAAATACACAAGAATATGGAACATTTTACTAACAGATTTTTACTAATAGAAATTAAAAAAAATCTCCCTTTTAAAAGGATATATGAGCTCACTAAGCACTCAAAAATAATAATAAAGAAAGATAAATACTATCAAATACAACGGAACAGTGCATAGTACAAATCTGCAAATACTATGAAGAATTAATAATTCTTTAGCAGTAAAATAATCATGTCTTCCAGCCTCTGAACCAGCCAGACTCTCTCTCTCATCACGGTCATCTTCTAAATGTAATGCAGAAGACATTCGTTTAATAGCATAGCGTTAATGTTATAGCATGTTTTACAAAGAAGCTCATAGGCAGCGGGATAGCTACTAACCAGAGTTACCAGAGGTGATCTTAGCTTGGCTACTGCTGCTGGGTTGAGATCCATCAGTCTGAAGCGTCAAAAACACGACACTCGTTATCTCATGTTGTGTGTTCAAATGTTTCTGCATGTTAGCCGTGTTCCCTCCCGACGCTGTTATCTCCACTTTACAATGACTGCTAGTTGCCTTGTTGCCATCTTTCTTTGGTGAAGTGAAGCCAAACTTTGGAGCGTTTGAACCTGGTGGGCGCCATTGTTGTTTACAACTGCAATGCGCGTGCTAAACCGACGTAACTTAATCACGTAAGTGCTTTCTGGAATTGACTGTGCGTAACTTGCGTAAATTACGTGAGATTCGTGGTGGTTGGAATCGATAAGAGAATCGCTAGATAAACTGCTAAACGATTCCATGGAACTAAAACACACGGAACCGGTTCTCTACAGGAACCGGTTCTCTACAGGAACCGGTTCTCTATAGGAACCAGTTCTCGATTCCCAACCCTACTGCAGAGAGACACTCACGGACCCAAATGTTCCTGAAAAAGGCAAAGATGAGCCATCTGTGAACACGATAAAGCCTCGCGTGGTCATGTGGACCTGCTTTTACCTGTTTCACAATTTAGTGTCTTGTCAGGCTTTAATAGCGCTGAACGATTAGTTTCATAGTTTTCTGAGGATGCTTCGTATCTGTACTTTAGCCGCCTGAGAAGTGCTGGACGAGTCCACTGATGGAAATGTCTCTTGAGTTTAACTGAGCTCACGCACACATGCACGCACACATGCACGCACGCAGACGGCTGGCATGAAAGGAAGCAGCCAGGACCAGAACCAGAACCTAGAGGCCCCTTAAAGCACTAATCATGTCTGAGCCCATCTGAGCCCTGACTTACACCAGCTGTGTGCATTTATTCCTGTGTCTGCACATTTCTGAGTCTTTTTAAAGGTCTATTTCTACTTCTCTCCCCAACAGAGGCTCCACAGAGAGCTTCCTCTGTCTGCAGGGGAACTGGAGGACGTGTTTGAATCCCTGGACATGGACCGGGCCGGTTACCTCACGCAGGAGGCCTTCTCTTCTAGATTCAGTAGGCTTTTCTCTCTTTCCGAACCTCCCAGGTCCATCAGGTCACGAACAGACAGTTGACACAGAGCGGCAAAATTGATTTGTAATAGCTTTCTTTTTGGGAAACATGCGTAGTGATCCATTAGTTATCTGACTGAAACATCAGTGCTTTGAACTGAGACAAAGGAAGCTCAAATTAAGAGGAGCTCAAATACTCTAAAATGTATAGTTATGTTAAAAAAAAAAAAAAAAGTTTTTTTTAAGTTTTAACTATCAGGATGTAATAAAATAAGATTTTTATATTAGAAAAACTACATCAGCAGGCGTGGAGACCTTTTATTAGATTGTTGGTCTGGAGCATTCAGGTGTGGGTGTTAACACAGTGCCAACAGAGAAAGACAAGTACAGTGTTACCTCTGCTTACGAACGTATCTATTAACGAAATTTCCAGCTAACGAAAAGCCTCTTTGGAAAAATATTATATCCATAAAGAAATTCCAGGTTATGAAGGTGAAAAATTTCAGAATACGCGCTGCTACTCGCAGCTCCTGGAGTTTACTGAACGTAAACATAGCTGTCAGCTCTGTATCTCGGTTTGAAAGCGGTGCGTCCGAGCTGCTCTGCCATTGGCTATCGCTCAGCATCCTCCTGGCATCTCATTGGCTAGGAGGGCCCCTTGTCTGTATGAGCGTAACCCAGCATCCTCTACGATTTTTTGTCGCCCCATGAGGCTTTTTTATAATTTCTAAAAAATTGATGTCCAACTTTTGGGCGCCTTGGAGCGGATTAGGCCATTTATAGGTTAAAATGCGTTTCTAATTATGAAATTTTCCATTCACGAAACGACTTTCAGAAGCAACTAATTTCGTAAGTTGAGGTACCAGCTGTACAGGTGTTACAGAAGCAGTTAGGGGATGTTCATTAAAAAGAAACGAAAAGACATTCAGGGGGAGGAGTAATGATTTGGGGTTGTTTTGCAGCCACCAGACCTGAGCAAACAATTCAATTCAATTCAATTCAATTCAATTCAATTCAATTCAATTCAATTTTATTTGTATAGCGTCTGTTACAATGTATCAATTGTCTCCAGCCGCTTTACAGAGACCCAGATCATGACCCCCGAGCAAATATCATTAACTAAAATTATAATATTAAATCCAAATCAAGGATAATGGCAGGTAAAAAAAACTCCCACAGAGGGAGAAAAAAAACACTTTAAGCCAAACAGTAGCAAGAAAAAACTCCACTTTAAGAGGAAGAAACCTGAACCAGGACCTGGATCATATGGAGGGACCTTCCTGATGAAGACCAGCTGGATAAAAAAAGGAAAAGAGAGGAGAGACAGGACGGAGAGGATGGAGGACAGAGAGAAGATAGAGGACAGAGAGAGGAGAGCACACAAATGACTGAATGTAATGGCTATATAAACAGATGCAGGTAGCAGCACCATGAACAATGATCTGAAGCAAGCAGCAAATTTAACACCAATACTGAGACTCAGGTGATTTGTTTTTTTTATTATTATGTTTTACACATATTGGATGAAAGGAGGGAGTAATAACTTCTACACGTCATGTGCTGCTGGTGATTTCAAGTTTGACTGTAAATATTGATCAGTAAGTCTTTCCGCAACTGATTAATAAGAGTCCTGTTCTTTGCCCTGGCCGCCGTGCACGTCAGGCCAGTTCCTGCACGGTCGGAGGATCTCGGTCACCGACGACCAGAACCAGGCCCCCGGCCCCGTCCTGAAGGCGAAGGAAACCCTTTACCAGAGCCAGTGGGAGGCCAGGCTTTCGTTGTCGGGGGTGGAGGACGAGGAGGAGAGGCACTTCTGCATGCTGCTGGACAGCCTGGGAGCCAGCAACGTGTTCGAGGAGTGAGTGCCAACGCTCGACTGCAGATCTTCTTTATTATTTTCTCTGAAACTTTACTTCTTGAAGAGCTAAAGCCTCACTCATATACCTCCACTCCTCCAGTCCAGGTGAGGTGCGCAGCCTGTGGGCTCAGCTCAGGAGGGACGAGCCTCAGCTGCTGTACAACTTCGAGGAGTTCCTGGCGAGGGTCACGCAACAAATCAAACAGGCCCACCAGGAGAAGAGGGAGATGGAGAGCGCCCTCCAGAGGTAGAAGGACGAATTACACATGAACAAATGGTTCCGCTTTATCTGTGAACATGCGAGCTTAGGTCATGGTTCCCTATGTGACATTAACATGTAAGGCAAGGCAAGTTTTTATAGAGCACAATTCATACACAAGGCAATTCAAAGTGCTTTACAGTTGCATAAAATCACAAGAAGCCAAGTAGTCATACAATAAATCATACAAGCATAAAAATAGTCATTTATAAATTAAATAATTAAATTAAAAATGAAGAGAGCAGATCAAATACTTTCAGTTGTCATCTTCACATCTAAACAGAACTGTTTTCTGTCTGGATCTGAACATTGTCAGAGTTCAGGTCTGTCTCACATCTTCTGGAAGACTGGTCCAGATTTTAGGAGCATAAAACTGAAATGCAGCTTCACCTTGTTTAGTCCTGACTCTGGACACCAGCAGGAGACCACTACCTGAGGTTCTCAGAGTCCAGGTTGGTTCATATGGCTCTAACATGTCAGAGATGGACTTTGGGGCCATGAAGAGACTTGAACACAAGTAGAGCTGTTTTAAAGTCTGTTCTCTGAATGACAGGAAGTATTAGCTGGCCTAATGGAAGCATGTACAGATTGAACAATAGGTGTCCCAGGATTGACCCCTGGGGAACCCCACAGGTCATGGCCATTTGGTCTGAGACACAGTTACCAATTTCAACAAAGTACAGGCTGTGACTGTTGCATGGTTTTATCAGCGATTCTTCACAGAAACAGCAAATCCCGATATGATTCAACACACCGCCATGGAAGCCAACTGACACCCCTGAATGGACCTGATGTCAACAAAAAGATCATCAGTGGAGCTCCTCGCGGCGCCGCTTTAGTAACGCAGTCATGCGTGTTTGTACGTCACACTTCGCTGACTGGCTGTTTGGGTTTTAATGACAGTTGTGCTCTAAAGTTTCCCTTCCAATTTTTCTCATTTGTGTGACAGCAGTGTTGAGAAAAGGTTGGAATTCCTGATTTGTATTTATTTTATGTATTTATGTTTTGAAAAAGAGAGATTTCCTTTCACATCAAAAGTTTACATTTCCTGAGCTGACTGCGGCCTTAAACGGCTTATAGAATCACACATGTTGATCTTTTTGGTGTTGGATTTTGCAGTCGCTTTGACTGTTTTGAACAGTGACTCCTGTGATTGGTTTGGTACGTTTTCTACCGGGGGGATGGCTGTGAATGGGAGGGGTCCAGCCAGGCTACCTCACTGCATGACATCGTGAGAAGAAACGTGAACAATCTGCAGATGCCTGAAGGTCCCACGTTTGTTCAGATAATAATATGCAGTTGTAAACAGGACGGGAGCACATGGTCGTCATACCGCCCAGGGGGTGGACGGCATCTGTGTCCCTGAGATGAACCCAAGATTATTAACTAAAGGCCTTGTGAGAGCGCACGTGTCCATGGTAAAGCACTTTCCATGTCGACTTTAGCTGAGAAGCTGTGCATCAAGTGGGCCGTGACTGCTCCAAAACTGAAGTAAGAAAAGCCAGATTACAGTTTGCAGCTGCACGTGAGCAGAAAGATCTTCTTTTGAGGCGTGTCCTGTGGTTTGGTTTGGTGTTAGTGATCGTTGTTATGTTTGGAGAGGGAAGGGAGGAAGCGTGCCGCCCTCATAGCAGCGTCCCTGTGGTGAAGCATGACGGTGGCAGCATCATGATGTGGGGCTGCTTTGCTGCGTGACGGACTGGTGCACTTCAGGACATAGACAGCGGCGTGAGAAAAGAAGACCCCAGCCCACAAATTCAAGTTTGGGCCTGAGTGACATCTATCAAATGGACAACAAACTCAGAAATGTCTCCTAATTAGATGCAACAGAGACAAATTATATCAGAACCATAACCTCAGCTGTGTGGAGGATGAGTGGAGGGAACTGAAAAGGTGTGGGTGAAGCCGTAAACCTGGACGTTTGTATTTGAGTATCTGCTGAGGGAATATCCCCAACCTGAACCTCAAGATTTTCTGCCATCATACACGTCTTTCATGGGCTCACATTTAACTGCAGTATCTCCTCACTGCAGGAAGGCTGCGACACACGACAGCGAAATCCGCCATCTGTACGAAGAGATGGAGGCGCAGATCAAAAACGAGAAAGACCGGCTGCTGTTGAAGGTAAAAGGCCTCACGAACACAAAGAAAACCTGCCACATGAGCACTTTTCTAGGCAGCGAGAGAAGCTGGATGAATTAGATCACAGCTGATTTGGCCAAATATGACAATTACACAAGCTGATTACTTCCAGACGTGGGTTTGAATCTGGGGAGCGTGGAGGTTGGGCTCCTCCTGGGCAGCTTTTTGTGGCGTGGAAGTGAGATGTCTCTTTCTGCACCGTATAGCTTCACAACTACGATGGCTGTATGTATGACCTCGGTCTCAAAAGAAAGCTAAGACGTGTGCGCTTACTTCAGGTGTCAAAATAAACATTACAGAGTCAGGCTAAACTCACCAAGAACGAAAAGTGAAAACCACCTTTGACTCTCAGGACATCAGCCCAGTTCATCCATCAGTTAGTAAAGTAACATCTGATGGGTAACTGTTGAAAAGTTGATGCTGAAACTCACAGAAATCCCCAAAATAGAGCAGCAACCTGAACTTCACGCAACCTCTCAGCCCCCCGTAACGGGGGGGGGGGGGGGGGGGGGGGGGGGGTCTCGTGATGAAAAGGGGTGTCAGTCAGTCTCTGCCCCCTATAGGTGCCGATCATACACTTCCTCTTACCTGTTACCACTAGCTGCTACCTGCAAATTGCGGGTATAGGAACCTCCGCTAACCGCTAATGCAATTTTCCGCTCGCTAAAGCCGCTACCCGTTATGCTGACTCCCTTACTTACTTTGTAGGTGTGGCAATGGGCGTGTCTTTTGCCCTTTCCGCAAACTCGGTATCTTGCAATCGTGGGTTGCGGGTGGTCAGACCACCCGCTACCTCAACCCGCATGTCGACGCGTACAAGAGCGCGCCCAAATGGCATCAATGTGTGTTCATATTAGTTTAACAGGTGGAACGCCCTAACCACTCCTATGAATAATGTAGCGGGTAGCGCAGGTGGGATAGCGGGTTTAGCAAGGTGGAAGATTGCGTTCTTTGCGGGGGAACACCCCTCCCGCTACCTGCTATCCCTTAATAGCGGCTTTAGCAGATCTGGCTGAAGATTGGGCCCGTAATCTCTTCTTTTCTGACCGCGCAGGACTCTGAGCGCCTTCAGCTGCGCAGCCAAGACCTGGAGCACCAGCTGCTGTCAAAGGAGAGAGACCTGGACCAGCTTTTCCAGAAGCAGAAATGGGTGAGTTCATATGTCACCGTAGCAGCAGAGGAGTCCTCCGTGTTGTCGTCCGGCGCAGCTGCAAGAGCGTTGTCGCGCCGCCTGAGCCCAGTCCTCCTCTGATCCATCCAAACCAGCGCTGTCCGAATGTCAGCGGTCATCATGGAAGTCGTTTTGGAAGTTCTCCTGCCGCTGTAAGGGAACATAAAGACTTGTGACTCTGTAGATGTTCTGAGGTCTCTTCTCTGGCTGGACACCATCTAGGACAGGGGTGTCCAAACTCGTTCCTCGCGGGCCGCTGTCCTGCATGTCTTAGATGTTTCCTAGACACAACACACCTGATTCTAATGGACGGATCATCCTTAGCTTGTCATCCAGGTCTGCACAGTTCTGTTCATGATCCATTCATCTGAGTCAGGTGCCCTGAAGCAGGGAAACATCTAAGACATGCAGGACAGCGGCCCTCCAGGACTGGAGTTGGACACCCCTGGTCTAGGATGTCTCAGTGAACCTTGAGTTCAGTCTCAATCATGATTCCCGCTCCACTGTACGTCTCTGTGGGACACCTGGGTGTTCATTTTGATGGTCTGAATATGCGCTCCATCTACAGTGCTGGGTTTTTCCTCAAAAAATGCGACTTTTGCTTCACTGGTCCACAAAACATTTTCCCAGTTGCTTAATGTCCTCTTCTCTGTTACTCTGCCACGGACGCCCTACCTGTCCATTGGCTCAGGTGTGGTAGACTCATGGACAAAGACGTTTGCCCGTTCCAGAGAGGTCTTCAAGCCTTCAGCTGGTACTCGTGGGTTCTTCTTTACCTTCCTGAGGAGTCTGTGTTGCGTCTTTGAAGTAGAGGTCTTTGGAACAACCCGACAATCCGAAAACTCAAGGTTCTGACCCGACCCGAATCGGATTTCGGGTCAAAAGACATGACTCCGGGTTCGGGTCGGAATCGGTACAGTTAGTCTCGGGTCCGGTCGGTGCTCTCTGACAGGCTGGATCCACGTTTACTCCAGAGAGTTAAAGATATTGGCGGTGGCAGCCAATGTCAGGACTCGGGGCAGTTTAATTAATTATTCATTAACGTGGCGTGTTTGTCATGAAACAACCGTGTTGTCGTAGCGTGTTATTAGCGGTTTGCCCAACAGCTGTAAAGCACAACGGACCGCCAACATGACAACGCTGGATGAGAGAACATATTCACGACACGTCCTGACCCGTGTAGGCTATTAGTGTTAGCAGTTGCTACCAATAGCATCTGTATCCACAAAGAAAATAACGACGTGGATTTATTGTTGTTTACATCACGTAGCCTATGTAGCAACTGAACCGGTAGAAGAAGACAACTTTAGGTAAGAAAATCAAGTTTTATTCAATGCTAGACAACTTTTAACATGAGCAACTATGGGCTGGATTGTCTGGGTTCTATTCGGGTAACTCGGTTCGGTTCGTGGTCTGAAACTAAAGACTCGGGTCGGGTCGGTTCTGGGTCCAAATATTGTGGGTCCATTCGGGTTTGGACTCCCGGACTTATGATAATAGCTCGGATCGGGTCGGTTTCGGGTCGAATTTTCACGGGTCCATTCGGGTTCGGGTCCATGAAAGTGGACCCGTGAAGACCTCTACTTTGGAGTCATTTTGGCTCCCACCTTCAGGAAGACTAGCCACATAAATGTTACTGATCTATTTAACTGTGGACTGATGGACATCAAAGCACTTTCATATGACTCTGTAAGTAGGTCAGCTACTCTTGGTCGTGCGTCCTCAGAGACCTTCTTTCTGATTCTTTAAAATAAACCTTCAAACTTAACGGGACTCCAGATGTGCAAACTGTTGACTTCATTTAAGTCATCAGTCTGTGGCTCCACTTGCTTTTTCCTGTGATGTTTATCCTGATCCGATCGGCCTCCGTCCACAGACCCGACGTTGCGTCTCCGCTCACCCGCCGTGAAGCACCCGCTCTCACTCTCTCTCCTGTCTGCTCTTCCCTCTCCAGCTGGAGCTCCAGTGCCACGAGCTGGACAGCGAGAAGCAGGAGAGCCGCGTGGAGAACATCAAGCTGAAAATGACCAACGACGAGCTGTCCAGAGCTCTGGAGAGCACCAGCCAGGAGCTGACGCTGGCGCAGGAGCAGCTGGCGCTGCTGCAGGAGCAGGCGGCCCGACTGCAGCAGGAGAAGGAGATGTAGGTGTCAGAGATGAGCCATGTGCTTGGTCTTTCTCGTACTGACAGAAAACTGGGCGTTTGTTGTTCTGTTTTGTTGAAGGGAAATGTACAGAGTGACTGAAGGACTGCAGAGGGAGAAGCAAAGCCTCATGAAGCAGCTCGACCTCCTCAGGTGAGCAAAGACCTGAACTGTTGTCCAGCGGTGACCATCTCCGGCATCGCGTCCATTTACGTCCATTTACGTCCATTTACGTCCATTTACGAAGTTAGGATTTTAAGCCACTCGGGCCGTCAGTCCGGAATTTACAAAACTAGGTCATTTACGCAGCTCATATGTTACATGAGGTAGTCATGCGACATATCGTTGGAAAGCTAACATTCTTGTGATTATGTCGATGCAAACCATTTCAGGGTATAATCATAACAGCAGGTACAATCAACACCTGTGTCACACCACAAACAAACAAAGATACAGTTACAAAATTGACACAACTCACCAATGAAGCCTCATAGTAAATGTCCGATCTAAAATATTCCCACCAAAATGGTCTGGTCACATTCATAATGGTCCAGTTGATCCAATCCAGTAAAGTATTTAGTCCAAAATTCATTATTATACCAGACAATATCCACAAACAGCCGCTGCATCATTTGAAACTAGCCGTTCAATGTTCCAAAACTTCCCTGTATTGTTCGCTGTAACTCCGGTTTGCGTGCGTCTATCACTGTTGCCAACTCTCCAATGAGAAAAGTCGCTAGAGGCTGTCCCGGAAGTCGCTAGAAGTCGCTGGATGCGACAGATGGACTGACAGCGGTTTGAGTGCCAGTGAGTTGCTAAATCACCAGAAAAAGTCACTAGATTTGTCGCTAGTCGCTTTTTACAAATTAAGTCGCTAGGGGGGTCTGGAAAGTCGCTAGATATAGCGACAAAGTCGCTAAGTTAGCAACACTGGTGTCTATAAAAGTTATCTTGGTTTTAAAATGGAGGCGGTCAGCTGACGTTTAGATTGACACCTCATACGGCCATATAGCAGCTTCCCTGTCCTGTCCACAGCCTACAATAGCCAATGAGGGCCAGCGTTGAAAGGAAGCCCACGCCCCCATCATGTCGTGTAAATACTGAGCCAGTTAGAACCAATCGTGCTGATGACTGGCGCATTGTATAGCCAATGAAATTCCGAAAACAGCGATGTGTCGCTTCAGGGGGCGGAGACAAAGCCACAAGCAGGAAATACCCGCGTAGCGCAAATTACTTGCAGCCCAGTCAAACGTGCGTCATAAATCTGAAATTTCAGTGTGGCTTGTTTATATAAAAAATGCTGCAAATAAACTGTAATTGGCTATAATTGTAATTGTGTGTAAATATGTGAATAGTTTGCTATGTTGTAAAAGGTAGTTATGACTTTTATCCTCGGTATGTGGCCATGTTTATCCAAGTGTCCTTTTGGAGTCTCCAAATGGACATTTTTGGAAACGCCTAGACATACTCTTCCAAAAATGTGTAAAATACTCATTTTTTGTGGTATTGTTATCAAATTTGAACTTGCACTAGGTAAGGCTTCATGCTGTGGTCCCATTGTGTTTTCCAGCTAATAAGTCACAGCTGCACTCATCTGCAGACATCTGTTTACAAAAAACAATTCAGGCGGAATTAAAAAAAAATATTTCAGTTTGTTCAAACTTAGATTACTCAATGCTAGTAGCACTTACAGTGGTTATGACAGTTGGGGGGAAAACTTCAGAGTGTTACCCTTCAAAAGAGACCAAAACCATCCATGTGCTACAAACGGTTTAAGAACAGCTTTCAATTTACTTTGAGTATGCCTTGGATAGACGTTTTAGGCTAATATTACAGGAGTGGTAAAGGGTTAACGGGATAGTTTGAGCAGACGAAAGGAATTTTAAAATAAGTTTCCTATTTCTGTCCCTCAGAGAAATAAACAAACATTTGAAAGACGAGCGAGACGTGCACTGCGGAGTGGTGAGTGGACGCCTGCGGCATCTTCTAACGCCTCGACGTCATCGCTTAAAAATAAAGCTGACACGTCCTGCTTTCCTCTTGGTTTAACCAGCCCAGGAGCTCGCTCAGAAAAAAGCAGAAGCAGAGTGCGAGCCTTGACGACGTGTTTGATGACACCGGCCAACCTGCAAAAAGGTGATTTTATTTATCGTATAATACTCTTAACACAACTCACCCCCGTCTGATCACTAACTTCCCCTTCTGGTTGTGCTACTTTTTTGTGAGAGTTAAAAACATAATGAAAATCAACTGATTATAGTAAGTCTTTGCATCAGGCAAATACATCTTTTTTTATACACTTTAACTTTATTTATTTAACAAAAATGAAGCCATGTGGGCAAAACTAAGTACCTCCTCACTGCTGTCACAGGATTTAAGACATCAGCCCTGGTTGAAATGATCATCGGCAGGTGTGCAGACCTCTTTGAGAAGCAGACTTTCTGCAGATTTGCTGGTCTGACGTGATCAGGCACACAATAACTAATACAATGCCAATAGGGAAAGACGTCAGCAGCACATCAATCTGGAAAGGGTTATAAAAGCAGCTGCTAGTCATCCAGAGTACTTTAATACCAGAGTAGCGTAGAGGTGAATGTGAGGCCTCCTGTCTGCTGGGTCAATGACCTGAAGCACACCAACCCGTCTTCATCAGAACGGCTGGAAAATAAAGATTTTGAAATGGCCCTGTCAAAGTTCGGACCTCAAGGTCCCGAAAAACTCAATAAACCAACGCAGTTTTGTAAAAAAAAAAAAAAAAAAAAAAAAAGAATCGTACAGGAGGCGACTACTTCAAGATATTTCTGCTGAGTTCAATTCAATTAAATTCTATTTTATTTGTATAGCGAAAATGAAGCACAGTTACAGTAACGAGGTTCTCCTAATTAACTATGGAATGAGCTGGAGGAGGAAAAAGGGAGGAGGAAAGGGAAAGAAAGGGAGAAGAGAGGTGGAGACACCACTCAGCAGATCATGTAGGCGTCCCCCTGCAGCGTAGGCCTATAGCAGCATAGCTATGACGAAGCTGTGATTAAGACGAGCTACTCTAGTCTGAGCTACTACAGCTATGGCTATAACTATTAGCCCCTACACACTATAGTTTAGACTAACTGTAGGCTTTACTGAACAGAAATGTTTTCAGTTTAGTTTTAAAGATGGAGGTGGTGTCAGCCTCTAAAACCCAAAGGTGGAAGCTGCAAGCTCATGAATCATGGGGGTACTTAGTCATGCCCAGATTTATATATATTATTAAAGAAAAAACAAAAAAAACAAAGACTAACTATTATCAGATCATTTTTATGATGTTTTTACACAAAATTAAACTGTTTCCTCTTTGTGGTTACGGGAAAATCATGTGTGAAAGGAGGAAAAACAGAAGATGTTTGATTCTAAACTCTTCCACGAATCAACTAAACCAGTTCTTCTTCTAGTTCTGATGAAACTGAAACTTCTGAGGGCTCTGGCCGACAGATTTTCACCACCAGCGTGTCCTCTGTGTCTCCTCTGTCCTCGAAGAGCCCCGCTGTTGGCGGACGGGTCCTTCCAGTCTCTGGAGGCCTTGCCAGTAGAGCACCTTCAAATCGTGTTTGTCGCTTCCTCCTCCTGCAGTGAAGACGACGCTCCCGCCTCCCCCTCCGCCGGCACCCCCGCACGTCCGCAGGGGCCCTCGGCAGAAAAGAGCTGGAGCTCGGCCGGCGCCACCGTGACCCCCGCCCGGCCCAAAGGGCACGACGTGAGGGCGAAGACCAGAAGGTCATCGGGCAGGGCGGCCTCGGCCAAAAGCGGGGAGCGATCGAAGCGAGCGGAAACCGCAAAGACGGTGGCCGTGGAGGACGAGGTTCTGGACGTGCCACCAGACGGGTGGCCCCTCCGTCGGGTCATCTCCATCGAAGAGGACCACCTGCCTCATCTGCTTCAAGGGGGACCCCAGGCCTTGCTGCACCAGCTCAGCGAGGAGGAGGGCGAGCCGGACGAGGAGGAAGCAGAAGCGGAGGGCGACTCTGAGCGTGGCGCCGCTCACAGAACCACAGCGGCGCCCACGGGGGCCCATCCCAAAAGGGAATCCCGCCACACACGAGCAAAGAAGAGGACGCCGGCGTCTCCGAGACGGCAGCCGGTCGGGAAAGAGACCCAGCAGGTGAGTCACCTGCAGCAGCGATTCTGACTTTCACGAGACAAAAGGAGTCAAGACTTTACGTCTTTGGCCCGTTTTATTTCCCGTAGGAGACAAAAGAGAGAGCGCTGTTTGCCCCGGATCGGCTGTTCAAGGTGGTCCTGGTTGGGAACTCCAGCGTGGGCAAGACGTCCCTGCTGCGCTCCTTCTGCGAGGGCCGTTTCCACCCGTCCACCACTGCTACTGTGGGTGAGAAGAAAGACCTACTTTAACATTCAAAGTTCTCCTTTGAACAAATATGAACGGTATGTGTGCTTTTGTAGATGCTAACAGGGAAGACGGGGGGAGGGGGGGGTTTACCATCACATGAAAGGGCTTGTGAAGTCACGCCGCCTGCCTGAGAGTCCTGGCACTCATTGTACAGCGGATTATGTCACTTCTGATCAAAAGTTCTCCTGGCTTTCATGTCCCGGTCCCAGAGCTTCGTTACTAACAGTCCTCCTTTCTCTTCTAAAACCGAGACCTCCTGGTGGTCGATCACGTTACCTACCACTCTTCTGTAATATCTACACAATAAAATTAAACAAAAAACTCTCCTGATCAGGTATCGACTACAGCGTGAAGACCTTGACCCTGGACAACATGCAGATAGCCATGCAGCTCTGGGACACTGCAGGTCAAGAGAGGTGTGTAAGACCTTTGTTTTTTTTTTCTCCCAGAATTAAAAAAAATAATGTATGAACATGAGAGTGAGATATGATGAATGCTTGAACTATTTGTGCAACACTTTCTAAAGATTAAGGGCCCGATCAAGGGCCCGGAAACCTCCTAAAGCCGCTATTAAGGGATAGCGGGTAGCGGGAGGGGCGTTCCCCCACAAAGAACGCAATTTTCCACCTACCTAAACCCGCTATCTTACCTGCGCTACCCGCTACATTGTCCATAGGAGTGGTTAGGGCGTTCCACCTGTTAAGCCAATCAGTGCGTCAGCAGCCATTGCCTTTAAGAGTAGGTTGCGCTACCTGCTAACCACTATGGAGCGTCTTTTCATCCAGATCGGAGCAGCTCTCATGTGAAGCTCATCTTGGACTCTGCTGTAGAGCTTCCTCGTCTTCCTTCCTCCTCCTCCTCTGCACTGATATATACATATAAATATTTTTACACAGATAGTCCCAGATAGTTGATGAGAGTTAATGAGGGACAGGAGAGGGAGGAGAGGCTCCTACTGGATTGCGCACGTTAGCATTAGCTTCCGTTAGCGCGATTTCAAAACTCCATGGAAGCGATTGTTATGTTGAAGGTGGTTGATCAGGTTTTACGTATTAAATCTTGTGCTTCCCTCCTCGTAGAATTCACTCGGAGGATTCGTCACAAATAACCACCAAACTATCTTCTTCTGAAACTTTAACGAAGTTCCGTGCCGCCATATTTGTTGTGATCAGCACAATGCATGCTGCATTCAAGGTGTAAAGTAAATTCCGACGTTTCCTCGTTTGCTAGTCGTTCTTTCAGCCTTTTCTATTTTTTTCTTTTTTTATGTGTAACATGAGGGGAAATACTGCGAATATCAATTCTACTAAAATTATGACCGAGTTAACGAGTTGTTTTCTGGCATGAGGGGGTATTCTCGATTTTCCTTACGGAGTAATCGTTTTTCTGATTATGCCGACATCACTTGAACATAACATTCACTGCCGGTCATTCAAGACTCAGAGGGAGCGAGGCACTGCCATGTTGACAAAAATATATATGTTATCGGGGCTATTCATCGTGATATCGGATTTAACGGAATGATGTCATAATTTCCTGTTATCGGCCCGATAGTTATCGTGCACCCCTAATAAATATTGTCATGTTAGTCAACACTTACCTGAAGAGCCACTGCAATCAGGTTACTTTTATTCTGCCTTTTACCCTCCTGACTTCGAACTTTTGCACACGACTGACATCCACGCTCGCTCGCCCATACAGGTACCGCAGCATCACCAAGCAGTTCTTCCGGAAGGCAGACGGCGTGGTGGTGATGTACGACGTCACGGTGGAGGAGAGCTTCAAGGCCGTGCAACCCTGGCTCCTCAACGTCCAGGTGGGTCATCCGCCCACCGAAACCCCCGTTCGACCGTTTGTAACCCCCCCCCCCCAGGTTATCCCCCCGTTGGGGGGGTGGGGGGGGGGGGGCTTTTTTAAGTTGCGACAGTTCAGGCGAATCTTTATCTAACGGGGTAAAAAGCTTTACTAATGGCTTTGCCTTGTCTGTGTTTATACACTCACCAGCCACTTTATTAGGTCCACCCGTCCAACTGCTCGTTAATGCAAATTTCTAATCAGCCAATCAGCCAATCACATGGCAGCAACTCAATCATTTATTCATAGTCAAGATGATCTGCTGCAGTTCAAACCAGCATCAGAATGGAGAAGAAAGGTGATTAAAGTGACTTTGAACGTGTCATGGTTGTTGGTCTGAGTATTTCAGAATCTGCTGGTCTACTGGGATTTTCATCACAACCATCTCTAGGGTTTCCAGAGAGTGGTCTGGAAAGAGAAAATTTCCAGTGAGCTGCAGTTCTGTGGGAACATATGCATTGTTGATGTCAGAGGAGAATGACCAGACTGGTTGGGGCTAATAGAAAGGCAACTGTAACTCAAATAACCACTGGTTACAACCGAGGTCTACAGAAGAGCATCTCTAAACACACATGTCCAACCTTGAGGTGGATGGACTACAGCAGCAGAAGACCACACCGACTCCTGTCAGCTAAGAACAGGAAACTGAGGCTACAATTCACACTGACTCACCAAAACTGGACAATAGAAGATGGAAAAACATTGTCTGGTCTGATGAGTGGATTTCTTCTGCCACATTCGGTCAGAATTTGGCGTCAACAACATGAAAGCATGGATCCATCCTGCCTGGTATCCGCAGTTCAGGCTGCTGGTGTGATGGTGTGGAGGATATTTTCCTGGGTCCATTAGTACCAACTGAGCATCTGTGTCAACGCCACACCCTACCTGAGTATTGATTGCTGACCATCTCCATCCCTTTATGACCACAGTGGACCATGTTCTGATGGATACTTCCAGCAGGATAACGCGACATGTCATAAAGGGCGAATCATCTCAGACTGGTTTCTTGAACATGACAATGAGTTCACTGGACTCAGATATCCTCCACAGTCACCAGATCTCAGTCCAGTTGAGCAGCTTTGGGATGGGGTGGAACGGGAGATTCTCATCATGGATGTGCAGCCAACAAATCTGCAGCAACTGGTGATGCTGTTATGTCAATATGGACCAAACTCTCTGAGGAATGTTTCCAGGACTAAGGATTAAGGCAGTTCTGAAGGAAAAAGGGGGTCCAACCAGGTACTAGCAAGGTGGACCTAGTGAAGTGGCCTGTGAGTGTATATATGTGTATGTAGGATAAGTCTGGGTAGACATGGATGGAAACTGCAACTTCACTGGCTTTACAAGTGGAACTGAACTAACGAACCAACCGGCTCTTTCTTGTCTCAGGAAGCAGCGGGTGAAGGGATACCCATTCTCCTGCTGGGCAACAAAATGGACATGGAGAGAGAGAGGGAGGTGTCGTTTAAAGACGCTGAGCAGCTGGCGGATGTAAGTCTGAATGATGGTCTCCTGGATGATCCGTTCAGAGCGTTTTTATTGCTTCCTTCAAATGCTTGCAGACAGATACAGTCCAGCTCCATCGGTCTCATGTCGCTGAGTCCTTCAGCTCTGATCGTCCAAAGACAGAACTGTTAATAGGATTGGATTTCATTTCCTGTGCAGGAAAACAAGGTGATGTTCTACGAGGTCAGCGCCTACACCGGCAAAAACGTCACGGGGTCCCTGACTCAGCTGGCGAGGTAAGGTCGCAACCTCTGGTCCCACCCAATCAGAAACAAGCCTAATGCTCTGGACGCTAATACAGATGTGAAAAAGATAAAGATGGAGGAAAATGAAACCATGTACCCATTTTTTTAAATCGGACAATAATTTGTCGAACAAAACTGAAGTTAAAAAGCAAAAAAAACAAAACAAACAAACATGTAGCCCTATGATCCAGTCGCTTGTAGATCCACATTTAGCAGCGATAATTTGAAGCAGCTGTTTCTCGTCACCTTCTTCTGGAGGATTTTGATCCTTTCTGGGTCTTGTTTGTTTATGGGTACTACAGCTAAAAACAAACTCCTCTTTGGTCTCATCTGGCCAGAGGACGTTGATCCAGAAGACTTGTGGATTGTTCAGACATTATTCAATTTTTCCTCTGACAGCCCATCCAGAAATCTTCTCTTATTCAGATGCAACTTACCTTCTTAGATGGTATAACGGCAGGAAACCCTCACTTAACCCTACCAGGTCCATCACTAAATCAGTGGTTGTACCAGGTCCGTCACTTCAGTGGGTCCACCAGGTCCATCACTAAATCAGTGGGTCCTACCAGGTCCATCACTAAATCAGTGGATCCTACCAGGTCCATCACTAAATCAGTGGATCCTACCAGGTCCATCACTAAATCAGTGGATCCTATCAGGTCCATCACTAAATCAGTGGGTCCTACCAGGTCCATCACTAAATCAGTGGATCCTACCAGGTCCATCACTAAATCAGTGGGTCCTACCAGGTCCATCACTAAATCAGTGAATCCTACCTGGTCCATCACTAAATCAGTGGGTCCTACCAGGTCCATCACTAAATCAGTGATTCCTACCAGGTCCATCACTAAATCAGTGATTCTTACCAGGTGGGTCCTACCAGGTCCATCACTAAATCAGTGGGTCCTACCAGGTACATCACTAAATCAGTGGATCCTACCAGGTCCGTCACTAAATCAGTGGATCCTACCAGGTACATCACTAAATCAGTGATCCAGGTACATCAAAATCAGTGGGTCTACCAGGTGGGTCTACCAGGTGCATCACTAAATCAGTGGTCCTACCAGTACTCACTAAATCAGTGGATCCTACCAGGTCCGTCACTAAATCAGTGGATCCTACATCCGTCACTAAATCAGTGGACCCTATCAGGTCCATCACTAATCAGTGGGTCCTACCAGTCCAACTAAATCAGTCCTACCAGATCCATCACTAATCATAATCCTACCAGGTCACTAAATCAGTGGATCCTACCAGGTCTCAGTGGGTCCTAATCAAGTCCATCACTAAATGGGTCCTACCAGGTCCATCACCTACCAGGACTAATCCAGTGGGTCCTACTAATCATGGGTCCTACCAGTACATCACTAAATCAGTGGATCCTACCAGGTCCGTCACTAAATCAGTGGATCCTACCAGGTCCGTAACTAAATCAGTGGATCCTATCAGGTCCATCACTAAATCAGTGGGTCCTACCAGGTCCATCACTAAATCAGTGGGTCCTACCAGATCCATCACTAAATCAGTAGATCCTACCAGGTCATCACTAAATCAGTGGATCCTACCAGGTCTCAGTGGTTCCTATCAAGTCCATCACTAAATCAGTGGGTCCTACCAGGTCCATCACTAAATCAGTGGATCCTACCAGGTCTATCCTCACTAAATCAGTGGATCCTACCAGGTCCATCACTAAATCAGTGGATCCTATCAAGTCCATCACTAAATCAGTGGGTCCTACCAGGTCCATCACTAAGGGCCAATTCCAATTCCTCCCTTAACCCACAATCTCAACCCTCGCCCTGAACCCTCCTCATTCTTGTCCCTTGAAAGTAAGCGTCAGGGCTATCTTGTGATTTAGAAAGGGACACCCCTTGAGTGCAGTTACCTCTTCAGACTGCGGGGGGCGGCCTTATGCCAAAGCTACGTCCAGTCTGTCAAGAAGACGACAACAATGAAGAAGTAGAAGAAGAATAAGAGGCATTTATATATTTTTTTTCTATATCTTTATTAACTATGAAAATACTTACATTTGTAGCTAGCTTTTTTCGGCGCAATCCTTTACAAAGATGTCAACGAAAATACGCATTCCTTTCTGGGTAGCCCTTACTGCCAAGGGTGGTGCCGGAGAATCTCAATATTGAGGGCGATACAGCCCTCAAACTTGTCCCTCAACTTGACGTTCTGAGAATCGGGACAGCACTTTCACATCGTGGGAGCACACATTTTTCAGATTGAGGGTTGAGATTGAGGGTTAAGGGAGGAATTGGAATTCACCCGTAGTATTGCCCATATTTATTTATGTTGTAGTCTTCCTGTCTTTTTTTTTTTTTGTCATCGAGTTATTTGCATAAATGTGTTTAAACGCGGTGCAGATGACTGGTGATGCAGCCTCCTGTCTCTCTTGTCTTGTCTTTTCTTTTCCGTCTTTTGCTCAGAGTGCTAATGGAGCAGGAGGACGGGGCGAGAGACACGACAGTCGTCCTCACAGCTCAGCCGGTTAAGAAGAAAACTGCTGCAAGTGAAGAGACGACCACGACGGGGGAGAGACGGCGGAGGAATTCGAGCTGCCGGATGAATTTACTGAGTTCTCGTCGGCTCCTCCTTGAAACGCGGGAGTGAAATAAGAAACGCAGCGGCACAAGTGTTTCTGAGTGTTTCTTTAACAAGCGGCGTTTCGTTTCGGTCCGGAGGAGCCGTGAACGCTGGTGTTCAAACTGCTGTCAACCTGGAAAAGTGAAGCTCAGTGGAGCTAAAGACAATTTCCTGTTAATAATCCTGTTGGCGAATCACAGAAGGCCCGTTTATAAGAATTAAAAACACCAAGTACACTGAGTTTAACTGAGAATATTACCTCTTTTATAGGACTGTGTTGTAGCCGTTTCATGTCTTTTGTAGCTTACCTTTTCTGCCTTTATCTGGAGTAACAGTATTTTATGTCGTGAAAGCAGACAAAAAAAATCATGAGAAAAATTTTAATCAACTGTTTGACTTTTTATTTATCACATTCAGCTTTTTTTTTTTTATTCTTTGTTCAGTCTCCAGGACAAAATGGTTCAAGACGCACTGGATCTGTGCTTGTTTCTGTTCTGGTCTTTTCACGGTCTTGCTTTATTCTGACGTTTGTTCTGATTCATGGACAGTTTAAAGAAATAAATGAAATCACATTTCAAATCTCTCTTAAATCAATTAATCCAAACGGCTGTCACATGCAGACATTAGGTAACACAATGACACACAGAGGTACTGCACTTTCTATACAATTACACAACAGCGGCTGTCCAGGATCAAACGTGAATTAATGAATGTGAGCAGAGCCACCATCCTATCAGGCATCGATGGGGACTTCACGGTGCATTCAGGTGAACAAAAGTCTGAAATCAGATGGTCATAAAGGTTCTTTAAAGCCACCCTATGTAGTAATTGCACTTCTGGCCACATGGGAGAAAATAGAGCTGCTGTGATGACTGAGCCATTAACGATACTGTGCTGAGTGGGGACAGACCAGCACGTCTCGTAATACCAGTTTGGAGGTGCATTATATTGGGTCTAAGGGCGGGGCTTGACCATAGACTGGATGAAATAAGTGGACACGCCCCCTGCGATGTCACCCACAGGTTTTCTAAACCACGACCTGTTACCTCACAATCATTCTGATCGAAACTGTCCACCCACCCTCATTTCTGATATTTCTGATAAAATTAGTCAATATAACAGGCTCCAGGCCAACATGGAGGGAGGAGCTGGCTGCTCCCAGCAGCCAATCAGCCGGAGGCCAAGAACCGTTGAGTCCAGGCGAAGGTACCAGCTGCTCAACTGCCATTTGTCCCCGGACTAGAGGTCTTCGGAACAACCCGAAAACCCGAGGTTCCGACCCGGCCCGAATCGGGTCTCAGGTCCATTTAAAAGACGTGTTTCTGGGTTCGAGTCGGAATCGGTAGTTAGTCTCAGGTCCAGTCGGTGCTCTCTGACAGGCTGGGTCCGCGTTTACTCCAGAGAGGTTAAGATATTGGCGGTGGCAGCCAATGTCAGGACTCGGGGCAGTTTAATTAATTATTCATTAACGTGGTGTGTTTGTCATGAAACAATCGTGTTGCCGTAGCATGTTGTTAGCGGTTTGCCCAGAAGCTGTAAAGCACAACGGATCGCCAACATGACAACGCTGGATGAGAGAACATATTCACAACACGTCCTGACCGGTGTAGGCTATTAGCGTTAGCAGTTGTTACCATTAGCATCTGTATCCACAAACAAAATAACGATGTGGATTTATTGTTGTTTACATCACGTAGCCTATGTAGCAACTGAACCGGTAGAAGAAGACAACTTTAGGTAAGAAAATCAAGTTTTATTCAACGCTAGACAACTTTAACATGAGCAACTATGGGCTGGATTGTCTCGGTTCTATTCAGGTAACTCGGTTCAGTTCGTGGTCGGAAACTAAAGACTCGGGTCGGTTCCAGGTCCAAATATTGTGGGTCCATTTGGGTTCGGACCCCCAGACTTATGATAATAGCTCGGGTTGGGCCGGTTTCGGGTCGAATTTTCACGGGTTTATTCGGGTTCGGGTCCATGAAAGTGGACCGTGAAGACCTCTACCCCGGACCCTTCCAGGCCGGACCAGAGCCAGTCGGTGCAGCACAACAAGCCAAACCGTCAGTGAAATAGAAGTGATTGTGCAAAGCTGTGTTCACCATAGACTTTAATTCACCTGTCACTCAAAAAGCCACGCCCCTTCTGCTTTTCCACAGAGAATCATCCATCTAAATTTATCTGCATCCTCTTCTCTCACACCAGCTAACTTTATGTCCTGTCTGACTTTCTCTCCAACGTTTGTTGTCCCTCTGATGTTCTCATTCCTGATCCTCTCCATCCTCGTCACTCCCTCAGCGCATCTCAGGTGTCAACACCTCTCCTTTCATTTGTGCTGAAACTCTTTTATCACATACGCACACGCTTCTTCACCTCTTTTCCAGACTTTTTGTTGCTCTGAACTGTTGACGCTAAGTACCTAAAATCCTCTGCCCTCTTTATCTCTGTTCCCTGTAGCCTCTCTGTTCCACTTCTCATTCACTCATGTGTTCTCTCTACCTCCTGCTCACCTTCATTCGTCTCTTTTTCAGGTCATACCTGCACCTCTCTAGCTTTTTCTGCACCTGCTCTCTGATGTTTGCAGAGGACATTGTGGTCTGTAGTGAGAGCAAAGTCCATGGAGATTCCCGTCCGACCTCATCTGTCAGCCTGTCCATCACCACAGCAAATAATGGTGAAATTATTTCAGCTGTACAGTTTAACATTTTAATATGGAGGTTAATAAATATTGACCTGCTTTTGTAGACGACCCCTTGTGGTCAGCGGAGGAACTGCAATTTTCTGGCCATCCAGGATCTCTTCTGATTAAAAAGTCAAAATTTAGTCCTCTGTTAACCTTCTTGTGATATGCCCCCATGTGGCCAAACATGGTATTGCTACAAAGCGTGACTTTTTTTTTTTTTTTTTTAACAACAACAACAACAATGTACTCGTATAGCGTGTTTCTAGTCCAGGAGCCACTCGAAGCTGATTCAAAACTCAAGGCTCACTAGCTGTATAAGAAAAGCCCTTTCGTCTCTTCAAATTTAAAATTTTGCATTTCATTTTGTGCACAACATTTCCCCAACATATTCTTGTTCTGCCCGCAGTTACTCGTAACGCCCAGGTTAGGGGTTTGGAGTGAACGGATCGACTGGTTTCACTTCGCCAGCTCTAAACCACCTCATTATTTTAGCGATCACTTCGGGAAAACTGGATAATGACTGTGGCCCTGCAGGACTCAAATGCTTTTTTTATTGCACCCTTGAAATAATGAAACTACTATAATATACTAAAATGGGGGGGAAAAAAAAAAATCAAGTTCACGCTGGATGTTACATTCGAAGATGCGTCCCAGATGATCGTGAGACGGCACTATTGCTGAAAGATACTCATTCAGATCGCATCTCTGTAGCCCTTTTCAGACATGGTAATATGAAATATTAATGGATTCACGTATCTGTTGAACGTCTGCAGGACTGCAAATGCAGCGAGCCGGTTGTATAAAACAGCAGCGGTGGATGGAGGCAGCTGAAAATGTTTCTGTCCTACTTTGTGGAGTTGATTATTCGACAGTCTACCTGAACTACAGTCAGCAGCTCCACGGGGGGGTCGCTGGGCTGGTCAGACACAACAAAATCAAACTAATACTGGTTGAGATTAAAACAAGGTAACGAGAAAACGGACTATTAGTACAATATATGAAATATTGTACTCTCATAACTTGACACTGTTGGACCGCCTCAAGAACAAATGGGAGATAGATTTAAATGAACCAATTACAGACGATACTCGGCTCAAAATAATACGGGGAATATTCTCCTCTTCCATTTGCCTTAGAAATGCTGTTATTCACTTCAAAGTTGTTCACCGGCTGCACTGGTCAAAAGTTAGACTTTCTAAGATCAAAGCTGAGATAGTCCCCACCTGTGATGTGGACGGGGTCCAGCCACTCTCTTACATTTGTTCTGGACATGTCCGAAGCTTTCTGGCAGTCCATCTTCGAGACCTTTTCTAAGATTTTTGGGAAGAGGCTTGCACCATCTCTGTTCATTGCACTTTTTTGGTGTAGCCCAGATGGGTTCCTGTCTTGAGGTGTGGGAAAGAACCATGTTGGCTTTCTGCTCTGTATTAGCTAGGAGACTAATATTATCGAAGTGGAAAGACCGAACACCTCCAACATATTATCACTGAAATAAAGAAATCATGTACCATATCAAGTTGGAGAAGATCGGGTATACAATCAGGTGGTCCACTAGAAAATTTTATAATACTTGGCAGCCTTTCTTAATGTTTGTTGAAGATATGGAGGTAGCTAATATAGTACTGTAAACCTCTGCCCCTTTTTTTTTTAAATATATTTTTTCATTTATTTATCTATTCTTTCTTTTTCTCTCTTCTTTCTCTCTTCTTTCTCCTTTATGTCTGGCCATATTCTCTATTTTGAAGTATTTTATATTATTAACACTGTTAGGATTAAAATGATCTGAGCACTGTTTAATTGTTGAAAACTAAACTTTATGACATGTAGGAATGCAGTCTCCTTTTATGACTGTGAGTTCCTCAGCTTAGGTTTATGACTTAAATTACTGTAACATCCTCCCCGACCCACCCCCAACAGTTTGTGACCAGAAGTCTGTGACAGCATAGATAAACATTTAATGGACATCTCATTTCCTGGTCAAACACCACCACATGTGTCTGGACCTGCTGTTTACCATCTGAACTCTGAGACAAAGGGCCATAAAACTCAGAAGAACCAAGGATCCGCCTCCTCTGGATTCTTTTAAAGACGGACACAATCTGACATCGAGTGTGCATTTTCCTGGCATCTCTTGTGATGTTAGGAAGATGTACCATCGGCCGATTGAAATATTCTGCATGGCATATTGATTCTTTGTATTCATGATTGTATTAAACTCTTTAATTTACCTTTTTTTCTAGTCTTGTCAATGGCACCAGATAAAAGAACACGGAGAATTACTTTCAACACTGTAGGTCTGGTATTTGGGAAAAGGGGGTGGGCTGGGGTTGGTGGGGTTTTACTGTCCTGTTTATGTTTTGTTGGATCTATGTTGAACTGTAAACTGTAAATTTAAAAACTTAAATAAAAAGACCTTGAAAACAAAAAAACAACAACAAGGTAACGTGTCCCTTTGTTCTGCACACCAGAAGTGATAAAATCTTCCTCTTAGTGCATTTGCTGATGTTGTTTTTGGGTTGTAAAGCTGCTACGACTGATGACGCGTATCCCTGCCAGCTAGACGGCCATTTTAACTCCCCGATCAGTGAAGGAAGTAGTTAATCCCTCACAGAGAGCACAGTTGAAGACTCTCGACAGCTTTTACATGCAGATTCCCATAAAAGCATCGGGAAGAAATGTCTGGGAATCTTGATCATCTGTTCCAGCAAAATGCAGAAGACGCCATCTAGTGGTGGTTCATTCAAACTCGGTTCATTTTATGGACTCGGCTTACTCTGAGTCACTGTTCTGGTTCAACTGAGTCGCTCGATTCACTGAAAGTCAGCGCGGTTGTCTGCGGTGTTTACGGAGAATCTGATAACTACCAACTGAACTTAATCATCTGAGTCGGCGGTGAGTCCGTTCACCTGAACAGCTCACAACACCGCGTGTCAAATTTCCACCGCTGCGTCCGTTCCTGCAGCTGCAGCAGTTCAGACTCCATATTTGTTTGTTGATACTCTTATATGTTTCGAGTCCAACCCAGTTAAAAACCACGTGGGACAGGTTCAGTCGTCACCCAATTAATGTAAAGCTGTAAATGTCTGAAAGGGGCTTTTTAGATGCTGCTTTGATGACGTCCTATCAGATATCAGATATCAGATGTGTGAGTGTTTTGCTCTCCGGGGGGGCCGACTGGAGCGCTTGTTGGAGAGCCAGTACCCTCCCCGTCTCTGGGTCCGGAGGGGCTGATGGTTAGTCCGCACCGGGGCTTTTTAAGCACTTTCTGTTCCTAACGCATTTTATAGTCGTGGGAGATGGCGGCTTCACACAGCTGTCCTTTAAAGTCCAACTCGAGGGTGAACTCCAGGTCTCGCTGCATGAAGGCAGAAACGACAGTCAAGACATGAACGGAGCAAACGAACAGTTAAAGTAGAACTGCAACAAAAAACTATAATCTGATGATTATTATTTTTTTAAAGCTACACTCAAGTAGAAATTGACCAGGTGACAACGTCCCTGAATTTTAACGTACATCACAACCTGTTCAACTGAAAACTCATGACTTTATTCTCACAACATTACAGCTTTTAAAATCTAATAAAATCACAACTATTTTATCGTAAAACCTTTTTTTTCTCTCTATATTAAATATTCCTCACAAAATTTGGACTTTTTGGCAGAATTTCTCCAATTTTATCTTGTAAATTCATATTTTTTTAGTTTCAAAAATTACAACTTTTTTCTTGTAAAATTATGATTATTTTTTTGCAATATTACAACAGTTTTTTAAAAATAGAAATTAGGTCTCCGGGTAATATTAATACTATTTCCTTGTAAAACTGCCACTTGGTTCTAATACTGTTTAGACTTTTTTTTTTTAAAAAGTAAATTATGCGTTTATTCTCATAATGTGTCAAATCTGATATTTCTTTCTTTCCCCTCATGGTGGCCTGATAACTCCATCATAGTAAAACCTTAAATACAGAAGCAACAGGGGAGTTATTGCGTTAAAGCCACTTCTACAGAGGATGTTTGAGTTCTGGGGTTCAAAAAGGCCACAAACAAATGTTGAATAATTTTTCTTATTTCTTACGTAATAAGTCAGATTTGTTGCAGGTGACACTTGGACTCCACCAGGGCCGCCGTTTGTCACCGATTCTGTTCGTAACTATTCAGGGTCCAGCCAACTGGCGTACTGGCTTTGGTTTGGTGGTCTCTGCTTTCGCGAACGACGTGGTCCAGTCGGTGTCATCGAGCCGCGAGCTGTCATACAGCGAGTAACGTAAGTATTGGAAATGTCACCATTTTCCTCAGGAAATATATATTTCTAAAGTTGATATTGACGTGAAACTTCCACCAGATGTCAGCAATAACCCCTGCAATGCACGCACGCGAAGGAATCACACCACCGATGTCCGTAAATTATGTGTGATCATGTGAAATGGGAAGAAGTATTGGAGACATTAAGAAAAGGAGGAGCAAAAAGGCATGGAAAGCCAAGACACCAGCTGAAGTCAATCCTGCCAAAAAAATTGCGGTGGGTGTATGGGTACAGTGGGCCTTTTTGAACCCCTAAGCCCGCTCAGTAATTTCAGGTATTTGTTTTTTCTCTATCACTGAGAAATACAGTATATACTGAACTTGCTTTTAACTGAGGGTATTTCTTCCAAATATAACTACTGTAAAGCATCTGAACGACTGCAGCAGTGTTTAACTCCAAGCTCTTGAGTCTTACCACGTTCTTCTCGTTGGGTCGGACAGCGATGCTGCCAAAGATCTCCTCTCCCTTCTTGACCGTCAAGTAGTCCTCTAAATAAAACACCGTCTGCTTCCAGTGGGTGCTCGGAGCGTCCGGAGCTGAGAGCAGAGACAGGAATGTTCGGATGAGGAGGACGGAGAAGACGAGTCGGGAGGAGCGAGAGAGAGATGGAGTAAAGGGGTGGAAAGAGGGAAGGAGGAAAGTGGACTTTACGGGGCTATGGAGTCAAATATTTCCAGCGCGGATGGCTGCTGTGGGCGCGTAAACATGGAAGACGCTGAGAGGCCTACTCAGTGATGCTGCCTCAGGCCCGACAAACAGCCAAACATAGAACCTCCTCTACACCACATTATGTAATGAACACTTATGTAACAGCGGAGCGGAGCCGACCGGTGATTACTTTGGCACAAACAACAGTTTGGTTGATGCAGCACCGGCGGCGCAGCCAGGGGGTAAATATGGTGAAATAATCATTTATAACATCGAATCCCCAAACAGCTGACGGTCGGGCCGGGAGAGGAGCTCAGCGCTCGTTAGCTTCGTTTATCTGAGTCCGGTGTGCTCCGAGAGCAAAGAAAAAAACCTCTAAGGGCTCGCTTGCCGTGGCGATAAAGAAAAATATTTATCACTTTTGTGGTTGCTCTGAAGATAGTTTAGTTTGTTTACTTGGGTTTTTGAGATTTGCGCCTCGCTGAACCCGCCGCCATCAGTTTCCACCCGTTCGCCGTAAAGCCCAGCGAGTGCACGGAGGTGGGTGTACGTGTGGAGCATTAGTTTATTTCCAGGAGGCATTTTAATGATTCTGATGTGAAATTCTCTCCTTTAGTTTGCTTTTCCTTTTATTTTCACTGTGTTTGAGTCCGTTGGAAGTTTCTCAGTGGCTGCTTTGATTAATCAAACTGCGTTTTTTCACCGAGAGGTGTCGAACGGAGGAAAGAGCTGCGTCCCCGGTTTAAGGTTTTAGAAGAAATTTCGAACCTTGTGTGAAGAAAGGGCCAGTCTACAAGTCGGAAAACACATTTTATTGAACCTTTTAGAATTCTAGAAAGAACAAGACGTAACGACATGTAAGTCTTTACGTGCTGCGCTACGGTCACCTGATCTCGAAACCTCAGGGTGAGTTAGCTGTCCCCTACGAATCCAGCCGAGCAGACGCCATCAGGTGGATCACCGTCAGCTGATGGTCATGAAGGTCTGCACACGTCTGTCAGTGACCCGTTAGTTTGAGCAGTTGTACTGGATCTAAAACCTGGACTGCAGATCCCTGTTTACAGATCTAAAATAAACAGGGTTGTACAGAGCTGACTGGGATCGTATGATTAATAGGGATGCACGATAACTGTTTTTTAAAACCGATACCGATACCGATAACAAACACATATACCTAAGATCATTACATCAATACTATGAACAAAATCAAAAATAGTTCAGACTTTTTATTTATTTTTTCCAATGAAAAACTGTTGGCAAGCCTCCCAAACATTTTTTTAAAGCTGCATCTCACATTAACTTAAATAAGGTTAATTACTTATTAAAAAAATAAAGGCTCCTTGAACTGTTGGAAATAAATGCATCAGAATTACAAACTATAAAAGATTAACATTTAAAAAGGATTTTGGTTCCATTTAACATAATACCTTTAATTAAAGTAAATGAGGTTCAGTATTTTTTTATTATCTCATGGAAGCTTTAGATGAGAGAGATGAGGGAGAGGAGAGACTGCTGCTGGCTTGCGCACGTTAGCATTAGCTCGCGTTAGCGCGATTTCAAAACTCCATGGAAGCGATTGTTATGTTGTAGGTGGCTGATCAGGTTTTACGTATTAAAGCTTGTGCTTCTCTCCTCGTAGAATTCACTCGAGGATTCATCACAAATAACCACCAAACTATCTTCTTCTGAAACTTTAACGAAGTTCCATGCCGCCATGTTTGTTGTGATCAGTACGCTGTGCTGCAGGCTGCATTCAAGGTGTAACGTAAATTCCCACGTTCCCCTGTTTGCTAGTTGTTCTTTCAACATTTTCTATTTTTTTCTTTTATAATGTGTAACATGTGGGAAAATACTCCAAATATCAATTCAGGTTAGCAACTACCAAAATTATGACCGAGTTAACAAGTTGTTTTCTGGCATGAGGGGGTATTCTTGATTTTCCTTACTGAGTAATCGTTTTTCTTATTTTTTCTGACGTAATTTGAACATAACATTCACTGCTGCTGGTCATTCAAGGCTCAGAGGAAGCGAGGCACTGTCGTGTTGACAAAAATATATATGTTATCGGGGCTATTTGTCGTGATATCGGACTTGAATGACATCATAATTTCCTGTTATCGGCCCGATAGTTATCGTGCACCTCTAATAATTAATGGTTTGGGTGGTTCTTTGTGGTTAAAGTTGACCTGCCTTGACTCAGATTTAAGCTGTATTTGACTTCTCTTCTAGTTTAAGGCTTGGTTTTCTTGTGCTGTTTCACTGTTGGTGCCGACGTTAATTTCCTGTTTTGTGTTGAAAGTGTTTTTTTTTTTCTTTGTGTTTGGTTTCTTTTTTTAATTTCCTCTGTCGGTCATTTTTTTTTTCCTGACTGACACCTTCAGATCTACTGTCACTATCTCACCTGAAGCACGCTCCCGTCGAACATATTTACCCTCATTTAGGACCGCGCAGGACTCCGCCTCCAAATTAAAGCCCGGCAGATAAAAACGTAGTGCATCACTGAATCAGCAGGATCATTACGTCTTCTGCTGAAGCGACTCACCAGGTCCTGCTTAGTGAACCTTTGGTTGTAGAGTGTTTTTTAGTGCATCAACCTGGTCTCTGAACCGTAGTAAAGAAACCGCTGTTTCATCTAACCTCGTTTTCGTTCTGCCGTCCCACGACACACACACTACATTACCCATAAGGCCACACCATTACCCATAAGGCTACCTTCTTAAAGGGGCCAGGCTGACTCACATTTCTTTGCTGCGAGAGAACGCGCACAACATCCTGTGATGTTTCCGTGATTTCTTCTTGATTTTTTTTTTTTTTTTTATATTATATTTTAGAAAAAAATCCTGCGAATAACTAAAACCGCGGAACTTGAAGCACGAATTGGCGAGGGATCACTGTACTCTTATGTAATCTTTTAATTTCACAGGCTGGTGATCGGAGGAGGTCTCTAAAAATAGATGGAAAAAAACCAAACCAAACAAAGATGGCGTCTCGTCCAGTCTCACCGGTGGAGAAGCCGGTCTTCTTGTGACATTTGGTGAACTCTATGTTGAAATAGGTGACCAGCGCGTGGACGTAATCGTTGCGCTGGATCTGGAGACAGAAGGCCGAGGTGAAGGACAGGTCCTCTGGCTTCACAGTGTAGATGTCCACCTCCTGTAACGAAGGGAGGGAGGGCGGGAAAAAACTGAACACTGTCCAGGAGAAATCTGTTAGAAACAGAGGCAACATGGCAGCGCTCCTCGATTATTCACCGCCGTTGCTGTGCATGCGTGGGTATGTGAGTGTGTGACAGCCCACAGGTTGAATCACGGCTGGCTAACGAAGCCCGCTCGCACTACACATGCTGTGTGGGCGTCCTCCCTCCAGTCTGCGGGGGGGGGGGGTGTTTTCTGCATGTATGTGTCATATCAAGCGCTGCCTCACAGCCACAGCAGCTTAGACGAGTGTGATTTTAGTTTTTATTTTTTTGCAACCTCTCGGACATCAAACTGGACCCGACACAGGTGCGTCTGTGCTATGCATGTAGATGATGTTGTCCGGGCCGTCGGTCCAGGCCGCCCACCCGCGTCAGCGTGACAGATTGTGATTAAACACCTCCGTCCTTTCCAATGACATCAGACCCGTATCATATACAGAAAATTGTAGGAGGTGAGAAGGAAAAAAAAAAGAGGCAAAGTGACTTTGTAATTTTAGCATGTGATTAAAGGATGACGCCTTGTGACTGGCAGAGGGCGGGAAACGGGTGAATGAGCCCTTCATACGTTACATTTTTGTGTAAAAACTAGGGCTGGGCAAGTTAACGAGTCATTACAATTTATTAACGCTGATATTTATTTTATCACGCATTAACACATGTTGCTCACATGCTTTTGTTTTGAAAAGTCTGTTACTGGCTGCTGCAGAACCGGAAGACAGTAAACATAAGGAAAAGCTAAAACAGACATGGAGAACGGTAAAAATCCGTGAACTTTACAGTTCAGGTAGCAACTCAGGTAGAAATATTAACAATTCTGTCTGAAAAAGAAAATTCTGGACTGCAACAAAACTGTGGCGTCATTCCTCCATGTTCCATCAGATCTGCTCCATGTGTTCACTGTCCTGCTGTTCTCTAGCTGGTTACTGCAGTGTGGCTCCATCTAGTGGCACAGATGTGTAATGACAACAGAAAGTCCAGTCCTCCATTATAAAACTAATTCAGTTCTGTGGCCCGTTTTTTAATTTTGTACTTTTGATCCAAGTCTAAAATTGAAATACAAAAAAAAAGAGGTATTTTTTTCTGTTTTTTGTGTTAGATTAAAAAATGAGAAATGTAATAAAATGTTACTTTTAAATTTTTTAAATTTTTGATTGACAATTGAAAATGGAAAGAATGAATGATACACGGATTGGTAAAGTTACAGAACTTTAACATGGACATTTTCATTTTAAAGTTCTCCCAGACGGAGGATTCAACAGAAACAAGGTTATTTGTAACAACTGACAAGTTGAATTTGAAATGACCTGTTTTAATGTACTGATTTTGCTGAGCCACAATCATTTTGTTGGATATTGTTTGTAAACTTTTTTTTTTATAAAAACAGGATGACATTAATGACCTGGCAGTGGCAATAAGCATTACTTTAACATTTTTTAAGATGAGATTTACACTAAATATGTGTTACTGACAAGTGCTGATGTTAAAAATGTTTGAACAACAAATGTTATGACACTTTAGTTCATATGACAGCAGAACATTTAAACAAAAGTGCATTTTACACTACTTTTGAATTCATTATTTAATTTGCGCATACAATGCGATTAATCGTGATTAATCAGGGAAATCATGCGATTAATCGTGATTAAAAAATGTAATCGTTGCCCAGCCCTAGTGAAAAAATCATCTCATTGTGGTGCATCTTTATATTAGGCAAATACATCATATAAGTTCCACTATTCCATCATTTATTTGACAGAAAGTCAAGAAGATGGAAATCATGAGGGAAATGTTGAATTTCTGCTGTAACCACATTCAAGATAATCATTGGCCCTTGATCGATCAGTTCATCATCAGCGAGTGTCCAGATGTGGGATAAAAAAAAAAAGCATTTTGGCGGTTCTGCTGTTCTGAAACATTCAGGGGTGTGTAAACACAACGTCAATAAGGAAAGACATCAGCGATGATCTCAGAGAAGCTGCACATCAGTCTGGAAAGGTTCGTTAATCTCGCTTCCAAACGATGTGGAATTCATAATGTCACGGGGGGGGGGGGGGGGGGGGGGGGGGGGGGGGGAGCTTATTCCAAACTGAAATGCGTTCAATGCAAACAAACGTACCCCACACTCAGAAAAATACGAAAAAAAAAAAAAAAGCCAACAACACAGGACTAAAAGAAGAGCTGCTACAGTCTCTCCTGCACATGTGAGTCAGTGAGCGACTCGTTACCAGCCGACCGACTTCACACCGACACGGTGACTCAGTTTCTGCACATGTGCGACATTTCGCCATCAGAGAGCAAGACGGGGTGAGACCTCGATACTCGCCCAGACTGGTGAGGCCTGACATCGCATGAATCAAAGAATGCTACAGAGAGAGAGAGAACGGAGGAGGAATGAGATGGAACAAAGACGGGAATGATGGTATCAGGCGATCCATATCAGGAGACACCTGATACCGAGCAGAGAGACGAGAAAGAAAGAGGAAACAACGGCGAGGGAACGCTCTCATCCTCTGTTCATCTGTGAGATGAAAGAAAAGCCGCTGTTGTATCCTCAAGCATGAAAACAGAGCTGCCGTCTGTAACGACTCTACAGTTCAGTCTCAGCAGACCGTGGATGTCCAGAGCTATGGAGGCCTGTTTGGGTCAAAATTCAATGAATAAATGAGTCTATTATTAAGAAATACAGACATTTATTATTATGAAATACGTATCCATTATTATGAAATGTTTCCTATTATTATGAAATATTTCCCATAATTATGAAAAAAATGTAATTATTATGAAATATATTTTATTGTTATTTAATCTTAGTTTAATGCACAATACTTTATCTCAGAATGGCTTTTTTTTTTTAATCTAAGAATGAGTTTTTACATAATTGCTTCCTTTTTCATAAGAATGAGCTTTTACATAATAATGACATTTTGCCAGTGGGCGGGACCAGTGGTTAACCTGCACGCTCATTGGCTGATCCTTCTCCATTCTACGCTCTGACATCAACTAGTTTTGGCCGTGAGGTCCCGTTAGCAGCGGGCCGTGGCCGTACATTTCACATTACGTTTCTTAGTCGATGTCAACTTTTAACCGTAAACTGAGGTTCATTCTGCCACCTACTGGCCTGGAGTATATACATTGCACCTCTCGCCCACTATCGATATTCACTGTTCTGTTGCTTATGCCTGAATGAAAGAGCAGCCAATCACATAAATGGCTCCGCCCTCTCTGCTGTGATTGACACACAAATCATTCTTATGAAAAACGAAACCATTATTATGTAAAACAGGGGTGTCTAAATCAATTGCACAGGGGGGCAAAATTCAAACACGCTTCAGGTTGCGGGTCGAACAGGATAAACATTTATTGAACACACTAAAACGAAATGTTTTTGGAACATAAATATGAATAAAAACAGACAGAAATATTATTCTGTAATAAACTTAAACCCTAAATAACTTGAATTTAATATTTTGCTCTCCATAAAAATATCTTGTTAAATGATACAAGTTAGAAATATGAACAACTTAGGATTAAAATAACATTAAAATTCCTTTGCTCCTATGTCAATAGAAAAAATAAACTTTTAAATATCCATAAAGATTTTGCTCTCCTTAAAAATATCTTCTATATATCCGCAGATGAAGCTTGAAACTAGAGTTGACTGATGCGGGAAGTGTGCGGAAAGGCCACTGAAGCGTTGCATTTTGGGAACTGTAGTTCTGTGCAGTATTGTTTTAATCAGCGCTTCATATCAACGGGCCATTAATAACGAGAATGTAAAATGATCTCACGGGCCGGATATGATTACACGGCGGGCCGGATGTGGCCCGCGGGCCTTGAGTTTGACACATGTGAAGTAAAAGCTCATTCTTATGAAAAACGAAACCATTATCATAATAATGGGAAATATTTCATAATAATAAACATGCATTTCATAATAATGGGAAATATTTCATGATAATAAACGCCTGTATTTTATAATAATAGACTAATTTATTCATTGAATTATGACCCAAACAGGGCTCCATACCTAAGCTACTGGAAGTGATGTCACAAAGGTGTGACGCGTCCCGGGATGCTAACGACAGGTTGTTCCGTTGTTTCCGGAGGAGTAAACGGAGACTCACCTTCAGGAGGCAGCTGTTAGTCACCACCTGCTTCGGGTCCACCACGTCCACCAGAGGCTCTTTGATGGCCACGTTGCGAATGCAGCTCATGTCGAACCCGTAGACGTTTTCCCACCCTGCACCCACAGAGACACAAGCAGCTGAAACACATCGATAGCTCCGCGTTATCTCTGTGATCGAATCTCGAATGTTTGTGTGCGCTCGCCACACTCTTTTTTTTTTTTTCTTTTTTGTCTTCTCCCTGAGCTGCCGGAATAAAAAGAGGATCGGATTAAAGCAAAACAAACAAAAAAAGCCAGGAAGAGCAGACCCACGCTCGCGCTGTCGTTCTGTCCGTCCAGCCTCCTCCTGGCAACCTTTTCTTTTCATTTTTGTTTTTCTTTTTTAAATTTGGACTGAAAAAAAAAAAAATCCACCTCTGACGACGGAGGAACGCACCACCGACACAGAATAAGAAAAAACTAAAAATAAGATCTGGGTAGACTCTGTCTTTTCAGGATTTGTGTGAAAGGATGGAGCCATGCTCGTGTGATTTAGATGGAATAAAACAGAAGAGGCCACCTGTGCAGCGAAAGAGACTCAGTGGGAGTTAATGACTCAGCTCCAGCGCTGATACCAGTCTGAACAGCACCTTTAATGCTGGCTAGAGCTGGGCGATACTGGGAATATGGGTATCGATCCGATACCAAGTAAACACAGGGCCAGTATCGCCGATACCGATACTGATACTGATACTTTTTCATATTAAGCTTAATCTATCTTGAAACTGCTGCTCTTTTGGTGTTTTTGTGATTTTTGTCTTTGGATTTTTTTGTTAAAACCTAGGATAGAATTTCAGCAAACTTTATAGGTGACTTCAAAATACTTTATCACCATTAACATTTTTGTGTAAATATTTTTTCTTGCGCATGGTTTTTCATGTGCTTAAATACATTTGTTGTGTTTCCACTGTATTTTACAGCCTTTTTACAAACTACACAACTTGCCGTTGTTTCGTTTTCGTGATTAAAATACAGCGGGGCTAGGGGGAGGGGCCAGGCTGAGTCTACCTGAGCCAAGTGACGGTGCAACGTCAAAAGACGAGACAAGAGGGGAGGGGAGGGGGGGGAGTCAGTGCTTGTGGGAAAGAAAAATAAAGCTTGAGGATCGATCTTTTTACACGAGTGTCATTCGATACCAATACCAAAGTTAGTATTGATATTATCGATATTTGGATCAATCCGCCCACCTCTAATGCTGGCACTTTGATCATTAATGCCTCAGGAATGGGCAGCCTGCACGTCTGGAAAGGAAACGTCAATGCTGAAAGGTCGATAAAGGTTTCAGAGTTGACATAAGGTCCCATCCAGGCAATGTGTTTTTTTTTGTCAGTGACGGCCTCACGTCTTTCAGCAAGTCCATGTGAAGCCACATGCTGCATCAGTTGCATCACAAAAGAAGAATCTAACAGAGACGAATCTGGACTGTTGAGCAACATTGGACAAGAATGAGTCAAAATCCCAGCAACTAAAGTCCTCTGTTAGACATACAGTACATAGACCATTGTTAAAGGAAGACGGGATCCGTTACAGTGATAAATATAATACGGGAAACCTGGGCACCCCAAATTTGGTGTCCACCAGGTGGCAGCACCGGTGGGAAACGGTCGTTACTGCTGCATTGTGAGGACTCACACGGACTCGGAAGGCGCTGATTTAGGGCGAGGAGACAACAGGGAGAAATATCGATGTGCTGAACCCCACGAGAAATTCAAAGAAGGAACAGAGACAAATTTAAGGAACACATCAGACAGGTGGTGGTCCTGTCTACTTCTACTGGAACAACTGGAGGAAACCGAAGGAGCCCTGGATGAATGTGCCTTCTGACTCTTTAACGCACATTCATACTCTACGTTTGAAACGGATACAGGCAGAGCTTTCTGTCTTCTGCGCTGATTTCGCCCGTATTTGGTACGTAGCCTCGATGCTTCACATCGCAGGTGAAAAGGAGCAGTGCGACCAGCAGTCATGGGGGGGCGGTAGTGAGCTTAACGAGTCAACTGTCAATCAAATACAAGGGAAAGAAAAAGAAGAAATTTTGATCAAAAATGGTGGAAGATTTTGAGGAGCGTCTGTCCGAGCTTGTCTGAATTTATGAACATGATGGAGACTGTCGGATGTTCTCGCCGACATCTGAAGAATATTGAAAGCTACATTCCTTGTCAATTAATAAGATTAGCGAAAAGGACTCCCCCATTAATTAAGCGACATTCATTTAGTGGTCTCACACATGGCTGTTTTCATTTCCTGCGGTGTCCCGTAAATATTGTGACCCCCCTCAACACTTCCCATGTTTAATGTCAGTGACTTGACTCATCACTGCCCCCTGGTGGATGTTGTTGCTAAGACACCATACAAACCGAGCCATCGTGAGCCGTCAAATTCCAAATTAGAACTAGATTTACTCACTTCCAACATTTGACATGTTTTGTGAATAAAATATTGCTGTACACATTACGAAATAACTGTATTCTGTCGTATTTGCATGATTTTCATCCACGGTAAAAATAAAAATGAGGCCACTGAAATGGAAAATCCTCTTTTTAACCCATGACTTCAGGGCTTTGTGAAACCTCGAATGATCTGTCGTTAAAAGACATGTGACGCTCTGCTGAGCTGCAGAGCGGGAACACAAGTCTGCCCACACTGCAGGGAAAACAATTAATTGCTCTCCAATGACTCTGTTTCATCTGAAGGTGTTTTCTCGCTTCTTCTCGTGTGCCAAGGACTAAAAGCTGCTGTGTGCTGGGATGTGCTGCCAACAAGGTAAGAAAAAAAACAAAACAGCAACCCAGAACTGAATTTTAATAAGCTGTCAAACTAAAAAAAAAAAACTGAGCTGAGGAGTGAGACGTGTTCAGGCGTTCAGGCGTTCAGGCGTTCAGGTGTGAAGCTTCAGCAGGAGGAGACGGACAAACTGATGGAAACCAGGTGACCTCAAATCAGAATTGCGGTCAATCAAATTACCTTGATTACGATCTTTGAGCGATTTTTTCTCAACAAAACTTTTATTCATTTTGTCCAGCATTAGCAAGCTGCCTGTCAGCCATATACAGTGATCCCTCACAAATTCGCGCTTTAAGTTCCGCGGTTTTAGTTATTCGCGGATTTTTTTTTTCAGAAATATATAATATTAAAAAAAATCAAAGAAAAATTGCGGAAACATCACAGGATGTTGTGCGCGTTCTCTCACAGCAAAGAAATGTGAGCCAGCCTGGCCCCTTTAAGAAGGTGGCCTTATGGGTAATGGTGTGGCCTTATGGGTAATGTAGTGTGTGTGTCACGGGACGTCAGAATGAAACGAGGTTAGATGAAAGAGCGGTTTGTTTACTACGGTTCAGAGACCAGAGGCTGTGAAGGTAACAGAAAGACCACAGTTGAGCCTTTGTCTTGTTTCTCTGCAGTGTCTCGCTACTTTTAAACTTTTTAAACATATTTTAAACACATTATTTAGGCTCAGGGGGCTCCGGCTCCAGTTCGTGGATTTTGATTTTCACGGTAAATGTATCGTAAGATGAATATCGATATATATTGTATTGTGAGCCGAATATCGTGTATTGTGTATCATATTGTATCGTATCGTATCATATCGCGAGATTAGTTTATTGCTACAGCCCTAGTAATTAGTGGAAAAGCTTGCCGTGATTTTCAACGATAAAGTTATTTACAGAAATTAGGACATAATGGTCCAGACGTAATTCACTGTAGTTCTGTTGCATCATGGGGAGAGGTCATCTGGACAATTTTCTTCCAAATGGATGCTTCAGAAGTACCGCTCTAATGGAACAATTAGCTCTTAATGGGTCAAATATTTTCTTCAAGAGGCCAAAATGAGACTCAAAAACACACGACAAAGACGTCACGTCATCTGCAAAGTGGTAATTCGGTTATGCACGGTTCAGAGGAGAGACAGACGGCGGTGGCGGCGGCGGTTACTCACAGTGAATCTTGAAGTCCTTGTACTGTCTGTCTTCGATGGCCAACACGTAGAGAGCTGCTCTGTCGGGGAACATCAGGCCTCCGGGTTTCTGAACACAGGAAAGGCTTTCAGACGTCCGTCAGCACACCTGTGACAGCACCTTTAACACAGTCAGAGACTCGTGGCAGCCAGAGGTGTTAGAGGCCTGATTATCTGTGACCTCAGCGTCTGGGCTGAGGTGACAGACCTCCACCACCGTCTGCTGTGTTTGTGTCCTCATACCAGCCACTTGTCCCTGGCGAAGATGACCGTGTTGAGCATGGACTCGTAGAAGAGGCAGTAGCCCATCCACTCCGAGATGATGATGTCCACCTTGTCCACGGGGAGCTCCACCTCCTCCACCTTGCCCTTGAAGATGGTAATGACTGTGTCGCGGAGAGCCACAGAACAGCAGGCGGGAAATTACTTTGCAGCCTCTCCATCGCGTCAATGCTAATTATTCTCAGACGAGCCAGATTCCTGTAAATCAGTCCGGCTTAACGCTCGTTTTCAGTTTCCCGTCCTCTGACTCATAATTTGAGAAACGAGGAGGCAGAATTACAAAAGAAAAAGACATCACGGTGGCGTGCAGGTAAAGCAGATAAAAGACAACGGGGAGGTAAGCTTTATGTTGCAGGTTAATACACTTACGCAACAACGTTAAATCCTTTTTTACTGTTATCTGTGTGTGTGTCCAACAGACGGCCGGATGGCTCCCTGAGCGAAAGTTTCACCTGATATCCATATTTATCTGGACATTAATGAAGAAAAGCATAAACCCAGTGAGCTTAAACCTGGGATGAAGCTTGACTTTCTAAGTCTTTCTAAATCTTCTAGATCAGTGGTTCTTAACCATAGGGCCGCGACCCAAACTTGGGCCGCCAGCGCCCTCCAGAGGGCCACAAAAAACTTTGAGTTTTGCACCTGTGGGCCGCAAGACTGTGTGCAGCTTTCGACCGCATGGTGGCGGTAATGCGTCACTTATTATAATGTTAAATAATGGTTTCTGTATTTATTATGTATTAAAGTTTCAAATATTTAAGTCATTATCATATTAAACTCAGGGTTTGTGGTTGTAAGAGTATCCATTACCTTGGTTTTAGAAGCGCAAGCAGTTCTTTGTTTTTCTTGGAGGCTAAATTTAACATATTTAGCTCCATGTTTGATGTCAAAATGCCGACGTAGATTAAACTCTTTCACGACTGACGCCGCCTCATAACACAAAAGTGTTTTTTGACCTTGAGATTCAAACTTGTAATTGTTTTCCCGTCGTTCATGAAACTGTCTCCCTTGTGCATCAATTTTTCTTTTCTTGGACATGTTGGGGTTAGTTAGTAAAGGTTTTTTTTAAAGTCCATCAGTTCTGAAAAATTGTCTTGCTCATAGCTGCCATTATCATTGTGGGTAATGACGAAATGCATGATGGGAGATGTAGTTTATTGTCAATATGTTTATATATTGGTTTAAAATTTAATCCAATAATGCCCAAGCTCTCGAGGGCCACATAAAATGACGTGACGGGCCACATTTGGCCCACGGGCCTTGTGTTTGACACATGTGATTTAGAAAACCATGTGATCCCAAACCTGGGTGCTTCTGGAGTTAGAGCAGCTCTGGGTCTCCTGTTCGATGGTAAAGACCATAAACTGTCACTGGGGACCAAAACGACGTGGGTCAAAGTAGCTTTGAGAGGAAACAGAAACTTGTTCACAGTCAGTGTTGGCGCCACATCAGAACAGATCCCCTGTTCTAAAAACTGACCCAAAAGACTCAAAACTGTTATTCTACTTAACTGATGGTGTGGACAGACTCCCTACAGACAAACTGGGGACATTTTTACGTGGACGGAAAGTGTAGAAAAAGAAGAGAAACCGACATTATTTAGTTTTCTTTGTTTGCTTGATTGTTTTTTTAGATTTGCCATTTTAATCAATTTGACCCTGACTTTGTGAGAGTTTAATTACCTCCGCCAACGAGTCTGTCTGTCTGTGTTCAAGATAACTCAAAACGTTATGGATGGATTCTGATGAAATTTTCAGGAGTTGTCAGAAATGTGAAAAGGAAGAACTGATTTCATTTTGGGTGTGATCTGGAAGAAATCCTGGATTCTGGATCACTTTCAAATTTTCGATAACATTGCGGTCAATGGGGCCGAAATTTTCGTTTCTCAACATCTCCGTTAATTATTGCCCAAAACTCATGAAATTTGACTCAGGGATTGACAATGGGAACCTCTATCAAATTTCAAAGGCTGATCTGGATCTGATCCAGAAGGCGGATTTTATCGCAATCTAAATCGCTATATGGGGAATTGTTGCGCTCTCCAAGTGCTTTTCTAGTTAAGTCTGTTATTCATTTGTTCGTTGGTGGTTAATTCCTGGATCTGCATCAGATCAGATTGGCGCCAACGAGCGGCTCAGCGTTGGTGCCGAGCAGTCTGGGTCCGAACCCAAGCTGCGTGAGGACGGATATCCAGCGTAAAACCAGTGCCAAAAAACAACCAATCATGTGGATCCCTCCGCTGTGACAACCCTGGACAGGAAGTGGATCGCTAAGATCTCTAGTAAAGGTCATTAGACCAGCTATTCCTAAACTTCAGAATACCAAGGCCCAATTTGAAATGTGAAAAATCTCCGCAGCCCACCGAAACCTTTAATCACAACTGTGATCAACATTCAGGACTAGAAGCTATGTTCCGATATTAATGTAAGGGGTCAACAAATAAGGTGACACTCGTCATATTAAGTTAAGATGACAGTAGAATAACACCTAACTGGTTTGTTTTGTTACTTACTTAATTACTTCACAGTAATTAAAAACATATTTAAAAAAGATCGAGGATTTAAAACATATTTGTTTAATTTTAATGACCTCTCACGGCCTACCTGCAGTACCACGACGGCCCACCAGGGGGCCGCGGCCCACACTTTGGGAATCACTGCTCTAGAAGTTAAATGCAGTTCTTATTTGGTTTTTATTTCTTGGTATTTTCAGCTAAAAGCTTCACACTGAAATGCAAAAATAAATAAATTCAAAACCCTCCACATGTCACGTGAATCTGACACATGCGGTGCACGTGTCAGGCTCCGGGTGGCATTTCAGAGCGGGACTAAGTCCCAGGGAGGAGACTCCGACTGATGGAGGAGATCACGGCTGCTTGACATCAGAGCGGTGCTGCCAGTTAACCGTCAGAGCTGTGACTAACACTCTCAAGTGTGAAAGTAATGATGGATGTCTGAAGATTTTCCACGCTCCCCCCAACCCTGATGCCGCCCTCCGATCACACAAACGAAAACAGGAGATCCCCTTCAACTCACCGTTGTGGAGGTGATTGGACTTGATGATCTTCTCTGAGTATTCAGAGATGCTTGAACACTCGATCTGCAGGGAGAAGGTACACAACGTTAAAGAGTCATCTCTACTTGAAATGGATATATGCTGGATAAATATCTACATTATGCACGGTAAAAGAATGAAACTATCTCAGCAGGATTTAAAAAAAATGTCTATATAAACATATATTTGTTCTTCCACTGCAACGGCAGTTGGGTTCACATTTAAGGGAACAAACGAAAGGATTAAATGAAATAAACTCTGCCAATTCATCTAAATACTAATGCTTTTGGTCACTTGAGGTCTCTGTTATCCATCAGTATTTTGAATTATATGAATAAAATTGACACTCCTGAAGCCTGGAACTCGCACAACTTCTCTCATAAGAAACTTTGTGCCTCTAAAGCAGAAAAAAAAAGTTTGTGCCTTGAGACTTCCACTCAGAAGGAATGAACGTTACACGACCTTTACCAGACTTACATGGTTAACCCTTGTTTTATAAATACTTTCCAACATTTCTGTCATCATTTTATCTTTTAGTTTCACTATGAAGCCTGTGCTTTTATTTTGAAAGTAATTTCAGCGGTTAAAAAAATATATTTCGGGTGGAAAAAATATGAAGAAAACAATACTGAAAGGGTTTTTCAAAAATTAAATTAAATCTTTGGCAGGGTTTTTTTTTTTTGGAATGTTTAAATTTGTTATTTTAACCTTTTTATCTTATTGGGAATTACATGCTTTTATTTTGAAGATGATTTTAGTAATTAAAAGGTTTCAGCTAGAAAAAGTTTTGTGACAGAAGATTGCGAGGAAAAAAATACTTATATGTTTTAGTCTTGTTTTATTAATCTTTTATAACATTAATAAACCTTTAAGTCTGACAATTAACTCTATGCTTTTATTTTGACAGTAATTTCAGTAGCAAAAGTAGTTCAGTAGGAAAATGTTCAGTAACAAAAAATGGAGAAAACAATGCTTGAATAGCTGAGTCTTGTTTTATTATCATTTTTAATGTTTATACTATTTAACCTTTCAGTGAACTGCATTCTTTTATTTTGAAAATGAGAACAGATATGAAAATGCCTCAGTAACAAAAGTTGCGGAGAGAAAAAATACACAAGGAAAACAATACTTAAATGGTTAACTTTAAAAAAAAAAAAATATATATATATATATATAGATATATATATATATATTTGGATGTTTCTATTCTTTTATTTAAGTTTTCAGTTTTACTATGAATTCCATACTTTTATTTTGAAAATGATTTAAGTAAAGAAAAAGGTTCGGTGACTAAAAAATGTGGAAAAAAAACCCTAAATGGTTCAGTCTTGCTCTATTAATATCGAAATATGCTAATACAGTTATTTAACCTTTCAGTTTTACTATGAAGTTCGTGCTTTTATTTTGAAAGTGACTTTCTAAGTGAAATATGTTGAGTAGGAAGATGTTTCTAAGAAGGACATTTTCTCACTGCATTTCACAGTAATACAGGTAAAGTTTATTTCGGAGGTGATTTCTTTATGATATTAGATAAAATCTCATTTTAGTGCTTTGATTTAATATTTCTATGGCGTGAACTCATCAACACAGCGTAACGCCCAAATAAAGTCACGTTAGCTACCACCATCCACGCCATTCAGCAAATGATGCTTTAGTAACCGTGTTTAAGGCGTTATCTAATTATTTACTCCTCTCACTGTAATAATCTTACACTCTTTTGTCACAAAACGATGTTAATTACACAGCAGTTTAACGAAGGACCTTAAATGCCAGATTAAAGCGTGCGTTTGTCTCACCCCGTACACATGCTTGGCCCCGGCGTTGGCGGCGAACATAGACAGGATCCCGGTACCGCTGCCGACGTCCAGGACGATCTTATCTTTGAACACGTGCTTGTTGTGGTACATGGCGTTGCGGTAGGTCAGCGTCCGGACCTCATCCTTCAGCATCTCCTGCGTTACAGACGAAGGTGAGATAAAGACCAGTCAGACGTGCAAAGAAGAGTGGCTTCATACAGAGGCTCCACGTGGTTTGTATATATATATATATATATATATATATATATATATATATATATATATATATATATATATATATATATATATATATATATATATATATATATATATATATATATATATATATATATATATATATATATATATATATATATATATATATATATATATATATATATATATATATATATATATATATATATATATATATATATATATATATATATATATATATATAGCATAATTTGCCAGCCCTATATATATATATATATATATATATATATATATATATATATATATATATATATATATATATATATATATATATAATACGCATTAATTTGCCCAGCCCTATATATATATATATATATATATATATATATATATATATATATATATATATATATATATATATATATATATATATTATATATATATATATATATATATATATATTATAATAATAGCATTAATTTGCCCAGCCCTATATATATATATATATATATATATATATATATATATATATATATATATATATATATATTAGGGCTGGGCAAATTAATGCGTTATTAGCGCGCTAACGCATTAATTTATTGACGCCGACATTTATTTTATCACGCGTTAACATATGTTGCTCACATGCTTTTGTTTTGAAAAGTCTGTTACTGGCTGCTGCAGAACCAGAAAACAGTAAACAAGGAAAAGCTAAAACAGACATGGAGAACGGTAAAAATCCGTGAACTTTACAGTTCAGGTAGCAACTCAGGTAGTAATATTAACAATTCTGTCTGAAAAAAAAATTCTGGACTGCAACAAAACTTTGTCGTCATTCCTCCATGTTCCATCAGATCTGCTCCATGTGTTCACTGTCCTGCTGTTCTCTAGCTGGTTACTGCAGTGCGGCTCCATCTAGTGGCACAGATGTGTAATGACAACAGAAAGTCCAGTCCTCCATTATAAAACAAATTCAGTTCTGTGGTCTGATTTTTCATTTTGTATTTTTGATCCAAGTCTAAAACTGAAATATTGAAAAAACAGGGTTTTTTTTTCATTTTTTTTGTGTTTGATTAAAAAACAAAAAACGTAATAAAATGTCACTTTTTAATCTTTTTTAATTTTTGATTGACAAGTGAAAATGGAAAGAATGAATGATACATAGATTGGTAAAGTTACTGAACTTTAACATGGACATTTTCATTTTAAAGTTCTCCCAGACGGAGGATTCAACAGAAACAAGGTTATTTGTAACAACTGACAAGTTGAACTCCCCGTTAAAAGTTTCTGCTGTTACCTCAGAAATTACCTGTTTTAATGTTCTGATTGTGCTGAGACACAATCATTTTGTTGGATTTTGTTTGTAGACCTTTTATTTTTCATAAAAACAGGATGACATTAATGCCCTGGCAGTGGCAATAAGCTTTATTTTATTTTACATTTTTAAAGAGGAGATTTACACTAAATAAGTGTTTGAACAACAAATGTTATGACACTTTAGTTCATATGGCAGCAGAACATTTAAATAAAAGTGACCTTTACACTACTTTTGAATTCATTATTTGATTTTGCGTATACAATGGGATTAATCGTGATTAATCAGGAAAATAATGCGATTAATCGCAATTAAAAATGTAATCGTTGCCCAGCCCTACTATATTTAAATGTATATATATTCTTTTTTTGAAAGTGCAATGATGCAGAGAAGGCAAAATTTAGGCCAGAGGCCTCTGTGAGAGTCGCAGAGCTCCTTGAAATAAACCGGAGTACGACACAAAGCCTGTGGGGAGTCGCCTGATATCCATCCACCTCCCTGAGCCCATTCACACATCCCACTTTCCTTCTATCTCGCTTTGAACTCTTTTTAATCAGGACACTCTCTTTGTCTGCAAGCGGACAAAAAAGCTGACCCACATGCTAAATACGGACGCAATTTAAAAAAAGAAGGTCTTTACGTCCCCAAACTTCGCCTCACAGGAAGGTCGAGCGGTTGGAGCTTCAGCAGTTCACTGCAGATGTTCGTAGGAGGCGGACGCAGATAGTTTTCAGTTTGATAATGGACCATTTCCAAGCCTCCGGGGTGTTTTGTGCTAGTTGGTAATGGAAAAGCGTCCTCCTTTGTCAGTGAAGACGCGCTCCATCAAGACGGATAATTTACTCTTCTCTTAAAACATATAGTTGGCCGTCTGTAGGTGGACTGCTGCCCTTTACTGTACGTTCACGTAGGCAGCTGGTTACTGAGCAGCTCCACATTTTAATGCAGCTTTTACTAGGGATGCATGATAAGTGTTTTTTAAAACCGATACTGATAACCGATAACACACACATATACCTAAGATCATTACATCAATACTATAAACAAAATCAAAAATAATTTGGACTTTTTAAATGAACAGATATTAATTTTTTCCAATGAAAAACTATTGACAAGCCTCTCAAACATTTTCATAAAGCTATCAAACAAACCTATTTGATATCTCACATTAACTTAAATAAGCTGCATTACTGACTGATATAAAAAATAAAGGCTCCTTGAACTGATGGAAATAAATGCATCAGAATTACTAACTGAAAAAGATTAACATTTAAAGGATTTTGACTTGTGGTTCCATTTAAATTAATAGCTTTAATTAAAGTAAATGAGGTTCAGGGATTTTTGGTTTTTTTTTTTTAATCTCATGGAAGCTTTAGATACGAGAGATGAGGGAGAGGAGAGGAGAGACTGCTGCTGGCTTGCGCACGTTAGCATTAGCTCGCGTTAGCGTGATTTCAAAACTCCATGGAAGCGATTGTTATGTTGTAGGTGGCTGATCAGGTTTTACGTATTAAAGCTTGTGCTTCCCTCCTCGTAGAATTCACTCGGAGGATTCGTCACAAATAACCACCAAACTATCTTCTTCTGAAACTTAACAAAAGTTCCATGCCATCGCGGCCATGTTTGTTGTGATCAGCAAAATGCATGCTGCATTCAAGGTGTAACGTAAATTCCTCTGTTCCCTCGTTTGCTAGTCATTCTTTCAGCCTTTTCTATTTTTTTTCTTTTTTATGTGTAACATGAGGGGAAATACTGCGAATATCAATTCAAGTCAGCATCTACCAAAATTATGACCGAGTTAACGAGTTGTTTTCTGGCATGAGGGGGTATTCTTGATTTTCCTTACGGAGTAATCGTTTTTCTGATTATGCCGATGTCACTTGAACATAACATTCACTGCCGGTCATTCAAGGCTCAGAGGGAGCGAGGCACTGCTGTGTTGACAAAAATATATGTTATCGGGGCTATTTGTCGTGATATCGGACTTATCGGAATGACGTCATAATTTCCTGTTATCGGCCCGATAGTTATCGTGCACCCCTTTAACTTTTCGTGAGTAAGAGGTTTAAAAATCATGTATCTGTTTGCACCCGTTCCTTCAGTTCAAAATTAAGCGTCTATATCTGAAAGACGTGGCTCAGCGTCAGAATCAAAGCTGAGGTCACCGACGTGTCAACAGGGATGAACTTCATCTGCTGTGGTTCTCCTTCAGTCCTACCGAGCTTCCCGCCAGCAGCCCGGTCCGCCTACCTCGTGGATGCCAAAGTGTGCGTAGGAGTCGAAGTAGTAGTCCCGTGACGTCATTTCCTCCGGGCTCATGAACTTGGCGATCTTGCCCCGTCCGGGACAGGTGGCCAGGGCTCCGGCGTGGGGCGCGTGGGGGACGCAGGGCACATGGTGGGTCGTAGGCACTGGTTTTGGCAGCGGGGAGGGCTGAGCAGACTGGGAGAGGGGGGACATGACAGGCTGCTGCTGCTGGGAGGGAGGAAGTGGAAAAAGAAAGGGGGATGAGCGAAACAGTTCTGTTCCTGCCGAGATCTAAAAGCTTAGAGCTGGAAATATGAGATCAGTCATCTGTTAGCTCTAAATTAGCCACAAAATCTTCAATTTAGTCTTTGTTGAAACAAACAATTTTCAGTCGTTCACTTGTTTCTGTTTCTGGACTGTTTTAAGATATTTGATTGGAAAAAGGGTTAGCCTAACCCTAACCCCCAAACCCTAACCCTAATCCGAATGGACCCGTGAAAATTCGACCCGAAACCGACCCGACCCGAGCTATTATCATAAGTTCCGGAGTCCAAATCCAAATGGACCCGCAATATTTGGACCCGGAACCGACCCGACCCAAGTCTTTAGTTTCTGACCACGAACCAAACCAAGTTACCCGAATAGAACCGAGACAATCCAGCCCATAGTTGCTCATGTTAAAGGTGGGGTGGGTGTTGTTTTTTTGCAACACTTTTTACAATATTGCCTGAAAACCTTTTCACATTTCCATTGCACCCACTGAAATAAAATGTTTGCAAAAAAAACTAAACATTTTGGTCCAGTCTAGAAGGTATAATCAGAGAAAAACTCTGACCAATCAAAAAAGTGATCATCACTATTTTGATTGGCTGCCTAATACGTCCATCAAATATCACCCCTCCCTCCCTCCCTCCCTATGGTTCATGCAGTCGTGAATCATGTGAAGGCGTGGTTTCGAGGGGTGAGCTGAAGAGGAGGAGGCGGAGCCTTTGGGAGGAGGGAGGGAGTGTATATTTTCAAAATCTCACTTGAGTTGGATTGCTGGAACCGTTTTTCAAACAACACCTACTCCACCTTTAAAGTTGTCTAGCGTTAAATAAAACTTGATTTTCTTACCTAAAGTTGTCTTCTTCTACCGGTTCAGTTGCTACATAGGCTACGTGATGTAAACAACAATAAATCCACGTTGTTATTTTCTTTGTGGATACAGATACTATTGGTAGCAACTGCTAATTATATAGCCTACACCAGTCAGGACGTGTCGTGAATATGTTCTCTCATCCAGCGTTTTCATGTTGGTGATCCGTTGTGCTTTACAGCTGCCGGGCAAACCGCTAATAACACGCTACGGCAACACGATTGTTTCATGACAAACACGCCACGTTAATTAATAATTAATTTAACAGCCCCGAGTCCTGACATTGGCTGCCACCGCCAATATATTTACCTCTCTGGAGTAAACGTGGACCCAGCCTGTCAGAGAGCACCGACTGGACCCGAGACTAACTGTACCGCTTCAGACCCGAACCCGGAGTCACATCTTTGCTGGATGGACGGATCATTTCATGAACACAAGATGAAGGAGCTGATTGTGGACTACAGCAGGAAGCAGCAGAGGGAGCCCCTCCCCCTTGTCATCTGTGGTTCTGAGGTGGAAAGAGTGGACACCTTCAAATACCTCGGGGTGACCATCTCGCAGGACCTGTGCTGGACTCAACACATCACCACAACGGGGAAGAAGGCCAGACAGCGTCTGTTCCTCCTCAGAAGACTGAGGGACTTCAGGCTCTCCCTCAAGGTGCTCAAGAACTTTTACACCTGCACTATCCAGAGCATCCTGTGTGGGAGCATCACCACATGGATGGGGAGCTGCACCAAACAGGACTTCTTGGCCCTGAAGAGGGTGGTCCGTTCAGCAGAGCGGACCATCAGAACCACCCTCCCAAACCTGCAGGACATTTACACTAAACGCTGCAGGACCAGGGCCCTGAAGATCCTCAACCAGCCCAGCCACCCCGGACACTATCTTTTTTCCCCTCTGCCATCAGGCCGGCGTCTCCGCTGCCTGAGAACCAGGACTGAGCGGATGAGGAAGAGCTTCTTCCCTCAGGCCATCCGCCTGCTGAACTGGGACCACTACTCACATTAAGCATAATATTGAACAGTTACTCTGCTCTGGTTTATTTGGACTTCATAGTTTTCTCATCTCCTGCACTGTGTGTTTATTTATTACTTATTTAAACTTAATTCTTGTTTTTCTCCTGTTTCTTCTTAAAAGAAAGCGTTTGCCCTGTGGGTACAATAACAAATTTTACTGCGCAATGTACAAAGTATAATTGTGTACGTAACAAATAAAGATATTGAATCTTGAATCTTGAATCACTATGTCATTTTCACCCAGATGTCAGTGTTTATTTCTTGTATTTGAGCTGTTTTTCTTTTTTTTTTTACAGTGTAAGAATTCAGATAACAGGCAAAAGTTTTTAAACCCATGTCAAAGTGAGCAATACTAATCCCTCTTCCTCATGGACTCCACCACTGTGCTTGATAGTCGACATGAGATGTTTTCTGCTGAAATTCTCTGCTTGGGTTTTCAAAAACAAAAAGCCAAACAGCTCCACTTTGGTGACATCTGTCCACTGGACATCGTTCCAGAAGTGACCATCTCACCTCAGTGCTGTTACCTGCATCTGTTTATATAGTCATTTCATTCAGTCATTTGTGTCTCTCCTCTCTGTCCTCCATCCTCTCTCTGTCCTGTCTCTCCTCTCTTTTTCTTTCTTTATCCAGCTGGTCTTCAGCAGGAAGGTCCCTCCATATGATCCAGGTCCTGCTCAAGGTTTCTTCCTCTTAAAGTGGAGTTTTTCTTGCCACTGTTTGGCTTAAAGTTTTTTTCTCCCTCTGTGGGAGTTTTTTACCTGCCATTATCCTTGATTAGGATTTAATATTGGATTTATTATTATTTCATATATATTGCTTGGGGGTCATGATCTGGGTCTCTGTAAAGCGCCTAGAGACGATTGACATTGTAACAGACGCTTTACAAATAAAACTGAATTGAATTGAAGTCTTGTGGTTTGTTCAGATGCAGTTTTGTCCAAGTTCTGTCGTGGAAACCCTTCCAAACAAACCGTACTTCAGTTTTCTTCTAATCGTGCCGTCATATAACACGTTAAATATGTTTTTGTTTTCTCTGAGCATTGCACAGATTTACATGAGGGTAAGTTTGTTGCTACGTCGATTCCTGGGAAGATTGGAAACTGTCTCGAATCCTTTGCACTTGTGAATAATTGTTCTCTGCAGAACACTAAAGTCCTACTTTGTTTGGAAGTTGTGGTTTTATCACTTGTCCAGGTTGATGTGGAACAACAGCAACAACTGTTTCTCTGAGTTCTGGTTCGAATAGTGTGATTTTTTTTTCCAATTTTTTAAGATGAACGTAAACCACATTGCACGACGTGAAACAGCTAGATTATGAGTTTACTGCATGTTAAACTGTTCAGGTTAACATGCATCAAATCCTGGCTATGAAAGATGTAAACCCGAGTATATCTCAGGCTCTTTAGGTTGCTGCCATCGCGCTGGTGACTTGTTGGCGCTTGGTTGGTAGTGGTGTTCATGTGCTTTGAAATGAAAATAAATAAAAGGGAGAAGGAGAGTCTGTTCTTCTTTACTATCTGAGCTCCACAATTTCCTTCTCCATTTCTCCGTCGTATCTGCTGCTGTTGTCAGCGAGCTACCGTGCTGACGTTTACGTTGTCTCATGGTGGATTCCTTTTGGTTGCTTAGCTGACGGAGATTGTGGAGGCAGCGACAGACAGACACGCTGCGAGACGGTTCCTGCACATTTCCGACACTGCTTGATATCTGTCGCAGCCTGTCTCTGATCGCAGGACGGTTATCTCTTTCATCTCGTCTCACTGTGAGATGAACGGCCACTGCTTCTGAGCAACGACCTTATGCCATTTCTGATCTCTTTCCATTTTGGGATTGTGTTGATACACACCTGGATGCTCCAGAGCAGCAAACTACCAAAGCAGGTGCATTTATAGAGGTCACCACAGCTGTTAATGTTCGCTTCATAAAGGCTGCAACCCACCCTGTAAAATCCTATGGAAGCATTTAGGATGTACTTAGTATTGCTCACATTTTTATGAAATATTGATATAAAAATATTAAAACTAAGACCCACTACAATCAAATTATGTTTATGGTTTAATGCAAAAACCATGGGTTTTAAAGAGGAGGCTGGTTTAAGTGAAGGGATGTGCCTGCTGGAAAAAAAATAGCAAAGACAGAATTAAAGGCATGTAATATTTTTAAAAATGTCATATTATGATAACAACATACAGATATGAGACCTGCTGTGCTGGTGAATCTACCGCACACAGAAGGAAAACCGGAAGAAAGACGCTGGTAGCGATTCAGCACCAAGGACAGCGACCACACACTTATTACGTCCATTGATTCTCATCATTGGACCCAAATGTGAAACCGGACCGGACCGCAGATAATCTCCCTCCCTGCACTAACGGCTCCGCAAATATAACTGCAGACTCAGCTGTTACAGCTGCAGGACACCGGGACATGCACGCTCGTGCCTCTCAAACCACTCACAAACACTAAACACGTCAACGACAACATCAACGGAGACAGGCGTAAATATTCGAGTCCGGACCGAGGGCGCCCCGGTCCCGGCACCGCGACCGCTTCCAGGACGCCACAAGGTCCCCCTACCTCCGAGCTGTCCGCCTCCGCCATCTTCCGCCGTAGCAGCAAACACCGCGACGAATGCCTGAGTCCCATGAGAGCCGGCGAGATTTAAACTGCAACTCTTTTAAGTCCCGAAATCCGGACAGAAACCTGTCAAAAATGACACAAACCCTCCCAATGTTTCACTGCAGGACATGTAAACGCAGATTTCCCCCCCTCCCGACCAAATCAGGCTAAATCAGTCCGCTCCACGCAGGAAAAGTTGTGAAATTAATTTGTCTGTTCGGTTATCCATAGTACCGGTTTGTTTTTAGTGGGAGGAATCAGCGCGGGAAGCTGGTCTGCTGGTCTGCTGGAAGTTGAACCGTCAACCCTCTGGGAGCGAGGACCTGACAAGGTAGGAAAAAAAGGCTTCCAGGTGTGTAACTCCTCCAAATTCTTATCCTCCTTTTCCTTCTTCAGCGCGTGGAAACGCAGAACTGGGTCTCCGGTACCGAAAGAAGCAGTAATTCCGTCTCTGCGCTCGAGGAAGTCCAGTTTAACTGTCCGTGATTCACGGGGATGAAAGTTGGAGGGGATTCAGGCTGTCTGGTCCCTGCGAGGGGTATTAAAATGAGGGGATAAAAAAAGAAAGAAGGAAGGAAGGAAAAAACCAGCCTGCCTCAGAAAGGTGTGAAATGCCTCCTCGTGCCACACTTTCCCACAGAAAACGAGCCCACGCGCTCTCTGCCAACCAGAAGCCTGTATGAGCGTCTCAGACGCCTCTTATGTAACAAACACAGGTGTTTCTGTGTTCAAAATGGAAAAAAAAAAACGCCCCAAAACCCCACAACGTAATTTATTCTATTTTTAAATTCTTTGACCAGATTAAAACATACCCTTTTTTAAATCTATGGAAGACCAGGGGTGTCACTGGTATTGTAATGACATTTTTTATTAAGTAGTGATTAATTATGGGTAAAAATACAGATTACCAAACATAAGTGCAAACTAATTTAAAAAAAAAAATGTAAGAAGAGTGAAAAATTTGGGTTGTCTAGACTTTTAAACAACTAGATAACCATAGTGCGAATTACGGGGGGGTTTGGGGGGGTTTGACCCCCCCATTTACAACTTCGACCCCCCTAAAGATGACAAAAATGACAATTTTTGTCATCTCTAGAAAATGTTGACCCCCCCCAATTGTCATTGTATAATTTGCACTCTGTAGATAACTAAATCCACAACAACGGGTACCGCACAGACCAGTAACCTGAATGTGACCAATATACAGTGTTACATCTATTTACGAAATTAATTTGTTCTGGAAGTAGTTTCGTAATCTGAAAAATCCAGTGAGTCCCAAAGTGCGCGCCGCGGCCCCCTGGTGGGCCGTCGTGGTACTGCAGGTGGGCCCTGAGAGCTCATTAAAATCCTTGATTTTTAATTCTTTTTAAAATTACTGTAAAATCTTCATGACACAATTAAAAAACATTTAGAAGTAATAAAACAAACCAGTTAAGTGTAATTCTACTGTCATCTTAACTTAATATGACAAGTTTTACCTATATTTGTTGACCCCTCACATTAACATCGGAACATAACTTCTAGTCCTGTATGTTGATCACAGTTGTGATTAAAGGTTTCGGTGGACCGCGCAGATTTTTAGCATTTCAAATTGGGTCTTGGTATTCTGAAGTTTGGGAACCACTGCTCTAATCCGTTCCTAGCCCCCCAAAATTCAGACATAAATTTTTTTATAAATCATAAAAATGCATCAAAACATGTAACAAATACATGTTACCATTAGATTATTGCAAAATAAACATAAAATGGGAGTTGTACATAAAAAAAAAAACAAAGAATAAAGTAAACCTAAAGTAACCTTTTAACTGCTGTCGTCACCTTTTCTCTCTCAGTAGTGGTTTTTGCCTGACGTTTTGTAAAGAACCGATCCAAGGACGTTTGCATAGTGAGCGATAGCCCGAATAGCGAACACTTTTTCTAGGTGATTCTTTTCAACGAATTCCATAACTTCATGGAATTTTCCTAAAATGTCAATGGGACGCCAGGAAGATGCTAGCCGATAGCCAATGGCAGAGCGGCTACAAGTCTGTTTACGTTCGGTAAACTCTGGGAGTTGCGAGTAGCAGCACGTACTGTATTTTTGCTTTTCATATTCTGAAATTTCTTTCGTAACAAGAGGTAATATTTTCCCGTTGAGACGTGTCGTAATCTGAAAATTCCATATGTAGAGACGTTCGTAAGTAGAGGTATCACTGTACTGGGATATAACCAGCCATTTTCTTACATCAGTACCATGGGGGCTGTACGTGTAATACCAGACGTCTCCACTAGGGGGCAGACTGCAGACCCAGAATCAAAAATACAACAAGAAAGCAGCACAAAAGTTATTGTTTTGGATTTTTTTTTTTTTTTTGCACCATTGCAGATGTTATATAAAGCCATTTAATCAATGCTATTAATTGCAGTTTGTCTCGTTATACCGATGTGAGGACTTGACTGCGAGAAGCACCGACAGTGTTTTCTTACATCGCCTCATTTTAGGACTTGTGGTGTCAGTTTGCCGCTTTCAAATCACTTTCAAATTTTCAATAATTGTTGCACTTGGCGGAGCTCTGCGCTCTCCGAGTGCTTTTCTACTATTAGGGGTTGTTTACTTTCAGTTACTATCCAGCCATCCATATTTTGGAAGGTTGGATAATGATGAGGGTGAATTAATGTACAGATATCTTCAAAGCACACGGGACATGTCATAACAGCGTAAACTAATGTACAGTGTATGGAGCCCTGTTTGGGTTATAATTCAATGAATAAATGAGTCCTATTATTATGAAATGCAGGTATTTATTATCATGAAATATTTCCCATTGTTATGATAATGGTTTCGTTTTTCATAAGAATGAGCTTTTACATAATAATGGCTTTGTTTTTCATAAGAATGATTTGTGTGTCAACACGGCAGAGAGGGCGGAGCCATTTATGTGATTGGCCGCTCTTTCATTCAGGCATAAGCAACAGAACAGTGAATATCGATAGTGGGCGAGAGGTGCAATGTATATACTCCAGGCCAGTAGGTGGCAGAATGCACCTCAGTTTACAGTTAAAAGTTGACATCGACTAAGAAACGTCAAGGTTTCCCGTAGCTCAGTCCAAGCTGCCATAGCTACAATCGGACTAGGAGCGCACCTTGATGACGCCACAGCCCGCTGCTAACGGGACCTCACGGTCAAAACTAGTCGATATCAGAGCGTAGAATGGAGAAGGATCAGCCAATGAGCGTGCAGGTCAACCACTGGTCCCGCCCACTGGCTAAATGTCATTATTATGTAAAAGCTCATTCTTATGAAAAAGAAAGCCATTATGTAAAAACTCATTCTTAGATAAAAACAGCCATTCTGAAATAAACTATTATGCATTAAACAAAGATTAAATAATAATAAAAATATATTTCATAATAATTAACATTTTTTTCATAATAATGGGAAATATTTTATAATAATAAACATGTATTTCATAATAATGGATACGTATTTTATAATAATAAACGCCTGTATTTCATAATAATAGACTCATTTATTCATTGAATTATGACCCAAACGGGGCTCCATACACATTTTTCCTTGACTTGAGTTTCAATTACTAAACTAATGTGCATCCACTGATTTGACAATTTCATTGATGACAGTTTTTATTCTTGAGAATATTCTGACCAAAAGAAGGAAATTCTACTTATCAACAAAATAATTGTGACATTATGCTCATCATCATTGTTGGGTATCATTTGTTCAAAGAAAATAAATAAACCTGTGTTTAACTCTGGAAGTATGAATCCCATTAAATTGATTTGATTTATTTGAATTCTTCATGACAGTTGACAGTGATAAACAATACAACCTTTAGCCACCACAAAAATCTAACATGAAAATAATTCTGTTATTTTTTTCAGAAATACAAATGAACACGTAGGATATCAAATTTAAATGCATTGTTTTTATTTGTTAACATTCAGCTCCTACAGTCTACCAATATACAACAATATAACTTCCCTTTTTTCACAAATACAGCTGGAGACATATGAAATGAAATTTCATTGCATTTTTATTTATCAATTTAGATCAAATTGTTTGTACATCGAATCAAAAAAAAGTTGGAGAAACCGGAGCACCCGGAGAAAACCTAAATGAAATGGAGGGAACATCCAGCAGGAGTCAAAAGTCTGGACAGACTGAATTCATAGTGAATGAATGAGTGAGTCCAAACGTTGAACTGCTGCTGTATGTGAACACTAAAGCTCTGTGACTCCTTTCATCTGTCACAGTCTTTGTGTTCTGGCGCTTTGTCCTAATTATAGTCTTTATTCTTGTGTTTGTATTGGCGCAGACATGACGGAGTGAACAATTTCTTGAGTCGTCTCAACAAAGAGGGCTTGTATTCTTTTTCAGAGGTCACATCAGAAGCAATGACTTCTTCTGGCTCTGAGACCTCAGTTTCTACAACCGGTTCTGCTGGAACAACCGGATCCTCTTTGAGAACCACTTCTGGTGGTTTGGGGATTTCCTTTACAATCTCACATTGCTTGTTGTTATAAGTGTGTTGTATCTTCTTCCTTCCACGTACGGCCTTCTTAATTATTCTTTTGGGTACCTCTATTTTTGGGGAGACCTCTGGTGGTTGGGAGGCCTTCTGGATTTTAGAGATCAGTTCTGTTGGCTCTTTTGGTTTGGTTTGGGTTCCAAACCGAAACACCTGAGACAGCTCTTTTGGTTTTGGGACAAATTCTGTTTCAATGATCTCTACGGGCTCAGAGACCTCTTGTGGTTCTGAAGCTTCTATTTTTGGAGCCAGATCTTTTGGGGTCACCAGGTTTGTGGTTGGAACACAGTCAGCTGGTTTAAGGAAACCATCGACAGCATCACGGAGGTCCGGCTTGGAGCCTTCCTTTGCTCCAGAGATGTTTCCAGAACCACAGACTTCAGGTTGTGGTTCTGAAACATCTGTCTGTGTTGCAGAGGACTCAGGTGCACCTGCGCTCACCTCAGCCAGGTGTTTGTCAGGAACCAAGGTGGTCTTCAGCTGCACCCTGAGCTCCGCCACCTTCCACTCCAGACTTTCTGTCTTCTCTTTCTGTGCTCTCAGTTTAGATTCCAGTTCAACTTTAGAGCTGATCTTTTCCTGGATTTGCTTTTTCAGCTTTTCCCGCTCTTTTTCCAGAATCAACAGTTGGGCCTCTTCACGTTTGGACTGAGCTTCTCTTTTCGCTGCAGCATCTTCGGAGGCCTGACGCAGGTTCTGGATAACGTCTTTGCAGCGGCTGACCTCGTTTTGCTGGTCCAACCCCCGCTTTTGTTCTTCCTCCAAGCTGAGTTCCACGTCTTGAAGCTTTTTCCAGAACCGCTGACAGTCCTCCTCTGCAGCGATCCTCTTCTCTTTTTCCTGCGTGAGAAGTAAATTCTTTTCCAGCAGGGGGTTCCTTCTGATCTCTAATTGTTGGTTCTGGTGGTTCCTCTGCTTGTGCTGATATTCCTGGAAGGGGACTCTCTGCCTCTGAACGGATCCTGAATCGGTTGTCCTGTTGGGAACAAAGGCCTGGGAGCGATCACGTTCAGGTTTGACGTAGTTCCAAGTGGACGTTGCTCTTTCTTGGTGGTGAGAGTCGTCCTTCTGAATGAGTCCTGAGTGGGGAGTCACAGAGGCGGGAAAGTTGCTGTTTCCCACCTGGACCACCTCTAACTCAGGAGTCCCAGAAGAAGGAGAACCCTGGGATTTCTCCTTCTCTGTCTGCACATTTTTCAAATTCTTCTTCACCACTTGACTCCAGAGAAGATTTTGAGACGTTTCAATTTTAGCCACTGTCAAAGGGGTTTTTCCAGAGCTTTGATCTTTTTGAACGTCGACAGAAGGTTCGTCATCCCTTTCTTCTTCGGACCCACCTTTGGGATGAATAATTATCTCTTCAGAATCATCATCTGAATCATTGTCCTCTGTATCAGTCCAGTCAGAATCATCATCTGAATCATCGTCCTCTGTATCAGTCCAGTCAGAACCATCATCTGAATCATCGTCCTCTATATCAGTCCAGTCATCATCAGATTCATCAGAATTGTCGGAGGATCCTTCAAACGTTTCTCCGTTTTCGTCTATGTAAGGATAAATAATTAATTCATCAGACGGCTCTCCGAATTCCTCATCCACTATTTCACTCCAGGGCCGATTACCAGAAGTTATTTCAAATCTATCCGCTGGTAAAGCCATCAGTTGTCTCCAGAGATCGTCTGATTGATTAATTTGGCTCATTGTTTCTCAGATTGTAGTATTTTTCAGCAACGTGAACGTAGAAGGTGTTGAATCTTCAGTGTTTGTCAGAACTCTGTGAATTCTGTCCTCTGATCCACAAGTAGTCCACAGTTGATGATGTCACGAGATATGATGTCACACAGGAACTGACCGTCCCGGAATGTTTCTCCCCAAACTGTTGGTTTGTCACCATGACGACGGAATGCTGACTACATATGTCTGCAAATCATATGACAAGGTCACATGACAAGGTCACATGACAAGGTCACACGTGTGAGTGAACTTTCCAAACACCAGAATATAATCTTAAATACTATCAGGTTGAAGAGGAGGTCATGTAGACTGGTATATAAAAAGAGAGCAGACGGAAGACATTTTTTTTATTTTTATTATAGGGAGAGTGTTGTATTTGAAACTAAAGCAGATCTCCATTAAGTTGTGCTTGTGATGAGAAAAAAATAATTAAATAATTAAATAAATTAAATAAAAACAAAATGCAACAATCCAGAACATGTTTACTGATCTGTATCTTTTAAATTATTATTTCTGTTTTGTGCTTGGATGTTAAAATGTTTTTTTTTTAAATTTAATTGATTAATTGATTTCTTTTTAGTATGCGGAACGTCTTATTTATTTATTTATTTTCTTCTTATTTATTTATTTTACTTATTTTATTTTACTACAACATGTTTTGGAGGGATGGAAGGTCAGAGAATGGAGTTTAAAAAATAAATCAATAAACAGATAAGTAATGATTAAATGTTATAACCTCATGTTAGTTTTGATTTCCTTTTATAGCAGCTTGGTTAAACATAAATACTGAGGCCTGTGCTGAATCAGAATTATGATGGTTCATTTGACCAATAGGTTTCAACGCACAAATACTCAGTCATGGTTTCTAGACATGTTCCTCAAGTGTGAAGATTTCTTTGGATTTTTTTTTAATATTCATTATTCATAATGTGAACATGCAGATCAAAGGGAGGCTGGTGTTCTGGATGGTCAGGGGAGAGGCAGTCACCGACTGGATCAGCACCGCCTGCAAAGTGCAAAGTGCAAGCAGGAACAAAGCTTTATTTCTTTGGGGCGACATTAAATATTTAGTGCATTTACATTAACTGTGCAAAATCAGCACAGGAAGCCGTACAAAACAACAACTATTAATGTCATTTTTGCTTCCAGGGTGTGACTTGAGCTGGTGTTTGGTGTCGAGGTTGGGGGGGGAAACAGGGATATATAAAACAGAAGAACGATGTAAACCATGAGGACAGAAACTGTGAGGGACAGACACGTCCAATCGAGGTCCCTCTATTTAGGCAGAACCCGTTGGACCGCCAGGACCGCTGGCAGAAAACTGCATACTGTTGTTGTCCGCTGGTTTGAGACTCAGAGCAGCTTGGCGCTAATACACAGAGGCTTCTTCAGATCAACAACACAACTTCCTGTCTGCAGCCAGAACCATCTGCAATGACTCTTACAAACTTAGATAACAAAATTTACTGCGACCTATAATTTCCCTCTGGAGATAAATAAAGTAATATTGCATTGACTTCAATTTCTAAAACGCTAAAATGTCCATTGTTCCTCTAACAAATGCACCATGTCACTCGTATCTGTTGCATTACTCAGTTACTTTTGTTGAATATATATAAATGGCAGCGGTGTAAAGATAAACCGATTTGAATCGGTTATCAGTCTGTGACGTATGAGATCCGAGTGCATCGGTCAGTGGAGAACTGGATCGGTAAAAATGCACTACGAACGGTCCGATGTCCCAAATTTACGGCCGCGAATCGGTTTTCCTGAGGTCCAGCGACCCAGACCTGCCATTGTTGTGCCAACGGGCACGTGAACTCTCACGAGACTCCGGTGTTGACGTTTTACCTGTAAGAGTCGTGACGTCGGCTATGTAGCTGGAGCGAGCGGCTAGCAACATGTCAGACAACACGGATGAAATATACAGCGCTCCTCACTGCTGGTAAATGTAGGTAGGAAATATGAACGTACGCTGAATCAAACCATATCGTTTACTATTTTTCATTAATCGTCCCTGAATCGGATTGTAGCCTGTGAATTGAATTGGACCGTTTTGTGAGTGAAAGATTCACACCCCTAATGCATGTCTCTGGACTGATGGAGGAAGCTGGAGAACCTGGAGGAAACCCACGCTAGCACGGAAACTCCACACAGAAAGACCTGCTGAGGTCCGAACCAGGAACCTTCTATCTGTGAGGCAACAGTGCTGACCACCGAGCCACCATGCTGCCTGCTACAGATACAAGGAGATAGTTGATGCAGGAAATGATAACAACACTCTGAGAACAGTGGTTTTTAACAATGTCTGAAAACCTTGAGATAAAACCCCAGACTGAGACGTGTCCTAACTCCATCCAAGATGGAGACTACAGTATCAAAAGTGATGATATCCCACATTCTAAAGGTGGTATCAGGCACAAATTACATTTGCATATTCAGGGCATAAAGGTCTCGCTGACCCTTTTGGGCGCAGTAAAGCCCCCTTACCATAACAAGTACCCTAGATTTGATGGCTGTGTTAGCCGGTGGACAACAGTCCGCAAACCTCGATGTGAGTCTTGCATATCAGCAAAACCGAATGGATGAGCCATCAAAGAAACACTAAACTGCTGTGATTCCCAAAGTGTGGGCCGCGGCCCCCTGGTGGGCCGTCGAGGTACTGCAGGTGGGCCGTGAGAGGTCATTAAAATGAAACAAATATATTTTAAATCCTCGATTTTTTTTTAAAATATGTTTTTAAATTACTGTAAAATATTTATTACATGATTTAAAAAATATTTAGAAATAATAAAACAAACCAATTAGGTGTTATTCTACTGTAATCTTAACTTAACGTGACAAGTGTCACCTTATTTGTTGACCCCTTACATTAATATTGGAATGTAGCTTTTAGTCTTTTATGTCAATCAAAGTGGTATTTAAAGGTTTGCACGGGCCGCAGAGATTTTTTCACATTTCAAATTGGGCCTTGGTGTTCTGAAGTTTGCTTAACTGTAAATACTCATGAGGGAATGTTTATATAGAAGAGGATGTCGTTTGGTGCATCTTCAGCCCTTGTCAGGATTTGAGGCAGGAAGCAAAGCTGAATGCCACACAGACAAGACAGACCTTCAAAGTAAAACAGGAAACAGGTAACACAAAAGACAGGGATTGACGCCAACTTAACACAACACAGAAAAACCCAAAATGGCTGTCATGGCTGCCCCGACCATGACAGCCCTGCTATAATCCAGAGGACCGTTACTACAGGGCATACCCCAAGTTGCAGTGTACCTCGATGATATTTTAGCGACCGGAGCAACCCAGGATATCCACCTCAGGACCCTGGATGAGGTATCGTGCAGGTAAGGAAATGCAAGGCTTCGCTTAAAAAGAGCTAGAAGCACCGTCTTGGCTGATGATGTTCAGTATCTGGGTCATAGAGTGGATGCAAAAGGAGTGCGCAGTGTGGAGGCTAAGGTTGTTGATGCTCCTACCCCAACCATCGTTTTCTTCCCAACCTCTCCACATTGCATAATGTTGGTCTGTGATGCCTCACCATGTGGTGTGGGCGAAGTGTTGTCACACACAAATGGACGATGGCACAGAAAAACCAGTCGGGTTTGTATCTAGAACATTGGCACCAGCGGAAAAGAAATATTCACAGCTGAATAAAGAGGCGTTGGCTGTGATTTTTGGAATTAAACGGTTCTATAAACACCTATATGTCCAAAATGTAACAATTGTGACAGATCACCAGCCACTGATTTCCCTGTTCAGTGAATCTAAGCCTGTTCCTCAGATGGTGTCTCCACGGGTTCAGCGTTGGTCTGTTTGGCTCAGTGCTTATGAGCATCAGATTGTCTACAGACCTGGGAAGCAGCACAGAAATGCAGATGCCCTGAGCAGGCTGCCCCCTGGCTGAGAGACACCCTGCTGCTGATGAGGACGACTTGGTGTTGATGCTCGATGGAATGGATGATGCACCAGAGACCACAAAACTAAGACACTGGACGCCTAAGGATGTGATTTGGTCACAAGTGGTTATAGGCCTGGTCATATGTCTGGTGGCCTCGGATGGATCAAGACGTGGAGAAGGAGGTTCACCAGTGTCAACAGAACAGCATAGCTCCCGCTACAGTACCGTTGCACCTCTGGGAATGGCCAGAGAAGCGTTGGACACGCCTTCATGACTGCATGACTGCATGGATTATGCGGGGCCATTCCTGGGTAAGATGGTTTTTGGTTTTAATCGATGCCCATTCTAAAAGGATGGGTGTACACCCTGGGAAAACTGCCACTGGAACGACTGAAAAACTGAGGCAAAGTTTTAGCGGCTACCGCGGATGCTAGTGAGTGATAACGCTGTCTGTTTTACAAGTGCTGACTTTGCTGATTTCATGGCTAAAAATGGCATAAAGCGTGTTACTTCTGCTCCTTTCCATCCTTCATCCAATGGTTTGGCCAAAAGAGCAGAATCTTCAGGGAAGGAATAAAAAGACTGCAAGGAGAACAAGGCGAGAGAAGTTTGGAGGGAAATGTGTCAAGATTTTTGTTCAGTTACAGCCAGTGAACAGCCTGAACGCGTGTATTGAGCAAAAGTTCACCAACTAGTTCATATTTTTTGCGAACGTGAACTGAGCACGCTCACTTTCTCCTTCACCAGCTTGGGGCGTGAACGAGTTCATTTGGGCAGTTGTGAACGACGCTCTTTCAAAGTTCACACACGATCAAAACCGTTCCAGGTTTCCAGTGAACCCCATTTAAAATCCACCACAAACGAGCCTGATATGTATCTGAGGAATCAATCAAACATGGCAACACGGCTGTCGCTTCTGTCACGCTAACAATTATGTCATCAAACGTTTAAAACAGGCGGGTAGCTTGCAGTTGCTATAGCAACCCCAAAATATGGCTTAGCAACCTCAAAGCAACCCCAAGAATGGAGACTATTAAAAATGAAAAAAATCTTAATTGTGTTAAATAAAATAAAAATGGTGACAATTTAATTTAAAATTAATTTCATGTGTTTTTGTTTTAAATTAAAATAAAAAGGATGATGATTATAAACAATGAGAGAGAGACTCGTCTCGCGAGAGCTGGACTGCAGGGGTCACGCGAAGTCAGCTTGGGAAAATTAAACCGGGCCGTTAGAAAAGTGACATCAAAATCTGTTGAAGCATAAGTCTGCCAGATCTCTTCTGATGTGTACTTATGTGAATATTAACTGGTTAAAATGTGATGAACAGGTTATTGTTAAATGATTTGTAGTCTAGGCTGTTAAAGGTGGAGTAGGTGTTGTTTGAAAAACGGTTCCAGCAATCCAACTCAAGTGAGATTTTGAAAATGTACACTCCCTCCCTCCTCCCAAAGGCTCCGCCTCCTCCTCTTCAGCTCACCCCTCGAAACCACGCCTTCACATGATTCACGACTGCATGAACCATAGGGAGGGAGGGAGGGAGGGGTGATATTTGATGGACGTATTAGGCAGCCAATCAAAATAGTGATGATCACTTTTTTGATTGGTCAGAGTTTTTCTCTGATTATACCTTCTAGACTGGACCAAAATGTTTAGTTTTTTTTGCAAACATTTTATTTCAGTGGGTGCAATGGAAATGTGAAAAGGTTTTCAGGCAATATTGTAAAAAGTGTTGCAAAAAAACAACACCCACCCCACCTTTAATGTGCATTTCTCACTGCTGTGAAAAGCGGCATGACTATATGGTAAAATTATAATAAAGAACTTCAAATTGATTTATTAAAATCTGTTTCACGACATGCGTGCTAGCTTCAGATAGCGCTGATTAGAATGAGTAGGCCGGTAATGACATACATATCCATATTTATGCTATTTAATTGGTATTGCAATTAAATTGTCCAGCAACTACATACAATTGTTTAGCAACCCCCAAGCAACTGCAATGAAAATGTTTTGCTGCCGCCACTGGTTTAAAACAATCATGAAGGAAGATGAAAGCTGCAGTCGCCCAGAGCTGGAGGAACGACCCGACTGTCGGTGGGATTGAAATATTGAAATGGGGGGAAAAAACATTTGCACCTTAAGGACCTGTTTTTGTCTTATAATAAAGACCATTTTGGCAGCAAGTTTTTCCTCATATTTTTAATCTACTGTAGAGCAGTGATTCTCAAAGTGTGGGCCGCGCCCCCTGGTGGGCCGTCGAGGGACTGCAGGTTGGCCATGAGCGGTCATTAAAATTAAACAAATGTGTTTTAAATCCTCGATCTTTTTTAAATATGTTTTTAATTACTGTAAAATATTCATGACATGATTAAAAAAACATTAAGAAGTAATAAAACAAACCAGTTAAGTGTTATTCTACTGTCATCTTAACTTAATATGACAAGTGTCACCTTATTTGTTGACCCCTTACATTAATATCGGATCATGGTTCCTGGTCCTGTATGTTGATCACAGTTGTGATTAAAGGTTTCGGTGGGCTGAGGAGATTTTTCACATTTCTAATTGGTTCTTGGTATTCTGTAGTTTGGGAATGGCTGCTGTAGAGAGAAACTGAAACGGAAATAACAGTTTTACATGGGCTGTCCCTTCAATGCTAATGTGAACCCTGGTTGGTTCAGGATTCTGAATTGGACCAATAGTTTTCGACAGATAAAATGGATAAATTAATTGCTGTTTGTGGTGGGGTAGTATATGAGCAATGGTAATCATTTTGACAAATAATTGCTCGCAGCAACATTAAAAAATAATTTTTAAAAAATGAACTAAAAATTGACTATTTAGTTCATTTTTTGAAATGGTGAACTGAACTGGTTCATTTTAATTTCTATGAACTATGAACTTAACTAGTTCATGTAGAAAGTGAACTTGCCCAACACTGGTTACAGGATTACGCCACAATCTACCGCAGGTTTCTCCCCGGCTGCCTTGCTGATATCATGACGACCCAGACCTGTTTTTGACCTTTTACTCCCTGACTTGAAGGCGAAAGTGGTACAACAGCAGTTGAAACAAAAAGATATTCATGACACACACAGCAAGTTAAGTAGTTTCTCACCTGGACATTCAGATCTCACAAGGAATTATGGATATCGTCCCAAATGGATCCTGCACTGGTCCCCGATCATATTCAGTGCTTGTGGGTAATGGACAGAGTGGGAGGAGGCATGTTGACCAGATCAGTGGAGTTCCTGATGTGGATCTCAGCACACCATGTCCTGTGGTGCCAGAACAAGTGGAGCCTACCCTGAAGTTCACCTGACGGACCCTCTAAGCCCTGGGGCCTCTCAGAGTGCCCCCCCCCCCCAGGAGTCTCCACCGGCACTGCAAAAGTTAGCACCACCTTTAAGACATTCAACTAGAGAGAACATCTGAACAAGATAAATAGAATGACAACAAAGTTATAACAGATATGCAGATACTATTTAGGTTTATTTAATCATGCTTAGATTCGATTAAAGTATTTTATGTACAATATTTAGGCTTGTCCTGTGTGCTTTTGCAATGAAGGTTGTCAGTAGGCCTGAGAAGGGAGGGATGTAGTTTCTTCAGTTGCAGCCAGAGGGAGCTCTAGGCTCCAAGCCTGGGTGTCACTTCGTGTAGACGGCTACATAAGAGGAAGAGTTGGGATCTTATTGGTTGTCTGTGATGAGACTATGTGCATGTAAGGAGCCTCAAAACTATCTTGGACCGCTGTGTTTTATTTTGATCTGCTCTGGGTCTAAATGTGAATATATTATTATTATTATTATTATTAATAATAATAATAATAATAATAATAATAATAATAATAATAATAATAATAATAAATACATGTATTATTACTATTATTAGGTGCGCACGAATTCGGAGAGCCGTCTGATGAATTAATTATTTATCCTTACGTAGACGAAAACGGAGAAACGTTTGAAGGATCCTCCAACGATTCTGATGAATCTGATGATGACTGGACTGATATAGAGGACGATGATTCTGATGATGATTCTGACTGATATAGAGGACGATGATTCAGATGATGGTTCTGACTGGACTGATATAGAGGACGATGATTCAGATGATGGTTCTGACTGGACTGATATAGAGGACGATGATTCAGATGATGGTTCTGACTGGACTGATACAGAGGACGATGATTCAGATGATGATTCTGAAGAGATAATTATTCATCCCTGTAAAGGTGAGGACGAAGAAAAGGAGAAGGAACCTGCCGTCGATATCCAACCACCAGAAGAAGATCAAAGCACTGAAGAAACAGTTTTGACTGTAGTTGAAAAAGAAACAACTACAGATAAACTTCTTCAGAGTGACGTGGTGGAAAAAGATTTAGAGAATAAGACAGAAGAGATAATTATTCATCCCAAAGGTGGGTCCGAAGAAGAAAGGGATGAGGAACCTTCTGTCGACGTTCAAAAAGATCAAAGCTCTGGAAAAACACCTTTGACAGTGGCTAAAATTGAAACGTCAAGTGGTGAAGAAGAATTTGAAAAATGTGCAGACAGAGAAGGAGAAATCCCAGGGTTCTCCTTCTTCTGGGACTCCTGAGTTAGAGGTGGTCCAGGTGGGAAACAGCAACTTTCCCGCCTCTGTGACTCCCCACTCAGGACTCATTCAGAAGGACGACTCTCACCACCAAGAAAGAGCAACGTCCACTTGGAACTACGTCAAACCTGAACGTGATCGCTCCCAGGCCTTTGTTCCCAACAGGACAACCGATTCAGGATCCGTTCAGAGGCAGAGAGTCCCCTTCCAGGAATATCAGCACAAGCAGAGGAACCACCAGAACCAACAATTAGAGATCAGAAGGAACCCCCTGCTGGAAAAGAATTTACTTCTCACGCAGGAAAAAGAGAAGAGGATGGCTGCAGAGGAGGACTGTCAGCGGTTCTGGAAAAAGCTTCAAGACGTGGAACTCAGCTTGGAGGAAGAACAAAAGCGGGGGTTGGACCACCAAAACGAGGTCAGCCGCTGCAAAGACGTTATCCAGAACCTGCGTCAGGCCTCCAAAGATGCTGCAGCGAAAAGAGAAGCTCAGTCCAAACGTGAAGAGGCCCAACTGTTGATTCTGGAAAAAGAGCGGGAAAAGCTGAAAAAGCAAATCCAAGAAAAGATCAGCTCTAAAGTTGAACTGGAATCTAAACTGAGAGCACAGAAAGAGAAGACAGAAAGTCTGGAGTGGAAGGTGGCGGAGCTCAGGGTGCAGCTGAAGATCACCTTGGTTCCTGACAAACACCTGGCTGAGGTGAGCGCAGGTGAACCTGAGTCCTCTGAAACACAGACAGATGTTTCAGAACCACAACCTGAAGTCTGTGGTTCTGGAAACATCTCTGGAGCAAAGGAAGGCTCCAAGCCGGACCGCCGTGATGCTGTCGATGGTTTCCTTAAACCAGCTGACTGTGTTCCAACCACAAACCTGGTGACCCCAAAAGATCTGGCTCCAAAAATAGAAGCTTCAGAACCACAAGAGGTCTCTGAGCCCGTAGAGATCATTGAAACAGAATTTGTCCCAAAACCAAAAGAGCTGTCTCAGGTGTTTCGGTTTGGAACCCAAACCAAACCAAAAGAGCCAACAGAACTGATCTCTAAAATCCAGAAGGCCTCCCAACCACCAGAGGTCTCCCCAAAAATAGAGGTACCCAAAAGAATAATTGAGAAGGCCGTTCGTGGAAGGAAGAAGATACAACTCACTGATAACAACAAGCAATGTGAGATTGTAAAGGAAATCCCTAAACCACCAGAAGTCGTTCTCAAAGAGGATCCGGTTGTTCCAGCAGAACCGGTTGTAGAAACTGAGGTCTCAGAGCCAGAAGAAGTCATTGCTTCTGATGTGATCTCTGAAAAAGAATACAAGCCCTCTTTGTTGAGACGACTCAAGAAATTGTTCACTCCGTCATGTCTGCGCCAATACAAACACAAGAATAAAAACTATAATTAGGACAAAGCGCCAGAACACAAAGACTGTGACAGATGAAAGGAGTCACAGAGCTTTAGTGTTCACATACAGCAGCAGTTCAACGTTTGGACTCACTCATTCATTCACTATGAATTCAGTCTGTCCAGACTTTTGACTCCTGCTGGATGTTCCCTCCATTTCATTTAGGTTTTCTCCGGGTGCTCCGGTTTCTCCAACTTTTTTTTGATTCAATGAACCAACAATTTGATCTAAATTGATAAATAAAAATGCAATGAAATTTCATTTTATATGTCTTCAAGTGTATTTGTGAAAAAATGGAAGTTATATTGTTGTATGTTGATGTATTGGTTGTATATTGTATATTGGAAAATTAATCATGAAAACACAGAATTATAGTCTGTTGGAGTACTGTAGCGGCTGAATGTTCCATTGTTTATCAGTGACTGTTATCCAGTTAAAAAATATTTGTCATCAAAAATATTTACTCTCATTAAGGAAATCTTTCTGTTATTTACCTTTATATTTGACATAATTCTTTTTTTCATGTAACTGTCAACAATTCTCTTGTCAAATAATGTAAATATAATATAATTTATAATAATATAATATAATATAATATAATAAGAAGCGATTCTTTGTTTTTCTTGTAGGCTAAATTCAGCATACTTAGCTCTGTGTTTGCTGTCAAAATGCTGATGTAGATTAAAGTCTTTCACGACTGACACCCGCCTCATAACACAAAAGATATACTGTTATTTCAACTTGAGATACAAATTTGTAATCGTTTTCCCATCATTCATAAAACTTCCTTCCTTGTGCATCAATTTTTTTCTTTTCTTAGACATGTTGGGGTTAGTTTGTAAAGGTTTTTCTTAAATCCATCAGTTCTGAAAAATCGTCTTGCTAATAGCTACCGTTATCGTTGTGGGTAACGATGAAATGCATGATGGGAGATGTAGTTTATTGCCAATGTGCGCTTTAAAGCGGTGTAAGCTTATTTTAAGTTTTAAAATATTGGTTTGAAATTTAAGCCAATAATGGCCAAACTCTCGAGGGCCCCATAAAATGATGTGACGGGCCACATTTGGCCCGCGGGCCTTGTGTTTGACACATGTGTGTGTTAGAGGAACAATGGACATTGGAGCATTTTAGAAATTTAAGTCAATGCAATATTACTTTATTTATCTCTGGAGAGAAATTATAGGTCGCAGTAAATTTTGTTATCTAAGCTTGTAGGAGTCATTGCAGATGGTTTTAGCATCAGTTTTTTCCATTTTATATATCCCTGTTTCCCCCCCAACCTCGACACCGAACACCAGCTCAAATCACACCCTGGAAGCAAAAATGACATTAATAGTTGTTGTTTTGTACGGCTTCCTGTGCTGATTTTGCACAGTTAATGTAAATGCACTAAATATTTAATGTCGCCCCAAAGAAATAATGCTTTGTTCCTGCTTGCACTTTGCACTTTGCAGGCGGTGCTGATCCAGTCGGTGACTGCCTCTCCCCTGACCATCCAGAACACCAGCCTCCCTTTGATCTGCATGTTCACATTATGAATAATGAATATTAAAAAAACAAGAGGGCATCAGCGCTGTGCTTCGCTTGGTGTGGGAGGCAACGGTTTGACGTGTGCTGCACATACTGACAACATACGGGAGTACACTTTAAAATCAAATGAGGACACTTTTAAGGTGCATGAAAAGCTGAAGTAGTTTAAGTATTTAAGTTTTAAAGAGTGTGGGAGGCTTTTCAGAATTTGTTTAAAAAAAAAAAAACCCTCTCTCTGTTCTCCCCAAGTATTACATAACAGTATTTAGATCCTCAGAGTTCAGGATAGTTGGCCACTTTTCTGCTTTTTCGGGAGATTTCGAGCCTTGCATGTCCTCTCTCGGTGTTGTTTTACGCCACATGTTCTACCTACCTGCCTTCTACCGCACTGAAGAGCGCACTGTTTCAAATTTCAGCTCATGCTGTGGCACTGAGAGAGATCAGAAACAGAGAAAGGTACTTGAAACTCATAAATGGATGGAATATTTTCATAGAAACTTATATAATACACTTAATGTTGAGGAAATTTTGGCTGTTTAATCTCATGTTTACCGTATTTTCCAGACTATAAAGCGCACCTGAATATAAGCCACACCCACTAAAATTTAAACGAAATATATATTTTGTCACACATAAGCCACAACGGACTATAAGCCGCCGGTATCCAGGCTGAGAAATAAGATATTTACATCAAAAGATTTTGTACCATAAGTGTTTATTCACATACCTGAACTGATTGTTTCTGAACAGAACCTGTAACACGGCAGTAAAAATGCTGATCAAACAAAACAGAAAAGTAATTGATGGTTTTATTCATTTTCCTCCTGCACACTAAAGCTAAGTTGCTTTATTTTTCCTCCTCCTGTGTACTGAAACCCCCCCACACAGCAAAGACATCCGGAACCGACCCGTGAAACGGACCCGTATCGGGGTCCACTTGCACTCAGTGCCGGATCCGCTTTGGAGCCGGATCGTGGACCTGCTGGCTCCACGCTGCGTCCGGTCCACATCTGTGATTAAAACCTTACCTCTGCGGCGGGTGCACTCAGAGCCCTGAAATCCACTGAGGAACCAACAAACTGACTGGACAAACTGATAAATCCAGGTGTGTCTGAGTAGCTACAATGTTCAGACACACCTGGATTAATCAGTTTGTCCAATAATAGAATCAGAATCAGAATCAGATTTATTATCCTCACTGAGCCAGCGTCCCAACACAGTGAAATTTGTCTTCCCAGTACACCGTCCAAGAGAAACATACAGAAACAACGACAACATATGGACAGGAGTCAACGGTGCTTGGGGCAGCAGCCATAACGGCGCTTCTACCGTTGTCAGAGAGCAGTATACTCAAGCACTCCACAAGTGCCCACAAGTGCCCATAGATGCCCAAGTACACCACCCTCCGGCCAGGGCACTTTTAGCAGAAGAAAATATGATCACATAGGGGATGGGGGGGGGGGGGGGGGGGGGGTAAAAAAGAGGTAAAGCCCTTGGAGAGTTCTTTTCAATACGGCCTTGAGTGAAGGCCGCTCGGGGGAGCCAGATTCAGATAAGAGAGATTGTTTTCGGTCAGACTGACAATGAATTTTTTGCCTGCCTTGAGTCCTTTGCTGGTTACCTTTCATGGGAATCATCCAAAAGTCCAAATTATTCATGTCAGTTCTCCCTGAGCTGTGCATGTAGTCTACCCATGTTGTTATCAATTCTCCCCATGAGTTCATACATCATCAGCTGTCAGTGACTCACACCGTGAATCACGTCCAGTTTCCGATTCATCTCGTCTCTTAACAGTCTCGGCACTCACAGCACGGCTCACAGCCACGCACACGGACAACAGGTCCGGAATAGCAGCATCCGTGCGCTTAATTTTCCGATACATCAGGTATCCGCCAACTCCAAACAGCAGGAATACCGTGATCATAAATCCAAATATGTAAACATCTTCAGCGTCCTCGATGAACAGAGGAGCCTGGCAGTTAATAGGTATTAATGCTCACAAAATGAATGTAGAGTAGCATAGCCAACATAGGCTACTTAACAAAAACAGAATAGCCTTTAACTACTTGGTTTGTTTTTTTGGTTTTTGCACTTCCTGCTAGAGCGCCCCCTGAGGGCTGAAGAAACATTCATAGAAAAGCCGCATCTCTGTATAAGCCTCATGGTTTAAAGTGTGGGACAAAAGTAGCGGCTTATAGTCCAGAAAATACGGTATGTCAAATCATATTAAAAATCATCTGATTTTTATTAGCTATAAACTGCCTTAGTTAAGTACAACTTTCAATTCTATTCAGTTCAATTCAATTTTATTTGTATAGCGTCTGTTACAATGTCTGTTACTTAGCTCCTACAACTACGGCTATAACTATTAGCTCCTACACATTATAGTTTAGACCAGTGTTTCTCAACCTTTTTTCAGGCGAGGCACCCTTTAAATTCATGAAAAATCTGAAGGCACCCCAAACTTTTTCTTTCTATTTTAATGTAGGTTAACATTGTCACACACGTTTCAGAGGATCAACAAATACAATGCACATGAGTTGCATCCCTCAAAAATAAGGACTTAAACATAGGCCTATTATTATAATTATTATTACACACACACACACACGTGTGATTTACAGTTAGTAAGAGACTTGGGCCTGCGTGGACGAACACAACTTCTCTATTCTTGCTGGGATGGATGACAGACACACACGTAACTCCTCATCCAAAGCCCTCAGGCGCTCTCTGTGCTTGTTCTTGATTAAGTTAAGCTCGAAAAGCCAGTTCACACAAATACGTCGTGGCAAATGGCAACAGCATGTCAACAGCACTCCTTGACAATGTCGGGTAATCCTTTTCCACAGATATCCAAAATTTATCCCGTGGCATCTCTTGAAATTGCATCCGTAATGTCCGATCCTCTCTCATCTCAGCCAGTTGTTCCTGCGCCTCCATCAGCAGGTTGGCTGCGCTCTCCAAAGCGCACGAATTCCAAGGATCGCGGATCCAGTCAAACCCAGCGAAGGTCTCGGCTGGAAAGTAGGTGTTAAATCTCTCCTCCAGGATTTGCAGGTGCCGAGAGATAAGATCGCAGTATTTTTTGGTGTTGGAATGTTCATTGTAATGAGGGAACATCTCAAACTTTCCCCTGTTCCACACGAGACCGCCAGAGACTGAGTTTGGACTTGAAGCCACGCAGTTTGTCTGAAGAGCTCAGAAGATTTTCCTCCTTTCCTTGCATTTTAGTGTTAAGGTCATTGAGGTGCTTAAAGATATCGGCCAGGTATGTGAGTTTCGCGCACCACTGTGCATCCCCAACTAGCTCCGCATATGCAGAATTCTCTTCCGATAGGAACACTCTGAGCTCCTCTCTTAACTCGTACAGTCTGTCCAAAACCTTTCCACGTGAGAGCCATCGGACAGTAGTATGCAACAACAAACCTTGATGATCGGCTCCCATTTCCTCGCATAGAATGGAAAAAATGCGAGACTTTAACGGGCATGCCTTTATGAAATTAACAATGTTCACTGCCTCATCCAGCGCATCCGAAAGTTCTTTTGGCAACGTCTTCGCAACTATTGCCTCTCTGTGAAGGAAACAATGCGTTGTGCGAACATTTTTGTTTTGCTCTCTGACCCTGCTGATGAACCCTTTCACATTGCCCGTCATTGCGGCAGCCCCATCTGTGCAAACACTGATACACTGATTTAGACCTCCCTTTTCAAGGTATTCTGTTGTTACGCGGAATATTTCCTCTCCTGTTGTTTTGTGAGGCAAACACTTGCAAAATAAAAAATTGTCCCGGATTTCTTCTCCATCTACAAATCTCACAAATGCTAAAAGCTGTGCGTGGCCACTCACGTCAGTTGATTCATCAACTTGCAAAGCGAATTTCCCACATCGTTTGAGTTTCTCAAAGACCACCTCTTCTATGTCTGCCGACATATCATTAATTCTCCTTCCAATTGTAGAATTTGAAAGTGGTATTTTTTTAATCTCCTTAGCTGTTTGTGGACCCAACATTTTGTTTACCATCGCGATGCATGCAGGCATTACAACGGTTCTCGGCAACTGTATGGGGCTTTTTTAGCCTTGGCAATGATTTCAGCTACCATGTAGCTAGCCTCCTGTGCATTTTTTAGAAACGTTTGTACTCCTGATCGTCACCTGTTCCTGATGGCTGTGCTGGCTTTTCAAACGAATAAAATAGTCCCTGCTTTGATCGGCCTGTGATGGATGAGTGGTGGTCAGGTGTCTTTTCAGCTTGCTGGGCACCATAGCCTGGTTGGACAATTTCATTCCACACAGCAGGCACAGCGGTTCAGGGCACGATGTTTCACCAGTTGAGATAAATCCGAAATTGAGGTAATTCTCGTCATACTGCCGTTTCTTCTTCTTGGTGGTCTCTACCGCCTTCCGTGGATGACCACACGATGAAGATGAGGATGTCGAGGGCTCACATTCCAACGTGTCAGATTCTGGAGCTTTTCGTTTCAGAAACCTGTCCATTGTTGCAACCGTCTGTAACACAACTCTGAGCTGCAATGTTATGGCGACTCCGATATCAAACCCCCTCAAAGTAACAAATTTGTAGACGTCACGACTCACGTTCCAAAGTTGCAGGTTTTTTTCAGATAGGCTACGTGCCGTCGGGCCTGAATTGCAATGAAAACTGTTGTGTCCTATGCTTTTATTATAAAAGATTCCACTGCCTTAGTATTTGAGTATTAATTTAGACAATTATTTATTATATTACATTATTTATTTATTAATTTTGCTTATTTTGCATACTGTCAGATGCGTTTCTGCGGCACCCCTGAGGGGGGCGCGCGGCACCCCAGGGTGCCGCGGCACCCCGGTTGAGAATCACTGGTTTAGACTAACTGTAGGCTTTACTGAAAATGGAGGTGGTGTCAGCCTCCTGAACCCAAACTGGTAGCTGGTTCCATAATAAAGGTTCCTGGTAGCAGAAGGCCCATCCTCCAAACCTACTTTTAGATATTCTAGGAACAACGAGTAATCCTGCACTCTGAGAGCAGAGAGCTCTATTAGGAGCATAACGTGCTATCAGGTCTGGTAGATAACGAGGAGCTAGGCCATTAAGGGCCTTATATGCGAGAAACAGAGTTTTAAACTCAAATCGAAATTTCATGGGAAGCCAATGGAGGGAGCAACTTTAGACAAACAATCTCTTTAGCAACTCTAAAACAGTCATGTGAGCAGTACCAAGTACCCCCTTTACTGCTTCCAGGGGATTGAAAAGGAAAGGTTGATGTCAGATGCAGCTGATCGTCAGCCATTGATGAAATGATTATCACTTATTTCATCTCAAAACGTAGTGACCCAAGTTGACAAATATAACAAGAGATCTGCTGTAAGAAGAAATGCTGTCATGTCCCATTGACAGAAGACGGAGCACAACCAACCATCGAAGGTTTTAGTCACATTTACGGGCAAGCCCTGTCAGCGGTCACATTTGTTCATCTGCTTTTTCACGTACCCATAAATTAGTGCGGGGGCGGGAGCAGATGGGAGGGAGCCGGGAGTGAAGCGGTGGGCAGAGGACTATTGATTGACTGTCAGGCCTCCCAAAGCTGTTAACGTGAGAGATGACGTTGTCACGGTCCATCATAAACTCCCATTGTTTTCTGGGAGCCAGAGCTTCGCTCATCTGCTGTATGTTAGATTTCAGGCTTTTACAGTTGTTTCACCTCTTTCTTTCATCAGTTTACAGACAGCTGCCAACAATGACAAAGCAACAACAGGAACTTCAGGGTCTTTTTAATCTTTTAGAGTCAACAAGGAGCTACAGCTGGCTTGTTAAACTGTCGCCAGTGTGGAAATGTAAAACGAAGCAGTACCTTTAATGACCACTAGGGGATGGCTCCTGAAGAGAGTGAAAGCTGATTTACAATCCTGCAGCGTATACCCTGGCGTCCACCTCTCTCCAAGTGTGACGTCTGAGCTGTGAGCTAAGACAGGATAGCCGCTACCAGTTTAAAGATAATATGTTTCATTGAGCTGTAGTGGGCAGCCCTGGGTTGCCTTCAATTCTCAGTTCGGCTGACTGGGAGCTTTTTCACCCCTGTCCTTCAGCCAGCAGCTACAGGTGAGCCACCTTTGCCCTCGGATCCTTCTGGGCCAGGCCACAGCTCTAGACCGACCACCGTTGCTGTCACCTGCTCCGGTAGAGCCACCCAGCTAGACTCAACCCTCCATCTAACGATACATAGCCAAGGTATTTTTGGAGTTTTTGGAGTTTGGGGTCATGTTTTGCAACACACCTGGTTGCACTTCTTAGGAGAAACACGGTATGTTCACTTCTGCTGCAAAGTTGAGCATTTTAATATCGGGATCGGTGGAGAGTTTCCTGTTTGGTCGCCAGCACCTAGTAGTTAGTTGATGAACTGCAACAAAACTCACTTCCTTGGTAGGACTCGACCCACTCTTTGGAAACCTGCGGGTGACTTCACTGGAGGGTTAGGGTCTATTGGTGGGATCTGCTCAGTTTCAGGCAAAGTGCCAGAATTTCCCTGTTAAAATCAACAAGTAAATAGAAATAAAAACAAAACAAAGAATCTGTGTCAAATGTGAGCATGCATAAAGTTAAACTGATATTTGGATATTTGCTCTTTCATCAGAGGAAATAAGGGAACAAAGGTTTACTGAAAACTTAATATTTAAGGCTTATGGGGGTTTGGTCCTAACTACAATCACTGGGATTCATCCAACATCTATGTGAAGATTTGCACCAAATTTCTAGATAATCCAAACAAAAGCCTGACAACACTCAGGGATTCATTATCGGCTGTGATGGACATCATGGCTTCAGTCCACTTTCATCAAAGTCCCCCGTTTGTTCAGTGAAACTGTCTGGTGCCATCATGATGCCGCTCAGCTCCATCTGCTGAATGAATTCCCCAAAACAAACCGCCTTCAAACACAGGAGTTTCTCCAGTTCTGTTGTAAGTGTGGCGCACTGTGCAGCGGGACGCCGTCCCTTTACACAGCCGTCGCTTCGCTTGGACCTTTGCGGTGTCCGAGGCCGTGCAGCTGACGCCGTCAGCGTTACGATTCCCTGCCAATCAAACTCCTTTGATCAGGCCTGTTGGCACATACAGCTTCCAGTTGAGTCTCACCACAAGAGGTCAGGCACAAGCAGGAGGAGCTGGACGTGAACGGGGCGCTCCCATGAGTTCAACCAACTAAATCTGAGCAACAGCTCAACTGCATGGAAATAACAGGATTTCTAATATTCACTATATTCATCAGAACCCCTGTGATTAAATAACTTGTAGATCCACCTCTAGCAGCCGTAAATTGAAGTTGTCATTTCCTGTATGGTTTCATCTGTCACTTACATGGTTGTAGAGGACTGTTTTTCTGGAGACCAGTCTGCTATCCCTTGTTTTTTTTTTTTTTTTTAAATGATTTTTTATTTAGGTTCCTTATTGCAAACTAAATAATGGCATGGTGAAGGCCTGCTAATGCTGGAGTGGTGTTGTTTTTACCCAACACTGTGATAATGATTTATTATGTTTTTTTTAAAAGTGCGTATTAGATGACTAGTTCACATGAGAAGCAGTGATCCCTTGCCAGTTCGCGGATTTTTCAGAAATATATAATAAAATTAAAAAAACAAGAAAAATCACGGAAGCATCACAGGATGTTGTGCGTGTTCTCTCACAGTGAAGAAAACCTGTGAGCCAGCCTGGCCCCTTTAAGAAGGTGGCCTTATGGGTAATGTAGTGTGTGTGTCGTGGGACGGCAGAATAAAAACGGGGTTAGATGTAAAGTGTAGTGAGCATCAACAGCAGCCCAGCGTGTATAGATTTACATTCTCTGTTAACCGACAGGAGCCCAACAATACAACCTGTGTGATGTTACAAGTTCCTGCAGTACCAGAATAAAGTGCTCGTTCCATGCAGAGAAAACCAGACTGTTTCTTTTGTTGTTGTTAGCGTGTTAGCCGCTAATTACGAGCCAAAAGTAGCACAATTCCAGCAGTTTGTTTACTACGGTTCAGAGACCAGAGGCTGTGAAGGTAACAGAAAGACCACAGTTGAACCTTTGTCTTGTTTCACTGCAGTGTCTCGCTACTTTTTGGGGTTTTTAAACATATTTTAAACACATTATTGAAGCTCGGGGGGCTCCAGCTCCAGTTCGCGGATTTTGATTTTCGCAGGGGGTTGCCGGTCCCCATTAACCGCGAAAAATAAGGGATCACTGTAAATCTAAAGACCAAAAAACTTGGGAAATATAATTAGATGTCTTTTATCAAACGTCTGTGCTGAAAGAAAGTCTTTTCTCCGTACACTTACCTTCAGCTGTCGCTATTCATGTGAAGTAGAGCAGAAAAGTGTTAAGTTATACCCTGCTTTTTAAAAAAAAGGAAAGTATTATAAATCCACCAATTCAAATAAGAAGACCCAAAACCACTTAAAGATTTCCAAATACATATTGAACGAATTTGATGTATTGACTTTAATTTGATATTAACCATCTGAATCGTGTCCATGCATTTCAAAACATTTTTTTTTCAACATCTGTCTGATAGCTATTCGAAATGAAAAAGTATCATGAGATTCGAAGTCGGTGTCGTGCACGTTGCACGTTGATTGCAGCAGGGTGGGGGCGGCTTTTATGCAATGACTCAAACAGGAACAACCAGGAAGCATCATTGAAAACAGCCAAGATGGCTGCGGAATCGCTCGGATCAACAGGTTTTTACTGCAGAACCGACAACGGTCAAGTCTGCACGCCAGTTTGGAAGCCTTTTATTGATCTGAATCTGGAAGTGACATCCTTTGTTTTCCTGATTGATTGCATGCCTTTCCAGTGGTATCCAGAAGCAGTTTCTTCTGCATCCATCAGTGTTTCCCCTGGAGATCAACGCTGAATCCAGAACCAGGCTAACTCTTTGTATTGAAGAGGAACAGAATCAGGATGGATGGTCGGGCCAAGTTCAAAGCACATTCATTTATTTTACTTGTAACATTTGGACTTATGTAAGATCTGCTTCTAAATATATGTTTTCTTTCCTTCAATATCTGTTGAATATCAGACCTACCAACCTGTTTATAAAGATCCAACTTGTTAGCTAACAGCTAACAAGTTTCCTTGTTCAGTGAGGGCCCAATTCTCCCGTCAGCGCGTACGGCAGGGGTCTCCACTCTCAGTCCTCGAGGGCCAGTGTCCTGCAGGTTTTAGATGTTTCCTTCCATCTACACACCCTGATACAAGTGACTGTGTCATTAACATGTGCTGACCTTGATGACGGTAAATGGACTCCACTTATATACCGCTTTAATGCGCACAAGGTGTCCTCAAAGTGGTTTACAATGGCCTCTCATTCACCCATTCACACACTGGGGGCAAGTTAGGGTTCAGTGTCTTACCCAAGGACACTGGCGTGTTGGACAGCTGGAGCCGGGTTCAAACCGCCAACCTCCCAGCGACTGGACGACCCGCTCTACCAACTGAGCTACAGCCGGCCATTCAATAGGATCAGGTGTGTTTCAAACAGGGAAACATGCAAAACCTGCAGGACAGCTGCCATCGAGGACCAAGACTGGAGACCCTTTGGCGGACCGCTGCTAAGGCGTTTCCATTTAAGCCGAGGGTGTCCAACCCTGGTCCTGGAGAGCTGCAGCCCTGCATGTCTTTGACGTTTCCCTGCTTCAGCGCACCTGATTCACATGACTTGACTGTGAATCGCAGGAGTAAAGCGAATTGAAATTGAATTAAGAAACATGAAGTAATAAAGAAATTCCACCGAGGAATCAGTTGTGTGTCTGCTTGTATTCATTTTCCTTCTGTTGGTCTTCTTTAGTTTAACAAAGACGTCCTTGTGTCCTTCGAGACTCAGCGACTAACTGACTTCCTGTTGTCCTTGTTTCTGCAGTGACGCCATGACATTACTTATAAGTTATGTTAAGATGTTTGGATGAGTTCGTATGAGGAAGAAGAAGAAGAAAATATATATTCCTGATTCTCTGTTGAAGTTCAGTTGTCCAGCTCTGCTGCAGCCTGCAGTCAGTGATGACAGCCATGTGGGCTGGAGGATGATGGGACGTCGCTTTATGCAGCACTTCTACAATCAAACTGGATTAAAGCACTGGTGCATGAAATTTAAAAGTGATAAAATTAACATATTTTTTTTCAAAAGGGACTAGTTTATATCAGTGATTCCCACCCGGTGGTGAAAGGAGTCTATAAAGAGTGTGAACATCAGTTTTCAAAGTAACAGCGCATAACAGAAATTACTTGAATTTAATGACCAAACAGCCAGGATACACGGCGTTTAACGCACACCCTCGCGCCCACGCACATCGTGTTTGCCTTCTCCTTGACCGGTTTGTGTTTGACGGGCGTGCTCAGTCGTGCCCTGCCCCTGACCCCTCGGGTGGGAGCAGCAATTAGGGAGATTAGCAGGCAAGGAAAGCCTGAGAGGTAATAAACCAACTGCAGCAGAATGAGACTGGGCACAAAGGCTCTGACTTGGCATGGAAGCGAGCTGGCGCTCAGGGAAACTGCAGGCTGCTGCCATGCGTCACTTTTGGACGAATGCAAAACAGAAATTCTCCACATTCCCTCCTGTCGAGCAGTATCTCGTTGCTTTTTCTTGCTTTGTATGTTTAACCTGATATATGATGTTGTTTTGGTAGACTGCCGCCAGTCCAGGTGACCGCCGCACATGTCTGCAGCCATCATTTACTTCTAATAGTTTAAATATTGAATTACTGTTGAGGAAAAAAAAATTGAAGGCTAAAACCTATTTTGACGTCTGTTTTGATCAAAGAGGAAGATCAATATGCTAAAGAATAATTGGCTGGACAGAGAAGCAGGCCCTTCAGGGGAAACAACGCTTCTGTTTTCTTTCTTTATCTCTGTGTGTTCATCCACGCCTCGCTAGAAAATTCCTCAGCTCGTACGTGGTTACTCTGTAACCAGGGTTTTGCTGTTGCAGCACCGTGGTATTCAGCTTTTCTTTTTTTGTGGATGGAAGGTAGGAAGTCAGACCGGTGGGACTCTGACAGGAAGCGAAGGAAGGATTAAGAGGGATACTGGGCCAATGGAGAACAAGAGGAGGAACCCTGTAGATGCTTCTTATATTGGCTCATCAGCAATGGGACCTTTTATCTTATGGCAACAATGACTCTGAGCTTCCCAGCGCTGCCTTCATGGACTGTCAGAAATTTACCAACTAAACATCATCCATCAACTATTGCTATGAGGCTTTTGCTATAGCTTCACAACATCTCTGTCAAGTCCTTTTGATATTTTTCAAGGCATGCAAGTCAGATAAAGCTCCAAAAAACATAAGAAGGAGGAGTTTTCACAGCCACGTCAGAGACTTCAGGTGTGCAACTATGGAGCCCCGTTTGGGTCATAATTCAATGAATAAATGAGTCTATTATTATGAAATACAGGCGTTTATTATTATGAAATATTTCCCATTATTATGATAATGGTTTTGTTTTTCATAAGAATGAGCTTTTACATAATAATGGCTTTGTTTTTCATAAGAATGATTTGTGTGTCAATCACAGCAGAGAGGGCGGAGCCATTTATGTGATTGGCTGCTCTTTCATTCAGGCATAAGCAACAGAACAGTGAATATCGATAGTGGGCGAGAGGTGCAATGTATATACTCCAGGGCAGTAGGTGGCAGAATGCACCTCAGTTTACGGTTAAAAGTTGACATCGACTAAGAAACGTCAAGGTTTCCCGTAGCTCAGTCCAAGCTGCCATATCTACAATCGGACTAGGAGCGCACCTTGATGACGCCACGGCCCGCTGCTAACGGGACCTTACGGCCAAAACTAGTCAATGTCAGAGCGTAGAATGGAGAAGGATCAGCCAATGAGCGTGCAGGTCAACCACTGGTCCCGCCCACTGGCAAAATGTCATTATTATGTAAAAGCTCATTCTTATGAAAAAGGAAGCCATTATGTAAAAACTCATTCTTAGATAAAAAAAAGCCATTCTGAAATAAACTATTATGTATTAAACTAAGATTAAATAATAATAAAAATACATTTCATAATAATTAAATTTTTTTTCATAATAATGGGATATATTTCATAATAATACACATATATTTCATAATAATGGGAAATATTTCATAATAATAAACATGTATTTCATAATAATAAACGCCTGTATTTCATAATAATAGACTAATTTATTCATTGAATTATGACCCAAACGGGGCTCCATATGCCGCTGGACTCGCCCTATCACATGAGCATTGAGCCAACCCATCTGTGAAGAACTGTACTTCCTGGTGTGAACACCAGGGGGCGTGTTCCATGTTTCGCGTTGATTCACTGAGGGAATATTGATTTGAATTGTAACGTTATTACTGTCCTCAGTTAGTGATTTTAAAAGTGCATTAGCACAGATGCGCTATGTTTAGCTGGTATATTTCTGACTGCCCATGAGATGGGGCTGGACAATTGATCGAAAATTAATCCAAATTGATATTTAAAACCCATAAGTGACTCCATTTTGAACGTTTCAGTTATTTAAATGATTTAATCTGTTTGAATAAGTGTAATAGTTAGTTTGTGCACGTTTCCCTTCTCTTATTTTAAAATCACAGTGATATGTAACGTCTTTCATTCGTTAGTTTGTTTTAACTAATTACCTGAAAACAGCTGCTTGCTGGTGCGTTTGGGGTCCTTGTCTTGTTCAATCACCCATTTCAAGAACAGCTTCGGAATAAAACAACATGACCTCTTCAACTATTTTGATGTATTTAAACTGATCTATGATCCCTGGTATGTGATAAATAGACCCAACACCATTGTATGAGAAACATCCCCATATCATGATGCGTGCTCCACCGTGCTTCACTGTCTTCATAGTGAACTGTGGCTTGAATTCAGTGCTTCTTGCTGATAGTTTGGCTTCAAATAGGTGTCTTCTAATTGTTACAGTACTCATGGGTAAATTTAGATCTTCTTTGATCACTCTAGAGCTGGTTTTAAAGCATTGCTGCCATTTTAAAGCATTTTGGATGACTTTAGCCTAGCAGTCTATCATTTTCTGCACTTTTTTGTGGTTCACCCTTTCCAATCAAATTTTCACCAAAGCACGCTGTTCTTCTGAACAAGGCATTGAAGGACCTGCTTTATTCAGATTTTCAGACAAAAAATGCACGATAACCAGCATGCTTTGTGCTTTGTCCTGCTTGCATGGAAACAAAAGTTATTACCTCACTTTTCTGAAACACAATGCTGTTATTTAAAAAAAGAATTTCAACAAATAATTTATTTTTTTAATAGAAGAAAAAAAATACACTTTGACATACTTCTTCGGCTTTCTTCCTCGTTAGACCAGTGATTCCCAAAGTGTGGGCCGTCGTGGTACTGCCCTGAGAGCTCATTAAAATGAAACAAACATGTTTTAAATCCTTGATTAAAAAAAAAAAATTTTAATTACTGTTAATTCTTCATGACACAATTAAAAAAATCATTTAGAAGTAATAAAACAAACCAGTTAAGTGTAATTCTACTGTCATTTTAACTTAATATGACAAGTTTTACCTATATTTGTTGACCCCTTACATTAACATCGGAACATCAAATCAAATCAAATCAAATCAAACTTTATTTATAGAGCACTTTTCATGTCCTCAGGCAACACAAAGTGCTTTACATAAAAAAATAAAAATGAAATATTATTATTATTATTATTATTATTATTATTATTAATAATAATAATAATAATAATAATAATAATAATAATAAAACAATGCACATTAAAACAAAATAAAAGCCACCACACACCCCAAAGCCGCAAAGCCATCCTCCCATTACCCTTCACCCCCCATGCACCACAAACATAACAAAACTCCCTCTTTTTTGTCTCTTAATAAAAAAAAAAAAATGAAAATACATAATAATAACATAGCTTCTAGTCCTGTATGTTGATCACAGTTGTGATTAAAGGTTTGGGTGGGCCGCGCAGATTTTTCGCATTTCAAATTGGGCCTTGGTATTCTGAAGTTTGGGAATAGCTGCTTTAGACTTTAGGAAGAACGCAAAAAATAACGAGCCGCACCCAAACGCACCATCTTCGCAAACTGTCGGAGACCCTGAAAGCAACAAGCCCGGCGGGACCGCTGGGCAGGACGAGAGGACCGGACATCGCTGCCGCGGCGTCCTTCGCGTTTTGGAGAGAATAACACAAAGCTGAGGGTTTTTTTTCTTCGCACTATACCTTAGTTTGGTGAGTAACAGTCTTCCCGTCAGTCACGAGATCAGAAACGCTCGTTTTTCCCGGTGTGTCTAACGGTTAGTAGGGTTTAACTTTCCCACCCAGGTGTGTTTTTCAGGATGCTCGGTTTCATGTCACGTCGCGGAGAAAGTTTGCCACCGACACGTGTGCTTATTTATTTATCTGCTGTGTATTAAAGGGCTCACTCAGGGGCCAAAGTCCAACATGTCTCAGGAAGAGCCTGACAGTCCCGGGTTAACGTATTTTCTGACTGCCTTAACGGTTAATGAGGCCTCGTTAACAACGGGTTCACCGTTAAATTTAAACAAAAATGGCCGTTAAAATGGTTATCTATCTTAATAGGGGATTGTGAACCACTGTGAGTACGTTCAATTGTGTTTCCACGCCCTTTGAAAAAAAAAATCTTAGGCTTAAAAGTGACTTTTTTTCGGAGCGTTAACAGGTAAAGTAATAACGGTCACAGGTGGTTCGGCTGAGGGCCGGTGTGGTGCCGGTTACTGGTCCCTGACAGGGAGCGGCGCCTCCAGGCGCGGGAGCGCGCACACACGACCTGAGGTTTCTCCAAGAGGCAACCATCCCACTAACAGACTGAAGCTCAGCCAGGAAATAAGTTAGTTTTTTGTCTTCAGTTCCTCGACTGACCACTAGGCGCTGAATGGAAAAACAGAGCAAATCCCTGTTCACTCCCGTGTTAAAATGGCCAATCATGCAGCAGAGTTAAACATATTTACAGCTGATTGAAGTCAGAAAATTAGGTTTATATAGTTAGATTTGACATGATAACTGTGCAGGGGTGAATTTGTTTCACATCACATACATTTACATAAAGCTGGCCAATCAGATGGCTCTATGTAATTTGAAGTGTTTGATTGACAGCTGGCCTTCGCTGTCATTGTTTTAGGCTGTTTTCAAATTACGCTGCATCATTTTTCATTTAGTTCAGGTCATTTTCACATAATGTTGTTTTTATTTTTCATCTTTTATTTTTTTTATATGTTACAAAAGTTATAATTGTGGGTCTTAGTATTAGTCAAATACAGCCTTTGATGAATAGCGACACAATATTTGTCACCATACCATTATCTGTTTAAATGAAGACTAATACAGGAAGTACTAAGAATACTATACAGTGGTCCCTCGCCAATTTGCGCTTTAAGTTCTGCGGTTTTAGTTATTCGCGGATTTTTTTCAGAAATATATAATATTAAACAAAGAACAAATTGCGGAAACATCACAGGATGTTGTGCGCATTCTCTCGCAGCAAAGAAATGCTGTGAGCCAGCCTGGCCCCTTTAAGAAGGTGGCCTTATGGGTAATGGTGTGGCCTTATGGGTAATGTAGTGTGTGTGTGTCGTTGTTGTTAGCGTGTTAGCCGCTAATTACGAGCCAAAAATAGCACAATACCGGCAGTTTGTTTACTACTGTTCAGAGACCAGAGGCTGTGAAGGTAACAGAAAGACCACAGTTGAGCCTTTGTCTTGTTTCGCTGCAGTGTCTCGCTACTTTTTTGCGGTTTTTAAACATATTTCAAACACATTATTGAGGCTCCGGGGGCTCTGGCTCCAGTTTGTGGATTTTGATTCTCACGGGGGGGGGGGGCGCCGGTCCACATTAACCTAGAAAAATAAGGGATCACTGTACTATACTACCATACTATGTTCCATAGGATTACCTGATGGTGGTGGTATAGTTAGTTAACAGGGTCCTCCGGTTAGTCCCACAGCTGGGCCTGTGCTCTCACTTACGTAATATTTTAAAATTCCAGTGTTAATTCCAGTCAATTTCAGGGAAGAGCCCCGAAGCTAAAGAGACACTGTTGACGACTCGCCCGGTTGGTACCGGGTCATGGGGATTGGGTCCTTCACCCCTGGACCTTTCCATGCAAATCCAGACACATTTATGGCGGTCACCACAACAAGAGATATTATCTTTAACATACAAATAATAACGCTCTCTTAGCTCTTTATTCACAGCTTAGATATCGATTTCGCCGAAAATACAAAGCGCCAAGACTCCTCTGTAATTCTCAGTGTGTTAAAGTTTTTACTTTGCACATAGTTCAGGTCAGGCTAAATCACGGTGGTGAATATGAGCAGGTTTCTTTTCTTAACTGAAGTTACAGAGGAATTGTGGCCTGATTTTAGGTCTTCTATGAATTTTACCCATGTTCATGTCAAACACAGATGCATCCTCTGTCATCAGGTGTTTTCATTATATGGAGAGTTTTTATTTTCTTTCACAGCAGCAGTATCAGGGGATAGAAAAACCCTGGATATTCTGAGGTTTGCCTGTTAACAAGTTGTTTTTTATATAACAGTAATCTGATAAATCAGCAGTTGGGTAAGAAGATTTGAGTCACTGCTTATACCTTCTGAAAAAGTCTGAATTGTCCAAAACAATACTAAACCAGGTATGTCCCAGTTTCCCAGTGTACCACGGCTTTAAGAAGTTACACATTGCTACAGATGCTACAATAGCAGGAAATCATGTGATGTTTTGGTTCAAGGTTGTCCTACCATCAGAGTATCTACCGATCTGGGCCTTTAATTGTTTTCCAAAGGGAAACATGATGGTTTATTAATTTTTGATGGAGTTATGTTGTAGGTAGGTAGCAGCTTGACTGCTAACAATCTAATCCATAACTGTCCATGGTGTACCTGTGTACCTGTACACAGTCCTTCCTGTCTGCTGTCGTCTCTAAATCTGCAACACTAAAGAGAGACTGATTGTGTCAGAGGGAAGCCTGTCAGCAGTCATGAACCGTGGGTGATGTCTAAACCCTTGTTTGGCCTTTTAAAACCCCGGTTTTAAATGTGTCAATCACACACTGACTGAATCTGCAGGTTTCATTTAGTGCTGTTTAGTGCTGTCCACTGAAGGACACTGTAGATCAGTTTTATGGGCTGACTGTAAGTGCTTCTTCTCCGTGGCCTCTTATTTACAGACCTGAAACTGCAGGCTGGATTAATGATTTAGAGCTTTACAGTTGGTAAAGTGCTGTAAATGTAGGGATGTGGCCGGGGATATAACTAAAGAAAATTATGCTGTAATCATTGGACATCCCACGATTCACTCAACTCACGATAAATTTTGAATCACGATTCAGGGTTCATGATACAATTCAAATCATGTACAACACAAAATTAATTTACAGGCAAATGACTGATTGATTTATTTTCTTTTTTTTAACATTTTTATTATTTCTCTAACACAAATCCAGCTCTTTTCAATACAGTAGATTAGAACTAGCAGCAAATGACCAAAGAAGATTGTATCAGTTCTCTTCTTTTTTTATTTTTATTTTTTTACATATTTTTTTCTTATCCTCTTTATACCTGCATAGCAAATGACTGGAAAGTGGAAACTGTTTTATCAACTCTCAAATCTGTTAAATCCTGTTTTTGTGTTTTTCTTTTGTATTTACAATAGTCCTACTGCCCTCTTATAAATAAATCAGTACAGTATCAAGATTTTCTTTCCTTTAGTACATAATAAGTCAACTCTACTTTAAGCATAAACGAATGCATTAGACAAACATAGCTAAACTGGTCTTTTCTTACACTCTTTCCAAAGCAATACTGCATCAGAGAATGATTTTTTTTATTCCTGAGGCAGATAAGCCAGGCCCAAACTAAGGCATATTCATTTTTGTCTGAACAAAAATATGAGTTTGACCCCCGCCATGACAGGTTACGCTATTTTCTCTCGGTCGCTCTCTGCTCACTGGCTGCTGCCCTGTTTGTAATCTGCATTGGACCCTGCGCACCCGCCTTCCTTAGCTGGATAGAGTGAGCATATATGAACTCATACGTAGCATATAGTAACGTTAAACAAGAGTGTAGTTTAACTCGAGTGCGCCCTCTGCTGGCCTGGAGGCTACATCGCAATTCATGGCTTAATTAAATCGATTTGAATCGTGTTTAAAAAAATGATTGAAATAAATTTTTCAAAAATTGGGGCATGCCTTGTAAACATAACAATGTACATTAGAATCTAATAGACTTTTAAGTGTAACTGATACTTATTTTATTGAAGTATATCTGACTTTTGGAGCATGAAAACTATAAACACAGAAAAAAGGCTTTGTGTTTCTAAGATGTTTTTTTTTTTTTGAGCTACATGAATAGCTGCTGTTTTGCTCTTATAAAGAATTCACTCTGATTACTGGGTTCAAACCATTACTACACTGGTGCACGTAGACAGAACAGATGGTTGGTTCAAGTACAACAGTGTTGTTGGTGAAAACAACAATTGTGTCTTAAACTCAGTAACTTTGATAAACATGTTTAGTCACTGATGGGTGGAAGTAACAAAAATGAAATTATATGAATAAAAGTGGGAAAAAAATATATTCATATACATGAAAAAGCTCACACATACATACATGTTAAAGAGAAATTAGTCACAGTCAGCTTGCTATTGAGAAAATATAGGTAATAAAAATATTTGTGAACTGAAAACAAGATTGATCAGACGCCGGGTAGAGCCCTATGGAATCCGTGATCACGGAATCACGGACGGAATCGCGGAATTGGAGATTAAAAACGGAATTCACTTTAAATGCGCAATATAACAGAACTGAACAGCAATTTGCGCAAAAGTTTGTTTTTTTTCTTCCGGACTAAAAGTGACTTTTCTTTTTTTGAAGATTTTTTTGGCACTAGTGACTTGTATTGATGGTGGAGAGAGACAGGAAGGGGGGCAGAGAGAACGGGGAAGACACGCGGCAAGGAGCCGACAAGCCGGGAGTCGAGCTCGCGATTAGCCGCACGAGGACTGTAGCCTCTGTACATGGGCCGCCTGCCCAAACCACTGCTCTACCGGGGCGGCCCGAAAGGAACTTTTCTTTCAAGAAAATGTTCCAACGGGGGTCACGAAAAGCTGGGACACTGCGCGCTTCTCCGCCTCCTGCCCCCGCTTTCCTCATTAATTAAAAAAAAAAAAAAAACACGTCGAAGCGGCCACCTGAGAAACCGGCGAAGAAGCGAAGGAACTACCGGCTGTCTCCCAGGTACAGGACAGAGCAGTTTCTCCGAGATTATTATGTGTCTGGTGATTCAGTGTTCTGCTAGTTTAGCCAGGACACGATTGAATGGACATGAAAAGATACGTGCGAGGATCACTGGACGAGTGAAAAGCACAAACATAAAAAGGCGAGAATCCCTCACTGATCAAAACACAAAGAGGCTGTAACAGCTGGAACACCTAAAGAAAAAAATCACACTGACACACACAACCAGTGTTCAGTGCTTTGGATTTCATAGCATCTACATCAGCTGTAGTAAATATAGTTTATTCTGTTATCAGACACATAGTTTGTCATGACGTACCTGAAAAATGTCAGGTACGTCATGACAAACTATGTCTGATAACAGAATAAATTAAACAGGCTAAAATGATTAGTTTACAGCTGTTGAAATTCCTTTCTTTTTTTTCACTTTAAATGGATTTTACCTATTTTAGTTTTTTTTTTCTTGAATTTTTTTCTTTGTCATAAAATGAATGTTTTATTGGACACAATATGTTTAAAAGTATGATAACAGTAACGTTTACAGTTATATTTGCATAAATTGTCTATATTTCATTATTTTATATACTGTATTGGGGTTAAATTTGCATAAAATGCTTAAAACGAAATTCTCAAAAATTAAAAACCGAAAAACACCGAAAATGAAAAAAATCAAAACGGAATTTGAGAAAAAATAAAACGGATTTCATAGGGCCCTAGCCGGGGTTTTCCTTTCTAACAAAGCTGACATGTGAGTTGAATAAAAATCAAATTGCAATGAAATAATTTGAGATTAATCATTTGAATAGTGACTGTTGATGTTTGTTACTGTAGCATTAACATGCAACAAGAGAAAAAAATCTTGATTTGAATATTTGTTTTAAGATTTAATAGCAGCCTGGCAACTGTGCTGTAACTGCCTCTTGAAATTTATTAATTTCAGGTAAAACCAAAGTGGTTGTCACGTTCACAGATTTTTAAAGTGTTTGGAAAAGCTCAGTTAAAACCTTCACTTTTAATTTTATTTCATGACAATTTATAATATTTTTGTTTCTTTGAGTCCAAAATATAATAAAATATATCAAATCACTTGACAACTTTACTTTATTTTTCAGTTCACCTCCATTAACTGCTGATTTTCATTTCTGAGGAATTTCATCATCATTTAGTTTTTGTTACTTCCACCCCATTTTATCCCTGCTGGGACAGTACCAGTACAGTACCACTACAGAACCATTACAGTACCACTACAGTACCAGTACAGTACCAGTACAGTACCACTACAGTACCATTACAGTACCAGTACCACTAACCAATTAGGCTTGGGCGGTATTACGGTAATATCGTTTACTTCCGGTATTTAAAAATAGCGGCGGTATCAGTTTTAATACCGTCATTAAAAAATGCAATGAATGATTTCTGTGGTTTAAAGTTTAGTTTAGTTTCTCTCCTGTATCGCTGTGTGTTCCGCTTTATTTTACCGTTTATTCGTGTTTGCTTGGAGCTGATCTTGGTTTGACTCGTCCTGTTAAGGTACTGACGATGAAAACAACACTTCCTGAGTTTGCTGCTTCAAAATAAAAGCTTCTAATGAAACTAATTATGTTGGACTTTTATGTTGAAGAATTTATAGGAAGTGAAACGTCCGGCATCAGACACTTTATTATAAAACGCGTTTCAGCAAACACACCTCGGCAGCAGAGAGGAGCTGGGACAGAGAAGGGACAGTTAAAACTACAGTGAAAAGCAAGAAATACACAAATAAATAACAACTGTAGTTGAGCCAAGTTTATATTGAAGCACTGAACTGCTGTTTCGAGGTAAACTCGCCTTTTTTCCCAGGCGCGTCAACGCTGGGAATAGTACAGCACCGTAAAGCCCCGCGGCAGCGCGCCTGGGGTACATAATGGGGGGGGGGGCTGTTTTCACGCGCGGCGTTCGCCGGCGGTGTGTGTTCGCCTTAATAGTCACGGGAATACCGTATACCCCGGTAAAATGTGAGGGAAGTTTGACGGTATCAAAATTTGGATACCGCCCAAGCCTATAACCAATAGCTTATTCTTCTTTGTGCTATTACACACTAAACCTTGGTTGCTTTTGACATTATGGCTGCTGTTAACGTGACTCCTCCTTCTTCCTCTCTGTTGAATATGTGCTCCTCCCCGTGGATGGACAGTTGGATTAATTAAAACAAATCTGCACTTTCAGAACTAATCTTGGAACAAAGAAGATGGCGGCGGCTTATAAAGACGATCAGGGCGACGGGCTGACTGTCTGTCTCAAGTACCTGCTCTTTGTTTTTAACTTTCTCTTCTGGGTAAGTAGCTTTGAAGCCTTTTCTCTCTGTTGTAATGACGACACTCAGTCATGGAGACTTTGGCCACGTTTCCATTTATCTTCATGACTTCATTCTGACATGTTTGCTAAAGTTCCTCCAGAGCTGCGGTGTGGATCTGGGTTCTGCACCAGTTAAGTGAGATTGGACAGTAAATCAAGTAAAGTATATCACTGAAGTCCTGATTGATTCACAGTTGTCTCAGAGCAGGAAACTGACCCACAGATGTCATTTACAAAACAACTCAGATTGGTGTCTTCATGAGGTTGTAGGTTAGTTAGCAAAAAAATGTACCTCTTAATGTCCGCTGATGAACTCGTCTTTACGTCTGAGATGCCAACATACAAAACTCTAAATTATTAGTTTTCTCAGAGCAGAAGCTTCATCTCCGTCTCAAATGCTTTAACAGTTTACTCTCGTTCATCTGGATCAGATGCTGAGGAAGAAAACAGCTGTTGCCACAGCTGTTTATGGTAATTAAAGTCATGGATGATGAAATTTCATTTATTGGAGAACAGGATTTTCTTGATTTTTCTATAGCTAATTAGAAGCCAAGTTGTTCCACGACTGCTGTAAATTTCTTTTCATTAATGTCACTGCGTCAGTTCAGACTTATTTTAGCTGAGTCATATTACTTTTAAAAAACTTTACAGAATATTATTGAGGGTCGGGGCAATTTCTTTTTGACTGTTGGAGGTCAGGAAGTCTTCATTTCAGCTATGATAGTCCCCCAAAAGGACTTTAGTTAGCACCTGAGGTTATCATGAAGCTGAAATAGTGCAGAGTGACAAAAAAAGAGGCTTCAAAAACCTTTTTGAAAACCTGTGAGTGATGTCACAAGAGGTTTGTCCAGTTCTTTTCATACACTCTATGCACTGCACATTATTACGTTATTGTTTTAATTTTTTTATTGCCCTCATAGATCACTGACAAGGTTTTTGCTGAAAGTGACACACAAATGAACTGTATACAAACATTAAATGAATAATTAAGATGAGTTAAGATAAACTTTATTGTCAAGAAGGAAATTAGTTTTGGAACTTAAGAGTTCTAAACACAAACAGGCATCCTGGACATTTGAAAGATAAGACCTCAATAAATGTTGCATAGATTACTGTTCTTCATTATAAGGGTGAGGTAAGATAAAAAATAAAAGAAAGAATAGCAATAATTGACATGAATGTTGGTTTTGATTAATTTTCAATGCCCAGCTTCATTTAAAAAAACTTTTCCTCCAATAAGCTGCATATTTAACTTCTAGGAATATCTTTGACAGGTCATGAATCAAGCAAGTTAAAATCTGAATTTTATGCTTTACATGCACACTATAATTGTTCCTTTAAATCTGCAGGTTAATTTAATTCAGTCCAGACGTATAACTCTTTCTTTGAAACTTAAAGAGCCACAGAATGAAGATTGAGGAGAGTTCAAAGTCTGAAAAGACAGAGTGAAAATGGACTCGGCCCAAAGTGAGTCATGGATTAATAGAGCTTGTCGGTGTACAGCAGGAGACGGTTTATCAAACCTCTGCTTTGTCACTGCAGCTGGCTGTTAAAGTTCAGACCGTCTCCACCTGCTTTGAGTCATTTTCAAAGTTTTGAACCACAGGACCAAGTTCACTCCAGACCCACAAAGAAAGTAAAAGTGTAATCTCTCAGTTGGATCCAACTGCTGCTTCCTTGGCTGCTGGAGACAGAAGGAGATGGGAGGATGAAGGGGAAAGACTCTCAAAGGCATTTCCTATTCGTCAGCCTGCGAAACTCATGGGATGGATAAAACAGATCTAGAGTCTGCCCCGGGTCACTTAGTCAGGATTGTTTGTAAAGGAAGTAGTCATTATGGCCTGAACTGATGTCTGAAGTCACTCTGCTTCTGTTATTGTGCTATTTAATGTTGTTTTTCCTCTGGTTTCCTCTCTTTTTTCCTTGTCCTGTTTCACCTTCTTCTGCTGTCCCCTGTTGATGTTCTTTTTTATATCTGTGACTCATATAAAGTCATCTAATGGGAGTAAAGTCACTAACTTTCTTGAAAGGTGCCATGTTTATTTATATACTGGTCTTTGCATTGCTTTAATAATAAAGTGAGTTTTTTTTTATGTCCTTATGTCATTTACATCTTCACATTTCTCTATTTTATGACTCATACTTTAAAATCTGTGTATTTCTTTATCCCTCATTGTTTTCCTGTGTTTCCAGGTGGGCGGAGCTGCTGTTCTGGGTGTTGGAGTCTGGACTCTGGTGGAGAACGGCCACTACCTGAGCCTGCTGTCCTCCAGCACCTTTGCTGTTGCCACATACATCCTCATCGTGGCTGGAAGTCTGGTGGTGGTTACTGGCTTCCTGGGCTGCTGCGCCGTCATCCGTGAGCAGAGGAGCTGTCTGTCTGCAGTAAGCTGCAAACATGGGGTTTCTGCCCAGAACCTCGATTTTTGTTTGTTCTGTATGTGTCACCAGGCGAGAGCATGAATCTATATTCCAACCAAAGTCTTGTAATATAGCTGTCTTGTAGGGATGCATGATAACTGTTTTTAAAACCGATACCGATAACTTTCAGCTCCTAAAGGTCGATACCGATAACACACACATATAACTAAGATCATTACATCAATACTATGAACAAAACCAAAAGCAGTTTTGACTCTTTAAATGAACAGATATTTATTTTTTCCAATGAAAAACTTCTGTCAAGCCTCTTAAACATTTTCGTAAAGCTATCAAACAAACCTATTTGATATCTCACATCAACTTAAATAAGGTTCATTACTGACTGGTATAAAAAATAAAGGCTCCTTAAACTGATGGAAATACATGCATCAGAATTACAAACTGAAAAAAATACATTCCTCAATGACAATAAAAAATAACGCACAGGTCATAATGTACTGACACAAGTTAGACTTGTCTGTGTAAATAATAAAAAAAAAATAAAATAAAAAAGTGCACTCCATAGTAACAAAAAATTACGTTTAAAGCATTTTGGCTTGTGGTTCCATTTAAATGAATTTTTTTTTTTTTAAATCTCATGGAAGCTTTAGATGAGAGAGATGATGTAGAGGAGAGGAGAGGGGAGACTTGCTGCTGGCTTGCTCATGTTAGCTCACGTTAGCTCATGTTAGCTCACGTTAGCTCACGTTAGCGCGATTTCAAAACTCCATGGAAGCGATGGTTATGTTTCAGGTGGCTGGTCTGGTTTGACGTATTAAAGCTTGTGCTATTTTTCCCTCCTTCGCTTGGAGCATTTGTCACAAATAACCAGTGAACTATCTTCTTCTGAAACTAACGAAGTTCCATACAATCCACCATGTTTTTTTTTTTTTTTTTTTTAAATCAGCGCACTGTGTGGCAATGCTGCATTCAAGGTGTAACGTAAATTCCCCCGATTTTCTAGTCGTTCTTTCGACCTTTTCTATTTTTTCTATTTTGTATGTGTAACATGTGGGAAAATACTGCGAATATCAATTAAAGTCAGCAACTACCAAAATTATGAGGAGTTAACGAGTTATTTTCTGGCATGAGGGGGTATTCTTGATTTTCCTTATTGAGTAATCGTTTTTCTGATTATGCCGACGTCACTTGAACATAACATTCACTGCCGGTCATTCAAGGCTCAGAGGGAGCGAGGCACTGTCGTGTTGACAAAAATATATATGTTATCGGGGCTATTCGTCATGATATCGGAGTTATCGGGAATGACATCATAATTTCCTGTTATCGGCCCGATAGTTATTGGGTTGATGATTATCGTGCACCCCTACTACACCCCTACTTTCGATGTAAGAAATGTGTCTGCTAAAAATGGCAAAAAAGTGATGCAAGATGGGCGTCAGTAGTGCTTCTGCAGTATCACTGATGGTCTTCTGGTTCGTGGATATTGATGCTCACGCGTTCGTCCACCGAGGTTTTCTTTCTCTGCATAAACGCAGCAGCATAACATGGATCTCATCTGCTCCAACCCCGTTTTCAGTTGTGCCACCAGATGCTGACAAATGTCTCTGACAAGACCCTTACTGTCCTCATTATTTTACAAAGACAGGGCCCGGTGGGAGGGAAGCAGGCGGGAGGTGAGCCTCACTGCCGCAGGACTATTTATAGGTCTGCCCATCAACCGGTGATGGATGGAGCAGTGGGAGAGGAGCGGAGAGGTGGATGTGTGGAGGCTGGAGGGCAGTTTCCTCTAATACCAACTGTACTTATGTGTTAGTTACAGATTATTATGAGGAAATTAGTAAGTGATGCTTGTATGTGCACTGAGTGCACGTGTAAAGACAGGGTGACATCACTGTGTGTGAAAGCACATAGACTGAAGTGCAGATTTAATATCTGCAGTTCATGTAATTTGGTTTAAATAAAATTGGATGAATTCATAAATTTAGAGTTTGATGTTCAGAAGAGCCGATGCAGATGATTTAAAGTTTGTTTTAGTTTTTCTGTGTCCACTCATCCAGAGTTGCTGGTTGCTAAGTTGACTAACTATGAATGGCATAGAGCGCATGTGTCAAACACAAGGCCCGCGGGCCAAATGTGGCCCGCCACGTCATTTTATGTGGCCCTCGAGAGCTTGGCCATTATTGGCTTAAATTTTAAACCAATATTTTAAGACTTAAAATAAGCTTACACCGCTCTAAAGCGCACACTGACAATAAACTACATCTCCCACAATGCATTTTGTCGTCACCAACAACAATAACAGTATCTCACCATGAGCAAGACATTAAGACGACTTTCTGAAGTGATGGAAGAACCTCTACAAACTAACCCCAATATGTCCAAGAAAAGAGAAATTGATGCCCAAGGAAGGAAGTTTTATGAACGACGGGAAAACAAATATAAATTTATACCTCAAGGTGAAGAACAGTATGTGTTTTGTGTTATGAGGCAATGTCAGTTAGTGCTGGGCAATATGACAATATATATCGTGGGGACAATATAAAAGTGTATATCGTGCCATTTCTCTTCTATCGTTTCTATCGTTTCTATCAATGATTACAGCAAATATGTAATTAAATAACCTACAATGATAAATTTGATAGAATCATATCTACTTCTACAAAGTAGCCTTTTATATTTGCACTTTTATTCATGGTTAATGCCTTAAACAGAGTTCTCTTCAACCCTGATGTTTACTTTAGACCAGTGTTTCTCAACCTTTTTTCAGGCGAGGCACCCTTTAAATTCATGAAAAATCTGAAGGCACCCCAAACTTTTTCTTTCTATTTTAATGTAGGTTAACATTGTCACACACGTTTCAGAGGATCAACAAATACAATGCACATGAGTTGCATCCCTCAAAAATAAGGACTTAAACATAGGCCTATTATTATAATTATTATTACACACACACACACACACGTGTGATTTACAGTTAGTGAGAGACTTGGGCCTGCGTGGACGAACACAACTTCTCTATTCTTGCTGGGATGGATGACAGACACACACGTAACTCCTCATCCAAAGCCCTCAGGCGCTCTCTGTGCTTGTTCTTGATTAAAGTTAAGCTCGAAAAGCTCAGTTCACACAAATACGTCGTGGCAAATGGCAACAGCATGTCAACAGCACTCCTTGACAATGTCGGGTAATCCTTTTCCACAGATATCCAAAATTTATCCCGTGGCATCTCTTGAAATTGCATCCGTAATGTCCGATCCTCTCTCATCTCAGCCAGTTGTTCCTGCGCCTCCATCAGCAGGTTGGCTGCGCTCTCCAAAGCGCACGAATTCCAAGGATCGCGGATCCAGTCAAACCCAGCGAAGGTCTCGGCTGGAAAGTAGGTGTTAAATCTCTCCTCCAGGATTTGCAGGTGCCGAGAGATAAGATCGCAGTATTTTTTGGTGTTGGAATGTTCATTGTAATGAGGGAACATCTCAACTTTCCCCTGTTCCACACGAGACCGCCAGAGACTGAGTTTGGACTTGAAGCCACGCAGTTTGTCTGAAGAGCTCAGAAGATTTTCCTCCTTTCCTTGCATTTTAGTGTTAAGGTCATTGAGGTGCTTAAAGATATCGGCCAGGTATGCGAGTTTCGCGCACCACTGTGCATCCCCAACTAGCTCCGCATATGCAGAATTCTCTTCCGATAGGAACACTCTGAGCTCCTCTCTTAACTCGTACAGTCTGTCCAAAACCTTTCCGCGTGAGAGCCATCGGACAGTAGTATGCAACAACAAACCTTGATGATCGGCTCCCATTTCCTCGCATAGAATGGAAAAAATGCGAGACTTTAACGGGCGTGCCTTTATGAAATTAACAATGTTCACTGCCTCATCCAGCGCATCCGAAAGTTCTTTTGGCAACGTCTTCGCAACTATTGCCTCTCTGTGAAGGAAACAATGCGTTGTGCGAACATTTTTGTTTTGCTCTCTGACCCTGCTGATGAACCCTTTCACATTGCCCGTCATTGCGGCAGCCCCATCTGTGCAAACACTGATACACTGATTTAGACCTCCCTTTTCAAGGTATTCTGTTGTTACGCGGAATATTTCCTCTCCTGTTGTTTTGTGAGGCAAACACTTGCAAAATAAAAAATTGTCCCGGATTTCTTCTCCATCTACAAATCTCACAAATGCTAAAAGCTGTGCGTGGCCACTCACGTCAGTTGATTCATCAACTTGCAAAGCGAATTTCCCACATCGTTTGAGTTTCTCAAAGACCACCTCTTCTATGTCTGCCGACATATCATTAATTCTCCTTCCAATTGTAGAATTTGAAAGTGGTATTTTTTTAATCTCCTTAGCTGCTTGTGGACCCAACATTTTGTTTACCATCGCGATGCATGCAGGCATTACAACGGTCTCGGCAACTGTATGGGGCTTTTTAGCCTTGGCAATGATTTCAGCTACCATGTAGCTAGCCTCCTGTGCATTTTTAGAAACGTTTGTACTCCTGATCATCACCTGTTCCTGATGGCTGTGCTGGCTTTTCAAACGAATAAAATAGTCCCTGCTTTGATCGGCCTGTGATGGATGAGTGGTGGTCAGGTGTCTTTTCAGCTTGCTGGGCACCATAGCCTGGTTGGACAATTTCATTCCACACAGCAGGCACAGCGGTTCAGGGCACGATGTTTCACCAGTTGAGATAAATCCGAAATTGAGGTAATTCTCGTCATACTGCCGTTTCTTCTTCTTGGTGGTCTCTACCGCCTTCCGTGGATGACCACACGATGAAGATGAGGATGTCGAGGGCTCACATTCCAACGTGTCAGATTCTGGAGCTTTTCGTTTCAGAAACCTGTCCATTGTTGCAACTGTCTGTAACACAACTCTGAGCTGCAATGTTATGGCGACTCCGATATCAAACCCCCTCAAAGTAACAAATTTGTAGACGTCACGACTCACGTTCCAAAGTTGCAGGTTTTTTTCAGATAGGCTACGTGCCGTCGGGCCTGAATTGCAATGAAAACTGTTGTGTCCTATGCTTTTATTATAAAAGATTCCACTGCCTTAGTATTTGAGTATTAATTTAGACAATTATTTATTATATTACATTATTTATTTATTAATTTTGCTTATTTTGCATACTGTCAGATGCGTTTCTGCGGCACCCCTGAGGGGGGCGCGCGGCACCCCAGGGTGCCGCGGCACCCCGGTTGAGAATCACTGCTTTAGACACTTTATATTGGTTTGCAAACTTTGCACTACAAGGTTACAGATTTCAGAAAGTTGAAAAATAATTTGTTTATTTTTTATAGCTGAACTTCAGTGCAAAAATGTGTTTTTCCTCTCAGAAACTGTTGTGCACTTTTAAAAAAAATGTGAAAGCTACTGTACCTCTGTACCTACCTGTTTTTGCTGCACTAAAATGTATGTTTGTGACAGTTCAGCTAAATGTCCTTTCAAAATAAAGTTGAAAAGTAAGCAATTAAATTTTTGTCAAACTTTTCAGAGAATAACTGAAAACATACTTTATTATGGTATATCATGATATATATCGTTATCGTGATATAAAATAATCCATATCGTGATATATGATTTTTTCCATATCGCCCAGCACTAATGTCAGTCATGAAAGAGTATAATCTACGTCAGCACTTTGACAACAAACGCGGAGCTAAGTATGCTAAATTTAACCTCAATGGATACTCTGAGTGATGTTTCCAGAGTCTGTTGCCATGGCAACGGACTGTAAACATCAGCTGTGCGAGAGAAGGTTTACAACCTCAAACCCTGAGTTTAACATAATAAGGAGTTACATATTTGAAACTTTAATATATAATAAATACAGAAACAGTTATTTAACAATATAATAAGGTGTAGTTTAATTTATTTTGATTTACATTGCATTTTGTTACATTCATGTTGTCAATCTGGCCCTTCGAGGGCAACCATGATGCTAATGTGGCCCTCAGTGAAAATGAGTCTGACACCCCTGATGTAAAGGATTGAAAAATAAGTTTTCTTCCATTGTATGTATGTAACTAATTAAAAAAGTAAGAAAAGTATCTTATACCAATCTAAAAAGTATACCTGGGAATACACTAACACTAATACTGACTGTTAATTTTTTTTTTTTGGTAACCCTAAGATGTGGGAAATGCTGGTTTTGACTGCAACCTTACTAAATGACTTACACATGACCGTGATTTTCTTCCCAATGTGGAAATAGTTTGAAGCCTTTGAAATTACTTGTAAAATCATCAGAAGTAAGTTCAGCATTACTTGATTCCAGGCCGTCCTCTAAATGAAGTGGTTTGATGGGAGCCCATTCACACAGAAAGGTTTTTATCTATTTTAAATGATTTTATCAGGTTTTTTTCCACCAATTTTGCATTTTATTCTTATCAAGCACAGAATATCTAAGACAACTCTAAAAATAATTTAACAAACCAACTTCAGCCTTTTTAAGCCTTTATTTGGCCCACATACTGAATTCATTTCGTACACTTAAACCCATTTAGAACTCATTTATTTCCATTGTAGTTTTAATAAGCCTTTAAAGGATACAGCACAGCATGAATCACATCCATGCAGGGCGTTAGTTGCTCGACCACTAAACAGCTTTCCAGGAGGAAGTTGGCACATATAATTTATTTTTTAGGTTATAAAGATGGATGAACTCAGAAACAGCTGTGTCTCCGGCTACATTGATGAGCCGGAGGAGAAGAGCTGCAGTAAAGGAGACGTGTGCAGGTTGATGATATTCACAAACATCGACAGGAGTCGGGAGAGTTTTCAGCTCATCCAGAAGTTGCAGTCGTACGCTGACTGTCATCTGAGTCTGGAGAAGTTTGACAGGCTGTAAAGAACCAAACCTGTACAGACTGGAACCGCTGGAGATCGTTTTACTGTGAAAGTTTAAAAACCTGACAAAACAAAGTACCAACTGCTTCTTAAATACACCTCCAACATCATTAAGACACCATATTAACAGAGAGCTGAAATATTTGCCTCACTGTGTCTGTTGCTTTTAGGTTGTCAACACTTTATTTGGTGTGTTGTGCAGTTGTGCAGTTGTGGAGGCAGAACTCACTAATACACAATAGTCTTAAAAGAAGAACCGCTGGTATAATATCACACTGTGACAGCCGGATCCAATTAGTAGTGTGTGTTTGTACTACATGGCAGGGGCCGTCTCTGTGCTGTGTACAGGAACAATGTTATAAATAAAAAGTTTTGCTGGTGTTATTTGAAAGCTGTAGTTTTTATTTTGCTCATTAGTCTCTTAACTGGCCAGTCTGAACAGCTTCACTGTGCTCTTCATCTCAGAGCCTCTCATTAAGGATAAGTCATTGATTATCTAATTGTCTTCTTTTTACTTTTACATTTACTTTTCTGAGGAATACAATTGTGCAGTTTTGCCCAGGTGATATTTGGATCATCTATTATTTTATTAAGTTGCATCCAGTACTCTTAAAACGATGCTGGGCATAAATTAGTTTTTGCAACCTGTCAGTTGTTTTCTGTTTGTCTTCATTTTTGTGCAGGATTGCCATCTGTGTTAGAAGTGACATGACAGATGATGGTAGTTGATACTGAGCTGTCACAACTTGAGTTAGCAGCGAGTTGGTTCAGGTGATGAGTGTCCTCGTGATGAAATGTCTAGTGAGTTAATTAATAATCATGAACTGCTCCCTTCCTTTCTCCCTCTGTCACTTATCTCATCTACAGTATTTCATGTTCCTGCTGTTCATCTTTCTCATTGAGCTGGTGGCTGGAGTGCTGGCTTACGTGTACTACCAGAAGGTAAGTGGTTATATCTTCAGGAAGTTTCTAAAGAAAACAGAGTTATCATAGAGTTTCTGTGTACATCTACACATCGACCAAAATGTCATACAATGGAACTTTAAAGTCAATATTCAGATGTAAACATATACTGGCAGATGCAATGTCAGTTTTGAAAAGTCAGGGCAGGTACTGGCCAATTTTTAATTTTTTAATTTTTTTTGGCCACTTTACGTAACAATTCCACTCCTGAACACATGCGGGCGTATCACAGAGTTCATGTGTCAGATCCTGGCATAAGAAACAATGAAGTGCACGTCTGGTAGGACAAAGTGCTGTTATAAGATGTGCTGGCCTTCCTCTGCTCCTCAATGTTCATCAGTTACTCTTTTGTCAACACAGCAGATCTTTATTCCTCCATAAGATCAAGACTGTTGTTGCTGGATAGAGCGGCTTAAAAAATTATATTCATTATTAGGGATGTCCCGATCACGTTTTTTGGGTCCCGATCCGATTCCGATCTTTTAATTTTGATGATCGGCCGATTTCCGATTTTTTCCGATCCGATTTCACTTTTTTTGAGTGGGCAAACAGAGTTTAATTTCCTATGAATTTTATTTCCTGTGTACATTAATAAATAGGCCTGCATCCAAGCTTAGATTAATAGCTTTTATCATCTCATAAAATAAACAATAACTTATTTAAACACTCTTCTTTCTTTCTTTTTTGTTTGGGAGAATTATTATAAAACACATTTAGCTACAGAACAGTGACTGTTCAACAGTTTCAGTACTAAACAACAAAGCACTTCATTTAAATAGCAGCAGGTGAACTTGGCTAGCAGTTTAAGGCAATGAAAACACTAGCAGAAGTCTTTGCAATCAATGAAATCACATCAGAATAAAAATAACATAAAATATTAACTTAACTTCTTTCAAGACCCGCTGCACATGTTTGCGCACCTTTGTGTCCTTTGTTGTTCATGTAATGACGGGAACGAGGCTCGAGGTAATTAATGAGCCGATTAAATGCCTTGTATTCCACAAACTCCGTGTCCTCAGTAATACATTCCGTGATTAGCTCGGTGATTTTTCTGTATTTCTCTGAGCGTTTCACAGAGCATTTGCTGCCGAAGCTGCTGCCGTCGGCAGAACAGTGATCGCAGCCGTCGGCTGCGGTGATCGGTGCTGCGTGCTTTTTTAAGTGTCTGATTAAATTGGTGGTGTTGTAAACTCTCTTTTTACTTACTCCTCATGATATCTCAGCCTTCCACACGTTGCAAGTCGCAGTTGAAGCGTCGGTCTTTGTAATTTTATAGTGCTGCCACACTGCTGATATTTTTGCTAAAGTTTAGCCTGACGCCGCCGGTCTTAAAACTTTTAAGGTGGATACAAGACAGCGCTGCTGGGAAACTTCATTTCAGTGCAAATTATTAAATGTATATAGTTTAAAAAATATTTTTGTTTGTGTAATATGATTACTTTATTAATTTGTGTTAATCAGGATCACTTTTTGAGGAAAAAAATAATGAAAAAAAGATCGGCGTGTTATAATAAGGTTGATCGGCCGATCCGATCCACCTTAAATTTTTAAGATCGAAGGCCGATTCGATCAGGGGATCGGGATCGGGACATCCCTATTCATTATTAATAAGACGGGTTGTTTCTGCGCCTGGAAATTCTCTGCATAATCAGTATCTTTTATTCCACATATTAAAAAAAAAAAGAAGAAAATAATTGAAAAAGTTGTTTAACATGAAATAGGTAATTTAAATGATGGTTATAATATGAAGTATATGTGAATAAAACAATAATAATAAAATAAACCCAGTGCTGTGTACACAGTAGTATTTTTTTCTTGGTCTGAGGAAAATGTAAAAAACAGTTAAACTTCACAAACTCTAGTACGTTAAAGGCACTCTTTGTCACAATACCACGTCTGACCACATAGTGGCAGCACATCAGGTGAAAGTTGATGCATCAACTCCTGGTATCAGATACAACGGAGCTTCTGGACTGTCCCCACTCTAAAGTACAGTATCCGCCATGTGGTCAGATGTGGTTTTAGTGGGTTTCAGTTTCTGGGGATTCATAGAGGTCCACTGGTAGGACCCAAGGGACAGCGCCATGCATTTAACAACAGACGGCTGTCCTCAGATTTGCCTGTCTGTTAATATGCTGGACATTCCCAGGTGTTGGTTGAAGGAGACTGGTCAATAATTGGCTTAATTAAGTAGCCAGCTGATGAATATTAATACTGTTGTAAAGATGAGGCTGCTGCTGATGGCTGGAAGACGCTTTAGGATGTAATTCAGCCACAGTTTGGGAGTCACATTTAAATGTACTCAGTTTGTTCTTCTAAAGGGAAACTGGTCTAGTCTAAAGAGAAACTGTGTTCTTGACTTGAAAGTTCCTGTAGAAAATGAAAGATTAATTATTTAGCAGTGTCCACGTCACATTTAATGAAGTTTAAGTGAAAATTACAGTAAGAGGAATCAGTAATGAACCCAGGTCGTGTTCCTAACGTCCCGCCTGTCAGTCAGCTCACAGGGCAAAGAGCTTCATGTTATCTGCTGGCAAAATCAGAGATTTAGGAAAACAGAAAAGGTTTACGCTCAGTAAACAGATGAATGTTTTTATCTTTTCTGTTGCTTGTCGTCCCCTTTGATAAACCATGGAAGCACACAAATGTCCACACACATCAGAGGCTGTTTTTATAGTCTATTTTTAAATCGACCAGTCCATCATGACCAAAACCTCCCACACACTTCAACACTCAACCTTTCAGTCTTTCTGTCTGCATTTTTGTTTTTTTGCACTTAATATGCTGAATATGTAACAGTGAATTAATCAGTCCTGTTATAAAATATTGCATTATATTAACTTTGTTCTCTAAGCCCTGTGTGTTTGTTCATCACCTCCAGCTGAGTGATGAGCTGCAACAGCATCTCAACCAGACAATGACAGAGAATTACGCCCAGCCAGAGAAGGAGGCCATCACATCAGCCGTTGACAGACTGCAGCAGGAAGTACGCAGCTCATTATAAAATACCCGACTCTTTCATTTGACATTTGTAATATATGGTGTCCTTCTCAGCAAGCACAGTCAGACCTATTTGCTTTAAATGTATTTGCCATCATTCAGTCTGCAGCAGCGTCTACAAAGTGCTTTCAAATGATGCTGAAATGCATCCACTGGGATTTACACAAAGCGCTGCTCCAAGACGAGTGAAAGAGTCAGAGAAAAGTACTAACTATGAGAAAATAATAAGCTTTCAGGAGTATTACTGACACCAACTGTACTTTTTTCCACCTCTCCAGTTCAAGTGCTGTGGCAGCAACAGCTACCAGGACTGGATGGTCAGCATGTACGTTTCATCGCCACAGGCCCAAGACAGAGTGGTGCCTGACAGCTGCTGTAAGACCATCACCCCTCAGTGCGGCAAGAGAGACCACCCCTCCAACATCTACAAGGTTGAGGTTGGTGCAGGACTCGCTGTTGATGGATCACATAGAATATGGATTTAATATACAGTCATGGAAAAAATTATTAGACCACCCTTGTTTTCTTCAGTTTCTTGTTCATTTTAATGCCTGGTACAACTAAAGGTACATTTGTTTCGACCAACATAACGATAACCACAAAGATTGCTCATAAGAGTTTTATTTAAGAGCTGATATCTTACCATTTTCCATGGTTTTCTTGATTATAACCTAAATCACTTAAGTTTTTACATCAATAGCTATGGTGTTGTACTGCCAAAAACACTGCTTTTATGCATTCAGTGTTTTCTTTTCTGTCTGTTTTAGTCACATGATGACGTTTAGTGGTATCAGGTATTAAAATGAACAAGAAAGTGAAGAAAAAATGGTGGTCTAATAGTTTTTTCCATGACTGTAAGTGACTGCAGAAAATACTTGATTATCAAGGTAACGGTGAGCAGAGCAAGTAAACTATTCATGGATCACAGTAAACTTTATTCATGTAAATCATAAAGAGAAATTAATAGCTAATAAATATTTATTTTAAAACTGTTTGTTTTTTTAGATTTTGTGTGTAAAATTATGTAACATGATAAAAACAAGTATAAGAATATGTCATGGCCAAAACGTTTGACTGGACATACGATGACATCAGTGACATCCATCCATATTATTCAGCAGAAGGATGTTCTGACAAGACAAGAAAACAACTGACTCTCATAAACCCTCTTTCAAAACCAGCCACAGAAGCACTTTGAACGAGATCACAGATCTAACGTTGGTCAGTCTTTGCTCTGGACTGCCCAGGCTGTGTAAAAGTCCACTAAAGCTGGGAGTTATTCTTGTCATTGTTTGACTTAATTTCAGTGGGATCTTATCATGAAGGAGTTTATAATCCTGTACCACAGGTGTCTTCATTGTTCTTAGTTTTAGATTGTTATTCTTTCTAGTCTTACTCACTCATGGTGTGATACAGTCTCCATCTGAAGCAAAATTGTTAGTGACAGAAAAATAGAACAACTTGTCTAATAATCCCAAATAACAGCATCAGTGTCAGGAACAGACTATATATTATGAACGAAGATCTTAAACTCACTCTGTAACAAGCACACTGCCTAGAGCATGCTGGGAAACCAAACTGTGGTACTTTAAGGAATATAATAATTAGAGATGTTTCAGTACCATTTTTTTCCCTCCTGATACTGATTCTGATTCTTGAGCTGTGGGTATCGGCCGATACAGACTACTGATCCGAGTATGATCTTTAAAAAAAAAGATACCGAGCCTGACTGAAATATAATTATCATTGTTGTAAAATATGAATAAATACAGCAAATCCAAGCCATTTGTGTCTATATTTATTTCCCAATAGAACAGTATAAAACAGTATTGCAAAATTAAAAAGTATTTATTTTTGCTGGTAGTGTAACGGAAACAACCAGTAAATAAATCATTAAATATAAATGACTTGGTATCAGTTGGTGCCTGGACTCCTGTACTCGTCGATACTGATACCGACATTTTCAGCAGCATCGGAGCCATTTCTGATTCTGGTATCAGAATCGTAGCAACACTAATATTAATCCTGATTTCTCCCCTGGTGGCTGAGGTTTTCTAGTTTCTTCATCTAAGTTCACCAGATCACCAGTTCACAACAAAGTCATCTCAACGCACTTAACATGGATCTTACAAAACGTATCATGTATGTCTGATAAATACAGTCCACTTCAGGACTGTAGTAGGAACCTACGGAGGAGATGAAGAAAAACTAAATATAGCAATAAAACAACCTTCAGCAGGAGGTGTATTTCCATTTTCAGGGGTCCAGGTGGTTTTATGGGGTCTCGGATGTTGGGTTGTTTGTTGTTGTGAATAAAATACTAATAGCGCATATTAGCTAACCAATAATTCAGTGAGGTTCTAGTTATACAACAATTAACAAGACACTTGAACGGACGAGGGTGCAGGAGTGGATTTAATCTGTTGTTTACAAGCAGAAGGTCAGTTACTGTCATACGGGACAGAAAAAGACAATGAGCAGGGGAAATCCAGTTACTCTGAAATACTGTTATCAATACATGAAGCCTTGAGCTGGTTTCTCCAGACAGCTGAACGCCTGAGCGATATCCAACACTCGATTAGATAAAAACATCTCTGGATAAACAGGTCATGGTGACCTGAGCCCATTTTCAATATAACATTTGTCCGAAAATCATCATGAAGGGCCTGCTGAAAGAACCTTGGATAGGTGCTCCTGAAAAACCGCTGGGGCTGGTTGTGGGGGAATCCTGATCTTCTGGTTAAAGTGTTTTATTTCTTATTTTCTTTCATTTATTGGTGGTTGGCAGAAAGTGAAGGTGGTGAACTACCCCCACCAGGTTTGGAGCGGTAGTTTAATGAGTCAGTGGCTCTCACTGGTCCATCAGTCCATCATTCTGGTCTCCTCAGTTTTACCTCGGAGCCCCGTTAATGGAAACCTGCGTATTAGAGCCAGGATCAGGGAACCTGGGCATCTGGATCCAGCTGGGGGGTCTGAGATGACAGGAAAGAGACCAGCAAACACAGATGAGTCCATGAATGCATCAAAACGGAAACTAGAGGTCCAAACATACAGTGAGAGATGTTTCCACAGAGAGGCCTGATAACCTGCCAGCTATTCTGCTTGTCCTGATGTGTCATGTTCAAAAAAAAAAAAAAAAAAAAAAAAAAAAAGAAGAAGCGGCTACGAACACTGCAGTTTGACTCATTTCTTTGACAGTGAGCTCTCTAGAAATGAATTAAAGATGAGGTTTTGAATTCTTATCCCAGCGAGACAGGAACATTTTTCTACCTCGTTGTGTCAAAGCCTTCAGTCTCCAGCTCATCAGTCCTGGAACCGGCGTCAGGCTCAAACCTGAAGATTCAGGCTCAAACCTGAAGATGTCCCTGTTAAAAAATGATACGAAACGCTGTCAATGATGGAAAATATTATCTGTACGTTTGCATGTTTGGAATTTTAAAAAATGTGTAGTTTTGTCATTTTTGTTTTTTATTGATAATTGCATTTACTCTGTATTAAACGTTGGTGGGAAGAAATATTTTGAGTATTTTTCTTGAATGTTTCAGTTAACCGTTGAATATTTACTCTGCAGGGTGGATGCATCACCAAGCTGGTGAAGTTTCTAGCAGACCATTTATTGATCATCGGTGCTGTGGGGATCGGAGTGGCCTGTCTGCAGGTAAGATGTCTCCATCAGCCGTGATCTCTGCTTTATTCAAGCCTAATTTCAATTTTGTAAAGAAATGAGAAACTGTTTTTTTTTCTCCGTAAATGACCTGCTGCCCATCATTGTTTATTACTTATAAACTCAGCCGGATCTGTGTTATAATGTTTTCCATTTCTGAAAATGTACCTGAGCAGGTCAGCGACCTTGAAATGGATGTTTCTTTTCATCTCATATTAGTCTCTCTGTCATTATCTGGTCTTGTTTGTTCCTGTTATTGAATTTGCCCCAGTAAGAGATGGACTGGAGCTTTTAAGCTCCGCAGGACTCAGTGATGCACGTTTGTTTTTCTGTGACCGTGTACAGGCTGACCCCCGTCACTGTAGCTGTGGGCGACTTTGGTTTTTCTCAAGATCATTTACAAAAACAGTCTGACGTTTGTCAGAATATTTACAACGCAAATAAGCACTTTAGTGCCCTCAGTTTTATACGCTGCTCAGTTTTAATTGGGAACCAGGGACAAAACATAAGGACAGGGTGTCTCTGCTGTAATTATGGAGACTGATAATGGACAAAGATGAGAGAACCCAGTCATGTCATCACTGTGAAGGTGGTGTCCAGATGGGAACGAAACAATTCAGCTTTTAATCCCCAAATGATCTAAAGGGACTCCACCGAGCGTATAATAAGAAGATACTCCTGAATAGATGCATATAAGATAAAAAACTGTTCTGAGAACCAATTTAGTGTAAAGTAATTCAACACTTTCAGTCCAAGCAAACGCGGCTTTCCATATATAATGTTCTACTTTATTTCTAGTAAGGATGCACGATAACTATCAGGCCGATAACAGGAAATTATGACGTCATCCCGATAAGTCCGATATTACGACGAATAGCCCGATAACATATATTTTTGTCAACACAGCAGTGCCTCGCTCCCTCTGAGCCTTGAATAACCAGCAGTGAATGTTATGTTCAAGTGACGTCTGCATAATCAGAAAAACAATTACTCAATCAGGAAAATCAAGAATACCCCCTCATGCCAGAAAACAACTCGTTAACTCGGTCATAATGTTAGTAGTTCCTAACTATATTTGATATACGCAGTATTTTCCCACATGTTACACATAAAAAAAGAAAAAAAATAGAAAAGGCTGAAAGAACAACTAGAAAATGAGGGAACGTGGGAATTTACGTTACACCTTGAATGCAGCACAGCGTACTGATCACAACAAACGTGGCGGCGTGGAACTTTGTTAAAGTTTCAGAAGAAGATAGTTAGATCAGCCGTTTCCAAACTTCAGAACACCAAGGCCCAATTTGAAATGTGAAAAATCTCTGCGGCCCATGCAAACCTTTAAACACCACTGTAATTGACATAAAAAATTAAAAGCTGCATTCCAATATTAATGTAAGGGGTCAACAAATAAGGTGATACTTGTCATATTAAGTTAAGATGACAGTAGAATAACTCTTAACTGGTTTGTTTTATTATTTCTAAATATCTTTTAAATCATGTAATATATATTTTACAGTAATCTAAAAACATTTTTAAAAAATCAAGGATTTAAATAGGGATGTCCCGATCACGTTTTTTGGGTCCCGATCCGATTCCGATCTTTTAATTTTGATGATCGGCCGATTTCCGATTTTTTTCCGATCCGATTTCACTTTTTTTGAGTGGGCAAATAGAGTTTAATTTCCTATGCATTTTATTTCCTGTGTACATTAATAAATAGGCCTGCATCCAAGCTTAGATTAATAGCTTTTATCATCTCATAAAATAAACAATAACTTATTTAAACACTCTTCTTTCTTTCTTTTTTGTTTGGGAGAATTATTATAAAACACATTTAGTTACAGAACAGTGACTGTTCAACAGTCTCAGTACCAAAGAACATAGCACTTCCATTTAAATAGCAGCAGGTGAACTTGGCTAGCAGTTTAAGGCAATGAAAACACTAGCAGAAGTCTTTGCAATCAATGAAATCACATCAGAATAACAATAACATAAAATATTAACTTAACTATTTCAAGACCCGCTGCACATGTTTGCGCACCTTTGTGTCCTTTGTCGTTCATGTAATGACGGGAACGAGGCTCGAGGTAATTAATGAGCCGATTAAATGCCTTGTATTCCACAAACTCCGTGTCCTCGGTAATACATTCCGCGATTAGCTCGGTGATTTTTCTGTATTTCTCCGAGTATTTCGGGAGTTTGTCTTTCTTTTAAAAGTTTCGCTGCTGAAACCGCTGCCGTCGGCAGAACAGTGACCGCAGCCGACGGCACCAAAGCTGCAGCCGTCGGCTGCGGTGATCCGTGCTGCGTGCTTTTTTAAGTGTCTGATTAGATTGGTGGTGTTGTAAACTCTCTTTTTACTTACCCCTCATGATATCTCAGCCTTCCACACGTTGCAAGTCGCAGTTGAAGCGTCGGTCTTTGTAATTTTATAGCGCTGCCACACTGCTGATATTTTTGCTAAAGTTTATCCTGACGCCGCCGGTCTTAAAACTTTTAAGGTGGATACAAGACAGCGCTGCTGGGAAACCTCATTTCAGTGCAAATTATTAAATGTATATAGTTTAAAAAATATTTTTGTTTGTGTAATATGATTACTTTATTAATTTGTGTTAATCAGGATCACTTTTTGAAGAAAAAAATAATGAAAAAAAGATCGGCGTGTTATAATAAGGTTGATCGGCCGATCCGATCCACCTTAAATTTTTAAGATCGAAGGCCGATCCGATCAGGGGATCGGGATCGGGACATCCCTAGATTTAAAACATATTTGTCTATTTTTAATGACCTCTCACGGCCCAACTGCAGTAGTAATGAACCTTATTTAAGTTAATGTGAGATATCAAATAGGTTTGTTTGATAGTTTTATAAAAATGTTTGAGAGGCTTGCCAGTAGTTTTTCTTTGGAAAAAATAAATATCTGTTCATTTAAAGAGTCCAAGCTATTTTTGATTTTGTTCATAGTTTTGATGTAATGATCTTAGGTATATGTGTGTGTTATCGTATCGGTTTTATCGTGCATCCCTAATTTCTAATCATTTGTCATTTTGTCTGTAATGTGTTACACTGGCTGATTCTGGACGTCTGTTTGCTTAGATTAATATTTGTCAGTAGTTTTTGTGTGTACCTCACTAATCTGTCTCTGATGCTTCGTCCTGTATATTTTTATTTGTCTGGTCTCACCGTAGCTGGCCGGGGCTCTGCTGACAGCCTGCTTTATCTATCTGCTCTATAAAGAAGAAGAAGACGACTTTGATGCGTTGTAATTTGGCTCTAGAACGTCTTGCTGCTTTTAATCAGACGGAGAGACAAGGTTGGAGGGTTTGTGGATATTTGGCTGCATGTTTAGCTGTTGTGTAACCGCCTGCTACACGCTGAACGTCACATCTGCAGCCTGCATGGACGCTGGATGAACATTGTGATCTTCTGAGAGGCTTAACTCTGGCAGATAACTGCTGTGCATGTTATAGAAGATGAGGATGTTAAAGTTTGAGGAAGGTCAAACGCATCTCTTTAAAGACTGCACAATTAAATACATAATTAATAATTAATAAATAAATAAAAATTAATAAATAATTAATACAACTAAATCTGCATCTTTACACTGCGTCATTCTTTTGCGTTACTGCGTGCTTTTGTTGATGACAAAAATTAGAAAAGGCTGCAGAGAAATCAGTGTTTTGTTAATTATATGGGTGGATGGGGCATGCAGGTATAATTTAGTTTTGTTTTATTCATATATTTGGTTACAAAACCTGAAAGCAGGATTAGGTTTTTTTTACCCTTTCACATACTAACACTTACGTGTTGTTGCTATAGTTACTTGTAATCTAAAATAGAGCAGCTCATCATGAACATTTGTTGATAGTATGTGTCGCTTGGGCTGCCAGTTATAAATCTGCCATCCAACTGGTCACCACACGTCTATTTTTGAATCTAATTGGCAGCGTTACATGATTCGAGCCGATCATAAAAATCACTCTGAAATTAGATTCTGAGGAAACTAAAGTGCCGAAGAGCAGTTTTTCCTCAATTTCTGGGATAAAATGCTTCTTGCAAATCTGTCACTGGTGTTGGAGGAGGAAAACAAATGTGACAGTTGCTGGAACAGAGATGGCGGTGAGTCGACACGCCAAGCTGACGAGGTGGTCGGTGATGTGGATCAAGATCTGGTCCTGGTAGTTATCGTCATCACATGTTCTGATGAAGGTTCTTCGTTGTGTTGGTTGTTTGTGCTGAAGCTAATGTCGGAAGATTGTGGCAGCTTTTACAGGATTCGTCTCAGCTTTAACAAAAATACAGAATAGACATTTAGAGAATGAACAGAGGTTTCTTAAAGGTCCATGTTATGTCATTTTGAAGTTTGTACTGATGAAGAACTGCAGTTAACTCAATCAACAAAAAAAAAAAAAAAACCCAGACATGTTTTCCTAGTGAGAAGATATCCATTAAATGTGTTCTGGGTTAGAAATTGCATCCTTATCCACCTTTAAATTGCCTTTGCAGCCATGAACTAAACCTCCTGCTCTCCTCAGTGGGGGGTCTGTGGTGGAGATGTGATTTCAGGGAATAAAGGGCACAGCTCATCAGATGTTCAGATGCAGAGGTTGTTCTTTGCTGGAAGTCCAGTCAGAAAGCTCAGGTTTCCCTCGAGATGATGGTGAAATTTAGAAAAAAAAAAAGGTCTAAAACCTTTATTTCAGCCGACTGAAACATGTTTCATGTTTATTACATCAATCATTTATCACTTAAAATGCAACTAGAATACATGATGCTACAGATCTTTTTTAATTGTTTACAAAAGGATATTATGGAGCTTCATTATCAGAATTTCAACAATTAACTCTCAGATTGCAGTTTAGTAATGTAGTGTTTAAAAGTTGAGAAAGTTGGTTTATGTTTAGATTTTCACTAAGGTTATGAATAATAGTTAAGGCTTGATTTTATTTTTCTCTTCATTCATTGATCGTTATAAATTGTAGTTTTCTGTGGAGAAAACATTAGGATTAATATTATGCATGAATGTGCTTTTTTTACCCCGCCCCCACCTCTATTTTGCTCCAGTCTGTGCACATTGCTGTTGCTGCTGCTGTAATAGCTGCTTGACTCCTGACATTCCCATAGTAACCAGCTCCACACTTCCCAGCGGCCTCCAGCTCCTTCACCTTTAACCCCTCTCTGCTCCACAGTCAACAGAATTCAAGCTTCCTGCAGGCTGCCATTGTGAGAGTTTCACCTAACGCCTACTGTTTTCAGATCTGTGGGATGGTGCTCACTGGCTGCTTGTACAAGAGGATCAACATGGACCCTTACTGAGCGCACCAGAACCCCTACTGAGCGCACCAGGACCCCGACACTCCTGAACAGGCAGGTGGGACACGGTCTTCAGATACCCGACCTCAACCTCCGAGTCTTCAATTCTGAGCTGATGATCTAAGTCAAATGCACGTACATGTTCCAGATCTGGCTGCTGATTAAAAGGGCCAGTTTAGTTTGTTCTAGTTTAGTTTAGTTTGTTCTAGTTTAGTCTGTTAGAATAAAGTGATGGGCTGACGGCTGCATCCTGCTGGCCTTAACTAAGATGCTTTAATGTTTGTAGGACTGAAGTTATGCTGCCTTCTACACAAATGCAGAATAGACTTCTGATGCTCACATCTACATCATATCGTTTTGGCCTTTTAGCAGTTGAGTCGGCTGAGTAAAGGCGCTATAAACACTGTTGATGCAAAAAAAAGAACACAATGTGCCTATTTCAGGATTTATAGTCATGATTGAATTATTTGCCTGAAACCTTTAAAGGGATCTGATAATTTACTGTGATAAACTATTGCAAATGCCAAGGGTTATATTTATATTTGTACCTAAAGCCTTTATTTCTGACTATAGAGCTCCATGTTGTACTGTAGAATAGCTGTCAGATTAAATCAAAAGTAATTTATCATGTCTCAGTTTAAAAGAACAAATCAAAGTAATTTTCTTTGATTTCAAATGAATCTCTGAATTTCGAGCTCCACCTAGTGGCTGCTGCTGGTCATTTCCTGTTCAGACACAATGAAACATTTGAGATTAAACCATAATTATCTACATATTTAATATTCTTTGTATTTTAATCTTATTTCAGGAAATTTACTAGATTCAAATTTTGTTCTTGACAAAGAAAAAAGTTGAACAGAAGGTCTTTCATTGCTTTATCTACCTTTTTTTGTTTGTTTTCTTGTCTTGTCTTTCTGTGTTATGAGTATTAATTCTGTTAAAGTAAGAGTAATGTCTGGATTTTCCTGATTTCATTTCCAGACCTCCGTTCTTTGAGGGAACCTCCATGTTTGATTTCTGACAGACATCCAAATAAAGGTGCTGATGTTCGTAGCTGGTAGTTAAGATGATTAAACACTGGCATGTGTTCCAACTACTGCTTGCTGTATTCCAAATATTTCACCTCAAACTTACAATAAATGTTGTCATTTTGTTGCATTAATGATTGTATTGTTTAAATAAAAGGAAAAATACGAACAGTTGATTGAAAGAAACTGACAGAGTGGCTTGAAAGCAGCTGATGATGATTCTAGTTCTGCGACTTGATTACAGATCAGAGGGAGTTAGTGGATAAATCAGGATGTTCAGGCTGGAATTACCTTTCAAAAGCTTGAAATGGTTGACTTGTTGGGATGTTTATGCTCACATGAATCTCAGGAAATGTCAGTAAGTTCTTTATCCACTAGAGGGCAGCAGAGGCTTTCCATTTTTCACTGGCACTGACTTGTAAACTGCTGTTTTTTCATTTTATTCCAAAGCATATTTGACAGGAAGAAGACACAAAAGCAAAATCTCCATCTATGTTCTGTGGCCGAGTGTAGCTCTTGTTGGTTTTTAATGAAACCCAAAAACAAGCAGGAGGAGAAAAAAAAACAAACAAAAGCACATTTTATGCTTGCTTGCTGAGTGACGACCTCCAGATATCACTGGTTCCTCCTGTATGATCGTGCTGATGCTCTGATGAAGCTTTAAAAACTTCTGAAATGAAAGTTTCACAATTTGTTGGACAGATTTTTGAATCTCTTTCACATACTTACTGGTAACGTCAGATTTTTGAGACCCAAATAGTGTCTGTTTGGGTCAGCGGCGTAAAACTGTCGTGCAGCTTTTAAATGCATCCACATATAAATTCTTCAGATTTACTTTTCTCTTTTTTTTCTGTCATTCCAGATGTTTCAACACACAAATCACAGTTTGTGCACTTGTCATTTTGTGACTTTCGTTTTGGGAAGCGACCTCTCAAGATCTCCTTCTTATTCCCATCATTAATACTGATTTGGATAACAATGTTCCAGCTGTGTTTTGCTTCCTTTCATGGTTTTATTGGGGAGCACAAAAGCACACGAACCAGATATTTAGTGAGCAAATGCAGGTTAAAGTCCGTGTGAAGCCCAAGGAGAAGCTCGTCACGTGGGTTGTGGGCGTCCTCGTCATATTAAAGCACTGTTAAGTTCAAATCACATAAATCCATAACGTAGTTAGTGTGGTTTTGTTGAAGGAAAGTTTCCGTATTTTAGTCACTCTGCATTTGTATTTGTGTTATATTGTTGCCATATGACCCAGCTATTTGTTGTTGACGCACAACTTTTCCCTTCCTCTTCGCTGCCCTGCTCCAGATTACTTAAGAGACTGTGTTGGTTCAGAGCCATCTATCAATGTCACCCATTTAGTTTAAAAAGAAAAAAAAAGTTTTAAAAGAGTCTGGACGTCCTCCAGAATCTTTGGCTTCAGTGAACCTATAGAGCCTGTCAGTTCCTTTGTCTTCATCAGCTGTGGGAGAAGGCTCGTATTTCCTGCAGATGTCACACATATTACCATTCAGAGACACTTGACAAGATAGAACCGCACAGAAACTGAGAGGCCGTCCACATTAGCATGTGGCCCGAACCCTTTGCCAAGACAGACCCATGAGGGAGAATTGAGAGCAGCTGGAGTTTCACCGCTCCCCATGTGCTGAGGCCTCCCTGCTTCAGAGGCTCTGCTCATCCACCTCACCGTGGAGCTGGAGGGATGATGTTTCAGTGGGACAGTTAAAGACGTTACCACGGAACACATGTTCCTTTTATTTCTTCGTATCTATAGCTGCACGTTTGCAGATGCACAAGTAGAAGTAACACTGCAGAGTTGATTCAAATCTTTTTGCATTTTAGACTATTTAAATCTCTGGACGGTCACCTGTGATCAGTAGGGGTGAGTATTGGCAAGGACCTTGCAATATGATATGTATCATGATACTTGGGTGACGATACGATATCACAATATATTGCAATATTCTATCCAGTTAATATCAAAATTAAAAGTCGAGATGAAAAATCAAGTTGCTGTATATGTTCATCAGATGATATTGATCATTCAGAGGACAAACTGAGTCAAAACTATTTGCTGCATTTGCCTTTGGGTGTTTGTTAATGCAACGCTGAGAGAGAAGGACATAAGCAATGGTCTTAGCAATTGTTGCTGCACACCACTCTGGAAAAGGGGAATTACGGTTCACAGTCGGAAGAAGACTGAGCAAGTATGGTTTGTTAGTAAAGAGAAAGAGGCCTCTGCATCTGAGAAAACCTCAAACCTTCTGGAACAATGTCCTCTGGACAGATGAGACCTGAGTGGAGTAGATGGCTTTGATGCCCAAATATACGTTGATAAGAAACCTTCCATACCTGCTGTGAAGCATGACAGTGGACTGGTCATGATTAGGGGTTAGTATTGGCAAGGACCTCGCAATACGATATGTATCATGATACAGTGATCCCTCGCCAATTCGCACTTTAAGTTCCGCGGTTTTAGTTATTCGCAGATTTTTTTCAGAAATATATAATATTAAAAAGAATCAAGAAAACATTTCGGAAACGTCACAGGATGTTGTGTGCATTCTCTCACAGCAAAGAAATGTTGTGAGCCAGCCTGGCCCCTTTAAGAAGGTGGCCTTAATTGGTAATGTAGTGGCCTTATGGGTAATGTAGTCTGTGTGTCGTGGGACAGCAGAATGAAAACGAGGTTAGATGAAAGATTTCTTTACTACGGTTCAGAGACCAAAGGCTGTGAAGATAACAAAAAGACCACAGCTGAGCCTTTGTCTTGTTTCGCTGCAGTGTTTCGCTACTTTTTTGGGGTTTTTAAACATTTTAAACACATTATTTAGGCTCGGGGGGCTAAATAATGATTGGTCACGGTTAGGGGTTAGTTAATGGGGCGCTGGTCCCCATTAACCGCGAAGAATAAGGGATCACTGTACTTGGGTCATGATACAATATTATCACGATATATTGCGATATTCTACCCAATTAATAACAAAATTAAAAGTAGAGATGAAAAATCAAGTTGCTGTATATGTTCATCAGATGATATTGATCATTCAGAGGACAAATAGAGTCAAAACTATTTGCTTCAAAACAACCTATTTGTTTATTTTTAGTGTTTTTGAAAAAAACAAAAAAAAAATTGATATTATATTGGGCGGCTGAAAATCGCGATATATTGCCAAATCGATTTTTTTCACACCCCTAGTCATGATTGGTGGTGTGTTACAGCAGCGGGTGACCGTTAATTCTAGAGACAAATACGAGTGTGGGTGAAACTGAGTCGGATAATAACCCCAAACACAGCAGCACGTCTGTCACAAACAGCACATCAGAATGAAGGTTCTGGGATGACCCAGTCAGTGTCCAGACCTCAGCCCGATTAGAAACGATGTGGGAGGAAGAGCCACTGATCACCCGGGGCCCAGAAACCTCAGTGGACTGCAGCAACTGTGAACAAAAATGGGCCAAAATTCCTCCACAGTGATGTGAGATCAAGTTGTACAGAAAACTGCTTGAAGGTCTTGTGGCTTCACTTTTATTTATTTATTTAATTTTTTAAAAAGAAAGCTTCATGATGATGTTCACCTAAGGTTATATTTGCCTCATACTAGACCCCGTCCCCTCAAAAAAAGAAAAAAAAACCCACATACAAACACCGTCATAAAGAACACGTGTACACAGCAGTGTGTAAATCATTTTTGACGTTTATTATTAAATGGAGAAATCAAAGCCTGGTCGGGGGCTGCGAGGCCCCTGTTCGGTCCAGATCAAAACCCAGTTCTGTTTTATTTGCTTTCCGGATCTCTGTCGGTCTTCATTTCGCGTTCGCCCCTTGATGAGTTCGCCTCCGGCCTGCAGCACATTAGGTCCGGCCACAAATGTGTCTGACAGATTTGTACCGGCATCAAAGGCGTGGGAGAGGAGGAGGCATGTTAAGATAACGTCAGAGTTGGACATCAAGGCTTCGGAGCATGAAGACCAGATCCAGCGTGTGTGCGTGTTTTTTTTTCTTCTTTTTACATTGAGCGAGAATGCTTTTATTACCGTGTAGAAATAAGTGCGGCGGAGCTCCGGTTGTTGGCTGTAAAAATGCTCGCTGTGCTCACAGACAGCAGGAAATGTAACGGGAAGTCCTTTCAGAGCAAAACAATCCAGAACAATCTGGTAGTTAGCACCAAGGGGGGAAAGTTGCAGTTCACTGAATGACCACTAGGGTGCCGGCTACAAAGGCAAGTTGATTTCCACTGGACTCCCTCCGTTACGCTGATGTGAATGTAAAGCGCTGCAAAGTCCCATTGTCAAGTGCTACCCGCTCGTCTGGATCCGTGAGGTTTCGAGACCTTGTGACCTAGCTCCGCAAGCTAAAAGGTGCTTTTCATCTCATAAACTAACCCTCTCCTCAAACGTGAAATTACGCCCGACTTTTTGCCAACTCGACGTGCTGCATGTAAGTTAACCGGGTCTGGCAGCTGCGGCGCAAGATAAGAAAAGCTAAAGTGGTCAGTAGCTTTGTTCCGAGCATTTGCCCATTTTTATTTTGGGATTACAAACATCGTTTTTCCACATTTCCACTTCCAGGTTGAAGCAATCCAAGACGTAACAAAAACTGCAATTCCTCCTCTGACCACTAGGTGCCCACTGACTCCCGAGTTAAAATATTCAACTTTTCAAAAGAAATAAAAACACAGTGGTACCTTCTCTTACAAGCGTCTCTACATACGAAATTTTCAGGTCACGAAATGCCCCAACGGGAAAATATTGCCTCTAGTTTCGAAACAAATTTCAGGATACGAAAGGCAAAAATAAAGTAGCGCAGCTACTCGCCGCTCCCAGAGTTTACCGAATGAAACATAGCTGTCGGCTCTGTATCTCGGTTTGAAAGCGGTGCATCCGAGCTGCTCTGCCATTGGCTATCGCTTAGCATCTTCCTGGCATCCCATTGGCTAGGAGGGCCCCTTGTCTGTATGAGCGTAATCCAGCAACCAGGTAAACAAACAATTTTTACCTCCACCAAAGGAGGTTATGTTTTTGTCGGTGTTTATCTGTCTGTCTGTGTTCAAGATAACTCAAAAGTTATGGATGGATTTTGATGAAATTTTCAGTGTTGTCAGAAATGTAAGAAGGAATAAGCTGATTTCATTTTGGGTGTGATCTGGAAGAAATCCTGGATTCTGGATCACTTTCAAATCTATGATAATTGTTGCGTTTGGTGGCGTCTGCATCCTCCGAGTGCTTTTCTAGTTCTAACATGTTTTTCTTACAGGTTTTTAATGTCATTTCATGTATTATTTATTATTTATAAAAAATTTTGCCCGAATTTTGGGGGTCTTGGAACGGATTAGGGCAGTGATTCCCAAAGTATGGGCCGTGGTCCCCTGGTGGGCCTGTCGTGGTTCTGCAGGTGGGCCCTGAGAGCTCATTAAAATGAAACAAATGTGTTTTAAATCCTTGATTTTTTTTAAAGATATTTTTTAATTACTGTATAATCTTCATGACACAATTAAAAAAAAAACATTTAGAAGTAATAAAACAGCAGTTTTACCTATATTTGTTGACCCCTTGATATTAACATCGGAACATAGCTTCTTAAAGGTTTTGGTGGGCCGCGCAGATTTTTCGCATTTCAAATTGGGCCTTGGTATTCTGAAGTTTGGGAATGGCTGGATTAGGGTATTTAGATGTAAAAATTGTGTGAAATTTTCAGGTTACGAAACTACTTCCAGAACCAATTAATTTCGTAAGTAGAGGTACCGCTGTATTTATAGCCTGGTACAAAAAATGGTTTTGGTCCCTATAGTTATATTTTACATTTATAACAACTGTACAGGAGGGAATTGTTTTTGTTACATAAATTATTAAAATACACGGCAGCTGGCCAGTTAAATGGCCGTATGCTGTTTGATTGACAGCGGCGTTTTGCCCGTCCTCGTTTCAGCTCTGGCAGCGCTCATTTCGGCAGCGACGCTTGAACTTAGGATGAGAGGAAATATTCATGATGCTGAGTTACGTCAGCTGAGCTTAAACAGACCAGAAAGGTGATTGATCGTGCTCCAGCTGCCTTATCAGCTCTGCTGTCTCCGCCCATTTTCAACATTTCGCCGTGCAGTACCAGTTCTTAAAAAAGGTGAATCACTGACCTGTTTTTCTGAGGGAAGTTCATGCTGCAGTCATTTCTGATGTGCCGACACCTAATGACTGTATTGATTTTCACAGGTAACCAGACCGAGCACACCTACAGTGAGTCTAATTAAACTAAACCCCAGACCTTCATTGTGATATTCAGTTACAGATATGGCAGGTCACATCGTAATTTAAACTGGGAGTCAGGCCCCCAAATGCTGCAGCGTTTCTCACTTGCTTCCCAGTGAGCCCACAGTTGAGAAAGCTGTGGTTTCTTGGGTATGTGTGTGTTTATGTGTGTGTGTGCATGTGTGTTTGTGTGTGTGCCTGCCTCCCAGTGTGTGGGAGGGTCTTTGTCCATGGGAGAATGAGTTCAGATGGAAACAAACTTCAGAAAGCGTTTCAAGACAGCCTTTCAAAAGCCCCGTCTGCTAATGATGATGAGCATCATGTTGATGAGGGCGTTGATTGATGCCAAACAGAATCCGGGGTGGTCGCCAGGCTTTCACATCCACGCCGCGATGCGCCGAACCTACGGGACGGACGCTGCGGCGTTGTCTGGCCAAGCAGCGGTGGAGCAGGAATCTGAGGGGGGGGTGCACCACCTGACTCCCATTGTGTTGCCAGACCAGTATCAATAACCTGATAAGTCCTGACAGCTGAATGAGCATGATCACGCAACATAGGTTTGTGCAGCGGAGTGTTTGTGCAGCACCCGTCTTTTGTGCCGAACAGATAGATGCAATTAGCGGCGTGTGATCAAACTCGCTTATGTTACAACTAGGGATGCACGATAACTGTTAATTTAATTTAATAATACTGTTAATGACTAAATTTTAGCTCCTAAAGGCCGATACCGATAACCGATAACACACACATATACCTAAGATCATTACATCAATACTATAAACAAAATCAAAAATAGTTTTGGACTTTTTAAATGAACAGATATTTATTTTTTCCAATGAAAAACTATTGCCAAGCCTCTCAAATATTTTTGTAAAGCTATCAAACAAACCTATTTGATATCTCACATCAACTTAAATAAGGTTCATTACTGACTGATATAAAAAATAAAGGCTCCTTGAACTGATGGAAATGCATACATCAGAATTACTAACTGAAAAAGTATTAGCGTTTAAAGGTTCCATTTAAATTATTACCTTTAATTAAAGTAAATGAGGTTCAGTAGTTTTTATTTTTTAATCTCATGGAAGCTTTAAATAGAGGAATGAAGAAAAGGGGAGGGGAGACTGCTGCTGGCTTGCGCACGTTAGCATTAGCTTCACTTAGCTCACATTAGCGCGATTTCAAAACTCCATGGAAGTGATTGTTATGTTGTAGGTGGCTGATATTAAAGCTTGTGCTTCCCTCCTTGTAGAATTCACTCGGAGGATTCGTCACAAATAACCACCAAACTATCTTCTTCTGAAACTTTAACGAAGTTCCACGCCGCCATGTTTGATGTGATTAGCGCTGTGCTGCAGGCTGCATTCAAGGTGTAACGTAAATTCCTCCGTTCCCTTATTTGCTAGTCGTTCTTTCAGCCTTTTCTATTTTTTTCTTTTTTTATGTGTAACATGAGGGGAAATACTGTGAATATCAATTTAAGTCAGCAACTACCAAAATTAGAGTTAACGAGTTGTTTTCTGGCATGACGGGGTATTCTTGATTTTCCTTATTGAGTAATCGTTTTTCTGATTATGCCGACGTCACTTGAACATAACATTCACTGCTGGTCATTCAAGGCTCAGAGGGAGCGAGACACTGCTGTGTTGACAAAAATATATATGTTATCGGGGCTATTCGTCATGATATCAGACTTATCGGGATGGCGTCATAATTTCCTGTTATCAGGCAGATAATTATCGTTCACCCCTAGTTACAACTTGCTTAACTGACTTGTTTCCCACTGCAAGTCTGAAAGGAGTGTCAGCGGGACGAGGGGAAAAAAGGATCTTGAAGTGATGGATGTTGTGTTGCTTATATGCGGTGAAGGAGGCCAGAGAAGCTGGAATGCTTGAAGTGTGTAAAGGGAGCCGGATTCTAACGTGGAGTCGATAGGCTGTAATTTATTTGAGCCGAGTGGCGTTTCTGTTAAAGCTGGGGTTGGAGTCTGTAAACTTTTACAAGCTGGCTGTAGTCTGTCTCTGCAGCGTATGGATTGTTCTGACATTTGGTTTTCATGCACGAGGGGGGTGGAAAAAATATACATACTCAGCTTTGCAACGTTCTGTCCAGAAATAAAATTAAAAAAAAAACCCACATCAGCTAAAAAGCTGCAGAGACGTGGAACAGGCAGGAAGCATTCGTTTGTAGCATCCCTTTTTCTTCTAACAACAGTCTGCAACACGTCTGGGAACTGAGGAGAGCGGTTTCTGGAAATCTGGGGGAGGAATGTTGCCTCGTCTTTGTCTGATACGAGATTGGAGCTGTTCAAGAGCCTTGAATCGACCTGGTTGTATTTCTGGATTCATGATGCGTCAAGGTTTTAACTGGTGAAATGGCAGCATCGTCCTGCTGAGAGATACGTGGTCCTCCATGAAACAACCTCTGGATGGAGCACATGTCGCTCTAAAGTCAGGGTGTCAAACTCATGCCACACCATCACCATGGTTACCGCCAGAGGGTTGATTATTCTGGTCTGTCTCAACCAGATGTGTTACCAGATCTGCTAGTTCTGGATTATCTGGATTAATTTTGTCCTAAAATTTCACATTATGCCAAAATTTCAACTGTTACTTATAAAATTATCACTTTTTGTTGAAAAATTGACAAATTTGGACTTTGGACTTTTGTGGAAAAGAAAATTTTTTGTTCTAAAAAAAAAAGACTAAAAATGTAAAATCACAAATTTCACAAATTTCACTTTTGAATTCACAGCTTTAACTTTTTGTCATTAAATATCAACTTTTGCAAAATCAGAGCTTTTTGACATAAATTAGGACTTTATTTTGAAAAATGTAACTGCAGCTTTTTCTCCTCAAATTTTTGTTGAAAAATGACAAATTGTACAATATTGACTTTTTGTAATAAGTGTTTTTTTGTTATAAAATCTTAAACTCTTTGTTGTAACGTTGAGAATCACAAATTTTGTATGATTGCAACATAACGTCTAAAACCCGTTGTCTTTTCTTGTCTTCTCCTCTCTACTCTTGTCCAGTCTTCTCTTGCCCTCTCTTGTCTGGTCTTGTCTTCTTTTGTCTTGTCTTCTCTTCTCATGTCTTGTTTTGTCTTGTCCTCTTTTGTCTCATCTTGTCTTTTCTTCTAATGTCTTGTTTTGTCTTCTCATGTCTTGTCTTCTCTTCTCATGTCTTGTTTTGTCTTCTCTTCTCATGTCTTGTCTAATCTTATTTCTTGTTTTGTCTTGTCTTGTCTTCTAATGTCTTGTCTTCTCATGTCTTCTCTTGTCTCGTCTTGTCTTCTCTTGTCTTGTCTCATCTTGTCTTGTCATATCTTCTTTCATCATCTCTTGATTTCTCTTCTCTTGTCTTGTCCTCTCGTCCTCCCTGTTGTGCTACTTGTCTTCACCTGCGTGGTTTAAGGACCTGGTTTGTCTCCTCGTGCGTTTGGACTCTTCTCTGTCCTGATTTATGACAGAACTGTGTTCTTCCACAGTGACTGAGATCTTCCTGAACTCGTCCACTGATGTCCATCACAGAATCCTGCCTGTTTTTTATTGCCGTCCCACCTGAAGAGCTAAAGATCACAGGAGTCTAATAATAATGTCCTCGTCTTCCCAGCTCAGAGACATTTCTCCAGGCGATGGAGATAGAGGATGAGGTATTCAGCGTTTTATGATTCACGGTGTAACGTTCTTTTCTCCAGGTGTTTCTTTGAAGATCCACTTCATTTTCTATCTTTTTGTTGGCCACGTCCCAACGTTTTCATATTCAGATTCATTATGGACCAACTTTTTTCATAAAATGTTAAAATGTCTCCCTTTAACCTTTTATTAACCTTCTGAGTTTAATGTTTGCAGCATCCCAACTCCTTTTTGAATTTGATGACGGATCAGGATAGAACTATTTAGCGAGTTCTTCCTCTCGGCCTCACATCTGGACAAGTGAGCCACATGTGCGGCTTGTATATACGACGTCTACGTGATATCAATCCTGTGTGGTCGACGAGAAACATGACTGACAGATTTTCCAGAAATGATGAGGAATGGTGTCGGTTTAAAACCGGAGCTGGAAGGGAAAAGGCTTCCACAAACAGATTAGTCTGTCGACCTGTCTTTGTTTATGCGCCAGAGATGAAACGAGGTGGAGGAAGTGGTCGCGATATTCGCAGCAAGAATTTATTTGTCGTAAACAAAGAAAAGGGGAGGAGGGGCACAGGAACCGAATCGCGTGAGAGGAAGTCCTGCTTGTTCCTGAGAGATCGAGCTCATGGGAGCAACCTTGACTTGGTCAAGCTGATGTCAACCCTCGGAGTCATATGAGCTCATTACAAGAAATGGAGAGTTTTCAAGTGTCCTTATGAAGGAAAACAAGCAACCGAGGCGCTCTGCTGTTATTGTGCAGAGCCTGACAGTAAACATGAACGGAACAAGACTGATGGCAAACTGGTTAAAGGGGAACCGACTCATGTTTGAGCTTTGAACGAATGAGCACAGACGTCGTAATGCGATGCAGATTCTTTGTTTCAGGAAGAATTTGCCAAACGTCGATTTCTTCTGCAGCGGGCATCACTTTCTTTTCCCGGTTCATCAAACGAATGTGATCTTTTGTGAAAAGTTCCACAGATGTGACTAATAGATTAGGGCTGGCCGATTTTATCGATTCTGCGATATATATCAGTTGTTGCCCGGACGACGCCTGGCATGGAGGCTACTCGCTGCTGCTCCAGGACTTATCTCTGCTACGCTGGACGCTGGACGCTCCAGTTTGTGCCCGGTTTGTGGTGATCTGCGGTCGGATGTCTACATACTGTCTGCCGGGGGCGGATCGGTCCTCTTGCGGCTGGCGGAGACCTGCCGCCGCGGACATGGACGGTGTTGCTGGAGGCCGGTTCGGGAAAGCTAAGCTAAGTAGTCCTGAACTGCTACCTGCGGCAACCACCGCCACTGGATCTGGGCTGCAGCGTCACGGAGCCGGGACGGGAGCCCCCGACGTAGCGGCGGCGGCATGCTGCCCCCGTCCAGCTCTACACGCCGGATGGGTCAGCTGACCTGGCAGGGGCTGTCTGGTGACCTGGTGGGGCCCAGCACCGCCGGGGGAGACGACAACGGCCTGGTCCGGTCTGCATGATGAACCGGGCTCTAGGATGGTCGGCTCCGTTGCTTGCCGGATTGAATGGAGCTCAGTCTTCCCAGGGGATACGGTCTGGTTCATCGGTGTTTCCTGCTCTGACCTGGAGATATCTCACTTGTCATCGTTTTGGAGATATACTGGTTCTAACGGCTGTTATCTGGAGTTGGCATTCGGACCACGGGACCGGGCATGAAAAGGAGCACTGGACACTAGCAGCTCCCCTAGTACACCAGATTTTTCCTGGTGTACTGACACTTGAATTTCCCCCCTTGGGGGATTAATAAAGTATTTTGAATTGAATTTGAATTTAAATTTGAAGTACTCTGGAAATACCACCAACCTGCGAGCCCACCTGAAATGTCACCACCCGGACAAGGTAATGCTAACTGAGAGCTAGCCCAAGAAGTTGCAGCGCGATCTGAAACAAACCACGCTGGACAGTGACCACGGTTGTTGTTAGTTTCCATCTACTTCACCTAGGTCGCAGAAAATTACAGAGTCCATTGCCTACTTTATTTGTCAGGATTTAAGACCGTATTCAGTTGTGGAAAACGCCAGCTTTAGGCGCATGGTGAACGCGATGGAGCCCCGCTATCCTATTGTCTTTTATTCATTTTGTCCAGCATTTGCAAGCTGCCTGTCAGCCATATAATGTGTAATTGATGCTTTCAGTTCAATTAATTCAAACAAAGTCATTGGAACACTCACAAGATGTCACCAAAATCACTTTGTCCCATTAAAATCTTTTGGAAAATGATTAGGTTAAGGGATTAAGTTGATTAAGTTAAGATGACAGTATAATTACACTTAACTGGCTTGTTTTATTACTTCTAAATGTTTTTTTAATTGTGTCATGAAGATTTTACAGTAATTAAAAATTTTTTTTTTTTTAAATCAAGGATTTAAAACACGTTTGTTTCATTTTAATGAGCTCTCAGGGCCCACCTGCAGTACCATCACAGCCCACCAGGGGGCCGCGGCCCACACTTTGGGAATCACTGGTCTAGAACAATGATGCACAGACAGATGAGACCTAAGTGGAGCTGTTTGACCTCGATGCCCAAATGCTCGCGCTTGACCCACAGTACCACAACGGCCCACCAGGGGGCTGCGGCCCACACTTTGGGAATCACTCCTTTAATTTGTCCGTAAACAGACATGTTTCAGTTTCAGTTCCAACATCTGCCGGCATTCACAGCTCTCCTGAAAAACCCAGCATCCTTTTCTCAGAGTCTTAAATACTTTAATGGCGCAAATCAAACAACCGCAGGGGTTTAAGCTCCTGCTGAGGCCGACCGGGAAATTATGTCAACTAATATTCAAACCGTCAGGAAGACTGGAGCGACACGCTTGACGCATTTGTCTTCGTTGTGGGCTCGGCTGGAATGGAGCTTTGACATTTATGCACCTGTGCTTCAGGTTCAGAAGTATAAACGGCACGTGGAGTTTCATGGTGAGGGTTAGGGTTAGGGTTAGTTAGGGTTAGGGTTAGCTAGGGTTAGGGTTAGGGTTAGCTAGGGTTAGCTAGGGTTAGGGGCAGCTCTTTCTCTGTTTCATGCGTCCATCTGTCGGAGCGTCGGCCTTCGTTTCCCCCCCTCGCAGACGGGAAGGTGCTCACGAGGCCGAAGGCGCGCAGCCGTGGATGCGTCGCAGGCCTCCGCGTTAGCGTTGGCCCGGACGAAACGCGTCACAGTAAATCAAGATCCGTCCACCAAACGCTCCGTAGCGGTCGGCGCTGGCGTCTGACGCGTCCCATCTGCGGAACGGAGCGCAGATGTAATTATTACAAGCTGATCTGATTTATAAACACGGCCAGCATCTGTTTCAAGGTTCCCCGTGTGCGGCGGTTCTCACAGAGACGCTGCTATCCAGAAATTGAGCTGGAAGATTCATTCACCTCTTTTGCCTTTTTTCTTTCTGGTGGAAGAAAATGTAATTGAAAACCATCCGACCCTTGTTAGTCTGGGAAAGACGCAGATGCAGCCTCGCACGTTATTTATGTTTTTCGCAATTTGCCGGTTAACGCTATGCCAAGAGAGAAAGATGCGAGCGATGATCGTAGAGGGGCGGTCGTTGACCTGGAGGAAGGGCTCCAAACCATCTGGAGTCCAGCGGGAGAAAGATCATTCACAGGTGGAGCACATTCAAGACGGTTCCCAGGTGTGGACATCCCAACACATCTACCCCCCAGGTGAGATCACATGATGCTCAGAGATAAAAATAACAAGTAAAACCAAAAAAGAAAAAGAAAACCCAAGGGATGAATCTCAAAGCCTACAGGCCTCGCTGAGCATGAGAAATGTTGACGTCCATGACGGTGTAGTCAGAAGAGGACCGAGCACGTTCGGGGTTTGGCAGGATCTCGGAGGTGGAAGCCTCCTCTGTCCAAAAACGAACACAAAAGCACCGCTGAGGTTCACAAAACCAAACAAAACCGCGAGACGCCTGGAGCGGCGTTCTCCGGACCAGCAAGACCCCAGTGGGGCCGTTTGATCTCGGTGCCGGATCCATCCGGTGCTTGTCAGGAGTCCAGAGGCGGAACGTGAGCTACGGTCGACCGTGTTTGAGACTGAACTTTTCCATGCTAAGAACAAAACCTCGTCCCACCTCCGACCCTGCGCAGAAACATCGAGACGATGCGCTTTTTTTCTTTTGTCTGCTTTGATCTGCTTCCAGTATTGTGTCGGCGCTTTTCACTTCACCTCTTGAGTACTTCGTTGGACAGAAGACACGCCGTTAAATATCCGCGTCGAGTCCTGGTCTCATGGGGAACCGAAGAGTCGTGGTCTTTCTCCTCCGACCTCAAGCCTCACCAGGAGCACTTCAAAGGCGTGGCATTACGATTTTACCCGGAGGTTTCTAGAATCACGCAGTCGTCTGCATCTTTTCGCCTCCTTATATGAGGCCATCTGTGCGGCAGGTGAAGCTGCTTTGATTTTATGTCAGTCGGGACAAGCAGACTAGAAAATCTACAATAAAAGAGACAAATAACCGACTTAAACCCTTTTTAAACTCTGTGGCGCGACCTTAAGAGAGTTGTGACCAGAAAACCACGATAAACTGAAGCATTATTGTCAAGAAAATGGGCCCAAAATTCACACAGGAAGCAACCTTAAGCCAGTTAAATCTGCTACAGGTGGATCTACAAGCTGTGGAATCATGGGATATGTAGTCTGGACCACATGAGTCGTCGCTTTCGGTCGTCTAACGTATTTGTTTCAAAACCACAAAGAGGAGGGACTAACCTTCAGAGATTACTGTTAAAATTAAACAAAAATTAAACAACTAATTATTATTTTTTATTTAGTTTAAAGTGTGACTGGCTGTTTTGAACTTATATGGTTTAACCATGTGACTCTACATCAGATGACATGTCTTGTTCAGGTAAAACACACTAATGCAAAAACAACCCACAACCGATTTAAAAGACAGACATCATTCTCACGTTCTATACAAACTTCAACCACAAACACTTATAAAATCTACACATGGTTCTGTTTTAACAAACATGTCCTGCCTCGCAGTAAAGGGGTTTACAAACACATGAGCTGCTCAGGACTCGAGGACGGATTGATTGCATGAAAATATTGTGGAAACACGTAATCAAATAAAACACTTGACGCGTCCACGGCTGATTAGAGACGAGAGAATCAGGCTTCAGGATCGTTAACCGTCTAAGACTAAACATGCAAAGATCAAACATTTAGCCTCGTCAAACACGTCGTTCCAGTCGGAACGACTAATTTCACTGATGAGGTCTGGCCACCACGTGTGCAGGACCTCGATGATTTTATTTTAATGTTAACACTCATGGATCAGATGTCACTGGATTTAATTCAACGTGTCTGTTCAACATGTTTCTTGAACATTTTACATGCTTGTTAAAAGCCGGTGACGTCTCCAAGCTGCCAAACACTCAGCTAAAGTCGAACAGACGTGTTTCTGAAGCCACGTCAGATTTATGGCAACTGTCACGCACAAACTCAAGCAGCTGTAATGCTAAAATTGTTGGTTTTACATAATTTTAACTGAAGTACATAAAGAAACGATGCCTAATTTGGATCATCTCAAACAATACGTGCGTGGCAGACCCTGACCCTGAAAGAGAACTGAACTGAACATGCGATGTGATGATGCAGTTCTGTGTTTTTCCATCAGGCGGCGTCGGCGGTCTGAATGGGCATTTTGCCACCAAGACATCTGGCAGCTCTTTCTCTGTGAGACCAGCAAACCTTCAGCTCGATTGTATGAGACTTTAAAGGGGGATTGCTGTGAGTTGTCTTCTGAGCTTGAGGTTTCTATATTCGGGCGTGTTTGGATGCTGTGACATCACAGATCCAGATCAGCACAGTATTTCTCATCATGTCCGTCCGCCCTCATGTCACGGTGCCTCCAACATTGTGAAGTGATGACCTCTAATATCGGCTTCTGAAGAAACACACTCCTTTAGAAAAAAGCGTGGACTCCGTGGCTGACTCCAGCCTCCTGAAAATCAGCTGCTACGAATGCATTAGTGAAGTTATGGCTGAAAAGGGAGCGTTTGTTGTGCGTTTTTTGACCAAAGCCTGTCAGAGAGGTTCATTAACACCTCAGTGAATCACAGTTTGAAAGAAGAAAAAAGAAAAACAGATGGAATATGTTAGAGCTGAGAGATTTTATCGATTCTGATATATATATGTATATATCGATATTTTATTTCCCCAGAAAGTATCGATTTTTCAGCCGTGGGTATTGATATTCTAAGCTTCTTTCAACCCCCCCGGTGTCCCACCCTTAAAAGCTTGCAAGCAACAATTTGCACTGTTTAAATCAATTAAACTATTTTTCTCAACAAACTTTTTATTCATTTTGTCCAGCATTTGCAAGCTGCCTGTCAGCCATATAATGTGTAATTGATGCTTTCAGTTCAATAAATTAAAACAAAATCATTGGAACACTCACAAGATGTCACCAAAATCACTTTGTCCCTTTAAAATCTTTGAAATGATGTTAATGACAGTGATCCCTTATTTTTCGCGGTTAATGGGGACCGGCGCTCCCCTGCGAAGGTCAAAATCCGTGAATGGGAGCTGGAGCCTCCCGAGCCTCAATAATGTGTTTAAAATATGTTTAAAAACCGCAAAAAAGTATCGAGGCACTGCAGTGAAACAAGACAAAGGCTCAACTGTGGTCTTTCTGTTACCTTCACAGCCTCTGGTCTCTGAACAGTAGTAAAGAAACTGCTGGTATTGTGATATTTTTGGCTCATAATTAGCGGCTAACATGCTAACAACAAAACAAAAAGTCCGGTTTTCTCTGCATGGAACGAGCACTTTATTCTGGCACTGCAGGAACTTGTAACATCACACAGGTTGTATTGTTGGGCTCCTGTCGGTTAACAGAGAATGTAAATCTATACACGCTGGGCTGCTGTTGATGCTCACTACACTTTTCATCTAACCCTGTTTTCATTCTGCCGTCCCACGACACACACACTACATTACCCATAAGGCCACACCATTACCCATAAGGCCACCTTCTTAAAGGGGCCAGGCTGACTTACAACATTTCTTTACTGTGAGAGAACGCGCACAACATCCTGTGATGTTTCTGCGATGTTTTTTAAAAAATATATATTATATATTTCTGAAAAATCCGCGAATAACTAAAACTGTGGAACGTAAAGCGCGAATTGGCGAGGGATCACTGTATATCGTATCGTGAGCCGAATATTGTGTGTCATATCGTATCGTATCGCAAGATTAGTGTATCGCTACAGCTAGAGGTCTTCGGAACAACCCGAAAACCCGAGGTCCGACCCAACCAGAATCGGGTCTCGGGTCCATTCAGAAGACGTGACTCCGGGTTCGGGTTGGAATCGGTACAGTTAGTCTCGGGTCCGGTCGGTGCTCTCTGACAGGCTGGGTCCGCGTTTACTCCAGAGAGGCAAAGATATTGGCGGTGGCAGCCAATGTCAGGACTCGGGGCAGTTTAATTAATTATTCATTAACGGGCGTGTTTGTCATGAAACAATCGTGTTGCCGTAGCGTGTTATTAGCAGTTTGCCCGGCAGCTGTAAAACACAACGGATCACCAACATGACAACGCTGGATGAGAGAATATGTTCACGACACGTCCTGAACGGTGTAGGCTATTAGCGTTAGCAGTTGCTACCAATAGTATCTGTATCCACAAAGAAAATAACGACGTGGATTTATTGTTGTTTACATCACGTAGCCTATGTAGCAACTGAACCGGTAGAAGAAGACAACTTTAGGTAAGAAAATCAAGTTTTATTCAACGCTAGACAACTTTAACATGAGCAATTATGGGCTGGATTGTGTCGGTTCTATTCGGGTAACTCGGTTCATTTCGTGGTCAGAAACTAAAGACTCGGGTTCGGACTCCCGAACTTATGATAATAGCTCGGGTTGGGTCGGTTTAGGGTCGAATTTTCACAGGTCCATTTGGGTTCGGGTCCATGAAAGTGGACCCGTAAGGACCTCTAGCTACAGCCCTAGAATATGTCTAGTTAAATGAAAAATTGCACATCTCCTCAAGAAATTAGAAGTGTTTGCCCCGTTTGTTTGTTGGTGTTTAATCGTGGCCGCAGCTTTTACGGTTCTCTTTCACAGCAGGAACTGAAAATAATCATGCGGTTGAATAAGTTATCGTGTGTGTGTGTTTTAAACAAGTAGGACAAACAGAAACAGATGCGGGGGAAAGTTCACATGGGCACTAAAGCGATCACCATGGCGACCGCGGCCCGAGCACGTCCATGTGGTGCGTCTTTTACAAAAGCCGGCCTGACTTCTATCTCACACACGCCTGTCCGTGTAAGGACGCGCGCCGCCTCCGTCTCCGGCCAACTGGCGCCGCGTGACAACGACGGTGCAGGCGTGGAAGTGGGACCGTGTTTAAGAGCAGAGACAGAAAAGTCTCCGGGCCCGTCTGAGCTGAGGTTTGAAGACTCATCTCAGATGGAAAACGCTCCGTATCCGCCAGACGCTTATTGACATGTTTCTATTTTAATCCGACGCTACCGCCGCGCAGCCCCTCGAGACAAAGAGCACCACCGCCCGCCGCAGATTCCTGCCAGTGCCCATTATGCAATCTTAAGCTTTGATAATTCCTTCAGCGCACCGTTTAATTAGAAACACATGGGCCGAGTATCTACACAGCCCGCACCATGAGTAATTGTTTCTCCCTGTTCTCGCACCGAGCCATTTTTTAACCTGCTGACAGCCAGCGAGCAGGAGGAAGAGGAGGAGGAGGAGGAGGAGGAGGAAGGAGAGGGAGATGAAGGAGAGGAAAGAGCTCCGGTTCCAGTCCTCCGTATTTCTTTTTTCGTTGGAGGAGTTGTGAGGAGCGAGGGAGGTCCCAGGTGAGCTGGAGGCTGACATCATGACAGGACACTTCATCAAAGCCCGTGGAGGCCGTTTGGATACCTGCCCGGGCTCGGGAAGAACCGTTATAGCTTCTCCGTGCCGCCAGGCAGTCAGGAACGCTTCCCGCTTCGGCCGGCGTTGACGGGATGTAACGTGGGAGAGAGACAAAGCGCTCTGACCGGGATTTCGTGTCGACATTCCTTCTCCTTCCGTTGTCGCTCCATCCCTCTGTGGTAATTGATTTGTTGCCGTCGACACTGAACCTCGCAAGAGTAGCAGTTCAATGAAGGTTTTGGCTCTTCCACCAAATATCAGCGCATGTAAATCAACAGATCAGACAGAGGTCCGTCCCCGACGCGACGTCCTGGTCGGTCCCGCGCGGCGACAGCTGCAAGTTCGAGGCAGAACACGAAGCACGAAACAATAAACCTGAGAGAGCCGTCGGGTCGCAGGCCGCATGCTTCCCACATATTTGTTTGACTTCTGGTGAGTTTTGAGGAAGCGGTTTTGACAAATTGCAGCAGTGGAATGTAACTATCTCGGCCGATGACAGCTGGGATGGACCCCCCCCCCACCACCACCCCACCTCTGGACAGGATGAAGCGGGTTCAGAAAACAGACGTATGGATGGACTGTTACTAATTACTTTTACTGGGGGATGAAATTCTCTACGCGGCTTCGGGGGGGATGTGTAGCCGGATCAGGAGCCTCTCGGCTGAAATGTGAAACAGAAAAACAAGCTGGAGCTTTGTGATTAGTTTTACAGCCTTTTAATTGTTAAAGAGTCGTTGGCTGATGAAGACACACTGGCGTTGAAACAGTGGTCTGTTTGCACGAGGGAGGCTGTAAAACTAATCGATGAGTTCCAGTCCTCTTTACTGTTTAGTTAAATATTTGGTCAAATATTTAAATGTTTTCCTTAAGTAGTTATTTGTCAGCGTTGCCAGTCACTTATATAAAAAATCTAAAAATCACGAAGAGCTGAATAAATGTCATGAAGTGCATTGTTCTTACTAAATTAGAGTTAAATGGCATATTTTGACCAGAATACATGATAAAATATTCATGCTCATCACTTGAATGTAAAAGCTTCCAGCTTTTTAAATGGTCTCATTATTTTTCTCTTTGAGCAGTTAGTAGGACTAAGCCAACGCTGGCGGTTTCACTTAGAGCCCTGGTACCCTGGAAATGGAAAGTTACCACATCAATTTAATTAAATTCAATTCAATTATATTTTTATAGCGTCTGTTACAATGTCAGCTGTCTCTAGGCGCTTTACAGAGACCCAGATCATGACCCCCGAGCCAATATCTTTAACTAAAATTATAATATTAAATCCAAGTCAAGGATAATGGCAGGTAAAAAACTCGAAACCCAGCCACAGTAACTTTGGACTTCCATGGCGGTCAACTGCGTATCGCTTTACGATAATGCGTCACACATCAGCATCAATGACACCAGCTCACAGAGTTACAGCAGAAAGAAAGTGGTGAAGGAAGAGAAAACGAAAGAAGGACCGACTGACACACCGAGCAAGAGTAGATCTAGGACGGTTTCGTAAACCTAGCTGAACCTGGACGCCTTGTAGTTGGACCCTCTGAGCTGAAAATCGCAGAACGCTCCTTTGTGCTGTTCTAAAAGTGCAGGACTTTTCCTTGTAAGCGTGTGTTTCCATAAAGTTCTTCCCAGACTTTCCACTTGGAGAAGAATGGCAGTGAGAGAAGCACGAAAAGATGTGGAGGAGAACTGATGACGCCTGGAAACTGAAATGAAGTCTCGTTCCAGTTTCCTTGAATGAGGCCTTTTTCTTAAGTAAATCTTGTGAATACTTAGCTCCCACATTAATCTTTGCTGAGAGCATTAAATGTTGTCAAAACCTGAAGTCCATCATTGTTGTCTGGTTACCAAAAGTTAGTTGACCAATTTCAATGATAGATCAGATCTTTGGAGATCGATTGAATCGTTCATTTAAAATCTTTGGTCAGTTTGCTCAAGCGACGTTAAACGAAGATAAAAACCAACAAGGTTTTGTTGGTTTCCCTCAAACAGTCACAAGATTGTCTAATATTCCCTTCAGGGAAAATGCCGTAAACCCCATCCACACATTGTAAATATTCAACACATCGATAACTTTAAAATCTTTGTGTGCAGACAGCGCTGGCGAGACGTGTCCACGCGCTCCGTGGGTTCTGACGTGGACTATGATAAAACTGAGCTCACGGAAGAAATGTTTTCATTTTAAGGCATCCTCAGACACAATATCCCCTTTTCCAAAAGAGAACTGGGATGCGTTCAAATTTGCAGAACACGTAAAAGCCGCTCAATGTAGCAATATCACTGCTGACCACAGGGGGGCAGCACATCATAAGAAAAGCTCACCAAAGTTCCTACTGTAATGAGTCAAGCCTCCAGTGGGACGATGTGGAATAACGAGGCGTGTCGTAACGTCGCCACTCATTAGCACATGGTCAATGGAGCAAATGTCCTCATGTGGCCAAAAGTGGTATTGCTACGTAGAGTGGCTTCATTGCTTGTGACAAATTTTACGCAAACTTCACTCGAACCCCTTCTTTTTCAGAAACTTTCAGATAAAAACAGTAGAGACACCTTCACAGGTTATCGATCCAAGATGTTTGTTTACACCAAAGTTGCATTTTTATGGATTAAATCCATTTAATCCTGTCTGGGTAATATTGCAGATCTCCACACATGAAGAGCAAAACTGTTACTGCTGTGTCTTTTTTTCTTTTTAAATCATTGTGCATGGTCTCTCACATGCTCACATTATCCTGCTAGGATTATAATGATCTTTTATGTGAGCCAGCCTTAAAATACACTCATCTCATGCCGTGTGTGTCTGCAAAATCCTAAAATTGTGATTGCCAAATGTTTAACTGGAGGCTTCGGACTGGAAGTCCACAGACCAGTAGATGCTCTCATGGTGGCTGCGTCCATCTCTTCAGTAACCGCAGAGCAACAAAAGCAAGTAATAAGTCTTAAGAGTGCCGTGTAAACTGAATCCATGCGTGTCCTCTGTGGTTCTGTGAGCCAGTTTGCTGAAATGGATGTGCTGCTTCTGATTTTTACGATTACCGATGGAACATCCTCTTCCTTTTCGGAGCAAAGGTCAAACAGAACAGGCTGGTTGGATGAGTGCAACCGAACCAGCGTACTCTAGGGGTGAGTATTGGCAAGGACCTCGCAATATGATATGTATCATGATACTTGAGTCACGATTAGGGTTTGGAATCAAGAACCGGTTCCGTGAGTTTCAATTCCATGGAATCGTTTGGCAGTTTATCTAGCGATTCTCTTATCGATTCCAACCAGCACGAATCTCACGTAATTTACGCAAGTTACGCACAGTCAATTTCCAGAAAGCACTTACGTGATTAAGTTACGTCGGTTTAGCACGCGCATTGCAGTTGTAAACAACAATGGCGCCCACCAGGTTCAAACGCTCCAAAGTTTGGCTTCACTTCACCAAAGAAAGATGGCAACAAGGCAACTAGCAGTCATTGTAAAGTGGAGATAACAGCGTCGGGAGGGAACACGACTAACATGCAGAAACATTTGAACACACAACATGCGATAACGAGTGTCGTGTTTTTGACGGACTGATGGATCTCAACCCAGCAGCAGTAGCCAAGCTAAGATCACCTCTGGTAACTCTGGTTAGTAGCTATCCCGCTGCCTATGTGCTTCTTTGTAAAACACGCTATAACATTAACGCTATGCTATTAAACGAATGTCTTCTGCATTACATTTAGAAGATGACCGTGACGAGAGAGAGAGTCTGGCTGGTTCAGAGGCTGGAAGACATGATTATTGTACTGCAAAAGAATTGTTAATTCTTCATAGTATTTGCAGATTTGTACTATGCACTGTTCCGTTGCATTTGATAGTATTTACCTTTCTTTATTATTATTTTTGGGTGCTTAGTGAGCTCTTATATCCTTAAAAGGGAGATTTTTTCATTTCTATTAGGAAAAATCTGTTAGTAAAATGTTACACATTCTTGTGTATTTGCACAGTTACATATTACAACAGTTAACACATTTTTGACCTCGCCGTTGAGTTTGTAAGGTCGTGACTTCTAAGTAAGAAAAAAAATTGATAAAAAAAATTGATAATAAAACTGTGAGTTCTCCTTTTTCCCCAAATTAGAATCGATAAGAGAATTGATAAACAATCGAATCATTAAACAGTATCAATACTGGAATCGAAATCGGAAAAATCTTATCAATTCCTATTCCTAGTCACGATACGATATTATCGCGATATCATGATATATTGCGATATTCTACCCAGTTAATATCAAAATTCAAAGCAGAGGTGAAAAATCAAGTTGCTGTATATGTTCATCAGATGATATTGATCATTCAGAGGACAAATTGAGTCAAAACTATTTGCTTCAAAACAACCTATTTATTGTTTATTATTAGCGTTTTTGTACATTTAAATTTTAAGCAATTTAAATGAGAAAATTAAACAATTTTCCTAAAAAAAAATCGATATTAGGAGCTGAAAAATCGATATTATATTGGCTGGCCAAAAATCGCGATATATTGCCAAACAGATTTTATTTTTCACACCCCTAGTGTACTCAGAACAACACAGCGATGGAACATCCCCTTTGAAGCGTCGTGTTGGGGGAGGGGGGGTAATGTTTCAGTTCTGTTTGATCCAAATGTCGAACTTCGCCACGCCGCGCTCCGCGCCCATCTCCTCTCTGTCAGATGCCCGTCATCGCTGCCCTGCCGGGTGGTGCGCCAGCCAAAGCCTCACAGCTGTTCACAGGCATTTCAGACAGGAGGGGGAAGGGGGAGGGGGAGGGGGAGGAACTCGTGAACTCGTATCCGTCTCTCTGTCTCTCTGCGGCCTGTGCAGGATAATCATTAGGCCTCTGTGGTCGGGATCCCAGCTCGCACGATTCCACGATTCAGGCCCGCCTCGGTGGTAGCTGACCGTTTGGCACCTCTCCCCCCCCCGCCCCGGTCGCGGAGGAGGGGGGGCTGGACTCCAAGCTGATGTCACAGAGCCGGCGACGTCACGAGCTGGAGCCGCTGATGGACAGCTTGGTGTGTTTATGTGGCGCAGATGGCCGGGCCAGGGAGAGGAGGAAGTGCCCGGGTGCCAGCGTGGAGGGTGGCAAAGTCGCTCCTTATCGAGCGGCGACACATGGGGGGGGGGGGGGCCGTTCGTGACGGAACATTTCTCTCCTTTTCATCCAAGCCTCTCCCCCCATTGTCTCTCTCCTCCGGGTCTTTAATTGCCTCCTCTGTAGCCTCGTGGTTTTTCTGCTCACTTGTGCTTCTTCTTTGTCTTTCACAGCTTCTTATCTTTTCTTTATCTCTTTCAATTTGCAACTGTGTTTGTGGAGCTTTATCTAACTGTCTCATCACTGATCTCTTTGGCTCTTTTCTAATTAGTTTTTTTTTGTGTCTCTCACTTCCTCGTTTGTTGTTTCCCTCTCTTCCTCAGTCCTTCCCTCCATCCCTCCCGTTATCCGTCTGGGATTGTCTCTCCCTCCTTTGTGCCCTCTGACAGGCCTCTTCCTCTCATTGACGGCGACGGCGGGCGCAGCCTCCTTCCATAATGCTGCTGATATTTTTCCCACCGGAGACCCCACTGTTGCTGAGGCTGCACCCCTCGCCACCCCTAAAAATGGACAGGCGCCCCACCTCCCTCCTCCCTCCTTCCTCGTTCCTACTTTTCTGTTTCCTACAGCCCTGCCAAGCTTCTACTCTTCAGCAGGGGAGCGGTTCAACAAGACTGGTTTGTTCTGGAGAGTCGCCGGGCCCCGGCCTCGCGGAGATTAATGCTCGCGCAGGCGGGGATGACATTTATGAGGCATGGACTGGAGGAAAATGCAGAAGAAAGGGAAGTCCATTCTGGTTAATGGTGTTGGATCAAATGGGATCCGTTTGCTGACACGCCGCCACCTCGGAGGGAGAGTCAGAGCGAGTCAGAGGGTTTGTTTGCAGGGTGAAGAAGGAGGCGAAGCCCCGCTGTCACCCTGACTGATGGCGCCAAACTCCAGGCAGCTGAGTGTTAAAATAACTTAATCAAAGAACTCATTTCCTAGCTGCTTGCCCAGAGTATCCATTAATGTGCGTATTGACAAATCCTTCAGTTAGAAATAATCACTGCACTTGAGCGTTCACACACAGCAGGCGTGGGCCCATCCATAAACGTCTCCAATTATCTGAATGAGGAGTACTGCTCGGTGGCTGCACCCTGACCTGCACTGCGTAGTGCCACGGAGGGCATTATGGGAGATGATGTCAATAACGGAGCCAAATTGGAATGGATCCGAGACGAGTTAGAACATGCACACCGATCTCACCCTGCACCGAAGTCCATCACTCCGCACGGCCACGTGATCAATGGAGCTGAGGCGGTGCAGCCACGATCCATTCTCATTACTGGCGCTGCTACCTGCAGCCATGGCTGCCCTCTCCTCACCGTCCCAGAGAGAGAGTGTGTTGGACGTTCATCAAAGGGAAAGTTCGATACTGTGAGCTGCGATGCTCACGGTGTTGATGAAGATATTTCCAGCCAACAGACAGTGGAGATGGCTGCCCTGAATTCTTTTAGAAACACTGTTGTATAGCGCTGAGCACCGAAAAACAATTCCAAGTAGGAATCGGTTCCTAACGTCCGGTTCTGGAATTGTTTAGAAGATTTTTGAATTTCGATTCCTTTTTTCAGTTCCTAAATGTCCGCGCTATTTTATTTTTTTTGTTTTGATTTACTACGCTAGTTTGTTGATGTTACTCTGCCCGGCGTATTAAACTCCGCGCTAGTGTTAACATCACGTCCGTCGCCGACGGGACTTCACTCGCCACAACATGGATCCCAAGAGACGCCGCTCTCGAGTTTGGCTGCATTTCAGTCCGGGAAATGACGGCTACCTGGCGCAGTGCAACACCTGCGGGAAGCGTGTTACTGCCAAAGGAGGGAGCACGACTAATATGGCAAAACACCTTCGTCTGCATGGCATCAGAAAAATAAACGAGTGTACCGTATTTAATTCACTGCGTTGCTCCCGTTGCTTCTTCGACTGCAACAGAGTCCGTCTTCATCCAGAAACTCTTGCCTTCTCATATACAGTGGTACCTCTACTTACGAACGTTTCTACATACGAAGTTTTTTAGGTTACGAAACGCATCAACGGGAAAATATTGCCTCTAGTTACGAAAGAAATTTCAGGATACGAAAGGCAGAAATACAGTAGCGCTGCTACTCTCAGCTCCCAGAGTTTACTGAACGTAAACATACTTGTAGCTGCTCTGCCATTGGCTATCACTTAGCATCTTCCTGGCATCCCATTGGCTAGGAGGGCCCCTTGTCTGTATGAGCGTAACCCAGCAACCCAGGTAAACTACCAATTTTTACCTCCACCAAGGAGGTTATGTTTTTGTCGGCGTTTATCTGTCTGTTTCTGAAAGAGCAGATGTGGTCATCTTCCTAAACAAAAACTGTTGATTTTGTTTTTTGTTGGGTAAAATGTATTTTGGAGGCCAACTGCCAACTGTAAGTTGTAACATTTAGGCTGTAAGTGAATTCTGTGTGTGCATATGTGCATGCAAGCATGTGTAAGAATAAAAATGGCCTGTTGCCTGTGTAAATGTGTCACAGTTTTTTTTTAATGAAAAAATTCTACTGTTAGATAAGTCGTGATCTGTTGACCTACACATCAAAGAATCAGAATCGAGAATCGTTTTAAACAGGAATCGAAACGGAGAATCTGAATCAGAATCAGAATCGTTAAAATCCAAACGATGGCCAACCCTTACTGTTGAACAGTAAAGTTAAGAGGAATATATAACGCATCTCTTATAACTAGACTTTTTATTCACAAACTAAGCCTTAAACATGGAGATGTTCACTTTAAGAACAGAGAACCTGATTTAGGACTCACTCACTCAGAACACTCAGAACTCATTCACAGTTTAGACAAACATTTCTACGTCCGTCTTTACAGTGTCGAACAGTAAAACTAGAAGTTTGTAACAGTCTGGTCACATCTGGATCGTTTTATTTCAAATCCGCTGCGGTGGCATTTAAAGGTGAAAATCATAAAAATGCCATATTGGCTTTTGCTTGTGCCACACAGATTATGTTAAAACCAGTGATGGTAAAGCGGATCAAGCCTGAGTCACAGAGCTTGTGTTTTTCATCCAGAAATGTGGAAGGACTGTTTGTGCTTCTCCTGTGGAGTTCAGATCCTCAGCGTGGAACAAACATTCCCAGCAGAACCAGTAGCTCTCTGAAGATGTCCTCGGTGGTCAGAGTACCATAAAGTCATCTGTATCACACAGGTAGTGATTACTCAATCAAACATGTACGGTGACAAATGCACTAATGCATTTTTGTGCAGTACAACCACGCTGCAACCGTTCATTGACGGTCCAAGCACTTTGAGATGACGTCATATCCCTGTCCAGCCTTACGCAGGTCAACTAGCCTCCTTTTTGCGAGGCACGGTTCACATCACAAGATACTTTTCCCCCACCAGTGCAGTGGCTGTTTGATGTTCATTAAAGACGGATAGTCGTTTGCGGTCATGTCACATTTCCAGTATGTGCAGGTCAGTGTTGTACCTGAACGCATTCACTGAACGAAAGTTCATGAACTAGTTCATATTTTGTGCTAACGTGAACTGAGCGCGCTCTCTTTCTCCTTCACCAGCGGGGGGCGTGAACGAGTTCATTTGGACAACTGTGAACGACACTCTTTCAAAGTTCACGCACGGTCAAAACCGTTCCAGGTTTCCATTTAACCCCATTTAAAATCCACCACAAACGAGCCTGATATGTATCTGAGGAAATCAATCAAACATGGCAACACGGCTGTCGCTGCTGTCACGCTAACAATTGTGTCATCAAACGTTTAAAACAATCATGAAGTAAGATGAAATATTTAAATGGGGGGAAAAAACATTTGCACCTTAAGGACCTGTTATTGTCTTATAATAAAGACCATTTGGCAGCAAGTTTTTCCTCATATTTTTAATATACTGTAGAGCAGTGATTCCCAAAGTTACTTATATATATATATATATATATATATAAGTATACCTCATGTATACCTTGTTGTTGTATTGTTGTGTAGCGACGGAGGACTGAATAATGTATCCTCTATTGCAGTGATTCCCAAAGTGTGGGCCGCGGCCCCCTGGTGGGCCGTCGTGGTACTGCAGGTGAGAGGTCATTAAAATTGAACAAATGTGTTTTAAATCCTTGATCTTTTTAAAATATGTTTTTAATTACTGTAAAATATGCATGACATGATTAAAAAAACATTAAGACGTAATAAAACCAACCAGTTAAGTGTTATTCTACTGTCATCTTAACTTAATATGACAAGTGTCACCTTATTTGTTGACCCCTTACATTAATATCAGATCATGGTTCCTGGTCCTGTATGTTGATCACAGTTGTGATTAAAGGTTTCGGTGGGATGCAGAGATTTTTCACATTTCAAATTGAGCCTTGGTTTTCTGAAGTTTGGGAATGGCTGCTGTAAAGAGAAGCTGAAACGGAAATTACAGTTTTACATGGACTGTTCCTTTAATGCTAATGTGAACCCTGGTTGGTTCAGGATTCAGAATTGGAACAATAGTTCTCGACAGTTAAAATGGATAAAATAATTGCCGTTTCTGGTGGTGTAGTATATGGGCAGTGGTAATCATTTTGACAAATAATTGCTCGCAGCAACATTAAAAAAAGAATTAAAAAAAAAAAAACTAAAAATGAACAATTTAGTTCAAAAATGAACTATTTAGTTCATTTTTTGAAATGGTGAACTGAACTAGTTAATTTTAATTTCTATGAACTATGAACCTAACTGGTTGGTGTAGAAAGTGAACTTGCCCAACACTGGTGCAGGTCCATCTGTGTGACGTTCAGATAACTGTTGTTTCTAAACAGCAGGAGCTGCTCATGTCTCCTTAATTAAGTTACTGTGAGACTCTAAATATTTATGCTTGTTTGTCTTAGTTGAGTTACATATTCATCATAATTACGTCAACTGAAATCCCCACTCGGCTCTCTACAAACAGCTCTATTGTGAGTCGGCAGCGCTCGGGGAGCCGAGGAGGGATCGGGGGGGTAATGGGATTGCCGTTGTCTTATATGAAGCTAATTGTTTGGGGGGCCAGAGACGCGGTACTTCCTGGGACAAGGAGCCTCTCATATCACTGTGATGTCTTGTCTGGTGCTTTTTTAAAAGGGAAAGAGACATTTGATTTGAGTTTAAGTGTACTAGCATGACAGATGGCATGGTCCCCAGGGCTTTGTGGGTAATTCAGGCATGCCAGAGGCTGTGGGAATGTTCAGCACTGACCTGTTTTCTCTGCAGAACTTTATGCATGTATATATATAAATATATGTCCGAGCTACCTTTGAAGCACAACTTTTGTGGTGATTAATATCCATGATGCACCTGTGAATGAGTCCAATATCATTTTTCACCCGAGAGAAAGAGGAAGTAATGAAATCTCGCATCTGGACAATTCTAGCAAAACAAAGCATTAAGCCGGCTGCACACACCGCCTTTAATATCGCATCGTGTTGTCTTGTAAATATTTTCAAGTAATCCGACAGAATTCATCTTTTATGATTCCCGGGAGGGTGGTTGCGAGCGAGAACAGACCACAGAGGGAACAATGGGAACGAAAGGCGATATCGATTCTGATGAATGCCAAATGTGCGCCGCTGGAAATGGCGAGTCATTTCACGAGGGCCCGGGGCCGCGTTAAAGCGCCGTCCGTCTCCGGTTTCAGCCGCCGTCCATTTGGGGAAGTGCTGCATTCGGTTCATTTGTCTCGCAGACGGGGCAGGTTACCGATGGCTGTCGCGGCGGAACGATCCGGCTGTGACGGCTGTGACAGTAATGCAGACTGTAGCCGCTAATGGGGCCGCCGGGACCTTCCGCTGTGTGCGACATCAATCAGGGTCCCCGGCACGATCGCTCAAACGGCCCTTCTCACTCGCTCAACACGTAGCAGATGTCCTCCTCTGATCCTCCAGCATGTATAAATAATGCCAAATGCATGCTAATGACATCGTTGCGTGGTGTTGATTAAACAAATCCTCGCCGTGGCTGCGAATGGCTGCAAGGTGCTGGGTGTGGTCCTGCGTCCCGCTCTGTGCTGCTGGAGGAAAACTGCTTTTGACTTTGATGCTGGAAATCAAGATCGTTGCATGAACGTTGTGTTAACAAGAGTGTTAGCGTGTCGTTATGAGACACTGCAAAAGGGAAAAGTTTGTCTCAGTTGGATGCAGCTACAGTGGAGTGAGTTTGAAACGACAACCAGACGCTCCAACTTCACCGGTTCGTTTTCTGTCTGAGGCCTTTCACGTTAATGTGGATCTCTGTTTAAGCTAACAACAAGTGTAAGGCCACAACATTTAAGATAAATCTATAGATGATGATGATTAATTTTAACCTTAGATGTGACCAGAGATAAAAAAAAAAAAGAAGTAAACGTTTTGTTGTACAATGCCAGTGCACTAAACTTTGGTTCTCAGGGTGCTGAAAATCGTCCATATGAGAGGTTTTTTTTCTAACATTGGCTCTCTATGACATCAGAGAGGGCCGAACCTCTGAGCAGGCTCATATCCTCCTGGAGGTGCACCTCCACAAGAGTCAGAGCTTCAACTATCATTTTAAAAGTGGGAGTTAACGACCTCACTGCAATGATCGAGTACGTTTCCCATCCCTGGTGGATTTAGCTTTAGTATTTTTATTATATTTATTTATATTTTATTATATTAGGCCAGTTGTTTCTTTCTGTGTTATTAGCAGGACCAAATACCTCGCTGCACAACAACTAAAGTAGTGTATTGTTCCTGAGTAGTTTTCAAAAAGTTTTTGTAAAATAAGCTTTTTAACAACAAAAATTCATGATTTTGGAACAAAAAGTTGCATTTATGCAAAATTTTGCAATTGTAGGAAAATGTTAAAATTTTTTGTCAAAAATTGCAATTTTTTCAAAAGCTGATATTTTATGATAACAAAACAAATTTATGTTGTGATTTTTGTGACAAAGTCATGATTGTACAACAAAAGTCTTTGTTTTAGAACATAAAGTGTAGATCTTAAAAAATGAGCAACTTTACAGTGAAATACTGCTTTCTTGCCAAAAAAAAAGTCAGTTTTATGAAATTTGTGATTTGACCAGATTAAAAAAATATATATGATTTTTGGATAAGACTCAGTTTAAAAAAAAAAACTTTTTGTAAAATGTTAAATTTTGTAAAATTTATCATAAGATTCACGTGACATTTCAAAATTCACCAATTTACAATAGAAATTTGGGATTTAAGGACAAAAAGTGCAATTTTGACAGCAGACCCGAGCACAACAGCTGTTACCAAACAAAGAGCTGAAGTGGCGAAGCTTAGCCTTAAAAAAAGCAACAAAACGACCAAAGATTCCACGTTTCAAGTTTGTTTTGTTTTGCTTAACAAATATGAGCAGGTTTGTCCCGACAGAAGAAAAAAACCCTGCAGACCGAGTCCAGGAACTCGTAGAAAACCTGATAGCCCTTTAACGGTAACCATGGTAATGATGTGACTCAAAGATGACGTCGTCCACGGGCGGAAGTGACAAGCGAAGTCTGTGAAGAACAGAGACGTCCTGCTGAGATCTTCATTGTCTACTTTCATATTCTGAATCTGATTCAGGGTCAAATATGCACGGAGGCCATTTACAGGAAATGCTGCCAACATCTGTCTAAACTAATCTGTCAATCTAGTCCTCTAACCATCTCACCTCAGTGCTGCTAACTGCATCTGTTTATGTGGTCATTTCATTCAGTCATTTGTGTCTCTCCTCTCTCTGTCCTGTCTCTCCTCTCTTTTTCTGTCTTTATCCGTCTGGTCTTCAGCAGGAAGGTCCCTCCATATGATCCAGGTCCTGCTCAAGGTTTCTTCCTCTTAAAGTGGAGTTTTTTCTTGCCACTGTTTAAGTTTAAAGGTTTTTTACTTGCCATTATCATTGATTGGATTTATTATAATTTTAGTTAAAGATATTTGCTTGGGGGTCATGATCTGGGTCTCTGTTAAGCGCCTGGAGACAATTGACATTGTAACAGACACTATACAAATAAAGTTGAATTGAACTGAATCGGTTCCACCAGGAAGCCGACCAATCAAAAAAAAAGCACTTCAGCCAGTTTGCTTGCTTTCAGGAAGAGACTCCTCATGAGTCTGGGTCTCGGTTTGGATCTTCATCGAAAGGGTTTAGACAGGAAGTGAGGTCAGAGGGATAAAGGGAGTTCAGGCAGGTTGCAGGCCGGGACTCAAACCTGGATCGTGGCCTCTGGACATGGGATGGCTGCTCAACCAAGGGAGCTATGTAGCTCCCCGTCTTTGTTGATCTGAAATAATTACAAGCTCCTGAGGTGATGCGGGGTGCAGAAGTACTCTAAAAATAACCAGATATAAATATTAGATGCACTTTAACCAAAAACTAAACGAGGTAAAGCTGCTGCGGTTTTCAGCGTTCACTCTGGTGACGATGACAAGAATTAAACGACGCCCGTCTGGCAGCAAACAAGTGGTGGTAATATTCTAAATCCAGCCTCTAGATAATCTCAACTGACCCACTTCCATAGTCCGGTCTTCTGACGAACTAAAGACGAAGTGGCTCATTTAATTTAACTGAAAAATATCCCCAGTTTACACGAGCATGTTCATGTGGGAAACATTACTGCTCTGATTACGCCTCCACAGGCCAGAGTTAAACAGCGAAGGGACAGTCTGAAGTTGTGGGACATTTAAAATGGAAATTGTGGCGAAAATAGTGTTTTTTCCTCACATGCACACAGTTATTGTGTTCTGACACAGCTAAACCATCAATACAACACTTCTGACATTAACACAGTTGACTTCTAGAAGCGATTTTAGAAGCCACCTCTGTGCAACGATAAAATCCTGATTTTATTACTGCAGCACTGTCAGACGAAATCACCGTCCGGATCAGTTGGAGCCAACTGTGCTGTGAATTTGTCTACAGTTAAATGAAAAATGATCCCTCTGAGAGACAGAGGGAGGTGACCTCCCTGTTATTAACCGAACTCTTCCCGAAAAGGACGAGGTCAGCAGAAGCTCCCTTTGAATCTGGAGCCTCAGATACTAAAAACAGCCCGCGAGGACGCGACTTGGAGGACGGGAGCATCTGAGGCTGACGGCTCCGCCGGTCTGGGTGGTATTTCTGAGCCGACGCCTGACAGATGCGCTGTGATTTACTGAAAACCTGCTTCACGTTGGAGCTTTTAAAAACCGGCACTTAATACAACCAGACACTTGTCTGCTTGAATAAATCAACGCAGAGAGAAAACTGTTGTTACCTTTGTTCTTCAATGAGCCGGAAATACTGTGTTTGATGGTGCAGCGGCTGCAGATGCTGCACCGATCACCCTCGTTTCCTCGCTCCTGGGGGCAAGCGAGGCGAGTAAAAATGCGAGATACCCCGGTTTATCAGTTTTATTGTTTTCCCATAGGATCATGAGTAGGCGTGAGTAATGGGAATGAACTCGCAATACGATATGTATCATGATACTTGGGTCACGATGCGATATCGCAATATCACGATATATTGCGATATTCTACCCAGTTAATTTCAAAATTAAAAGTTGAGATTAAAAATCAAGTTTCTGTATGTTTTCATCAGATGATATTGATCATTCAGTGGACAAATTGAGTCAAAACTATTTGCTTCAAAACAACCTATTTATTGTTTATTATTAATGTTTTTGAAAAACTTGAAAAAATCGATAGTAGGAGCTGAAAAATCTATGTTATATTGGTCGGCCAAAAATCATGATTGCCAAAATGATTTTTTTTTTCCACACCCCTAATCATGAGTCCTGTGAGTTTGCCACCTGCAGGAGGTGTGGTTTCTGTCAAGTATGGGCCTAGGTGTGCTTCCCAAACCTGCTCTTGGGACGACCGACACTTGATATTGTCAAATATATTGTGAATATCTTAAAATCTCGACCCTTCTGGTGTTTACAGTTTACAGTTGGAACCTCTACTTATGAAATGAATTGGTTCTGGAAGTAGTTTTGTAACCTGAAAATTTCGTAAGTAAAGACGCTTTTTCCATGTAAATGCTCTAAACCGTTCCAAGCCCCCCAAAATTCGGACATAAATTTTTTATAAATCATAGAAATGCATCACAACATGTAACAAATACATGTTGCAATTAGATTACTGCACAGTAAACATAAAATGAGAGTTGTACATAATTTAAAAAAAAAAAAGTTTTATGTTCATTTACCTTTTAACTGCTATCGTCGTCACCTTTTCTCTCTCAGCAGTTGGTTTTTGCCTGACAATTTGTAAAGAACCGATCCAAGGACCTTTGCTTTTGTCGGCTTTTAACAATCCTTCGAAAATACGTAAAGGCAAACATCATCATAGTGAGCGATAGCCCGACTAGTGAACACTTTTTCTGGGTGATTCTTTTCAACAAATTCCCGAGATTCAGAGAATTCTGGAGAGAGATGCCAGGAAGATGCTAGCCGATAGCTAATGACAGAGCAGCTACAAGTATGTTTACGTTCGGTAAACTCTGGGAGCTGTGAGTAGCAGCACTACTGTATTTTTGCCTTTGGTATCCTGAAATTTATTTCGTAACAAGAGGGAATATTTTCCTGTTGAGGCGTTTCGTAACCTGAAAATTTAGTACGTAGAGACGTTCGTAAGTAGAGGTACCACTGTATTCACTGTGCTCGTGAGGGCTCTTCTTCCTACAGTCCAAATACCAGCGGTGTTGGGTTGACTGGTGATTCTGAGTTGAAGTGTTTGTGATGGACCAGTGACAGCTAAGAGAGCCTCCCCCCCCACCCCCCGATGACCTTGAAACAGGCTGGAAGACTTCAGTTAATGAAAAAAAGTAGCAAGTTAACTGAATAAACGAGCCTGGGGACTGGTTGGAACGTGCACGCTTCACCCCCCGGAGGTTGAATCAAGGCAACTGGTTTTCCTTCTCCTGGTTCTTGAAGACCTTCACTGTTCGAACAGACTGATGGGAAGTCTTGAGGCTCTAAGACGTTCGACGACGTCTGCAAATCACTGACCTCTCCATAACTCCTAGGGGTGAGTATTGGCAAGGACCTCGCAATATATGTATCGTGATACTTGGGTCACAATACGCTATTATCGCGATATCGTGATATATTGCGATATTCTACCTAGTTGATATCAAAATTAAAAAAGTAGAGATGAAAAATCAAGTTGCTGTATATGTTCATCAGATGATATTGATCATTCAGAGGACAAATTGAGTCAAAACTATTTGCTTCAAAACAACCTATTTATTTTTGATTATTAGTGTTTTTGCACATTTAAGTGAATGAATGAATTTTCCTAAAAAATCAATATTAAATCGGGCGGCTGAAAATCACGATATATCGCCAAATCGATTTTTTTTTCACCTCTCCTAGTAACTCCTGTGGGCCGTTACGGTCTTTGGTAACGTTCTTTCTCCTGGTTTTGGTCACATGGATCCAGCTACCATAGTGGAACATTCAAACCTGCATTGTTGGTGTTGGGCAAGTGAGGCCTCCCCCTCTTTTTGGTGCTAGTTTTTCCCATTTAACAGAGACGGCATCTTTCATCTGTTCACTTACTGTAGTTTCTGTAGTGACTTATGAAAGGATGGAGAGATACCGACGGTTTCAGCCCAGCGAGTTGACTGGTCTGTTAGTACAATTAACAGCACAGCAAAACAGCATGGAAGAAGGGTGATTATGTTCTGTTAGGCCTTAACTCACTGCTCAGAAGTTCACTGGAAGTGCGATGTAGCTAAAGTGATGAGAGCTCGCACTCAGTAGCGTCCATCACCGCCAGCTGTTGTCACCTTAGCTACTTAGCGCTCAGCGTTTTTGTTAAATTTTGACGTCTGAGCTGTGAATAAAGATAATATGGCTTCGTTGTGCTGTGAACTGTACCAACGGACCACCGCTGCTGGCTCTGGGTCAGCCCCGAAGACAACCCTTCAGCCGGGTCCGACCGCCAACGACCAGGTTGTCTGAGTTGGCAACCCCCGGGCCGAGCTGGGGACCGCTTTGGCAGCCAGCTCCAGGCGACCCACCTTCTCCTGCACACCTTATCGGGCCAACCTGTCCGAGTCAAACAGTCCAACTGCTTTTCTGCCTGAGCCACCTCAGCCCAGGCCAGCGACAGATGGCATCCTTTGGAGCTCTGGTGGTCCTCAATTTGGTTTTGGCAGAACTCATTTCAGATGTCTTTTCGGTAGCGACTTCTGAAACGAGGACAAATTACATCGGAGCGATGCCTTTAATTAGCGTGAGCTCTGCGGTAAGTGAATTCAGCTGGGTGACTGAGAGGCTCGTTCATCCTGCCCGCTGCCTCACTTCAGATCAGCCGGAGTCGGGCAGAGTCTGCGACTGCTGTGAGCCTAAAAACTGGCTTCAGGGCTAGTGCAGTTCCCCGTATACGGTCCTGGAGTCTGTTCAGAGTAGAGTTGAGCGATTTTATCGATTCTGCGATATATATATCGATATTTTATTTCCCCCAGAGAGTATCCATTTTTCAGCTGCGGGTATCAATATTCTAAGCTTCTTTCAAAACTCCCGTGTCCCACCTTTAAAAGCTTGCAAGCAACAGTTTGCACTGTTTAAATAAATGAAACTATTTTTTCTCAACACATCTTTTATTCATTTTGTCCAGCATTTGCAAGCTGCCTGTCAGCCATATAATGTGTAATTGATGCTTTCAGTTCAATTAATTCAAACAAAGTCATTGGAACACTCACAAGATGTCACCAAAATCACTTTGTCCCTTTAAAATATTTCAGAAAATGATGTTAAATGTATTGTAAGATGAATATCGATATACATCGTATCGTGAGTCGAATATCGTGTATCGTATCGTACGAGGTTAGTGTATCGCTACAGCCCTACTCCAGAGTAGAAGAGAAATGTGGAGTGACAGGTAGTAAATGGTCACGGGCTGGGACTCGAACCCGAGCTAGCTGCAGTGAGGTCCTCAGTAAAGGTCTTCGGAACAACCCGAAAACCCTAAGGTTCTGACCCGACCCGAATCAGGTCTCGGGTCCATTTAAAAGACATGACTCCGGGTTCGGGTCAGAATCGGTACATTTAGTCTCGGGTCCGATTGGTGCTCTCTGACAGGCTGGGTTCCACGTTTAGTCCAGAGAGGTTAAAGATATTGGTGGTGGCAGCCAATGTCAGGACTCGGGGCAGTTTAATTAATTATTCATTAATGTGGCGTGTTTGTCATGAAACAATCGTGTTACCGTAGCGTGTTATTAGCGGTTTGCCCGGCAGCTGTAAAGCACAACGGATCACCAACATGACAACGCTGGATGAGAGAACATATTCACGACACGTCCTGACTGGTGTAGGCTATTAGCGTTAGCAGTTGCTACCAATAGCATCTGTATCCACAAAGAAAATAAGGACGTGGATTTATTGTTGTTTACATCACGTAGCCTATGTAGCAACTGAACCCGGTAGAAGAAGACAACTTTAGGTAAGAAAATCAAGTTTTATTCAACGCTAGACAACTTTAACACGAGCAACTATGGGCTGGATTGTCTCGGTTCTATTCGGGTAACTCGGTTCGGTTCGTGGTCAGAAACGAAAGACTTGGGCCGGGTCGGTTCCGGGTCCAAATATTGCGAGTCCATTCGGGTTCGGACCCCCGACTTATGATAATGGCTCGGGTCGGTTTCGGGTTGAATTTTCACGGGTCCATTTGGGTTTGGGTCCATGAAAGTGGACCCATGAAGACCTCTAGTCCTCAGTCATCGAGCTTGATTTACGTTTTTCAGAGATGTTTCAAAGCATTTTTCATTAAGCTGCCAACATAAATCGGTTTATGTCCCATATAATCACCTGCAGGCCCAGGTGTTGCAGGTGTTCGTCCCGGTGCTGCAGCAGAACCCGTCCGTTGTGGCTCCGTTTGCCTCGTCTGAGCCTCCAAGCAGAAAGATCACCTCCACGCAAAAGGACATAACTTCTCTGGATTTAGTTGAGATGTCACTTTACTCCCGTGGTCAGGTGCTGAATCGACACAGCGGCGTCCGTTGGAGCACAGCATCACCCCCCCACCCCCCCCATCAGCTCGTCCTCTGGGAGCAGGGCGATGTGCTTAGAGCAGCACGGCCTCTCGTCTACCAAAAAAAAAAAAAACGCTGAGACAGGGAGGAGGTGCGCTGATCTGTGTCAGATACACTCCTCAACGCCTGCATGATGGCCGCGATGGACTGTAACCGTTTTGGCAGAGTTTCAAGGTGTCGCTGTAGCTGCACGAGAGCTGAAGCAGCTTTCTGTCCTGTTGCGGCTCAGATCTTTTTATAGAGACGGTGAAACAGCTGCTTCCTGTTGCGGCTTTTATTTTAGAGCCACCTTTCTGTCGTAACCTCCAAGAACAACATGGTCCCTTTGTCTACATGCTTATTTCCAACATTTCATCCTCATGATTTGTAACCCTACCCCCCCCCCCCCCCCCCACTCTCCCCCCACATAGGCTGTAATCACCCTGAGAATCGGGTAATTACCAGAGCTTGAGTTGTTTAATTACGGCCTTCTCCAGAGCCGTCTGATGGCCGTGACAGTCGAGGCGCCACTCACTGATGGAGTGATTTCATCCTCTTGACTGCAGCCTGTGAGGGACGGCGAGATGAGACGCGCTAATAGAGGAGTGGGCGTTAGCGAAGGGTTGAAACGAGTGGGAGAGAGGTGAAGGCAAAGCGAAAGATCCCGGCGTGATAAATGTGAGCGTTCAGAGAGGTGAGGGGAAGGCTGCACACGGCAAAGCAAAGAGACGCGCACTCGTGCAGGAAGGTTGGGTTTTTTTTGTGTAAAAAAATAAATTAGTGAATAAATATAAATCACGTAAATCTTGGTATGAGACAAAGGGCCAATTTCAATTCCTCTCTTAACCCTCAATCTCAACCCTCGCCCTTAACCCTCAATTTTTGGCCCTCAATCTTAACCTTCCAAAGTAAGTGTCAGGGTTATCTTGTGACTTAGAAATGGGACACCCCTTGAGTGCAGTTACGTCTTCAGACTGAAATGTATCAGAGTTTGTGTTGTCTTTGTTTTCCCTGAAGTGACACAGGGATAACATTGAAAAGAGCGCCGTATATTCTTATAATATTAGCAAATAACACAATAGAGGATACATTATTTAGTTCTCTGTCGCTACACAACAAGGTAAACAAGTAACGTGAAGCCGGCCGGGACCGCCGGTCCGGCAGCAAACATCGTCAAGTAAAAAAATGAATGTTACGCAACAACGATGTCAATCCATGAAAAAAGTCTCAAACAAAGACAATAAGATGGTTTCGTAACATTTATATCTTTAAGAACTAAGAAGATACTTAGATTTGTAGCTAGCTTTTTTTGTCGCCATCCTTTTCGAAGATGTTTTGGCTAAATTACCCAATGCCTTCTGGGTAGCCCTTACTTCCAAGGGTGGTGCCGGAGAATCTCAATTTTGAGGGTGATACGGCCCTCAAACTTGTTCCTCAATTTGACGTTCTTATATTCTGGACAGCACTGGCACTTAGCGAGAGCGCACATTTTTGAGATTGAGGGTTGAGATTGAGGGTTAAAGAAGGATTTGGAATTCACCCTAACATTACCCCAGAATAGCATCAACATGGAGGTTTTTGGCCATTTGGTCGTCCACGGCTCTTTCAGTGGTTTTGAAGTCTGGACGAAGTAACTCCAAAACCTTCATTCTTTTATTTTTTCATTCATCACGATGTTGATTCGCTGGCGTGTTTCAGGTGATTGTCCCACTTTCCCACCGAGCTTCAGCGCTCTATATTTGGAGGAATTCGTAGCCAGTTAAGTTACCGCCAGGTGCTCAAGCTTGTGGCTGCAACCCAGATCATCACCCCTGCCACCGTGCATGACAATGGGTCATCTGTCCGTACATCATTGTTCTAGACCGAGTGATTCCCAAAGTGTTGGCCGCGGCCCCCTGGTGGGCCGTCGTGGTACTGCAGGTGGGCCCTGAGAGCTCATTAAAATGAAACAAACGTGTTTTAAATCCTTGATTTTTTTAAAAAAATATTTTTTAATTACGTAAAATCTTCATGACACAATTGAAAAAAACATTTAGAAGTAATAAAACAAACCAGTTAAGTGTAATTCTACTGTCATCTTAACTTAATATGACAAGTTTTACCTATGGAAAAAATTATTAGACCACCCTTTTTTCTTCACTTTCTTGTTCATTTTAATACCTGGTACCACTAAATGTCATCATGTGACTAAAACAGACAGAAAAGAAAACACTGAATGCATAAAAGCAGTGTTTTTGGCAGTACAACGCCATAGCTATTGATGTAAAAACTTAAGTGATTTAGGTTATAATCAAGAAAACCATGGAAAATGGTAAGATATCAGCTCTTAAATAAAACTCTTATGAGCAATCTTTGTGGTTATCGTTATGTTTGTCCAAACAAATGTACCTTTAGTTGTACCAGGCATTAAAATGAACAAGAAACTGAAGAAAACAAGGGTGGTCTAATAAATTTTTTCCATGACTGTATTTGTTGACCCCTTACATTAACATCGGAACATAGCTTCTAGTCCTGTATGTTGATCACAGTTGTGATTAAAGTTTTCGGTGGGCCGCGCAGATTTTTTCGCATTTTAAATTGGGCCTTGGTATTCTTGGGATTGTTGTATCCTTGATTGTTGTATACTTGTATATTTGGGATTGGTGGTTCTAGACGTCTTGTGGTTTGTTCGGATGCAGTTTTGTAAATCTCAGTTGTCCTTCCAGATATGGACAGAAAAGGTTTCCGCCCAAACTGTACTCGCTCAGACTTCTTCTAATTGTGCTGTTACGGACTTTAACGCTTCACAAGCTCAGCAGAGCCTCAGCAAGTCAGAGATGCAACTTTTGGGGTTTTTATTTTTCTCTTCTTTATCACATCTGGAAAGATTAACAAACGCCTCGACTGCTTCCCACTCGTGAGAATCTGCTCTCGCTGCAGAAAGCTGAACTCCAGATGGTTCCAGATTGACGTGCAGCAACATTTGCTTATGTCTTTCCCTCTTGGCGTAGTGTTAACCAGCAAACATCTGCTTTAATGGACGTCTGCACACACCCGCCGATGATAAGCGACGTCAGGTTACAACTTAGCTGCCCCGAAACCTTCTCACTAATCCTTCTCAGCGTGTGAACGCTGCTTTCCGCTTCTCTAAGACCACTGCTTATGTCTTTTCCTCTTGGCGTTGCGTTAAAGCACACCTGAATGCTCCAGAACATCTGCCTTTTATGGAGGTCTGTAGGTGTCACCTGAGTTTGCATTAAAACATTTGGAAAGGAAGTGCCTTCAATTATGCGTTGAGGGAGAGACAGCAGGGGGCGCTCTGGAGTTCCTGGACATCCACCTTTTTCTTTCATCTGTTCAGCCGGCCGTGACCGCCGTCCTGAACTCCCAACAGTCAGAGAGCCTTTGCGCCCCGAAGATTTGTGGGTGAAAGGGCAGGGGGGTCGCCCCTCAAACCAGGGCAGAGGAATTCACCCGGGCGGCCCAGAAAGACGACTCTGTCTGCGCACACCAGTCCCTAAATAGTTCACGGCGAGAAGCTTCCCGCCACCCACAGACCATAATTCAGGAATCCTCACCAGACTTGGATTATTATACATAATTAAAAGCACGTCTAAACATTTTCGCCAGATGCGGAACGTCATCACTCATCAAATCACATAATGTTTGTTTTCCTTTTTTTTTGTCCAATTAATCGAAACTGAAAGGTTGGAAATCAATTCAGAGCCACCGCATCAGCGTTGGAGGGAGTCTGGCGGACATGTTTACTAAACACCGGCCTCTCCAAGCTTTGGATCTGTTAAACCTTTGTTCCGATTCCAGGGGGTTTCAGGAAAGCGGACCCTCGCAGCTCAGACCAGCAGACGAGGAAGCATCTCCCCGTCAGATGCCTCGATTTACGGTGACCTCTTGACGTCTTTGAACCCTGACGCTCTACCTTCCCCCCCAACTCTGGCATCCGGGGCTTAATAGCATTGACACCTGCCGGTGTTTTTTTTTAAAAAGTTGGTTGTTTTCTGCTGACCTCAGGCTTCGTTGTGGCTTCATACGCTGATGGCTGTGTGAACGGAGCAGGTGTGACATTTAAGGTTTTCCTCCTAAAAGCAGAACGACAGTCATCGGGTCATTGTGGGTCTTTTTTACATGTGGGCAATACTAAGTATCCCCAAGATTCAGTACCTTCTAAATCAACCGTTAGCAGCAGTAACTGGAATGGTTTTATCCGTCTCTTGCATCGTTGTGGAGGAACTTTGGCCAGTCTTTACCACATTGCTTCAGATGTTTTTGGTTTTTGGAACAGCTATCTGTTCCACCAGAGCACTTAAATGAATTGACAAGACCTTCACAGAACCTTTATTCTTCAGTTTTACAGCCATCCAGCCACTCTGGTATATTGACAGGAGTTTAGGGTCGACTTGCTGAAGTTCCCAGTTTCTTCCCCAATTTCTACTGGGGAAGTCTTGGCGCTCCAACATTCCAACTTCTCCAGTTGAATCCATTGCTATTTAAAGAAAAGTTGCAGTTCCTTGACTGACCACTAGGGTTAGTCAGTGTCCACTGACCTTCACGTTAAAATGTCCATGACTGCAGGTGAAGTAAACGCAGGTTTTGGTCTCCAGATTTCACATTCATGACAACTGTGCAGGTAAAATTATATAAAGCAACATAACATTACAGAAGGGGCGTGGTCTTTTGATTGATGGAGAGCATTGCCAATGGCTGGCTGGCTGCCATGTTGCTCAGACAAAGTTACATGGTACTTATTTACAATATATTAATATATTGTAATAAAATAATATATGTACAGTACAAATTTTTAATTACAGTAATTTATTTCTACAACACAGTCACAGAGATGCTTATGAAATCTTTTGTTTAAAAGCAATATTTTGTTGTAAAATTACAAATTTAGTTGTAAAACCGAGGCTTTTGTTTTATAATTGCGATGTTTTGCAGTAAAAGTCACTAATTTTCTAACTTAATATTACAACTTTTTGGCTTCAAAAGCAAATTCTTGTCATAAAATTTCAAATTTAGCAAAATTGTATTGTTGACAAAAAATTAAGACGTTGTCACAAAATTGCAAATTGTGTATAATTGTAAATGTGCCATAAAAACAGTACATTTGAAAAAAATCACAAACTTTGCAAAATTGCACTAAAATATTAACTTTCACAGCATCACAGTTTTTTGACATTAAATTCTAACTTTGTCCTAAAATCGAAAATTTGTGGCGTCAAATCACAAATTTCACAAAATCGCAGCTTCTTGTTGTTAATGCAAAGTTTTGTCATAAAATTTCAAATTTGGCAAAATTGTGTCTCGTTGACAAAAAAATTAAGAAGTTGTCACAAAATTTCAAATTGTGTATAATTGTAACTGTGCCATAAAATCATCACATTTGAAAAAAAATGACAAACTTTGCAAAATTGCAATAAAATATGAACTTTCACAGCATCACAGTTTTTTGACATTAAATTCTAACTTTGTCCTAAAATTGCAAATTTGTGGTGTCAAATCACAAATTTCACAAAGTTGCAGCTTGTTGTGAATGCAAAGTTTTGTCATGAAATTTAAAATTTTGGCAAAATTACGCTTTTTTCACGCTAAATCATGACTTTTTGCCGTAAAATCACAAATTTGACAAAATCGCAACTTCTTGAGAAAAATTCCCAACTTTTTGTCAGAAAGTCGCGACTTTGGTAGAATTTAGAAAAACAAATCACACATTTTTTTTTCATTAAAAAACTGAAGTAAAGCTGCTTCACTGCTGGACGTTGTCCGATGGACAAACGTCATCGAGGGGACGGAGGTGATGTCAGATTCAGCTCAAGCAAAGGTCATGTTTTGTTTTTTGTTTTTTTGAAAACCTGAAATATAAAATAAATAGACGGGCGCAACAGCAGCAGCTACAGCTGGTCCCACATTTAGGAAGCTTCACCTGTCATTTTATTTTTATTATGTTCTCACACCAGAAACAAAGAGTCAAATAGGAAGGTGTCGCGCCTCCACACTGTTCAGCTCGTCTGGTGTTCAGAGCACGACGGCGGGGGGCCGGCGGGGGGGACGGATGGTGATAGATTAACCGGCCGACTGACAAACCGCAGAGACGCAGGGAATCACCTCTGCTTTAAAGACCTTAAACCCACGACCGGCTCTGCAGCTCGTTGAGCTTTTATTTGTTTTCTGACAGCCCGTATTAATACGCCGTGAATGTCAGTCAGGTGGTCATGTGACTGTAAAACGAGGCGACGCCGAAGCTATTTCCAGACGGCCTCGCCCCTCGACGAACGCTCATCCCCGAGCATCTTTGACACCCCGCAGTCACCACCTCCGTCGCCAAGTCTGCCGATGTGTCGTGGACGTAGCGAGTGTTTTTCAGATTTGGTCAACATGGCGTCAGGGTTTCATTTAGAGGGAGGAGCTTCGCAGAGACGATCACTCTCCTCTCCGAGGGTCCGGACATGTGTTTCAGATTATTTCTCATGTGATTTCCATCCGTCACATCCTGTCATAAATTACAGAATATTGACTTTCTCTGCTCTCTGAAAGCTGTTTGCGTGCCGCGTCTTTGATTGGCGGATGATAAACAAACGTATAATTAGTCGCCTCCGGCACAGTTACTTCTTCAGTCGCTGTAGTTCCCACACAAAAATAGCTCCACCGTATTTAGAAACGACAAAAGCCTTTTTCGCCAACGCGCCTGCAGCTTCGGTCACCTGGCAGATCTCCCTCGCCGTCCCGTGGGATTTCTTATTTTCAAAACAAAACGGGGTTTTTGAAAGCGTTTCAAGAAAAAAGCGTTTGAAATCAGTGACCTTGCCTTCCTGCATCCAGTCTTCTCTCCAATTAGTGCGAGAAAAACATCCGAACGCCGAGAGCCGAGACAAATCCGTGTTTGATCTCCGCAGGCGACGGCGCGGAGAAACTTTCCCCTCAAACGCGTTATCTTCGGAAAAAGGAAGAAAGAAAAGAGCGCGGCCTCGCCTCCTCCACCTCGGTGACCTTGTCGCTCGGCTCGCCGCCGTATCAGAGGACGGGATGATGTCAGCACTCCTCTCCTTCCACCATAACTAGAGGCGAAACCAGACTCCTACAGCCGGTCTGTGAGAAATAAGTGGAGGTCCGGTGATTTAGCCGGAGACCGCGGATCGATACCATCCTGTAGCGTGAAGATGCTGGAACAATAAAAGTAAAATAAAGAAAGCCCTCTCCCTAGATTCATGTGTTTCCAGCATCACACGAGGGTCTGGGTAACGCGGTTGGCTGCCAATGCCGGATTTTTAATTGGCTCCCTTGTGTTGATCATTGGACTCCTGAAGCAGCGATCCAGTCCTGCAGCCTCACCGCCTATTAGGACTGACGCTTTAGCATCCATCACTTAACGTCTCCAGTTTCCCGCCGCCCCGTCTCAAGGAGCAGTCCGCTTTCTCTCGTTATTTTCTGCTTTGTCGTCCTCGCGCCGAGGCCGGAGGAGGAACATTGTTAACCCCGTCCTTTCGTACCTGACTTCTTCTTTTTCTCTTAGTTTTTTCTAAAAGCAAAGCTCCTCTTGCAGCCCCATGATCACTCTGCCATTCGCGGCCTTCCACGAACGTTTGTCCCCCACGTATCACGGCGCGCTCGCCGAGATCAAACCAGGTCCCGACCTCCCGCCGTGACTCTCCCTGCAAGTCCTAATGACCCCCGTTCGTCTGAGGAGTCACTGCCGGTTCGCTTTATAATGATTGCTTTGCCACTTGTGCGACCTTAACTGCTTTGAAGGTGGAACAGCTGAACTTTCGCTGCAGGCTAGTTGGGAACAGAGCAGCCGAACACCTGCCGACTCGCCAACGACACAGGTGTTGACACGTCATATAGAGCAGATTTCTGTTTTAATAGTAGCTACAGCCGTGTGTGAAAGTTAGTACCCCCTCTTTTAGCTCTTTATCGTCAGAGGTTTTAAGCAAATACAACCCGCACAGCTTTTCCCTCTTTGTCATTATTTGAGTCAATTTCAATTCAATTTTATTTGTATAGCATCTGTTACAATGTCAATTGTCTCCAGGTGTTGTTTACAGAGACCCAGAGCATGACCCCCAAGTAAATATCATAAACTAAAATCATAATATTAAATCCAAACTAGAAAAGCACTCAGAAAGCGCAAACCTCCGCCAAGCGCAACAATTCCCCCATATAGCAATTTACAGATTGCGATAAAATCCATGTTCTGGATAAGATCCGGATCAACCTTTGAAATTTGATAGAGGTTCCAATTTTCAATCCCTGAGTCAAATTTCATGAGTTTTGGGCAATAATTAACGGAGATATTGAGAAACAAAATTTTCGGCCCCATTGACAGCAATGTCATCGAAAATTTGAAATTGATCCAGAATCCAGGATTTCTTCCAGATCACACCCAAAATGAAATCAGTTCTTCCTTTTCACATTTCTGACAACTCCTGAAAATTTCATCAAAATCCATCCGTAAATTTTTGAGGTTATCTTGAACACAGACAGACAGATAAACGCCAGTAAAAACATTAACTCCTTGATGGAGGTACTAAGGATAATGGCAGGTAAAAAACTCCTACAGTAGGAGAAAAAAAACCTTTAAACAAAACAGTGGCAAGAAAAAACTCCACTTTAAGAGGAAAAAACCTTGAGCAGGAACTGGATCATATGGGGGGACCTTCCTGATGAAGAGCAGCCGGGTAAGTCGGTCAGTCCGCAGGGTAAGACATAAGCAGTGGTCTCACTGAAGCAATTGCTGCTGCACATGCAATTTTCAGAGGAAAAAAAACAAAACCTACATCTTATGTCCTGTCCACACTGGACCGGTGTGACCTGGGGACCTGCGGTGGTATGTATTTCTTCTGGAGGACGTCTGGGATCTTCCTCAGTCCCTTACTGTCCACTGTCAAGCACGGCGGTGGAGGGGTGATGATTGTGGTTGCGTACCAGACTGTCCCAGACAGCAGAGACTTGCTTGAAAATGCAGAACCTTCATGGAGCTGGTCGATTATACAGCATGGCTCCATGCTGCGTCCGGTCCACATTTGCGATTAAAACCTTACCTCTGCGGCTGACGGGACAAACTGATAAATCCAGGTGTGTCTGAGTAGCTACAATGGTCAGACACACCTGGATTAATCAGTTTGTCCAATAATAACAGGTATTGATGCAAAAACAGAATAGCCTTTAACTACTTGGTTTGTTTTTGGTTTTTGCACTTCCTGCTAGAGCGCCCCCTGAGGGCTGAAGAAAAATTCATAGAAAAGCTGCATCTCTGTATAAACCTCATGGTTTAAAGCGTGGGACAAAAGTAGCAGCTTATAGTCTGGAAAATACGGTACAATGAAGACAATAAGATGGTTTCATCACATTTATATCTTTATTAACTACGAAAATACTTACATTTGTAGCTAGCTTTTTTCGGCGCCAGCCGAAGATGTTTTGACGAAAATACGCAATGCCTTCTGGGTAGCCCTTTACTCCCAAGGGTGGTGCTGGAGAATCTCAATATTGAACTGGAATTTACTCTAAGTCTTGAGGGTACTTAGTGATGCCCGCATGATGATTCTCTTCCTCGTCTCTGCTTTCTGGTTTAATTTCCTGTCGAATAAGAAATAACTCATGGTGTTGCTTGTCTGATGAAAACCCCGCGACGGAGGGAGGGAGCTCTAACTCTTCCACGCAGCCGCCGGCCCACACGTGTGACAGTTTGATGGACCCACCAGGACAAACGGCTGTCAGTGTGGGGGGGCCGTTGAACATGGGATGCTCACGGCCCGAGAGTAGACGAAAAAAATCCTCTGTAAATCAATCCCGCGTCGCAACACGACAAAAGAAACCAGCTGCGTCATTTTCGATCTGGCCGCGTTTCAACAGCGGCAACGATTTGAGGAATGTGATACGAGAGCCGCGGCGGCGTATCCGGTGTTTTGCAGCGATGCGTCTTTCCTCTGTGTCAGCAGTTGGGATCGCAGAGAGAGATCATCTGAGGTGCGATGACACTTTTCTGGGCTCAGACCAACTCTGCATAATCCGAGGAGCATGAATTCGATAACCCCCCCCCCCCCCCTGCGCCGGGCCTCACATTTCCATGAGCCCACAAACTAATCTGTGGCCACATAATTTCAACGACCTCTAACAGCATCGAGACGTCGTTCGGCCGAACTACCTTGAGGTCCCGCTCTGTCGGAAGCTCAGTTAGCGGTTTCAGTTGACAGGATGGGGATCGATAGCGCGCTCGATGATTCTGCATCCACACAACTAAAGGCGAGGACACATTTTCGTGTGTGTCCTCGACCCAACGCAACGGAAACCTCCCGCTCGCCAGGGCAGAAAGCAGAGAAGCCGCAATCAGCTGGGAGCTGGGCTCCGGTTCAACGCGGCGATCGCTCGTGCAGATGCCGTTTATTTTTTCAGCTGCAGTCTTCGGCGGCGGGTTTATTTGCAGAGCGCTCACGCTGCCGCGAGCACACGTGGGCCCTCCATCAGGCGTCTTATCATCTCCGGCCCAGAATTTAAGCTATGAAGGTTAGTGGACGCTCAGGTTGAACTCGAGACGTGAAAAATAATCCTGCTTTCGGTGAGCAGCAGCTGATCCGGCGGTGCAGCGACTCCTCGTAGGGAGCTACGCCCCGTCCCAGCCAGCAGCGGAAAGGAGCACATATGACTGTTATTATTTCCAGTTTTCTGGCTTTGGAAAGCATTTGCAGATTTTTTTTTTTCTTTGGCCCCCTCAGGCTTCTTGTGCTGTGAGCAGATTTTGCAATGAGGGCCCCGGTGAATCCATCACTCGATGGACGATTGGCTACCACGGAAAGAGATACAAAACACAAAGCCGTCTGTTTTTTATCAGCTGAGAATCCGAAAAAAGGAATAAATCTGTCTAATAGTCTGCAGAATAGTGACACTGGAAGACAGAGAAGCTTGTATAAAGGGTTAGGGTCATGGTCTTCTACCAGAAATGTAACAGAGACGAACCTTTTTACCCAAAGTTGGACTCATGTGGACATATTAAAATAATACAGCAGATCTTAAACTGTGAAGACTTCATTCCCTCTGATTATTCTATTATTCTTCTGTGATCTCACCATTTCATCTTTCTGTGAAATGAAGTGACCAACATTTTAGGCATGGAACGGTTACCGGTAGTGCGGTAAAGTTTTACGCGATAACGATTACCGTTTATGTTTGCCTTCATCTCATTATCGTGGTTGATTACCAGGATATGTAATATCAGCCTCATTCAAGTCTGCGAGCGACTTCGCGACTGTGTCTCACCGTGAATATGTAGCTTGTAACATCGGCATCGTAACGTTAGCATGGCGGAAAGTGGTGATAGCACGCAGGACATTTACTAACCCACTAAAAGAACGAAATCCGAGGTCTGGACATTTTTTTTTTTTTTTTAAGAATGCAGAGGGACAACTGGTGGAGGACAATTATCTGTCTGCAGAGCACTTGTTTATATTTTATTGTAATTTGTAGAAGCAACTTGAAGGAGCTAAGGCTAATGCTTCAAGCTACTGAGATGTTTGACCAAGAGTAACCTGGTTCGACGCGCTTCGCTAACTCACATTTCGTAAATGTTACCTTTGCATGTTGATCGAAAAATGACCGAAACGATGTTCTGATGCAGTTAAAATATTAATTTATTCTATTAACTGATCCGACAACCATAACGCCGGCAGTTAGCGCCACAGTGGTCAAAAACCTTTTGCTCTTCCGGGTCAAACAGCTAACCAATAACAGGCAGCTACCTTTATACCTGACCCTCAGGTAACAACACAGCGACACCCACAGACACACAGAGTGAACTACAATTCAGAACAACATATTTGGCTCCTAAACAACTGTTTCTTTATTTGCACATTAATACGTATTTAAAGTTCAGCTTAAAGTCCAAAGTTTATTTCATTTGAACTTGCACTATATTTATTGTTCCTGATAATTATTTGCATATTTTGACCTATTGTGGTTGTTAAAGTGTTTATTTAAATTTGCACCAGACAAATAAGCTTTGTTCTTGTTATTTATTTTGTTAATTAAAATTAAACCTCTTTCTGTGCCAGTTGTTTGCCCTTATAATGTGAAATTTTCATTTTTGATAAGATTTTGGCTTCTGAGGTTTTAGAATGACAAGAAAATCACAAGATTTTTTTAAATTATTTAAATGTATGTGTTTTTTAGACATTTGTACAGCAATTAAGAATACCAAGCGATAATATCGTAAACCGTGATAATATGGTCACTATAATCAAAATATCATATTTTCTATATCGTTACATCCCTAATTCAGAGTAAAAGGATCCAATTTGGAAACCTGAAGATGGAGACTAAGGGCCAGTTATAATTCCTCCCTTAACCTTCAATCTTGGCCCTTGAAAGTAGGTGTAAGGACTATCTTGTGACTTAGAAATGGGACACCCCTTGAGTGCAGTTACGTCTTCAGACTGTGGGGGGCGGCCTTATGGCAAAGCTACGTCCAGTCTGTCAAGAAAACGACGACGACGAAGAAAAAGATAACATATATAACGGAGACAATTAGATGGTTTCATAACATTTATATCTTTCCTAACTACAAAAATACTTACATTCGTAGTTAGCTTTTTTCGGTGCAACATTGTTTTTGAAAATGTCTTGGCGAAAATACGCAATGCCTTCTGGGTAGCCCTTACTCCCAAGGGTGGTGCCAGAGAATCTCAGTATTGAGGGCGATACAGCCCTCAAACTTTTCCCTCAAATTGACGTTCTTAGAATCTGAGGACAGCATTTGCACTTCAGCGGGAGCACAGATTTTTGAGATTGACGGTTAAAAGAGGAATTGGAATTCACCCTAAGATCACCATGTCCGTCCGACCTTCAGACGGAAATCACTCATTTCTCCTGATGCTCTCAATGATAGCGACTCTAGACTCAATAAAACATGCAGGTCTGGGCTCAGTGTGTTGACGAAACGAATTTCGACAAGCGTCTCGTGTCTTGATGACCCAAACGCAGTCCAGATCCTGCAGCCAGCTGCACACAAACCGACTGAAAACCTCCAGAGACGTGGAGGTCTTCAGATCCTCCAAAGTTTAGATGCTTTTGTCATAAATAATATAATCATGGCTGTCGGGAACGACTCGTCAGGTAAATCCTTCAAATCACGTATCCAGGGTCGATTCCACTGCTGTTTTCTCACATAACGACATTTAGATAAATGTTTGTTTTTCCCTTCTGAGGCGGTTTTTGTGTCGTTACCTGATGATTCTCGTCCATTTCTGACGACTAACAACTGCACCAACACAGAAAAATGGGTCTGTGGTCGTTTTAAAGTCGGGAAAACGCGCCCTTTAAGTGATGGAAAACGGTGACTGGGTAAACTGGGTTAACTGGTGCTCAGCTTTGCGTAAGTTAAGAGTTCATGGAAAACTGATGTTTCCATTTGTTTTTCATTATTCGTGAATGTTCACCAGACTGCATTCACACGTTTCCGCGATGACCGTCGGGGGATGTTTTATGTGAGTCGTTTGGACTCGATTCTTCGGAGAAATATTAAAGTGTGCAACTTCCTGGCTCTTTTTTTTCTTCTTTCCCCTCGTTTCCAAGTAAATATTTATCCTATAAAGCACAAAGCAGCTCCGTGAAGCTCGTCTCTGAGCGTCTACGTGGGTCGGATCCAGCCAGCGGCGTCCCGACGTCTCCGGACCGCAGCGTGGCATTTCATCGATCGTCGCATCATCGCGCTGACGCTCGACGGTTATTTCTGGACTACGTGACATCCATTTAGACGATGCCCTCGTAACATTTTTGTGGACGTTTTTAATGTGCGGGCAGAGCTGCTCTCGAAAAGCCAGCCGTTTCTTTTTTTATCACTTTCTCAACATAAAACTGTCTGTAAAAAACTTACAGCACATCCACAACCAGCAGAAGGGCTTCGTCTTTTTGGCACCGTGGTGGCATGGGAAAACACAGAACCAGCAACTTCGAATGGTTCTTGGCAGATGTAAAGGACTGATTGTGAATGAGAGGAAGCTCCGGGATTAGCTGTGATCAACTTCCTTCGTCTCCTGATTAGTCAAGCTGCTGGTTGAAGTGCTTCGAACGGTTGTGGTCGTTCAGCTGAAGGGCCGTGATAACGATCCAGATAATCTTCCCAGAATAACTTCTCCATCTCGGTGAAATCTGCAGAGGCGGAGTCCTCATGTTGATTTCATGCCCCCTTGTGTAATTAGCCAATCACAGTCAGCGATGAGCCATGAAGAGAGTAAACACGCTCGTCTGCACAACTACGGTCAGAGCCGAACCCTGAGACGATTTCCTCCCGTCAGGATCCTTTTCATCCGACTCCAACTGCAAATTATTTTGACACGGTGATTTATTCATGTCTGATGTATAATCAGATGAAGAGCCGACCTGCAGCCGCTATATTTAAACTCGGACACACGAACGGAGGATGATTCATTCATTACAGCGAAGCCTGAAAAGCACAAATGTCTGCAGGACACAGATGGTGTTAGAGTTTCATTTCTCATTGTTTTAGGCATCACATTAAAATCATTTATCACGCACCGCTGACTAGAAGCTTCTTCTACCCATCCTAGAGTTTACCTCCACCTGTGTGTGTAGGTGTGTTCGTGGTGACCGGTGATCTAGTCCTCTGACCATCTCACCTCAGTGTTGCTACCTGCATCTGTTTATGTAGTCATTTCGTTCAGTCATTTGTGTCTCTCCTCTCTCTGTCCTCCATCCTCTCTCTATCCTGTCTCTCCTCTCTTTTTCTTTCTTTATCCAGCTGGTCTTCAGCAGGAAGGTCCCTCCATATGATCCAGGTCCTGCTCAAGGTTTCTTCCTCTTAAAGTGGAGTTTTTCCTTGTCACTTTTTGGCTTAAAGGTTTTTTTTTACCTGCCATTATCCTTGATTTGGATTTAATATTATAATTTTAGTTAATGATATTTGCTCAGGGGTCATGCTCTGGGTCAGCTAGCACCTAGAGACAACTGACATTGTAACAGATGCTATACAAATAAAATTGAATTGAACTAAACTGAACTAAACTGAGTTTTTTCTTGCCACTGTTTAGCTTAAAGCACATGTGTCAAACACAAGGCCCGCGGGCCAAATGTGGCCCGTCACGTCATTTTATGTGTCCCTCGAGAGCTTGGACATTATTGGCTTAAATTTTGAACCAATATTTTAAAACTTAAAATAAGCTTAAACCGCTTTAAAGCACATCAGGGTTCCCACTCTTTCCTTGATATTATTTTCCAGGACGTTTTCCAGGACATTTTCAACCGCTACAGAGACAAGTAATCACGTCATACACTGTATCAGTGTATGACGTGATTACTGTTTTTTTTTCTACAGTTGTAACTTGCATTTACCCAGACTGTTTCTATGTTTATTCCTCAGACATCTGATGTGCAGTCTATGGCTGTAATTTATGTATAAGATAATCTCCTAAATTCTCAGAAATTACGACAAATTTATCATAGAATAATGCAAACACAGCCACAGATTACACCGTAGCACTTCATTAGCAAGACCAACTAGAGTTTAAATGTTCAGTTGGGCAATTCCTAACTCAACTTTCCCTTCTCTCTTGCTTTTTCTCCTGCACTTCCTCTAAAACTATTTGTATATTTTCAATAAATCACTGAAGAACAATTTCCTGAGTTTCATCTCAGTTTAGTGCACAATAATTTTCCAGGATAACTTAACGATTTCCAGGACATTTGGCATTTTTTCTCATTTTCCATATGTTTTCCATGACTGGAAAATTGGTCAATCATTTTCCAGGTTTTCCAGGTTTTCCAGGACGCGTGGGAACCCTGCACATATTGACAATAAACTACATTCCATCATGCATTTCGTCATTACCCACAACGATAACGGCAGCTATGAGCAAGACGATTTTTCAGAACTGATGGACTTAAGAAAAACCTTTTACTAACTAACCACAACATGTCCAAGAAAAGAAAAACTGATGCACAAAAGTATAACTTTTGTGTAATGTGTGTCAGTCGTGAAAGAGTTTAATCTACGTCGGCATTTTGACAGCAAACACAGAGCTAAATATGCTAAATTTAGCCTGCAAGAAAAACAAAGAACCCCTTGCTTCCGCCAAGAAAAAAGGGCTCCTATTTACAGTATAATAATACCTTAATATAAGATCCTGTCATTTATAATCATATCACTCCAGTTTGTCCCATCATCGCAACATGTTGCTGTAAAATCACAAATGTCACAAAACCACAACTTTTTAACTTAAAATTGCAACTTTTTGTTGCAAAATTTTAACTTTTGCAAAGTTACCACAAGTGACATAAAATTACGTGTTTATGTCCTGAAGTGACAAATTTTAAAGTTTTGTCATAAAATCTGAAATTTCACAAATTCTGACTTCCTGATATTAAAACATGATGTTTCGTCATAGAATCAGTAAATTCACAAAACAAAATTTCGTACATTTTTGTCATAAAGTCACAAGTTTTGTAAAACTGCACATTTTTGTTGTATAAATGATTTTTTTTTAAATAATTGTGACCTAATATTGACACATTTTCATTGTGAAATACTGACTTTTGCAAAATTGCAGCTCTCGGACGTAAAATTTTTTTTTTATGTCCTAAATCGCTAACTTTGCAATATTACAATTTCCTCCTAAAAAGCGACTCGAGATCTCAATTTTTCAAATAACGACGTTTGACATCAAATCACAGTTTTCCTACAAAACTGTGACATTTGGACTGAAACATCCCAACTTTTTTCATAAAATCCAGACTTTTGTAGAATTGTAGGATTCATGTTTTTGCTGCAATAAATCAAAGATTATCCTATAAATCAAATCGCTACTCTCACAATATCACAACTTTTTAACGTAAGAGCGTTCCTTTTGATGGTGTTTGTGTCTGTTCTGCAGAAAAGGTGCTTATCAGGCAGGAATGAACTTCATGGTGAGTGAGCTCAATATTGGCACGAACCTTTACTGTTTAAGTTTCTAAGCAAATAAATGAAGCTGAAGTTGAAGTCAGCTGCACTTTATTACGTGGATGACTTGACTTTATTTGCTTAATAACAATAAATTAATTCAGGTTGGTTAACAAATCCTTCATTTTTTTTCTGGAGCAGCTTGGCAGTTGTGTTATCAGTTGGCACGGCAGAGCTGGGCACCGTTTCCTGCTTTAAATAGACCAATGACCGAGTGGATGTAACCGAGGTGATCCATGTGGAGCCGAGACTGAGCGGCGGTGGCGCCCAGCTCATTTCATGGCATCCCATCTGAGAAAAAGAGGGTTCAAAAGCTCCAAAAACCAGGACGACATCGCAGGACGTCATTGACCGTGAAATTATTGGACGAATTGATTTTGATCAAACCTGCCCAAACATCCTCTCTTCAAAAGTTGCAACTGTGTGAAACTGACACTTGAGCTGAGCTGAGCTTCATCCTTAATGCTTCCAGACCAACCCACCGCCAGTCACGGAGGTCTGTTAGTGCTATCAACACAACAACACAACTGCAACAAAACATAGCTTATTTGAAGCGTCTTTTTGCTCAAACGGTGCGGCGCTCCGGAGCTCCGTGTGACGGGAAGTCCTGCTCAAAACCCTGCCAGTGGGCAGCACAGAAATCAAGGTCCATGTGCTCGGTCCAGCGTCCTCCCCCACCAGCTGTCTGAAGCAAGCGAGCTGCTCACGGAGTTCAATTCTGGACTCTTCCAAGTGGAGCTGCAGCCACATGAAATGACCGCTGCTGTTGGGACAGCTAAGCTAAGCTAAACTAAGCTACATCCTCAGACCCCACCAACCAGTCAGTCACTGTCGTCTGTGTGAACGATGTAAGAACAAGATTTGGAATTTTGGGAGTCAAAACAGACACCCCCTGGTCGTATTTGCATCACGACCAGGGGGCATTTATCGGGAGAAATATAGTATTCTCTTTAAGATACGACTGTTAGGAATAACGCTAAACACTAAGTAGCTAAAACAATGAGATACCCACGGGCATAGCCAATCAAATGGCTGAGTCCCATTTGTAAGCATGTTTATTTCAGCATTTTAACATAGAGCTGAATATGGATTTGCTCTGTTTTGGAGCCAGCCCCTAGTGGCCGCTACTGGAACTGCTGCATGTCTTCCCTGACATCTCACATCATGAAAGTCCTGGAGAGACTCTTACTGGCCCACCTCAACAAGCAGGTCAGCACCTTTCAGGACCCATTACAGTTTGCATATCGTAATGGGCTTGGGGTTGAAGACGCCATCATCTACCTGCTTCACAGAGCCCACTCTCATCTGGACCAATCAGGCAGCACTTTGAGGGTCATGTTCTTTGATTTCTCAAGTGCTTTTAATACAATTCAGCCTGCGTTGTTATGTGAGAAGCTCCATAAGTTCCAGGTGGATTCCTCCACAACCTCCTGGATTTATGAACTACCTCACAAACAGGCCACAGTTTGTGAGACTGAAAGGTTGTGTGTCTGAGATGGAGGTCAGCAGCATTGGAGCACCACAAGGAACTGTTCTCTCACCATTTCTCTTCACGCTCTACACCTCTGACTTCCAGTCCAACTCTGAGTCCTGTCATCTGCAGAAATACTCTGATGACTCTGCAGTTGTTGGGTGTATCAGCAACGGACAAGAAGCAGAGTACAAAGAACTGATCTGTCAGTTTGTGAAATGGTGTAGTAACAATCATCTCGTATTAAATACCAGCAAAACTAACGGAGATGATTGTCGACTTCAGGAGGAGCAAGAATCAACACAGCAGTGTTTCCATCCTGGGAAAGGAGGTGGAGGTGGTGGAGGAATACAAGTACCTTGGAGTTCAGCTTGACAACAGACTGGAGTGGAAATGCAACACAGAATACATCTACAAGAAAGGTCAGAGCAGACTCTACTTTTTAAGAAAGTTGAGATCTTTTAATGTCTGCACCAAGATGTTGCACATCTTCTATAGGTCTGTTGTTGAAAGTGCAATCAGCTTTGCAGCCATCTGCTGGGGCAGCAGCATCAGAACCAGAGACCTGAAGAGAATCAACAAACTGATCAGGAAAGCTGGATCTGTGCTGGGTGTAACTCTGGAGCCGCTGGAGCTGATTGTACTAAAAAGAATGCTGCACAAGCTGATGAAGATGATGGAGGACTCTTCACACCCTCTCCATGAAGATGATGAAGGACTCTTCACACCCTCTCCATGAAGATGATGGAGGACTCTTCACTCCCTCTCTATGAAGATGATGGAGGACTCTTCACACCCTCTCCACGACACAGTGATCAAACAGCAGAGTGTGTTCAGTGAGAGGCTTCTTCAGGTCCGTTGCAAGATGGAAAAGATCCAGAAGATCATTCCTGCCAGCAGCCATCAGCCTCCACAACAAGACATAAAACCTACTATTATTTTTTTTATTATCAATTATTATTATTATTATTATTATTATTGCTAAAAAAAAAAAAAAGAGAGAGAGAGAGAGAGCCCTTGCTACAGGGTTGAATTTCCCTTTATGGGATAAATAAAGTATTTTTCATTTCATTCATTTCATTTGATTTCACCCCAGAAGTGGGTTTGTTGGTGTTTGCACCAGGTTTGTCCAGTTCTTCTCTGTGAGCAGCTTGTCAGAACTGTTGCAGGAGTTGGAGGTTCGGTTGCTTCTGCAGCAGCGTTTCTTGTTCGGTCGCCTGCTCCACCTCAGCCGTGGCGTCCGCTGTTGCTCTGCTGTAGATGAGCGACATAGAGCTGTAAAGTGACGCACAGTTGACTGAAGAGACAACTGGGACAGAGATTGAGATGACACCTAATACAAGTTATCAAATATTCCTTCAAATGCAATTCAAACGGATATTTTAATATAAAAAAACTCCTTCATGCTGCTTCAATAAGAACACATTCCCATTTTTCAAAAGAGCAATAATCAAGTGATGAAATATTTAGCTTTAGACGTTTAATAAAGGGGAGATGAGTGCCAGGATTATAAATGGTTTTTAAAATAGAAAACCGGTCAGCCCGCTCTCTCAACTTTTCCTTCCAGTCATGCGACGCGCTGCCATATGTCGCTTGTCCCATTTACGCTCCATTTCCCCACTGCATCGCTTATGAAAAAGCAGAGGATTTTTTTTTTTTTTATTGGCAGGTACTCCAATACACGGTTAGATTTAATGAAATGCAACTGCACATTTTAAATAGGCCTCAAATATGTCGTTTCACTCCCTCCGCCTAATCCCACAAGGTTACAAATATCCGTATGAATATATCGCATTCGTCTGGGTCCGCGGGTCGTTTCAGGTCGTTTCGGGTCGTTTCGGCCCGACGGACGCTGCGGCGCCCCAAAAAACACGGATAAATAAATAAATAATAGGAACCAGAAGTTCAATTTCACAGTTTCGTCTTCCTCCGTTTTCAAATCTCCCTGCTTCCCGCAGCTTTACGGATTTCGGTGGAATTTTCTTTAAAGGTTTCAGCTCGAGGGTGGGGAGGGGGGGGAGGGACGGTCCGGGATGGGGATTGCATCCAGATGTGTCCTGAGCCCGGCTCGCGGACATTCAGGCACGGACACGCAGGAAAAAAAAAAAAAAAGCACGTGGCTCTCGGCACGCTCCAAGATCCACTGAGTAAATATGACCCCGCTTTGACCCGTACGCGCCACCTCCCCCCCCCTGCCCGCCGCCGCCACGAGGGGGGGCTCCTGCAAGTCCATTAGACGTGTTCGGATACGTCAGAGCTGACCTGGCCTTTTTCAAACTCAATCAGCGTCCCTCAGGATGAGGATGTTGTGTTGCTGCACAGCCACAACGCACCACAACAAGGGTGAACTCTCAAAGCTTCAGGAACGAATCCAGCTCCGCTGAAGGAAAACAATCCAGCTAAGAAATGAGGGTTTGATTCCCTTTCCAGACAATATTGAGCTCACCCAACCGTGAAGGCATGGAGCAGATCCCAGGAGGTAACAAGCTCCGTTCCTCAAGGATTACTGACCACATTCGTGTCATGCTGCTGTGTCTACACTATAAAAAAAAAGAAAATCGTAAAAAAAAAAAAAAAAACGTTATTTTTCGGGGTGCCAGAAAAATGCCATGAAATAACAGAAAATTATTTTCTCGTAAAAATACAGTTTTTTTCCATAATTAAAATACAGTTTGTAGTTGTAATTTTAACAAGGTTTTGCCTTACTTTCAAGTTGCTTTTAACATTTAATTAGAAACATTTTCACATTTTAAAACAATTAAATTACCTGGAAATATGGTAACTAAATGCTGTATTACAAATAATAATGTTTAAATTTACAGAAAAGTGCTGTTATTAATTGGTTTCAATGACATTATTTTATGTAAAGAAGTTGTATCATTTCTGTTTGATGTAATATAACAGTATATGACACAAAAAATAATGTGATTCATCTTTCAAAACATGTCAAAAAACTGGTGTTATAGTAAAATTACAAATTTTTACCATTAATTCCTCAGTAATTTTAAATGATTTTTTTCCTTTTTTTTAGAGTTGAATTTTACAGTTTATTCCCTTAAATAACAGACAAATATCTGTGAAATTACGATACATTTGTGAACGTGTGTTTTCACAGTTACAGTGATGTAATATTATTTTACATTTGACATGTAAAATCACAGTCTACTTTTGTAAATTAAATGGTATTTTTAAAAAATACAGAAAAAAAATCTGTAAAATAGACAGTAAAAGTCTATTATATTACTTTTTTTTTTTTTTTTACAGTGTAGAATCAGCCTTTCCTCCTCTGCGGAGGATTCCTGTGGCTTCAGTTTGGCCTTCAAGATGGCCGGTCGCGTCATGAAAACACTTTTGAGAACTGAGGATCGTGCGCTCATCTGATGTGCTCTTGTTTTGTCGAACATAAAGGAAAACAGATAGATGGTGTCGCCGCCGTATGAAGAATGAGCTGATGGCGCGGTTAGTTGACCACCGCGCTCGAACGCCTACGCGTGGTTGGTTACCATGAATTTTAAGGACTAACAGCCGCATTCGTCCTTCACCGCTCCATCACCCCTTCAGAAAGCCGGAGAACAGTCAAACACTTCCATCCAGCCTGAAATACAAGCTTTTACTTGGACTTGGACTTGGATCTGAAAATCTCGAGAAAACACACTCAAAGCGTTGCCTCGGTGTTGCTTTCACGCGACCGGCTCAACGACTCATCCTCAGATTACAACCCACTCGAGCCTCGGTCGCCCCATCAGCTGCTTTTAACACCAGCACTCGCAGCAGCAGCAGAACCGGCACCGCAGGCACTAATTTCCACATGCTGAAGAGTAATTACTGAATTCTTGAAACTCATTGACGTTCTCGCTCTGCCATCGCGACTATAATTATCTATTCCTGCATCGCATTCTTGAGAAGAGTGTTGTTGATTCCAGCTGTGAGCGGGGCTCTCCTTCTGACGAGGCAACAGAAGAAGAAAACATGTTTTTTATATTGACTGTGGGCGAATTTATTGCCTCAGCTTTTATTGCCCTCATTATATTTGTTAGTTTATTTATTTCATGGGTTTTTTTAGGAGGTCAGAGGAGAAGTATTCTTGTCGGCAATGAAATGTGCTCTGATTCACACCAGGACACGACTCAAAACAACCAAGAAGGCTGCAGAACAGCTCATAACATCTGGGATGATCAGGTTTTTAACCGACAGTCATTCAGTGACATTCCTGTTCCACTGCACACCGTTCTGGATGTCTTTTGTTTTGTTTTTTTTTTTAGGGTTAAAGTTTTTTTTTTTTTTTTTTTTGTCTTTTGTTGATACCAGTCTGGTTCCATCCTCTGTCCATCCCAGCGTTTACCGTGGTGACCAGTGATCTAGTCCTCTGACCATCTCAGTGTTGTTACCTGCATCTGTTTATGTAGTCATTTCATTCAGTCATTTGTGTCTCTCCTCTCTCTGTCCTCCATCCTCTCTCTGTCCTCCATCCTCTCTCTGTTCTGTCTCTCTCCTCTCTTTTTCTGTCTTCACCCAGCTGGTCTTCATCAGGAAGGTCCCCCCATATGATCCAGGTCCTGATCAAGGTTTCTTCCTCTTAAAGTGGAGTTTTTCCTTGTCACTTTTTGGCTTAAAGGTTTTTTTTTACCTGCCATTATCCTTGATTTGGATTTAATATTATAATTTTAGTTAATTTGCTAATTTAGTTATTTTGCTCTGGGTCTCTAAAGCGCCTAGAGACAATTGACATTGTAACAGACGCTATACAAATAAAATTGAATTGAACTGAATTGAACTCTTTTGCATCCAATGGTCCTGCCGCCTGGAAGTCGTTGAAGTTGAGTCCAGAGGATCCGGATGGATTATTTGCCATCAAAGAGGAAGAAGAACTGGACTGACTTCGAACCAGCCCCTAGTGGTCATTTGTAGGGGTGTGAAAAAAATCGATTTGGCAATATATCGCAATTTTCGGCCGCCCAATATAATATCGATTTTTCAGCTCCTAATATTGATATCGTCAGTATGTCGTAATGGTTACTTAAATGTGCAAAAACACTAATAATAAACAATAAATAGGCTGTTTTGAAGAAAATAGTTTTGACTCAATTTGTCCTCTGAATGATCAATATCATCTGATGAACATATACAGCAACTTGATTTTTCATCTCTACTTTTAATTTTGGTATTCAACTGGGTAGAATATCGCAATATATCATGATATCGCGACATCCTGATAACAACATATGGTGACCCAAGTATCATGATACATATCGTATTGCGAGGTCCTTGCCAATACTCACCCCTAGTCATTTGAATGAACTGCACTTCCACGTTGGTTTCAGAAAGGGAAACTGGACGTTGCCCTCTGGTATCCCTTTTTTTTAACCAACTTGAAACTGGTGCCAGGAGGGTTCTCGACCCATTTCATAAGTGGTTTTACACTGGAACCTTGGGTTGCTACAGAGCTACGTCATTTCCGTGTTGAACCACCTGCTCTCTGTAGAAGACCACGCTTCACAAAGGACCCAGATGTTAGCGCTATATACTGCCAGTCTGCAGTCGGTGTTTGTGAACGCTCATTGTGTTGAGCAACGTTGCTAAAAGCTGGATTTGTGGCAGCAGGTGATATTAAAACCTCCAGAACTGTCTCATAATAAAAATCCAAACACTGCTATTAAATTTAGCATAAAACAGCTGTGAAATGCAGCTTGTAGCTCAGTGGATAACGTTTATAAACACGGTCAGTTTGCAAATGCTGGCTGGCACTCATGAATGCGACCACAAACAGATTTATTCCCACTGTTTTATGCGCGATCCATAAAGGTCGGGGGGGGGGGGCGATACTGAAATACCCATCAGTGCTTATTAATGACAGTGCAAACGCTGCGAGACGCTCCACTCAGCTGTTGGACGGTGCTCAATAACTCCGTTCTCAAATGTTGCCTGGTATTTATGAACGTCGTTAGAGACGTGATTTATCGCTGACGCTCACCTGGGATCCATGAACACAACCAGGTGATGCTGAAGCATCAGCCATGTCTGTTAATGAGGATGCACTGTTTTCAACTTCAGCTGAAAACAGCTGTTTTGAATCACGTTTGGGGAACGTTCACAAACACCGACTGCCAGTCGCTGTCACATGTTACAGATCTCCTCCAGAGACCACTGCTGATTGATTAGTCCATTCTTTGTTAATTCATCTTCATTAGTTAATTCTTAACCCCCTGTACACAGACTGCTCCTCACCCCTGATCTAACCTGCCTCTGAACCAGTACCAGTGGTCCGAAGCCAAAAGAAGCTGGTGCTAAATTTGGCACGAGCTCTGAACTGGCTCTGGACCTGCTGTGGTGGAAAAATCCACTGTGTGTATGTTCTTTTTACACCCTGTTATGTCACCGACCTGTTGCCAATTATCCTAATTAGTTGCAAGATGTTCCCTCATATGGATATTTGGAGGCCTTTTGTTACCTCTTTACGCTTTTGAGAAGCTTTTCTGCCATAAAATACGAAAACAAACATTTTGTTTTTCGAAGTTTACGAGATTGAACAGGGTTGAGTCAGTGGAGTCACTGGGTTGCATGGTTTAGAAGCTACTGGGGGGAAAACAAAAACACATTGATACTAAGTGAACGTCAGTCTCCACTGCAAACATTTGTGATTCAAACATGGGTTGTTTTGATGAGCTCATTGATTTCCAGCATGGTACTGCTATGGGATGCACCTTTGAAACTTCATGCCGACTGGAAACTCCACGGTCAGCTTTAAATGATATCAGGAAGAGGAAGCATTTAAAGAGTGAAAGCAACTCAGCCGTGAAGTGGAGGATCAGGTAAAATCACAGAGGATGGTCAAGGAGCGCTGAGGGAGGTGGTGCGTAAAAGTCAACGGCGCTCCGCTGATCCCATATCTGACTTCTTCAAGTCCACTAGGGGTGTGAAAAAAATCGATTTGGCAGTATATTGCGATTTTTGGCCACCCAATATATCAATTTTTTTTAGCTCCTAATATCAATTTTTTAGGAAAATTCATGAATTCATGTATTAGACGCATTGTGAATACTTTAATGTGCAAAAACACTAATAATAAACAATAAATAGGTTGTTTTAAAGCAAATAGTTTTGACTCAATTTGTCCTCTGAATGATCAATATCATCTGATGAACATATACAGCAACTTGATTTTTTATCTCTACTTTTAATTTTGATATTAACTGGGTAGAATATCGCAATATATCGTGATATTGCGATATCATGATAATATTGTATCATGACCCAAGTATCATGATTAGAGGTCTTCACAGGTCCATGAAAGTGGATCTGAACCCAAATGGACCTGTGAAAATTTGACCCGAAACTGACCCAACCCGAGCTATTATCATAAGTTCGGGAGTCCGAACCCAAATGGAGCCGGAATGTTTGGACCCAAAACCGACCCGACCCAAGTCTTTAGTTTCTGACCATGAACTGAACCGAGTTACCCGAATAGAACCTAGACAATCCAGCCCATAGTTGCTCATGTTAAAGTTGTCTAGCGTTGAATAAAACTTGATTTCTTACCTAAAGTTGTCTTCTTCTACCCGGTTCAGTTGCTACATAGGCTACGTGATGTAAACAACAATAAATCCACGCCGTTATTTTCTTTGTGGATACAGATGCTATTGGTAGCAACTGCTAACGCTAATAGCCTACACCGGTCAGGACGTGTCGTAAATATGTTCTCTCATCCAACGTTATCATGTTCGCGATCCGTTGTGCTTTACAGCTGCCGAGCAAACCGCTAATAACCACGCTACGGCAACACGATTGTTTTATGACAAACACGCCATGTTAATTAATAATAATTAAACTGCCCCGAGTCCTGACATTGGCTGCCACCACCAGTATCTTTACCTCTCTCGAAGTAAACATGGACCCAGCCTGTCAGAGAGCACCGACCGGACCCGAGACTCACTGTACCGATTCCGACCCGAATCCGGAGTCACGTCTTTGAATGGAACCCGAGACCCGATTCGGGTCAGGTCGGAACCGCGGGTTTTCAGGTTGTCGGGTTGTTTTCTGAAGACCTCTGATCATGATACATATCGTATTGCGAGGTCCTTGCCAGTGCTAACCCCAAACGTCCACGTCATGGATTTAATCTCTGCGGCCGTACGACTGCATGGAAGCGCCGTATTACCTCCTTCCAACACCAAGCGTGAGTGGAGTGGAAGAACAGTCTCGATGCTTCAGCATACGGAGATGTTTTCAACCATGCTATGCTTGGAACTTTGGGCGGCAACAGTTTGGAGAAAGCCTTTTTCTATTTGTGCCCCGGTGCACAGAGCAACGGCTATAAAGACACGGTTCGATGACTTCATTGGGGAAGAACTTGACTGGCCCACACAGAAGCCTGACCTCAGCCCCGTCGAGCACCTTTGGGATGAACTGGAATGGAGATGGCGAGCCAGATCTCCTCGTCCAACATCAGGGCCTGACCTCAGAAAATCCTCCGGAGAACGAACGGGCACAAATTCCCACAGAAACCGCTCCAAAAACCCGTGGAAAGCCTTTTCCAAGAAGAGCGAAGGCTGTTATAGCTCCATGTTAAAGTCCCTGCTGGTGTGCTGGTCAGGCGTCCCGCTGCTTTCGTCCATGTCCATTCAAGTCGGTTAATAATTCTCTGATTTTACTGTTTAAAACAGAGTTCTTCACGCATCACTTCAGGACTGCGGCTTCCTCTGCTGCCAGCTCGTTAGCCTCTACGGGTTCAGCTCGCTTCTTCACAAAAAGAGTTGAGGCGCAGTCGTCCCCTTCACGAACAGGCCGTTTATCTGCGAGCCTCCCCTCAGACAAAGCTTGGAAAAACGGCCCTCCTTAAATCAGACATGATCTTACAATAGGCCTGATTAACAGTCCGATTTATGTGGAATCATCTCATTAAATCACAATAATGTGTTTTCAATAGATCAGACCTAATTTAGCTTCGAGCTCCCTCGACCCCAGAGCCTCTCAGAAGCCGTTGACGAGTCAGTAGCACGTCGGCTGAGTTAAATTGCTCGTGAATGCCGTCCATTTACGTTGATGTGAACTTCCTCTCACCCTCGGACCGGCTCAGGAATGCAGCTCCCATTTACGTCGAGACGTGCTGTCGACTCAAGGCGAAGATCCGTCTAATTTAGGAGAGAACAGCTCTTGGTTCTGTTTAACCAAATGACATGTTTCTTAAACTGAACGCCGTCCTGAGACGGTTCCTACACATGCATGCAATTAGCTTCACCGGCGCTGACCGTGCACGCGTGCCCCAAGGTGTGCGCTCATCCGAGTGTATAATTCGGGGACAAGAGTGGTCAAAACCCCCAGCGGTCCGGGGGGATTCACGAGGTATCATGTTCGGGCTCAGTGATCCGCCGTAAGACGCCGACTGACCCGCTAAGACAGCAGTAAAATTGAAGCCAGCTGGGAGACGTCAGTCATTGTTTACTGAGATTTATCTCCGACTCGCACTGATTACACGAGCGCTATCGGGAGATGTCGAGGTGGTGACGGGGGATCGGGCCGGCGGGAGAGCGGTGACCGGCAGGAAGGATTTGGTGAAATAAACGCAAGGGGGGAAGGAAAATGAGGGAATGTGGGAGAGTTATGAGGATCAGGTCACCTAAACAACCCATTTAGTCCCTCTTTTATTTGTTGTTGTATTTTTTTTTAAATTGAGAGGTTTAGCCACAATAGAGGAACATGAAGATTATTTGGGATATGCAGAGGAAATTCATCTGAGGAAACTTGTGGGCGCCGTGGTTCTCGGTTAAAACCAGGAACTTCTGACTGGGAAGTTTTGTGGTGGTGAAAATTTAGAGATCCTTCAGTGCTTTGCAGGGATTAACAGGGAAAAAAAGACAGTCGACTTAAACTTTCAGCACAAAAAGGTAATAGAAATAGGGAAAAGTGCAATGTGTCACATGAATAAAACATTTGTATGATTAAAAATGCGCAAGCAGAGGCATCATCTAATTTGATATTCCTGCTGGCGCGAATGAACTCGTGTATGAATGTAAGTCAGCTGGTTCTTTAATACTTGATGCTGCCTAAGTACCTCTGTTCCTGCGGTTGAGCTTGGCAACTGCTGTGGATGCTTTCCACTGGGGAATCATTTCCTTACTCTAAAACTTTGAGCTACAACTCCAGATTTTTTGGCAAAGGGGTTCATAACCCTTCCCAGAAGAATATGTGACAGCGGTTGCTTCTCTGAGACGTCGGGGGGAAACCCGAGTGCAGTTAAAATGGTGTCCACTGGGTGGCAGCACTGGCCGAAACCGGTCATTACCGCTGCATGCGAGGCTTTTGTGTAAACTTCTTGTTTTGAAGTGAAGTTTCAAACGTGAAGTTTGAAGGTGCCGATTTAGGGTGAGGAAGGGCATCAACAAGATGAACCTCACATGAAATTCCAGGCTAACGTTCTCGTCAATTCGGCGAGGAGCAGATAGATGACTGGTGATCCTGCCTACTTCTACTGGACGAACTGGAGGAAGCCGCAGGAGAGAAAAGGGGGTCCTTCCCCCTTTATATGTGATATTTCCCCTGCTGCTTATGTCTTTCCATCTTGGCATTGTGTTAACCTCCATGTTACAGACCAGCAAACCAACCAAATATATTTACTTACGGGGGTCTGCACACCTGCTAATGATAAAATCTTTGTAAATCCCATAAATGCAGTAAGAGGGAACTAAGTTCAGCTTGCATCACTTATTTTCCATTTTGACTTGGTTCAGTGGTGATGCTGAGACCCCACTATGATCCCCACAGAAACCATGGGATTAAAAGAGGGTGGTGCTAACGTTTAAATCACGTTTAAAGTGTATTATTTGATAATTCCTGCGTTCTTGCCTTCTCAAAACTCATATCATTTAGTTTGAAAGTGAGCTCTCTAACTCTTAATGTCTTTGTTTCACTTCCATGTTACTAACGCATACACTGCGCTAATATGACGGCTGGCGCTTAAACAACAACTCACTCAAACCAGCACCAGGGTGCGTGAGCACGAACAGGACGAGAAAACTGGACCGCGGTCCATCCAGAGACGGACGCATGGGTGGAACAAACAAGCCTCAGATATCAAGCTCATTAAATATGTGATATAAAAAATTGTATCGGGATATCGTATCGTGATAATGACACAAATATCACAATGAATGGTTGTTTCAGGTGGAGCTGAGCTGCCTGAGATGCCAGTTTAGACACTATTTTACGTGATATTGACATCGAATTATGCGTTCTGGTTAGAGGTCCTCACAGGTCCACTTTCATGGACCCGAACCCGAATGGATCCGTGAAAATTCAACCCGAAACCGACCCAACCCAAGCTATTATCATGAGTCTGGGAATCCGAACCCGAATGGACTCACAATATTTGGACCCGGAACCGACCCGACCCGAGTCTTTAGTTTCCGACCACGAACTGAACCGAGTTACCTTAATAGAACCGAGACAATAAAGCCCATAGTTGCTCATGTTAAAAGTTGTCTAGCGTTGAATAAAACTTGATTTTCTTACCTAAAGTTGTCTTCTTCTACTGGTTCAGTTGCTACATAGGCTACGTGATGGAAACAACAATAAATCCAGGTTCGTTATTTTCTTTGTGGATACAGATGCTATTGGTAGCAACTGCTAACGCTAATAGCCTACACCGGTCAGGACGTGTCGTGAACATCTTATCTTATCCAACGTTGTCATGTTGGTGATTTGTTGTGCTTTACAGCTGCCGGGCAAACCGTTAATAACACGCTATGGCAACACGATTGTTTCATGACAAACACGCCACGTTAATAAATAATTAATTTAACTGCCACCGCCAATCAGAGAGCACCGACTGGACCCGAGACTAACTGTACCGATTCCGACCCGAACCCGAAGTCACGTCTTTTGAATGGACCCGAGACCTGATTTGGGTCGGGTTGGAACCTCGGGTTTTCAGGTTGTCGGGTTGTTCTGAAGACCTCTAGTTCTGGTTGTTAAAGTGGCAGGCTCTGGATCCCCTGGTGGTCATTTAGAGAACTGTGACTCTCCCTCCTCCTGCAGCAGCTCCAGCTTTGGTCGTGGGCTGAGGTTTGGATTTCAGAGGTCGGGATTGTTTAAGTTCATCCTACCAGTGTTTGATCCAAATGTGACTGTCAGAGTTTGGAAACTGGGTCAACTTCATGGGCTTGTTTTTTATTCTGTGGTTTGTCGGGTTCATTGTCCTGCAGCTGCAGAATGCTGTTGTCATCGGGACTCAAGGTTTAAGTTTGTGGCTTATCTGTGTTTAAGTATGTATAAGAATCGAAATAAACAAGGTTGGAAGATCCAGCGTTACACCGTGGGAACATAAAAAAAAAAGCATAAAGTAATGGGAATAAATGGTCTCTGCTTACTCCGCTGCTGCATGCTGGGAACCCATTTCCCCACTCCCCTTTGAGCCTCGGGATTCTCATCAGATCATCGGCGCAGAGGTCAGGGGGTCAGAGCTTATTTTTTTCCCGCCATCTCTCCTGCTCGTCCTGTCCAGACCTGAGCATTATCAGCTCTGTCAGATCCGAGAGACAGCAGAGGTCCGGGACCCTCTTCCTGACCTGCCCATCAGCCCTCGGAGGAATTCGACTAATGAGGCTCTATGGGGAACAGATGCAGCGAGGGCAGCCTGGGCAGCAACAACCTGCCACAGTCACTTAACGATCACACGCTCGCTTGTGTCATCGAGGGTTTCGGGGCGGACCGCGATAATATCTGCGTTTGTGAAACCCTCATCCTGAGTGTGCTGTTTACCTCCTCGATGACTCATTTAATTCGTTTATTTTCCTCCTCTTTCACACGTCTTACTCACGCCGTTTTACTCAGCCGGCGTAGAACCTCCTGACAGACTGGAGAGATGCCCTCAACACGTGGTGCGCCCCAGCCCGGCGTCGCCCGGAACGCTCCGTCCGCCCTCTGAGAGGAGACGAGGCAGTTTATTGTTTCAGTGCCGAGGAAACATCGGACGCTATGCGTCCGACTGCCAAGAGCGATGCCCCGAACACGCTTTGAGCAACACATGCGCGGCGCTCTGCGTGCCCCGGGGAGGCGCACCCACTCCGACCCTTCAATCACCGCTGCAAATGTTAGGACATGTTTGTGTTTGTGCAAATATACTCCCAATGCCCCGCGTTGTTTGCATGAAGAGCGGTTAGAGAGGATTAAAGGGCCAGCTCATGAAAACAAGACGACGGTGCCAAGAACAAACGAGAGAATAAACGGAGGGGGATCTTACGCAATTAACATAGCTTAGCTTTGTTCCTGTCATAGTCAGTTTCCTTTCGAGTGAGATTTGTTTTAGCGAAGTGCAACTGCACCAGATATCAAATGTTCCGCCTCGTTTTCGCAGGATTACCGTGCGCCGGGGGAACAAGGAGGAAGTCGGCGGTTAGTTTCGGACAGAACGAGGGGAACGTGTTTGCTGCAGATTAGTTGCTGGATCACCGTCAAGTTGTTTGGTCGAGTATATGCGGCCCCCGGCCGTCCGTTCCAGCTCCATCTGTTCTAATTTTCCATCTCTCTTTTGTTGTCCGACCGTATTTCACCTTCTGTGTTCTTCATCTTCTCCCATTTAGCAGCCCCCCCCCCCCCCCCCCCCCCCCGTCCTCCCGCCTGTCCGGAGGAGACGGATGATCCGGACAATGGGAATGAGCATGCACGCCAGATGTTGGTAGCTATCAGCTCGCGCTTACCTCAGACCCGGATCGCACCGCGGATCAAATGCAACACAGAGCCCCCGTGCTAAATGCATGTGGACGCCGGTTCCTTCTCATGACCCCTCCCACACCCCCCCTTCCCCTCCAGAATCACTTCTGGCATCAGCACAAACCAGCTTTAGAGAACACGGTGAGATTTATGAAGTTTCAGCAAATGATAAAACTGATTTATCAACCTCGACAGGCAACAATTTCAGAACCATTCAGTTTGTTAAATTGTGTATTTTTTTTATTATTATCTCTAAATATGTGTCTCACATGGATGATGATTCACCATGGCCACGCCAAGTAAACAGAACAGGTCCTCCTGCTTTCCTCCAGTCATGTGACTTTCTGCAGGAACGTAAAACATCAGAGGCGGTGAAGGGAAAGACGGATGACGTTAGAGCTGGGCGATACTGGGAGTTTTGGTATCGATCAGATAACAAGTAAATACAGGGGTGGTATCGCCAATACCGATACCAATACCAATACCCAGCCATTCCCAAACTTCAAAATACAAAGGCCCAATTTGAAATGCGAGAAATCTCTGTGGCCCACCGAAACCTTTAATAACAACTGTGATTAACATACAGGACTAGAAGCGATGTTCTGATGTTAATGTAAGGGATCAACAAATATAGGTCAAACTTGTCATATTTAGTTGAGATGACAGTAGAATTACATATAACTGGTTTGTTTTATTATTTCTAAATGTGTTTTTTTTTTGTGTCATGAAGATTTTACTGTAATTAAAAAATATTTTAAAAAATCAAGGATATAAACACGTTTGTTTGATTTTAATGAGCTCTTACGGCCCACCTGCAGTACCAAGACGGCCCACCAGGGGGCCGCGGCCCACACTTTGGGAATCACTTCCGATACCGATACTTTTTCATATTAAGCTTGATCTATCATGAAACTGCTGACCTTTTGGTGTTTTTGTGATTTTTGTCTTTGGATTATTTTGTTTAAACCTAGGATAGAAGTTTGGTAAACTTTATAGGTGACAGCAAAGTACTTTATTATCACAATTAACATTTTTGTGTAAGTATTCTTTGGAGTTGATTTGTTCTGTTCATATTGTTTTTTCTAGTTTAACTATTATATCTTTCAATACTTGTGTAATTTTGTTTGCACTGTGTGCACTTTCCCATTGCTTTTAACTCTATAAATTTCTCCATTGTGGGATAAATAAAGGATTATCTAATGCTATTTTAAGGTGGATAACACCTTTCAATGGGATACATAACATGTACTGGGTTATTTCAAGGTCTTAATTATGTTTTTTTGAGTTGGCTCCAGTAACAAGTGACTAAGTAACATATACTTTGAAAGTTAATGTGAACCGATGCTGCAGATGAGCACTCTGATCTACCTGATACTCTCTGTTGGACTGAAAGGTGTCTGCCAGTGACTTCTGTCTCAGGGTTGAGGGTCTGTCAGGGTCAGGGATGGAGGATGTCTCTCCTCCTCTCTCCATTTCTGCAGTTCTTCGTTTTCTTGTGCATGGTTTTTTATGTCCGTAAATAAATTTGTAGTGTTTCCACTGTATTTTAACATTAACGTTGTTTCGTTTTCCACACTCCTTTTTCTTTCTCTCTCCGTGAGGTGTGTGTGTCGACGAGGGGGGAGAGAGAGCGCTGAGTGGGCGGCCCCCGGGGGGAGGGGCCAGGCTGAGCCTACCTGCATGCTTATTTGGTTGGCGCCGCTGAGCCACGTGACGATGCAACGTCAAAAGACGAGACGAGAGGGGAGGCGGACGAAATATTGATATCATCGATATTTGGATCGATCCGCCCACCTCTAGTTGACGTGGAAGAGATTGAACGCTGAAGTTGCCGTTGAAAGAGGGAAACCTTTGTCAACGAGTCGATGCATCCTGTAACTCTGGGGGACAGACATCTTTACTCACAGAAGTGGAGGCAGGATGCTAATAGTGGACCTAAAGTTCATTAAAAAAAAATGAAAAATTAATCCGGTATCACAAATGGTGATGGCTGGCTTGAACGCAGTGAACTATTTAGATCATCAATAAAGTTTCTCGCCCCTAAATGTGACGTGTCATTGTTCAAACGCCTCTGCGTCTCGTATGATCAGTTGTCTGATGAGACTGAACCCTTTTCAGCATGAAGCGGAGCCCGGATAAACAACAGCGTCGTTTTTCATTGTGTCATTTAACAAAAGTAACGGTAAAAATTTAAAAAAGTAAATAGAAAAATTAGTTGGGCAATCCTAAGTACCCTCTCAAGCTTCCAGGATTTTAGACAGTCAGCAGCTAATCATCAGTAGGGGTGAGTATTGGCAAGGACCTCGCAATACGATATGTATCATGATACTTGGGTCACGATACTTTATTATCTTGATATCGCAATATCACAATATATTGTGATATTCTACCCAGTTAATATTTAAAATTAAAAGTAGAGATGAAAAATCATGTTGCTGTATATGTTCATTAGATGATATTGATTATTCAGAGGACAAATTGAGTCAAAACTCTGGGGCGCCGAAAAGGGGGGGTAAAGGATACGGATTATAGGGGCCCATGATTGAGGGGGGCCCAGAAAGGCCCCTAATGATGATCAAAAATAGCATCAACAAATTTCGCCACTGTGTTGGGGGGCCCGGTAAAGATTCTTTTCATGGGGCCCAAAATCCCTAGCGGCGCCCCTGTCAAAACTATTTGCTTCAAAACAACCTATTTATTGTTTATTAATGTTTTTGAAAAAATCGATATTAGGGTCTGAAAAATCGATATTATATTGGACGGCTGAAAATCGCGATATATTGCCAAATCAATTTTTTTTCACACCCCTAATCATCAGCCCATTATGAACTGATCGCATTCAAGTGTGTGTTAACACAATGCCAAGAGGATAAGACATAAGCAACGGTCCTAAACAAGCAATTGTTGCTGCACTTTAAGCTGGAAAGGGTTATGAAACCATTTCCAAACAGTTCATATTTCACTGTGCTGCAGTAGGAAAGATTGTTCCCAAGAGGAAAACTTTCCAGACAGTTGCCAGTCTTCTTCCCAGGAGTTGATGTCCCAACAAAAATACCCCAAGGTCCAAATGTGTTTTGCTCCAGAATTTATTTAGAAAAATATATATAAAAAAAGAAAGAAGCTGCGCCTTAGACTCTACAGGTTCCACTGAGCATTATTTAGTCCTGAAGGACTTTAAATCACACCGGAGCGCTCAACAGCTGGGGGGTGTGGCCTGGATGATCAGGAACTTAATAAGACAGATTCTGTGATTGTTGTTCAGCCTCCTCAATCATGATAAATTTACATTAGCCCTTCCCATTAGCCTCCTGCTAAACACCTGCATGCTACCTGAGTGAGAGCCTGCTGACTGACATCCTGCTGGCGCCCCCGCGGGGTCGCCCAGTCAGCGAAATTCTTATTCAGACTCCAGCGGGTGTGCACGGACTTTTAACGGCCCGGTTGTCGTATCGACTGGCCCCCGAAGTCTGAGGATCTCCATCGATTAACTCATGAATAAGGAGCATGTCGTGGTGAGAGGGATTATAGGCGTGCGCCGCCGCCGGACTTCGGCGCTGGGACGTGGGCGGACTGAATCACGGCCTGGAGGCGGAGCCTGACTGGCTTCGAACCTTTAAGGCCGACACCGAAGAGATGTCGTGTTCAGCTCCTCGAGCGAGGAATCGAAGATGCGCCAGGAGGAAATGAAGGAGTCAGTTTCGAGGGATTGGGCCATCTAAGTAGAAAATTACACTATTGATTTTCATTGAAGCGCTTCGCCACATGTGGGAGTGAAATAATTAGGAGGAATTCTTCATGCAGCTGGTTGCTTTTTCTGCACAACAGCTCAGTCGTTTCCTTCCACGTTATCGTTGTTTTCTGCCTCCGTTATTCAGGAAGATGGAGCCATTTCATTTTCTGCATTCAGACATTTTACTTTACTGATCTTTGACCTCTATGAAAGCAGACGTTTTGGCGGATTTAAGGAGTCTGCTAATGCACTACCAAGAGGGAAAGGCATGAGCAGTGGTCTTAGAGAAGCAGCTGTTGCTGCAACATCAGTTGGGAGAGTTTTATAAAACCATTTCCAAACGATTTGGAGTTTAATATAGTTAGAAAAGATTATTTACAAGTGGGGTATATCTAGGAAATACAAGAAAAACAAATCCAAGAGCGACAGCTCAGACCCTGCAGGCCTCAGTGAGCTTGTTATGAAGCCAAAACTGCACGTGAACAACTTCTGGGATATTGTCGTACAGGCAGATGAGACCAGACACAAACACTGTTGTTGTGGAAAACTTATTGTCTCTGTTCTAGTCTCTATAAGACTAAGTTTCTGAGTAAGATCAACAATTAACCTTAAACAACAAGACTTAGTAATGGCTGGACCATGACAGCTGTCGAGCACGGCAGCAGAGGCATGATGAATCGGCCAGTGAATCAGAATGAGTAAAAAAAAATCAAAGACTTGAGCCCCAATCATACACTTCCTGCTAGCCGCTACCCACTAGCTGCTACCCGCAAATTGCGGTTATAGGAACCTCAGCTAACCGCTAATGCAATCTTCCGCTCCCTGAAGCCGCTACCCGTTATGCCGACTCCCTTACTCACTTTGTAGGTGTGGCTTTGTAGGCACGCAATTTGCGTGTCTTTTTCCCTTTTTGCAAAGTCGGTATCTTGCGATTGCGCATGTTGCCGCGTACAAGAGCGCGTCCAAATGGCATCAATGCGCGTCCAACTGGTCACATGTGGACGTGCACAAATGGCTCTACCTCTCAAATTAAAAAGCGTATAAAAAGCGTGATTTGGCCTCAGTTGAACCCCTGAGAAAATAGCAGAGATCGTCTTAAACGGCTTGCCCAGTTAAACAAATGGCCGACCAAAGCGTGTTTACTGGGAGCACACCGACTATCTGGGACTTTCAGGTATCAGTGCAGAGGAGGAGGAGGAAGGAAGAGGAGGAACTCTACAGCAGAGTCCAAGACAAGCTGTGCACGAGAGCTGCTCTGATCTGGATGAAAAGATGCTCCATAGCGGTTAGCGGGTAGCGCAACCTGCTCTTAAAGGCAATGGCTACTGACGCGCTGATTGGTTTAACGGGTGGAACGCCCCAACCACTGCTATGGATGATGTAGCGGTTAGCGCAGGTGGGATAGCAGGTTTAGCAAGGTGGAAGATTGCGTTTTTTGCGGGGGAACGCCCCTCCTGCTACCCGCTATCCCTTAATAGCGGCTTTAGCAGATCTAGTGGAAGATCGGGCCCTTAAGGTCTTGGGATGACCCGGTCAGCGTCCAGACTTCGATCCGTCCGTGCCCGGAAACCTCAACGAACCTCAACAAGGCTGTAAAGAAAAATGGACCGAAGGTTTTCCACAACCATCTGGATCTGCAGGCTGAATAACGGGGATACTCAGCGCCGCCCACCTTCCTTTTTCCCTTCAGTTCTTCTTCAGTCGTTTGAAACCCACCCACAGCTCCACAGGCTTCCTCTGTTTCCTGAAGTCACACCGTTGAGGTGAACCCCTCCTGTCAGAGAACGTTCTCTGACTGCTTCCTCTGGTTTCTAATCTTCAAAGGTTCGACCTGCAATCCTTTGTAGGTTTTTTTTTTCTTTTTTCCAAACAGATATTTAGTGTCTGCGAATGTTCCCACCTCTGTGTCCGGTTTCATGTTCCCTCCCATTATGAAACCTCCCTGGTAGCCCAACGTCAACGTTGGGGCGACGTCGCTGATGCAGAGGTTGCTCAGACTGAAGCCGGATCAAATCTCAGCGTGTCATCGACGGCATGCATCGCCGTCCTGAAATGTCTCGTTTGTTCGGTCGGACAGATTATTATCAAAGACGTGCTTCTATTATAAGAGCCCCCCCCCCCCTCGTCCAAACACAATGCGTCCTCTGTGTTTCTGCCTGCGCGGGGAGCTCTCCTTTTAAGACGATATCAGTTTCACAGCAGCTTCGCTTTCGGGTGATTTTGATCCAGCGCTGGAGTGACAGTTGCAGCCAAGAGTTATGAGGAGTTTCCAAGCTGAAATAGATATTTGAGCGGCTTTTACCTGAGAAAAGATGCGTGAAAATGATGGATGGAGGCTCTTACGCGTCGTGACACTGACCTCTGTGACCTCTGCAAAGTATTTGCTCATAAAGCTTCAAATGGCGGTAATTGAACTTGAGTCGAGGTGACAAATTGAGCGCCGCCCGCAGACAGCAGGACATGTGGATTTGTTTACCAGTGACAAGTCCAGTATAACCAGCAGAGGAAGTGAGAACCAACAGACACCACAGAAGAAGAAGCACGATGAATGTATGAAAAGCAGCTGAGTAGAGGTGTGGAACAATCTACGGTTTCTGTTTTTTGTCTTATCACCTCTCTTCTGCGCTTTGTTTCCACTGGGGGGGTGTTTTGTTTGATCTTCTGGGTTTCGAATCTTATCTTGAAATATGAGGTTATTTATCTTGTTTTAAATATGAAGTACTTACTGCGTCCATGATTGATCTTAAACTTATCATGAACGTGATTTTGATGCCTCTATTAGCCAGGAAATCATAAATGTAGCCATTTACAGCCAAAACAAGCATCAACAATCAGTTCCAGCTTTTCTCTTTGACTATAAGAATCTTGTTTTAAGTCGCCACATAAACAAGTAACATCCACTTTCATTTATGAGTTGATTTTCTTGTTCCTGGCTCTGAGAGTTAAGAGTTATTTTTACTTGTTACAGCGCAGCAGCAAGTCTGTTTTTCTTCTCTAATGTCTCCTTCTGTTTCCACTGTTGTTTCCAGCCGTTATGTTTAGTTAACCCTCTGGATTTCTGGAAGGTTTAGTCTTAATTTCTTTCTCAGGAAGCTTTGATTTTTTTTTTTTTTGGCTTAGTTTAATCTTCATCTTATTTCCTGTTTTGTCTTGAAGGTGGTTTTCACTTGTGTTATTCTTGGTGAACCTACTGTTCTGCCTTTCTGATTGTCTTCACCTGTGTCTTGTTGTTAGTTTCAGTCTTCACCTGTGTCTTGTTGTCAAGTTTCAGTCTTCACCTGTGTCTTGTCAGAGTTTCAGTCTTCACCTGTGTCTTGTTGTCAGAGTTTGTTGTTTCACCTGTGTCTTGTCAGAGTTTCAGTCTTCACCTGTGTCTTGTTGTCAGAGTTTCAGTCTTCACCTGTGTCTTGTTGTTCAGTTTCAGTCTTCACCTGTGTCTTGTTGTCAGAGTTTCAGTCTTCACCTGTGCCTTGTTGTCAGAGTTTCAGTCTTCACCAGTGTCTTGTTGTCAGAGTTTGTCTTCACCTGTGTCTTGTCAGAGTTTCAGTCTTCACCAGTGTCTTGTTGTCAGAGTTTCAGTCTTCACCTGTGTCTTGTTGTCAGAGTTTCAGTCTTCACCTGTGTCTTGTTGTCAGAGTTTCAGTCTTCACCTGTGTCTTGTTGTCAGAGTTTCAGTCTTCACCTGTGTCTTGTCAGTGTTTCAGTGTATAACTCGTCCTTTGTCTCCTGTCTTTCATCCATCTCTCTGCCCATCGTTCAGCCTGTCGCCTGTTTCTCCTCGTGTTGCCTGTTTGTTTTTCTTTTTTTAAATGGTAATATCCTGATGCCGGTCTGACTCAGTCCACGAAGGGAAGATGACTGCAGTCCTTCGACTGATCACTAGGGGCAGGCAGAGGTGTAGTTAGGGGTATAAATATCTGTATACAACGTATTTACGGTCTCCACGTGGATGTTTCACATCCTGACAACTTCGTCAGGTAAAATGGTATAAAGCCACAAATATATGCATGATTAAGAGTGTGGTCTTTTGATTTTGATATTGTTTTTAAAAAGAGAACTAAGCTCTTAACTTGGAAGTGAAAATGAATCAGCGCCAGTGAAATCATCGGTCCACGCAGCAAGATGTTTTTAACATGACCAGAAATCTTGTTTCCAGTTTAGATCTATTTGTTTGTATAGGGTTTGAAACAAGTGGAAATTAGTAGCAGAATTTGACGTCCCGCCATGGAACAGCAGGGGGCTCCAGAGAGCTAAAAAGTCTTACTTTAACTTAGTGCTTCACAATTATTTTCTACTGCGCCTCCCCTAGGAAGAAGAAAACATTTAACGCCCCCCCCCACCACATGTCCATGCAAAAAAGACCCTACACAATATAGCTATTACTCCCTGCACACTGTGATAATGAGAGCGCCACTGCCCCCTACTGGAGTATATGTGCAATTACACTTTATTCTAGTATGTCAAAAAAAAAAAACCTGCTTGTTCCCCGGGGTAAAACACGCACCTCTTGGCATCGCACCGCGCCCCACCAAGGGGTCGTGCCCCACAAAACAGCCGTTCCGACACCGCTCCAAGGAGGGGGTCTCTGTGAAGTTCGTTTGAGGTGCGAAAGCTCCACAGCCTCGGGTCAACCCAACTACGAGGCATTACAGCGTACGAACGAGGCGTTTGAGCCAAAGAGGCTTCAGAAGACATGTAGACATATAAACATGGGAAAAAGAAAAACTAGCAGTCGCAGACAAACGAAGCGACTTTCAGTCGCTTTGTTTACAAGCTGTTTAGCTCATCTGGAGTGGGACAAACAAATAATATAGAAATAAATGTAGCTGTGTCGCCGTTGATCGTGACAGCGCTGACCGTTGTCACGTTGCCTGCGATGGAGCCGCACCCTCGTCGGCAGGTCCGGCAGCCGGAGGCATCGATCTCCAGCCCCGGTTGAAGGCTGCCAACACCGGCCGGACTGCCTCGTCCTCTTGACTCTGGTCCTCTGGTCGAGAGACCTTCTCGGATCATTTCATCCCTTCACATTCCCTCTGATCTGAGGCAGCGAAACGTCAGCGGGACTTTGAAACTGTAATTTCCAGGTGAAAAAGCTCTGCAGCTTTTGCTTTAAGAGGACAATGAAACGCCACCGTTCAGGCCAGCCTCCGGTTTACTGTTGCAGTCGGATATAAGTCATGATGTCAGCCTCGCTCAGCCAGGACCTCGTGCATCTTTCGGCCTGTTCGTCCCAAACCAGTTGACCTCAGCAGTAATGCAGGTAACACCGCGGCGATGCCGGTATTGAAACAGCTTCGGACGCGTGTATATTGAGAGGAGAGCGCGCAGAAAAGTGCTTGGCTGGGGTTCGGGAATCGATGGCTTGGTGGACAGAAGGCCGATGCAATCAGGGAGCCGATGGAGGCAGACTGGAAGCCTGCTGAGCCAGCACTAATGCGGGGGGGAGGGGGGGGGGGGGTCATTTGGAGTTGGGTGCCTTCTACTTGTCCTCTGCGCGGCCAATACTCTTCTGCAAGCACAACAAAGCTACAGAACAAGCAGCACAACAAGCGTTACGCTTTGTCCCATAATTAATCTCGGTCAAGCGCACACACCCTCATGTAGGCTCGGACCTCTGCTATTTCTGTATTTATTAACAAGAACCCCTGAGACAGAGATGGATGACTTCCATTTTGACTTCAGTGCAGTTTTATTTGTAAGGAAAAACAACTGCTGCAGGAAAAGAATCCTTTTTTTTTTTTTGTAGAGATAACAGAAACCTGCTCACGAAGGAGAAACAACACTGCAGCATTTGCAGGTGGAGGTCAGTCGGGGGGGTGCGTGTTTGCGTCGGCGAGCGCGCCGTGATCTGCAGGGGCCTTGAAAAGGCGATGACGGACCTCCAGTGAATTCCCAGCTCCCCTTGCAAATATCGGCGCGCGGTCGGTTGAGTCTCGACGGAGGCACCCGGCGGAACGACTCACTTCAAGCCCCGACGCTTTGATTTCTGTCTTCAGAGCCTTCGTTCAAGGGTGGTCCAGTCAGACGCAGCGAGGTCACTGCTTTCATTCATGTCCAATAAAAGCACGGGGGGGGGCACAGACAGTAGCGGTTACTGTAAAAGCAGTCAAAGACTTAACAGGTCTTTCAGGAGAAAAAGGCTAAACGGCTAATTTGGGCTCCCGCGGTTGGAGTAACACACGCCTGTTTTCTTTGTTGGACGCTGCTCTTCTGTTAACGCTGCGCCGTCATCTGGCCTCGTTGTGTACACGGCCTCATCTGCGCGCACGGCGGGAGTCTTTTATGAGCTGTACGTGCAATCAGAGCCTGCACGAGTACGTGACCTTAAAAAGCTGCCGGCGCTAGGAGGATTCTGTTTTTTTTTGTCCCGTGTTTTCGGACAAAAGCCTTGACCCCGAGCAGGAAGAAGCCATTGTTGTTTTGACATTTTCTAAGGAAATTGGAATTTATGAGAACAAGTCTTAAAGCAGATAACCTACGCAGAAACCCAGAGTCAGGCTCTAATTTTAATCCGAATGACATTTTCTTCACACTTGACTCTTCGACACAAAGAAATCTGCCGGCAACAAGCAGCCGGTACTCGGTCTCTTCAACGTGACATTTGAGACGGGAGCAAAACCAGTTCACCGCCTTCTATTTTGGTTTGTCAGCTCTCAACAAAAGGACAGCAGAGTGGAGCTGTTGCTCGTCCACGTTGAGAAGAGCCAGCTGAGTTGGTTCGAGCATCCGGTCCTGGCCGGGTCCAACCGGGTAGACGCCACAAAGCCGACCTGGGACATGCTAAGGTTTTCTTTGCACTGTGATTGTTGAGTTGAATCTGACATCGCAACGTGATACGAACCAGTCTGACAAACAAACAGAAAACAAGAGCCTCTGTAGCCTCAAGTTGGTTTGATTCAAACGAGAGTAGCCCTAACCCTAACCTTGCCAGCGGGCATCCTGCTGGTGCCACGCTGGAAACAAGGTAGCTGGAAATGAGAAGGCGACAGCTACTCCAACAACCTATCTAAATGCATGCTGCTAATATTAACCCTTTAAGCACCAAAGTCACAATATTGCGACAAGCAACATTGCTGACTATAACAGGCTGTATCTATAAATGTGATGCCGAATCTTGTTATTACTATTCACCAGGAGATGGCGGACATGTGTGCCAGTAATCTGAGAATCATTTTTGGAGGTGGCGCTATTCAAAGTAAAATGAGTTTGAAAAACACCCTCCGGCGCAGAGACGCGTGGCGCAGCAGTGGTAGAAATGCTGAGCGTAGCGAGAGCAGAACAGAGTGAAAGAGTGCTTTTTCATTTACGCACGATGTCAAGACGTCAGTTTACCGTCCACGAAGTACTTTGTCAGGTTCTGGCTAACTCTGATTCCGAGGAAGACATGCAGTTGTCCAGTGAAGCAGTAACTGACATTAGTAGTGACGGCGAGTCCACGCGCGATAGTCCACAATCAGCACAAAGTATATATCGGATGCTTCACCTCAGTGTGGCCGGGGTGGAAACATTCTGAGATCACCAAGCAGGTGGAGGTGTCAGGGGGGCTCATAACACCGCAAATATGGAAAAATGTAAAAATAACCGCGGTTGTCCTGGCAACGCGGGAGAAGCTGCAGGAAAAAAACACACCGCTAATGGCGCTCCGGAAAAAACGGTGATGATGATGATGTGGCGGCTGAGAACTCTTGAGAGAAGAGGAAGAGTATCGAAAGTGGAGCCTAAATTTTGTTGAGTCTGTTGGTTTTTGTGGAGACGATCTGACAAATTCTGAGCCCATTGATTTCATCTCTTTTCCAAATAATGAATTCTGGAGCTTCATCACCAATCAAACAAATAGAAAATGCCCCCAGTTCTTTGAAAGGGAAATATTGAAACCAAACTCCAGATTTCATGATTTTATGATGTGATTGTCCCTGAAATGAAAGCTTTGGGGTTTGAGGAATGGGGTTTGAGGAAAAATCTGAAAATGAGGACTACTGGGCAGGTTTGGGCAGGAGATGTCACAATAATCAAATTAGATGACAAACCTACTCCCATTGCAAATTTTGGTTCATACTGAAGATATTTCTCATTTACAGTATGCCTTTATCTCAAACCACTTTATAGTTATAGCCTTTTGAAACCTTGATATCAAAATTGTATATTTTCTTGAAAAAACTCCGGCGCCTAAAGCGTTAAGACGCTGGTTTTGAGGCAGAACAAGATAAAGACTTTTATCTGCCTCCCTTGTGCACCATGGTTGTCTGCAGAAACTCAGTAAAGGGAGGGGTATATCAGGGTTTGCGGTTCGACGCCCCCTACAAAATGCAAAAGTGTCACTTTAACGAGACACCAAACCCCGAGTTTGGCCTCTCAGCACCTTCGCATCTGATGAGCCGGCGAGCACCATCAGGAAACCTGCCGCGAGGCACTTTGCGGGCCGTGGCGAAGGTTAAGAGACAACATAATCAGAGCGGGCCACTCGTCAGAGCCGTTAGCCTTCCAGGCTCTTGGCGCCGGACCAGAAACGGCGTCCAGGTTCCTGATAACTGTTCCCCTGGAGCCGGGGGGCCTATCTACTGATTAAGAGCAATCTAATCACTTCTGTCGGCATGCACTTAGCAGCTGCAGCCACGTCCTCACGCACACTCCGCCCAGGCAGCGAGGAAGCCACTTGTCTCCTCACAGCAGCTGTCACGCCCAGGTTAGAAGTTCACCCGCAACGAGAACACGCCCCCGATTTCACTCGGAAACAAACGGTACGAGCGCCGTCCCAACTGATTACCAACTGAAACAAATTCGCTATCAATTTGGCGACTTCGTGTGTGTGTTTGAAGGGTCGGATGACCAACTGGGCATCGTTGCGGTAACTCCACTCAGGTCAAGCGCTCTCCCGGGAGCAGGAGTGGAAAGTGAATGCTGCCAGTTTGGACATGGGGATAAGACAACTGCTCTCAGCAGCGTCTCATCTGACAGACCTATTAGTGCCGGCGCCAGCACACAAGCGCAGGAGCGGCGGGCGGGACGCGCGGGAGAGCGAACGCCAGCGTACGGCGCAGCGCAGCGAGGGGAATTCACGCTACGGAACAAAGTGCGGGCGACGCTCCGACATCTGTCTTCCTCCTCGTATGTCGGGAGCGCATGCCGGGCGGCCCCAGCGCTCACATCTCCGGCGGGCACTGAAGGGCACGTTTCACACGGTGCCCACTTAAACACATCACAAATCCGAGACCACAGGGCGAGAGACATTTGTGTTTCATTTCCGTTCATGTGCCGTTTCCCAGCGGCCACTTCTTCCACTTCCACAAAGAGGAAATTGAACCATCAAACCCCTGCGATTATCCGAAAGTATAATTATATTCAGCTGACGTATTCCATCAAGAACAAGCGCTCTCAGCAGAGGTGTAATTGGGGTCCGCGAAGCAGTATAAATAAAGAAATATCTGGTAACGCCGTCCAAAATAGCTCTCAACTCGGGGGCCGCTCGCTAAAATTGCCCACGGCACTTGTAAATCTCTGGTTTTACCCAACGCGCTGTTTTTCACATGGATGGAGGAGCGTTTGGCAGCGCCGTCTAAGGATTAGACAAGCTCTTCAGAAGGCAACTGGCTCATGGCTTTGATCCAAAAACAGAGCTGTAGAAGCACAGAAACAACCCAGCAGCCCCCTTTCATTTTTAGTCATTTATGGCGCAATCAAGAGAGCGACGAATGAAACGCACAGATCTGTCAGACGGCGCGACAAGTTTGTAGTTTCCTTTTCACGGCGATGGAGATTTAACAGCACACAAACCTGTTTTGATGGAGCATCATGGCCTCGGCGAGGAAAAACACAATCAGATTGAGATTAAAGTCATAATTCTTCCAGTGTAAAGTCATAATATTCCAAGAATAAAATTGTACATTTATGTGAATAAAATGGCAACTTTATGAGAATAGTCGTAAACTTACTGGGATGGAGTTGTAATATTACCAGAATAAAGTTGTAAAGTCTTACAAAAAAAAAAAAAGTGGCAAAGTTACAAGGATAAAGTCATGCGTTTAGGAGAACGGTCTCAAATTTACGAGATTTCGTAATTTGTAATGTTATAAAAAATTGCACCGTATACAACACGTGCGGTGTTAAACTTTCAATATAAAGACAGAAAATCATTGAAGTCTTTAAATTTACAAGAGCCGTCATAAAAGTTTAGGAATGACGTCGTAAAGCTATGAGGACTTAATTGTAAACTTACGAGAACAGTTGTAAAATTACAAAAGTAAAGTCGTAACGTACGAGAAAATAGTGGCAGTGTTTCGTGAGATTTATGGCCAGTTTAAGAGCATGTCGCATGTTGGTGTTGGTTGCACCACCCAACACTAGGTGGCGACGTGGGTTCTCCTCTGCAGCGTGGAGCTTCCTTCTCTGCACATCCTCCCTGTAGTTCAGACATCGACGGACCAAATAAAGCAAGATCCCACGTAAACTGGAGCCCATGAACGTTGAGCGTCAGTCAATCCCACGGACTCGGCACCAATTATCTTTACGCTCGGCTTGAAAACAACAAAGAAGTCGCAGTGGCGGGAAATGTGGAGAAGAAAACCAGTCACATTTCTTGTGGTCTGCATTGCAGTTGGATTTGTGTCGAGGTGCACATCAGGCCGGGCGCATGTCATCTGTTCAACGTAGCGTGAGAATGATCGGAAAAATATATCGCCGCAACGTTGTAAATCTAGAGAGAACGAGAGTCATAAAAGTGTCTAGTTAGAATATTATTGAACAAAAAATCTAAAAAAATAAGTAGATTTACGAGAATAAAGTAGTACATTTACGAGGCCAGGGCCGGCTCAAATACCGCTTTATGGGCTCTGGCAGATTTCAGTGAATATTCAGAGATTTTATTTGTTGAATTTAATTTGCGTTATTGTGGTTGGGGGCGGAGTTTGGGGACAAACGAGCGTGACTGAACAACAGAGGTCTGTGACATCGACTGCACTGGATGAAAAGTAACTTTTAAGCCAATGGGGGGTGACCCAACTTTTCTAGGAATAAATGCAACAGGGAAGGAGTTTGAAATGAACTGACTTGTCATCACTCGATGTAACAGCTGAGCTTTCCAGTATCACTGCAGGTGACGTTCATGGCCACCAGCGACTGAGAGCGCCGATTACTGCCGTTTAGGGATGTAACGATATAGAAAATTTGATATCTCGATTACTGTTATCAAATTATCACTGTTTACGATATTATCGTGGTATTCTTCATTGCTGTACAAATGTCCAAAAAACACACACATTTAAATAATTTCACAAAATCTTGTGATTTTCTTCGTCATACTTAAACATTAGAAGCCAAAATTTATCAAAATGAAACTTTCACATTAAAAGGGCAAACAACTGGCACTGAAAGAGGTTTTATTTTAAATGAACAAAATAAATAACAGGAACAAAGCTTATTTGTCTGGTGCAAATTTAAATAAATACTTTAACAACCATAGTAGGTCAAAATATGCAAACAATTATCAGGAACAAAAATTATAGTTCAAGTTCAAATGAAATAAACTTTTTACTTTAAGCTGAACCTTAAATACATATAAATGTGCAAATAAAGAAACAGTTGTTAAAGGAGCCAAATATGTTGTTCTGAATTGTAGTTCACTCTGTGTGTCTGTGGGTGTCGCTGTGTTGTTACCTGAGGGTCAGGTATAAAGGTAGCTGCCTGTTATTGGTTAGGTGTTGGACCCGGAAGGGCAAAAGGTTTTTGACCGCTGTGGCACTAACTGCCGGCGTTATGGTTGTCGGATCAGTTAATGGAATAAATTAATATTTTAACTGCATCAGAAGAACATCGTTCCGGATCCTTTTTCTATCAACACGCAACGGTAACGTTTACGAAATGTGAGTTAGCGAAGCGCGTCAACCAGGTTACTGTTGGTCAAACATCTCAGTAGCTTGAAGCATTAGCCTTAGCTCCTTCAAGTTGCTTGTACAATTTACAGTAAAATGTAAACTAGTGCTCTGCAGACAGGATAACTGTCCTCCACCAGTTGTCCCTCTGCATTCTTAAAAAATAAAAATAATAATAATAATATGCCCAGACCTCGGATTTCGTCCTTTTAGTGGGTTGGTAAATGTCCTGCATGCTATCACCACTTTCCGCCATGCTAACGTTACAATGCCAATGTTACAAGCTACATATTCACGCGAGACACAGTCACGAGTCACTCGCAGACTTGAATGAGGCTGATATTACATATCCTGGTAATCGACCGCGATATTGAGATGAAGTTAAACATAAACGGTAATCGTTATCGCGCAAAATTTTAACACGCTTTACCGTAATTCAAAACCGTTCCATCCCTACTGCGGTTGCAGTCGGCCGATTGCAGAAAGTCCAAATCAAACTAAATAATCCGGATCCTCAAACTGAGGTCAAACTGGGCATTGACAAGCGGTCGTCCTGATAAATGGGTCCTGCTCGAGAGAATCGTTGCATATTTACGAGAACGAAGTCACAATACGACCGGCGTGAAGTCGCACGAGGCTCGTTACGTTACAAAAGTGAAGTCGTGACGTCATGAGACTAAAGTCTACAAGAATAAAGTTTTAAACCTACAAGGTGTGCAGGCTTAAAATGAAAAATCGATTTCCTATTTTCTTGAATCTCCAACTCAACGCGGCGCTCCATGAACCTCGTTCTCCTCGTTCTTAGTTTCTTTCCTTCAGGTGGCCTCGAAGCTCCTTCGCAAGATTGAATGAAGTTTTGTGACTGTTCAGTGTTTCGCTGAGGAACAGACTTTGATCTTTGGTATTTATCCAAACCTCAACTTGTGTATTAAACATTCGCTACCGAGGGTTTGATTAACGTTGAGACTTTCCGTTATTCATGGTTTCTGCTCTCTGATGGCGAGTCTCAGGTTTCGCTGCCGTCCCTTTGAGTCGGCCCGTTGGTACGCCGCTCCGGGCCGTGCGATCAGACGTCCGTGATTTGTTGCCCAGCTTTTAACGTCGTCCCCCTTCTGGCTTTGATCTGTGTGGCCCGACGTTGCTGCCCAGACGTCCAGGTGTTTCTCATCAGCGCTGTGAAGAGGGAGTTTACTGCTCACCTAAACCTTTCCATACGCAGCCGTGCCCTTTTTCCTCCGCTCGGGTTTCAGTTCGCTGGCAGCGACGGCGCTCAGACAGAAAGCTCTGATGGACGTCGTGCGGGCTTTAAAAAAAAAAAAAAAAAAAAGACATCCAAGAAAGCTGGAGCTATTGAGAGATGCTGTGATTAGCTGCAAATGACTGAAAGCTCTGAGAATCGCCTGGTTTCCCGCCAAATGTTACGAGACCGGCCGCGCATGTGTTCGAACGCTTAGCGGACACCTGTCAGTAAAAGGCCGCTCGGCGCTGTGAGGGAGGGCACTCAACCCTCACAGGGGCCACCGGCCAGCACTCCAGCTCCATCCGGAGCCCGGCTGGATTCACGCCTCTCCGTTTAACAGCCGCCGGCTCCGCCATTAGCAGAGCAGGCTCCTTTTCATTGGTGCACCTGGGACTATTTTATTTGCCTCGGCTGGAAATATTCAAAAGTGAAAGGAAAAGGGCCGTTTTGTTGAGTTTTGGTGCGCTGAGTCTCTTGGCTTTATATTGTCCAGAGCCACGCCAGAGCAGAACAGATTTTCTGCAGCTCGGCCTGGTTGTTACGCTGTCAGGGTCAGCAGCTCTGAATAAGACGAACAATGCTTTGCTGCTGCCAGAGACTTTTCTTTTCTTTTTCTTTTTTCTGGGACAGTCAATTATGTAAGACGACTGTTTCGTGCAGGTCATCCATGGGTGAGAGTTTTTTGCGCCCCCTCCTTTGTTCCAGTGATGTGAATCCAGGATGTCAGGTTCTGACATTTTCCCTCCATCCCAGTCCGACTCGTTGGTCCCGAGTCAGGAGAGCAGTTTTGGACGCGCTCTCTTCCTGTCAAGTCCCCGTTTACGAATCACATCAGTCTCTTCAGACCAAGGTTATTATCGTTAACAAAAATGAACTAAATAACGAAAACTAGAATTGAAAAAACATTTTCGTTAACTGAAATAAAATAAAAACGAGAGTTTTTTTAAAAAACTATAACGAACTGAAACTGTATTATGTGTTTATAAAACGAACTAAAATTAACTATAATAATATCAAGAAAGTCCTTCGTTTTCGTATTTGTAATTTTTTTTCCTCATAAACGTTTGAAATCTATTAACTTCGCTCCACCGTACAACAACAACCGCAAAACAAAAAAATAGTGATCAGCAGTGATGGCTGCGGCAAAAGTTGGGAGAAAGCGTCTCAGTCCTATTTGGGATTTCTTTGACTATGACTGTGTTAACGATAAAAATAAGTGCCTTGTTGTAGAAGCAGGTGATACAATGTGTGGAATACTTCTGAAGGAGAAAAAAACCCACGAATCTGAAAGTCCATTTGAAAAGCTCACACAAGAAGGCTAACCAAGACTAGCTGGATAAGCTAGCCTAAGCTAGCCCCTGGAAAGAAGGCTAACCAAGACTAGCTGGATAAGCTAGCCTAAGCTAGCTCCCTGGAAAGAAGGCTAACCAAGACTAGCTGGATAAGCTAGCCTAAGCTAGCTCCCTGGAAAGGGAAGCTACAGCTGCAGGCCAGTCAGCGTTGGGAAGGAACGGGAGAAAACAGCAACTATAATGGACTGTTTCCATGGAGACCAGATAGCTGCTGGTCAGTAAATACGCAGGAACACCACAAGAGGGAAGATGCATTGATAAATATGTTTATTGAGACCAGAATGTAAAAACGACTATGTGATTCGATAGCCTTCCAAAAGTTCAGTGCTTCACTCCAGCCAAAATTACAACCCTAATTTACAAAATAAAACTAAAACTAACACTAAAACTAATAAAAAGTAAACTAAAACTAAGTATTTCAAAACAAAAACCAATAAAAACTAGCAAAACTGCTTTAAAAATGAATTAAAACTAACTGAATTTGGAAAACTAAACTAAAAACTAAAACTAATGGAAAATCCAAAACTATTATAAACCTGGTTCAGACAGCCTATCCAAAGGTTCTTGCTCATTTTATTTTCTCATTCAATCATACCAAACATATTTAGTTTTTATTTTTGAAACCACAGAGTCTGACTGGCCAAGCGGCAGCATTCTTGCTAGTCTTGAACCCAGGACTCGTGCGTCCTATCTGCTTCCAGTTTCAAATGCCTTTCTTTTTATATTTTCCCCGTGCATCCTCGCACACACAATAGTCCTTTTATCCCCTCTAAATCTGGGCCCCGCTTCGCCACAGCCACCTCGTCAAAACGGCCCAACGAGCTCCAACATGTCATCAGCATAATTAAGCCATTTAGTGCAGCGAACTCGAAGTGTCAAACGTTTTCCGCGGAGTTTACCGTTTCCCCGCGCGGAGCAGGTAAAGTGCTTTGGTCGGTCTTTATTAGAGTTGGAGAGGTGGAGAGGTGGGGTGGGGGGAAAGAGGGAGCGATTCTTCAGAGGCCATTGCTTTTCACAAAAGGCAATTACCATCAATCTTGTTGAATTCTGTGTCAAGGTGGCCTGGAGTTGGTTCCCGAGCCGCTGGGGAATCGCTCTGACAGTGACATAAGATCCTCTGTTGGCCACAAGCAAGAATGTAAAAGATGAAAGATTGTATTGGACCTAACGGGGGCCGCGGCCTGCGATGTAATGCGTGGTCATTGACTGTCATTATGCCCTTGAAAAGCCAATAAACTGCTGTAGGACGTAGAGCATTATATATGTATGTCATCAGAACCGGGCTCAAAACACATTAGATGATGCTGCAGCGCTTTCAGCGGCCATAGCAGACTGTTCGGGATTAAAGTTGTGCCCTCCAGTAAAATAAGGGTCAGGGTAAAGACGGCAAAGAGACTTATCCGTGCTTTTCCGTGTATTTTCAGGCTGATTAAAACATCTTAAATGTTAGTACATCTTACAGCACATACAGTCATGGAAAAAATGATTAGACCACCCTTGTTTTCTTCAGTTTCTTGTTCATTTTAATGCCTGGTACAACTAAAGGTACATTTGTTTCGACAAACTTAATTTTATAACGATAACCACTGTTTTTTGAAAGATTGAACTCTAATAACTGAGTTTTTATACAGTGGCAAAGTCGGAAATGCAGAGTTCTTTGATATCTTACCATTGGAGCTTCACATTTGGTAGATCAGAAGACATTTGAGACGACGTCATCTTTTTAACGAAGTAGCGTGACTGTGATATTTGGTGGGACTGCTGTGCAAATGTAATCACAGGATCATAAGATCATATGTTGTTGTTGTAAAAATAAAAATTAGTATTATTATTAGGGATGTAACAATTCACTCAACTCACAATTCGCTACAATTCACGATTTTTTCCTTACGATACGATTCACTCACCATTTTTTTTTTAAATCAAATGAGCTAAAGACATCTTTCATTCATAGGAAATGCGCTTGAAATGATCATCTTATAGTCTATTTTCTTCAAAGAAATATTGCACATCATCATTTATCTCCTTTTATCACAAGAAAATTATTTAACTGATGTCATTCAACATCTGAAATAACAAAAACTCAAAAAAGCTCATTTTCAAAAACTAATTTTCCACAACTTAAAAGGGCCTCAAATCTTTTGCGATAAAATAACCAATCATCCTGGTAATTTCTTCAACATGTTCCTTGTGTTTCCTGTATATGTTGACAGTTTCTTGCAATATTTGCAGGCTGTCTTGTCTGTCTCTTTCTCACCGTTTTCTTTTGTGTACGTCTGGAATCCAAAATGTCACCGTACCGTTGACTTGACACGACTTGGAGCATCCTTTATCTCTGTGTCACTGCTCACCGTCGTCGCCATGTTTTCCCTCGCTCTGGACCTAAAGACCAGTAGGCTACCTGGTGACGTGAGATACGTAAGATACTTACTTATGACACAGTCGCGATTAATTTTTTTATACCAACCCATGCAAATTCTCACGCATTTGTATCGGTTTTTATTCAACTCACGATGCATTGTTGCACCACTAATTATTATTATTATTGTGCTTCGAAGAATATGGTTCAAATGTGGTTCAAACTTTTAACCAACTGGCGTGTTTACATGATGCATGCTAATACTTTTCTTACATGTGCGAGAAAAACGCTTTTCCCAAAAATACCAAAAAATTTAAGAGCAAAAGTTCCAACAGAAATGAAATGGTGGGATTTTCATGAGAAGTAATGTAGCTGGAAAAAGATTGTTTATTTGACCTCCCCTTCAATCCGTATTTTTCACTTGACAGGATTCAATTTTTTATAAAAACAGAGAAAATATCCTCTTCCTCATAATGTTGCTCTCTAAAGTAGCACACTTTTAGGTGTTTTATTGCTAGGAGCCTCCAAACGAGAGAAAGTCAAATAGAAACTAACAGAAAATCAGAGCAGGACTTCCTGCAGAAATCCAAAACTTGATCTGTGTTCAACTGAGCCTTATGTTCACAATTTTTACCTCAAAAGCACAAATGTCACATCGGCGTTTGAAGGAACACCTCGCGGTGCTCACGGTGGCAACAAAGTTTCTTCCGGAGTCACGGTTTCTTTCTAAATTGCAGCTGTTTGACTCCAGGTTTGACTGGATTTTTATAAAATGATGCACTTTGCTTCAGCACAGAAACCTCGGCTTCCAGTCAGAGCTCCTCAACTGGAGATCAGGACTCATCACCATGGAAACCCTCAGATCTCACAGCAGCCTCTCTCTTGTTCGGTCTATTTTACACTCACGGTTGTGGATTGAACTGAAAATGGTGAGCAGTGAGGAAGAGTGCAGGGAAGGACAGTAGCAGCAGCAGCACCACCTTAGTCTAGTTTTCTTTCTTTTCCTCAATAAAACATTTCTGAAGGTACGATGGGTGCAAAGCTGATGTAGGCGTTTCCTAGATAAGACAGAAAAATGTCTAGAGGTAAGTGTTACTGTTTGTAGATACTCAGAAACACAAAAACAACCGTTTTTTTTCTCTCCGAAGCCTCTCTGATCAGCTTGTTTTCTAATCGACACTTAACCCCACAAGTGCTCTGCGGTCCAGGGGCTCTACGCTCACAACGATCCCCCGTTTTCAAGCGTCCGCCTGAAAGTGTTTACAGTTTCGGCGAGCGGGATTGCTTCTGGTTTTCTCGCCCGCGGCACAGAGCATTCCAGCGCTGCGCGGAGGTGTTGGCTAATTAGTCTGCTGACCTTTGAGGTTAAAGGTCGCCGGTGCACCTCGCCCCGGGGGACCGCGGTGATATTTTAAGCAGTACGGGCTGTGGACACTTAAAACAGAGAAATATCCCCCAGGCTCCAGGGGCTCTCTTAAGTGCATCACCTGGGCCACACAATGACAGGTGATGGGTATCAGTTTGGAGCTGTCGTATGCTCTGCTCCCCCCGGAGGCCTCAGGTGAGGAAAGGCGCTCGTACTTGAAGGTGCAGAGGGGCGTCCTTGAAGACGGCGTCTGAAAGTTGCTTTGGGCTGGGGTTTGGAGTTGCGGCATGTTCCCTGCCTGGGCAGGAAAACCTCTGGGAACAAATGAGATAATGGCCTGCCACAGGACCTACAGGCTAATCAAAGCGTATTCCCTTATTGTAATGGAGGCAGAGTTACAACATGTTTGACAGGATCGCTCAACACGGACTGGCCGATGGCGTTAGAAGAGCAGACGCTGTGAAATGGCCTCAGTTATGTGCAAAAAGTTGGGGGCCACTTTTTAAATCCTATATTTTTTAATGTAGATTTGCTGGTGTGCCATGAGGTCGTTTTAATTCAATTCAATTCAATTTTATTTTTATTTGTCTCGAGGCACTTTACAGAGACCCAGAGCATGACCCCCGAGCAAATATCATTTACTAAAATTATAATATTAAATCCTAAACAAGGATAATGGCAGGTAAAAAAACTCCCACAGAGGGAGAAAAAAAACTTTAAGCCAAACAGTGGCAAGGAAAATAAAAGAGAGGGGAGACAGGACAGAGAGGATGGAGGACAGAGAGAGAAGAGACACAAATGACTGAATGAATGACTACATAAACAGATGCAGGTAGCAGCACTGAGGTGAGATGGTCGGAGGACTAGATCACTGGTCACCACGGCAACTGACACCCTGAACACAAGTGGAGGTAAACGCTGGGATGGACAGAGGAGGGAACTGCAAGACAGCATGAAACTCAGGAAACTCTGGCCTGCAAACATACAGAAAGAAAAGAGAAAAAAGGAGGAAAACAGCACAACAAACTACAGGAAAGAAAATGGAGCACAGTTACAGTAACAAGGTGCTGCTAATTAACGATGGATTGAGCTGGAGGAGGAAGAAGGGAGGAGGAAAGGGAGAAGAGCGGTGGAGACACCGCTCAGCAGATCGTGTTGGTGTCTCCCTGCAGCGTAGGCCTATAGCAGCATAGCTATGACGAAGCTGTGATTAAGACGAGCTACTCTAGTCTGAGCTCCTACAACTATGGCTATAACTATTAGCCCCTACACACTATAGTTTAGACTAACTGTAGGCTTTACTGAACAGAAATGTTTTCAATTTAGTTTTAAAGATGGAGGTGGTGTCAGCCTCCTGGACCCAAACTGGTAGCTGGTTCCATAATAAAGGTGCCTGGTAGCAGAAGGCCCGTCCTCCAAACCTACTTTTAGATATTCTAGGAACGACGAGTAATCCTGCACTCTGAGGAGCTCTATTAGGAGCATAACGTGCTGTCAAGTCTTGTAAATAGCGAGGAGCTAGGCCATTAAGGGCCTTAAATGCGAGAAGCAGAATTTTAAACTCAATTCGAATTGAGTTTAAAATTGAGTAATTGTAACCTGATGACCTCACATTTGCCTCTTGAGTTTACGATTGACCCAATGACTACGAGACCTCGCTCACACCCTCTGCCGGGCCTGACGGAGAGGCTATGAGTTGTTTTGGTTTTTGCCGAACGGCTTTGGATATTAAGTCCCATCAGCTCATTGTTCCAGAATTCTGGCCATTTGTCCGGATGCAGCTTTGCAAACCCTGGTCGTGCTTCCTTGTTCTTTTTGGACGCGAGCCTTTCTCGTGGCAACCCTTCCGAGCAAACCACAAGCGTTCAGTCGTCTTCCAATTGTGCTGCCGATCTACTTGGGATGCATTTGACGGGACGAAGATTTGCAGCCGTCTCGAAGGCTTCCCACATGTGAATAATCTTCGTCACTGCCGAACGCTGGACGTTTTCATAACCGTTTCCGCGTTGCTTCTCTAAAGCCATTGCTTACGTCTGTCCCTATCGGCGTTGCGTTGAGACCCCGGAGCACAAAACTGACGAAACGTCTGCTTTTATAACAAACAACCGAGCAAACACTGCAAAAAAGGGGGTCTTCAAACAAGATAAAAACACTACAACTAAGGAAAAAGGTACTTAAAACAAGTGAAAAAATCTGTCCATGCAGCAAGATAATTTCAATTGGTAAGATTTCTTAAATTAAGATTGTAGGAACACTTGTTTCTAGATTTAAGAGAGGTATAGTTTGTTATTGAATCTTAAAACAAGATTTATTTTGATGAGGAGAGGAGATGAGGAGGAGGAAAAACATAATACATCTTATTTTAAGTGTTAATTGTCTCATTTTAGGATTCCCTGCCTGTTTGAGAGAAAAAAGTAAAAGTTTTACTTGATATAAGATTATACTGATAAATTGAAGACTTAAAATAGAAATTAATTATCAAAACAAGAAAAAATATCTAATGCTTCTAAATGTAAGTTTTTTTTTCTTGGTAAGAACATAGGATTAAAAGTGGGGCTGCTGACTTTTGCATGTGTAAATGTAACTGGTAAAAAAAAAAAAAAAGCATGCTTGCTGTTGAGTTCATGAAAACACTTCACCTCTAACGCACCTGAGTACGAGAGAAGACAGGTGTGACGAAGACGAGGGACTCGGTGACCTCATTTACAGGTCCTGGCCTCTTTATTACCGATCTCTGCCTGCGTACTTTCCCCCGGTCTGGACGGGCGATGGCAGGCGTCCATAAACCCACGACATTCCTTCACACTGATCTCCCGCCGGATCTTTATGACCCACCACCCAGGTGGGACCCGGTTCTGCTGGCGAGCGCTCTGCGGCGCCCCGGGGGGCTTTTTCAACACAGCGCAGACGACCGGCCACATGGTTAAGCTCACCAGCCTTTCAAACTGCATGTTTGAGCGCGCTCGGTGAAAGGGCAAGCTGCGATTTACTCGAGTCTGTCTGGGTCTATTCGTTTTTGGGGGGTAACTGTGGGACGCGAACGGTTCGGGAGACTCCAGCTTTGGCTCACTTGTGTAATCATTTCTGGAGAGAGAGCCAAGGTCAACGTCACAGTCACAGTTGTTAGCATGGCGTTTCTCTCTGGAAGAGACCTGGAAGCGACGCTGCCTCGTAGAATCAGACCCCCCGTTTGCCTCCGGTGCGCTTTGGGATTTCGGAGCGGGAAAAACGTTCCCTTCGACTTTGCGGCGGCGCCGCATCCTTAATCGGTGTCCTTGTTTTGGTGCAGCGGCTGCAGTCTGTCTGATGACCACAGCGCAGGGCGCTAACTTTGTTTTCCTTTGTCTGCCGTCCATTGTCCTTTCAGGTGGTTAGTTCTCTGACTGAAAAACAAGGAGACAAAAACGACAATCGCAGTCAAAAGCAGCCAAAAGTTAAAACTTTTTAAACTCATCGAGGACTGTGTTTGTTAAAGGGTCAGATTTGACTCATTTCTTTTGTTCTCTGCTTGATAACTTATATTTTGGAGTCTGGGTTGTTCTCTGTTCTCACTGCCATCCAGTGAACCGTTCAGATGTGCAGAGCTGTGTGACATCACGCCGCGTCATCGCTACCTCCACCGGACCTCACGGTTTCATGGCAGTCGCAGCTCTGGATGTAAGTGGGTGCTTCAGCAGAGGAGGGGCGGCTGTGCTCGAGGGGCTACGTCCGGTTTCGTGAGTCTGACTCAATCCGGAAAGTGCAGTCAAAAGAATCACCACCAGGGGGCCGGCTCCTGGGGCCAGTTGTAAGTAGAGACGCATTTTCCATGTAAATCCCCTAATCTGTTCCAAGCCCCCCAAAATTCGAACATAATTGTTTTAATAAATTATAAATAATAGATGAAATGACATAAAAACCTGTAAGACATACATGTTACAACTAGAAAAGCACTCAGAGAGCGCAGACCTCCACTAAACGCAACAATTATCGAAAATTTGAAAGTGATCCAGAATCCAGGATTTCTTCCGGATCACACCCAAAATGAAATCAGTTCTTCCTTTTCACATTTCTGACAAAATTTCGTCAAAATCCATCCATGACTTTTTGAGTTATCTTGAACACAGACAGACAGATAAACGCCGGCAAAAACACAACCTCCTTGGTGGAGGTAAAAATTGTTTGTTTACTTTGGTTGCTGGGTTACGCTCATACAGACAAGGGGTCCTCCTAGCCAATGGGATGCCAGTAAGATGCTAAGCGATAGCCAATGGCAGAGCAGCTCGGACGGACCGCTTTCAAACCGAGATACAGAGCCGACAGCTATGTTTATGTTCGGTAAACTCTGGGAGCTGTGAGTAGCAGCGCTACTGGATTTTTGCCTTTCGTATACTAAAATTTCTTTCGTAACAAGAGCCAATATTTTCCCGTTGATGCGTTTCGTAACCTGAAAATATCGTATGTAGAGACGTTCGTAAGTAGCGGTACCACTGTACAAAAAACTAGTTTTGGCCTCCATACCTACATTTCACATCCAAGACAACTGCACGTCCTCATTTATCATTTATAGTGATATAAATTCACATACTTATGCGTAACTAGGGGTGTGGCTTGTTGTAGGAGAAGCACGTTGATTAAGAAATAAATGAAAGTTTTGCAAGAGCAGACATAACAGGAGCCTCTGTGATCTTTATTTTTTATTTTTCAAAACTAGCGCCTCTTCAAATGAGCAGAATTTCTGTATGCTGATTGGTCAACACAGACCCTGCATCCGTCCCCATGTGCTCAGCCCCCCTTTGACAAAAAAGATGCATCCTCCAACCGTCTCTGTCGCAGTGACTGTAAATAACATCTCCAACTGGTTCAGGAAGGTAATCGGTGACAGCAGAGGGAGTGTGCACGCCCACGGAGCAGCAGAAACACTCGTCTGCGTGATCTAATAAACCCAGAGAGTAAGAGAAACAACAGAATAAAGGCAGGATAAATGGGAATCTGAATGGCAAAACAGGAGACCTTTGCAGACAGTTGGGCTCGTTGCACCGCTAACTGAACGCAAAGACTCCTGCAGCCCACCCCAACCTGGAAGAGTCCAGCATCCACTAAGGTGGGTGGAGGGGCCCGGAGGGGCCCAGCCGGAGCTCCAGTTGATATTTCAGCTCCTTGTTTCTCATGTCAGATTGAATCAGGAGGAACGTGAGGTAACTTCATTTAACTGTAAGTTTAGTTGGGTTTGCTTGGGCTGCCCCTCATAAACCTGAGTGACGTCACAGAGGGATTTCCAGTTAAGAAGTCTCTGCTATGAACAGGTCTGTTAAAAAGGAGCTTTATTTTTATACCAAAACACGTCAAACATTTGATGCACGTCTCAGAAAATTGTCCATCTATCTATTTGAGAGGTAAACATTTGTTTCTCTGTGTGTTTTCTTTAAACTTGCCGCCCTGTAATTTTACTGTTTGAAAACCCGGCGTGTCCCCCCACCGCCGCGACCCCGAGGTTTGGCCTCCCGCTGTTTCCAGAGCCGCCGTTTCCAGCAGCGGTGTTATTGTATAGCGAGGCGCGAGCGGCGGGAGGTTTACAGAGAGCGGGAAGCGTCTGGAGGCCACACAGACGCTAACAAGTCCGCTCCGCCGTGACTGATGGGTTTACTTTATTACAAGAGCCAGAGAGCGCCACAGTCCCCTCAAGGGACACGGACCTATCTGAAAGATGGATGAAGATTTTGATCATAACAAACCCCCCCCCCCCACTGTTAACTTTGGGGGGGAAAAAAAACAAAAGTTTTTCCTCTTTCACTGAGAAGTACTTTTGAGCACTATTGTTTATCCTGTACGTGATCAGTTGATAGAAGCTGAGGCTGATAAGAAACTGTGGATGTGGGAGGAGGGGGGGGGGGCAGGGTTTCACAGACCCGTTTCCTCGGGTGAACGGGCTCCCCCATGCACAGAGGCAGTTAGGAAAGTTGGAAAGTGTGAAAGTAAGTTGGAGGTGCTAAGCTGTCAACGAGCCGTCAGGCGGCGGGGAGGATGTAATGAGCTCTGTGTGTGCGCGCACGTGCACGTCTCAAGCGGTCAAGGCAAAAGAGGTGTTTTCGACGGCGTCTGCACGCTTCCATGTGTGTTCCTGTTCACTACTTATTCCTTTTTCCCCTTTTTCCATTTAAGCCACACACCAACATGCACGTGCAAAAGTTGGGATGCTTTTCTTTCTTCACTGCTTCCAGAGGATTTAATCAGGTAAGCTCCATCCAGGTGTGTAGAGCTCTAAACAAGCAGACAGTGTGGAAGTTTGCTGGTCTGGAGGGTTCAGGTGGATTCACGGCAGCCATGGCTGTCGTAGCCCTTCTTCTTGGCCGTGATGCCCTGCTGAAAATTGGTTGCTTAACAGCCACTGTGGCCTTGGTGCCCTGCCCTCTCCCCTCCTTCGGCTATCATCAAGTTTGCGCCGTAGCGCCCATCGGTAGGTCTACCTGTATTAAAGCTAAACAATTGGAGCGGAGGTTTGTCCTACTGAGAGATCCGTCCATAACTCTACCGCACAGCATCTGTTTCCATTAACGTTCTGTCTGTGGGATAAACAGCACAACAATACCACGAAGACGACATTAAAGGTAAGTGTTCAAAAAGCCATCTGTTTTCTGGATCAAATAGCTTGTCATTGAGCATAAGGACTTTAAAGATTGAACCCAGGACTATAATTCATAATAAATCGCTCCCAACTTTGAACTGATAAAGAGTTGCTAGACTTGGTAGTAGCAGTAGCCTATTAGCCTCCCTGAGGGGGACCTAGCTATCCAACAAGCTAAATCAACACTTCTGTAAATCCTTTCGTGTCATATCTTATTGCTATAGTCTACTAAGAATTTTTAATGTTTCAATATCAGACGGAGACTGTCATGTCTCGCTACTGTAGCCTTCTGAGCTGTGGTTGCTAAGGCAACCCAAGTAAACGGTCTCCTGTAATCAGCTGTTTTATCATAAACTAAAGCCTTCAAATAATCCTTTTCTCGCCAAATCAACTTCTCTGTCTCTCTTCTATGTGTGCAGCGAAGCTTTGCTTCCAAGTCTTCATTTCATCGCCAAAATCAGGATGCCATTAAATCAAATTCGATTATAAAGAAAACATCTGTGACTGGAAAACACGTCAAAAACTCATGATTGACATATGAATCAACAACAACTTTCAGGCAGGATGACGATGCTGAGATAGATTCGATTCAAACTCCGACATTCCTGTTCTATACACGATACACTTCTGAGACTTCAGGTGCGCGAAAGAGAAACCTTAACTCTTTAACACGTATCATTACAGAAATACGCTCCGGGGTGGTTTAAGCATTTGAATAATCAGTAGGCTATGAAAACGTGATATTATTATAGGAAAATATTTAACATATTCACTTTAAACTTTTTTCCCTCAGAAAGAAGAATGCCAAGACGGGAACGAGTCAAGATTACTGGCAAAAGAGCTCGAAGATGCAGCAAAAAAACTGCAGGAAAATGGACACCTACTTCAAAACGTTATCATGGAAGAGTTAATAGTTAGATTCTTCTTATTTTAGCCCAAGCTGCTGTGGTAAGATGGCGGGGTGCAGGAATTGCCAAAAGGAGGCCAACTGTTTTTCCTTATGGGCCTAGGAAGACCCCAGGTTCTCCATCCCATCATCAGATGACGATTTAAATTACATTTATGGCTGTGTAATAACCTGATAAAAGTCCAATGTGGTAACCTATTAAAAATATCCAAGGTTCTGAATTCAAAAACTGTATTGTGCCGTTTATTAGCATATCATTTCATATTGTGTTTTTTTTTATTATGGCCGTGTTGCCCTGGCATCTGGCCTTTGTGCCCTCAAAAAAAAAATGCCCTTTTGAAGGCCAAGTGGCCTCGTCCCTCAAATCACGAAATTCCAGGCCTGGTTGACACAACGCTGAGAGGGTAAGACATAAGCAGTGGTCTTCGAGGAGCAATTGTTGCTGTATATCCGTCCGAGAAGGCGGTATAACCATTTCCAAATATCTTCTGCAGCGAGAGAGATGATTCAGAAGTGGATAGCATTCAAAACCTAAATGTTAAAGTCCATGACAGCCTCATCAACAACAAATGACAAACAAATTAAGAAGGACAGTTTGTGTGGGAGGGTTGTCTGGAGAAAGCCTCCAGGAAGTTACGTGGAAGCCTGTCCCAGGTTTGCAAAACTTGGACCTGCTGAATGTTACAACCCCAGTCGTACTGAGTCAACCGGACCGTCTGGATGACGTAGGGTCGAAGGGTCGAACCCGCGACCAGCTGCACGGGGACTGCTGCCTCTGTACGTTGGCCACCTGCCCTGACCGCCGTGCTACCGGGGCACCACATCCTTCGCTGTTTGACCCCTTTTTTTCAAATAAATAAAATCACGATGAAAGAAGTCACATGCCGTTTAACCGGGCCTCTGTTTGTCCTTTAATCCCTTCACACCGGGATGAATGAAGACCATTACAAGCCGTGCTAATTAACAGTTTCTTTTGCAGGGACCCGCTGCATCGTTGATCCGCACAACACGGAGGCGGAGCTCGAATTGAGGTGACCGCTGCCTGCTGGAGAGCAGCTCTGCATATCGACCGGGGAGCATGTTTGAAAACATGACTTATTGATTTATATTTGGTCGTTAGGGTTGTAAAAGTCCAGCGCTGATAAATGGTGTTGCTCGGCTCAGAAAAAAAAAAAAAAAAACACGTCAGGCGGCCTGATGGATGTCCAGCTCAGCCAACACGTCGGCATTGACGGGCAGCGGTGAAGGAATGTTTTCTGCTAAAACATTCGTGTGTATCGATTGTCTGATGCAAATCATGTTGGCGTGAGGGTCAAATTGGTCCCTCTGGGGGGAAGGAGGGGGGGGCGGGTTGGCGTGGATGTGTTGGTGTGAATGTCAGCCAAGGTTGGAAGCAATCATTCAGCAACACGTGTTTGAAAGGGTTGGGGGTGATGGGGGGCGTGCGGCGCTGCTCCGCGGCTGTTTGGGAGCTACGTGTTGATAGCCGGCGTACACGTCTCCTGCCTCTGAATATTTGAGGGTCACCGCCGCGAGCACAAAACCAATTTCCTCAAACATTCCTGCATCACAGCCCATCATTTTCTGTGACGCGGTAATATACAAAGCTCCAGAGCTATCACAGCTGTGGCGCCCAGAGATAGATAAACGGAAATATGAAGTCTATCTCAAGTGTCATCTGGAGTCGGGCCGCTGAGATCCATCTAAAGTTGCATTGGCCTCGTGGTTTACAAAATGTCAGCGGAGCAGTGGCGAGTTTAGCAATTTCCAAACCGGCGTCGCTGACTTTGCCGGCGATTGCAGTCATTCAGAGACAACAGGAAATGATAGGTGCTGTCAGGAGAGTCAGAGATACAATAACAGCCTGAGAGGAATTTTCCATGAAGCGCCTCCGGTCCTCCTCGTCTCCTGCAGAGACTTCGTTCATCTGAGCAAACCCTCTCAAGCCTGCGAGGACCGCTGGCACGAAAACATTTCAAACAAAGGGCGACATCCAGTATTGGAAGTCGAGTTCAATCAAGGAGAATTAAAAATTGTAATTCCCCGGTGGACCACAAGGGGCCGGCTCGAAAGGTGAGTCGGTCGCCACTGGCCTCCGTGTTAAAATGTCCAACTTTGCAGCAGAAATGAACGCATTTGCAGCCTGTTTTGGTCCTCATAGCTAGACTTCACGTCCCCATACAGTAGGGTTGGGAATCGAGAACCTGGTTCCTGTAGAGAAAACCGGTTCCGTCTGTTTCAATTCCATGGAATCGTTTGTCAGTTTATCTAGCGATTCTCTTATCGATTCCAACCAGCACGAATCTCACGTAATTTACACAAGTTACACACAGTCAATTCCAGAAAGCACTTACGTGATTAAGTTACGTCGGTTTATCACGCGCATTGGAGTTGTAAACAACAATGGCGCCCACCAGGTACAAACGCTCCAAAGTTTGGCTTCACTTCACCAAAGAAAGATGGCAACAAGGCAACTAGCAGTCATTGTAAAGTGGAGATAACAGCGTCGGGAGGGAACACGGCTAACATGCAGAAACATTTGAACACACAACATGTGATAACGAGTGTCGTGTTTTTGACTCTTCGGACTGATGGATCTCAACCCAGCAGCAGTAGCCAAGCTAAGATCACCTCTGGTAACTCTGGTTAGTAGCTATCCCACTGCCTATGTGCTTCTTTGTAAAACACGCTATAACATTAACGCTATGCTATTAAACGAATGCCTTCTGCATTACATTTAGAAGATGACCGTGACGAGAGAGAGAGTCTGGCTGGTTCAGAGGCTGGAAGACATGATTATTTTTCTACAAAAGAATTATTAATTCTTCATAGTATTTGCTGATTTGTACTATGCACTGTTCCGTTGTATTTGATAGTATTTATCTTTCTTTATTATTATTTTTGAGTGCTTAGTGAGCTCATATATCCTTTTAAAAGGGAGATTTTTTTAATTTCTATTAGGAAAAATTTGTTAGTAAAATGTTACACATTCTTGTGTATTTGCACAGTTACATATTACAACAGTTAACACGTTATCCAGGCTTTGGGCCTCTTTTGACCTCGATGTTGAGTTTGTAAGGTCGTGACTTCTAAGTAAAAAAAATGATGCTAATAAAACTGTTCTCCTTTTTGCCCAAATTAGAATCGATAAAGAATCGATAAAGAATCGAATCATTAAACAGTATCGATAATGGAATCGGAATCAGAAAAATCTTATCAATTCCCATCCCTACCATACAGCTGCACGGGGGTTGGATTTTTATGTGCCACCTCAAATAAAACAACATAGTGCATAAAATGGATGCATTAATAGGGACACGGTCTTTTGATTGACAGCTGGCTATGATTGATGGCTAACTGTCTTCAGCTTAGCGATTAGCTCTGTCTTGATTTGACTCCTGAGCTGCGTATAAAGACATTATGGTGCCTAGTTGTTCCTATTTCAAAGATAACATGTTTTGTTGAGCTTCTTTCATCTACGAGCAGAGCTGCTACCTGGGCTGGACCGATGAATAGCCCGCCATCTTGTTGGTTGCTTGCCGTGGCAGCACCTGGCTTCTTCAGCCGAGCCGCCCACCAGGTTGGCCTACAATCTTTTGGACTGACGAGCTTAGCCTGGACCGCTCCTGGACCCCAATTTAGGACCCAGAGGCCGCGGTCAGTTACCTGAATGTTGGTAAATGAGAATGAGAAATAAGATGGATGGACAGATTTGATCAGCAAAGACTCTAAGGTGGACCCAAACCACAGACTGTATGAAAAGAACTGGACAAACCCTGGGTGATGTCATCCATATGTTTCTGAAGAGTGATCATGAAGCCTCTTCATTTCCTACCACTGCCATTCATTCTGATCAAATCTGTCCAAAAAGCCTCTTTTCAAGTGTCACGACTGAAACGACACCCCAAACCTTTCCTGCCGGAGCTAAAACCCGGTCCAGCAGAGCTCTGCTTGGTTTTGCTGGTTGGTAAACCTGCCACTGCTGAGGACAGACACGTTGGAGTTAAATCTACCTCCGCCAGCCGGCAAACTGCAGTATAATTGACTGCGGGCCCCAGCATGCTTCTCCTCTTAAAGGGTCCTGAAATGATCCGGCCACACCTCCCAGTTTCTCCAGCCCCGCCCCCATGTTCAAATGTTGCTCCGGTAGTGAGATCAGAAATGATGCTACTCAGCTAAGCTTTCAGGCCAGCGTAAATGTGTTCGTCTTACATGTTAAACACGGGAGTCGATGAAGATTTGCTCCCCGGTGGTCGTTGGAGGAACTGCAACTTTTCATATTTCTGCAAAGGCTTCAACCTGGATGTTGGTCGAGTGACCTCAGCTGAGCCGGGGTGGGCGGTTGGATGGCATCAGTCGCTGCCAATATGTTGCCGCTTCAGAAGCACTCCAGAAAATTTGTGGGTGATCCCACAGGAGGTCTGTCCAGTTCTTTTCATACAATCTATCTATAGAAGTCCATTGCGGTCTGCAGAATTCAACACAGCGAGACCTGGTCTGGTGATAAATTAGCATTTACTAATGTGTCAAACATGACTTATCCGTGGTGTTCACAGATCTATTTTTCCAGCCCGAATGCATTAAAAAAACAAGCAACTACCACAATAATAAAATGCCACATGATGCTGTAATATTGTGTGCGAAACATCACATCCTGAACATTGTCCGATGAAAAGGTGATAAGTTTCCCACTCCCACATCCGTACGTTTGGGAGGCTGTGAAAATAACACAACGCTCGCAGTTCTAACTCAGTCCACATGTGCAAGGTAATAAGCAATCTGTGAGAAAATGTAAGAGTTTCTACATTCGCAGTCAGATTTTTAATGTTTGTCAGTTTTTCCAGAATCAGTTGTGGTTCTGCTCCCACTGTTTCCACCTCTGGTCCCCTCCCACCTGCTCCATCTGTATTTTTATTATTCTAACTGTGCGAATATGTTTTAATTGTACCCCCGTGTTGAAGTTTCCTCCATGTGGTGGTGTCATTTGTGGCTGACTCGTAATCGAAACGTTCGGGGCGTTTCCTTCGACGGGGCAGCAAAAGGGCATCGCGCGGCGAGTCGATGGCAGACGGGTCACGTTTCAGAACTCGGAGACTCAGCGGAAACGACCATTGATTTCAGATCGAGTGGGCGATTGGAGCTACATCTGTTAACAACTCCACTCCGGTCTCGTCTGTCCAGAGGACGTCGCCCCAGAAGTCTTGTGGTTTATTCAGAAGCAGTTTTGCGAACATCAGTCGATCCTCCTGCAGTCTGTTCTGAATGAACTGAACCTGTTCAGTCTTTTTGGACCTTAAAGCAGCTTTTCCGTATTTTTTGGACTCATCTAACATGTTGCAGCGAGTCGCCAGGAGTCCGGAGAAATGTTTTAGGACGTCCGAATGAGAAGTGGACTTATCTCCTGAGGTTTATGTCACAGTTTCGCGTCGCAGTTCAGACTCTTACGCTTGACCTGCTCACCCTGGTGATGATGTCACCAGATTGAAATAACACGCCCCTGACAGCAGGCGCACGTCCTGCGCTCTTACATAACAACATCAAAACGCTTGCAGAGCTGCATGCAGAATGCTGACTTACATTCAAGATGGCTTTGATATACAGTGCTCCCTCATTTTTCGTGGTTAATGGGGACCGGCGCCCCCTCACCGAGAATCAAAATCCACGAACTGGAGCCGGAGCCCCCCGAGCCTAAATAATGTGTTTAAAATATGTTTAAAAACCGCAAAAAAAAGTAGCGAAACAAGACAAAGGCTCAACTGTGGTCTTTCTGTTACCTTCACAGCCTCTGGTCTCTGAACCGTTAGTAAAGAAACCGCTCTTTCATCTAACCTCATTTTCATTCTGCCGTCCCATGACACACACACTACATTACCCATAAGGCCACACCATTACTCATAAGGACCACCTTCTTAAAGCGGCCAGGCTGGTTCACAACATTTCTTTGCTTCGAGTGAACGCGCACAACATCCTGTGATGTTTCCGCAATTTTTTCTTGATTTTTTTTTTTTTAATATTATATATTTCTGAAAAAAATCCGCGAATAACTAAAACCGCGGAACTTAAAGTGCGAATTGGCGAGGGATCACTGTATTGGCAAAACCCAATGGAAAGTCATATATCTGGGTTAATTGCTAATATGTTTTCCCTCTTTGTTCCATGATGCCTTTAATAGCACTGAATTATGCGTGATTTAATGAATGAGTAGTCTGGAGAGTAGCTCTGTTATCTCTGTGATGTTATGACGGTGGGGGAGGTCACGCGAGTGTCACCGATTTATCACTATCTCGCTGCCTAGATCTTAAATATGGTGTAGGTTTTCCTGCATTTTTCTCCAGTAATTGGTAACAGGGTAATGCGCGTCGCTAATGTTACGGCTGGACTGTTAGTTTTTGTCACTATAGTGCCATTAATCTCATTTAGACAGTCCTCTGGGTTGGACACCGTCACCTGATCCCGGTGATCTCACTGTTCGGGGCCTTCGCCTCCCGATAACAAATCTTAATTATATTTTCAATGAATACAGTTCCTGTTTGAGCTTGTCCTGGTGGTTTTTGGATAATATTGTGACAGTCTGTGTTTGGTAAAACACCTGCAACGGGTCACTTTTGTCCTGAACGCGGCGGCTTGAGTCACGTTTCTACCGCGAGCACCTGACCCGGCAACCTGAACCGTGTCGGATGTAACGCAGGCGGGAGTCACGGTGAGTTAACCTTTCGGCTGTTTGCAGGTTACTTTGGTTTCCGAGGAGGAGCTGGGGAGAGGGTTTCTCGGAGTGCTTGCCCCCTCGCACCTGCACTGGCGGCGGTGGAAGACGAGCGAGGGAAGAGGAGGATCGCATGTCTTCATGGCTGTCCGACGGTAAATTAAAACGAGGAGCAATTTCCTGAGGCCCAATTAGCAGAAAATTGGTCCTGTCTGTTGGAGTGAGTCCCTCGGGAGGAGGGAGGAAAGAGGGAAGGTAAACTGCTGAGATTGCTGCATTACGGTGGATGGACCGGCAAAGGTGCGAGAGGGGAGACTTTGCTGATTTGACGAGGGGGATGGCGGTGACGACGGCTGAAAAGTTTTAAACAGGGAAGACGGTGGTGGAAATTGCCGGCTCACTCCGACAGAGATGTTTATGTGGGCAAATCGTGGCAGCTTCAACAGTTTGCCGGGAGAGCGGTTGTTTTAAACTCTCACCGTCATTCACAGATGCAGGATGACCCGGTGCATTGTGGGACGGGATGCAAATGCGTTTAAGGGCGTCTGCTGTTAATGAAGACGGCTCGTAGAAACATCATTTTTTATAAAAATCTCAGAAAAGTGTGTTTTCTTGAGTCGTTCTTGTCATTTTTAGGTACAATCAAGAGCAACTGTCATGATTTTGGTGTTTGATCTTTGCTTCTGTTCTTCTGTTTTAGCTTCTTATTTTATTTTGAAAGTATTATTCGTGAGTGTGTGTGAATTAGAGGTCTTCGGAACAACCCGAAAACCCAAGGTTCCGACCCGACCCAAATCTGGGTCTCGGGTCCATTCAAAAGATGTGACTCGGGTCAGAATCGGTACAGTTAGTCTCGGGTCCGGTCGGTGCTCTCAGACAGGCTGGGTCCACGTTTACTCGAGAGGTAAAAATATTGGCAGTAGCAGCCAATGTCAGGACTCAGGGCTGTTAAATGATTATTAATTAACGTAGCGTGTTTGTAATGAAACAACCGTGTTGCCGTAGCGTGTTATTAGCGGTTTGCCCGGCAGCTGTAAAGCACAACGGATCGCCAACATGACAACGTTGGATGAGAGAATATGTTCACGACACGTCCTGACTGGTGTAGGCTATTAGAGTTAGCAGTTGCTACAAATAGCATCTGTATCCACAAAGAGAATAACGACGTGGATTTATTGTCGTTTACATCACGTAGCCTATGTAGCAACTGAACCGGGTAGAAGAAGACAACTTTAGGTAAGAAAATCAAGTTTTATTTAATGCTAGACAACTTTTAACATGAGCAACTATGGGCTGGATTGTCTCGGTTCTATTTGGGTAACTCGGTTCGGTTCGTGGTCGGAAACTAAAGACTGGGGTCGGGTTGGTTTCGGGTCCAAATATTGCGGGTCCATTCGTGTTCGGACTCCCTGACTTATGATAATAGCTCGGGTCGGTTCGGTTTCGGGTCGAATTTTCATGGGTCCATTCGGGTTCGGGTCCATGAAAGTGGTCCCGTGAAGACCTCTAGTGTGAATTTTGTTGGAACCCCCCCCACCCTGTTCTCCTCCATCATGATTGATCCCACCTGTGTTTATATAGCGTTTATATATTCCTGCTTTTCCTTCCTCCCCTGCTGGTCTGTTGTCATTTTGCCGTGTGGTCCTTCCTCGTCATGTTTCTCTTCCATTATGACAGGCTTTAAGATTTTACATGTTTGTTTATTAGGTATCAGGCTTTGTACAGTTTTGTTATTGTTGATAAAGGACTTTGTTTGGTTACTCCGGTTTCCTCCAGGTCCTACTCCCTTACACCTGACTGTGAGTTAAGGGTCAAAAGTCAGCTCCACTCCTGTTTTGTCTCCTCCACCTCTCAACATGGTAAAACTCACAAATTAAATCTTTTTTTTATTACACAACATCATTGAGGAAACACATTGTTATTGAAACATCTTACAAGATAAAGTTAAATGTGGCGTATCAAAAAAAAAACCAAACACTTGTGCTCAGTTAAGGGCCCTGCTAACAGTATGAAGAGTAGGGGTGTGAAAAAAATTTGGCAATATATCGCGATTTTTGGCTGCCCAATATAATATCAATTTTTCAGCTCCTAATATAGATTTTATTTCCTAATATCTTTTTTTTTTTTTACTTATTTTTGTGCATTGTCAGTAACTCAGGGTACTTTATCCTTCATGTTCTCACTTACAGCGGTTACAATGCTGTCAGAATGTTGTAATGGTTACTTAAATGTGCAAAAACACTAAAAAAGCAAATAGTTTTGACTCAATTTGTCCTCTGAATGATCAATATCGTCTGATGAACATATACAGCAACTTGATTTTTCATCTCTACTTTTAATTTTGATATTAACTGGGTAGGATATCGCAATATATCACGATATTGTGATAATATCGTATTGTCACCTCAGCACCATAATACATATTGTATTGCGAGGTCCTTGCCAATACTCACCCCTAATAAAGAGTAAGTTGTAGTGGTGGGGGGGTGTGGTTTCTGCTCAGCTGCAGGGGGGGATGTGGAGCAGTGGATCAGGGGACAGCATCAAAGCACTCAATGGGCTAAACTATCTGTTCAGACAGGTCTTGACCTGTTCCACATTTCTTCTGCTGAGTCTTTTGTTGCAGTCAGTGTTGAAGAGCAAAAGGGAATGACAAACAAACCACCGCCTTCTACAAAACTGATCATTTCCTGCTTTGGTCCAGACCCTTTAGATTTAGCAGGTGGAAGAACAGAGGGGATCATTTATTTATTAGCTTTTTTTTTTGTATCATCAGATGGGTTGATCCCTCCATCCAACCGCTTCCTCTACTACCTTCACCTTGTTCCTTCCTCCCACAGTCCCAAAACATACATGTTGGGTAGACTGATCATTCCAAGTCGACTGTGGAAGTGAGCATCTTCAGTTGTACGTCATCGTCAGGTGCACCAAACACCTGCAACCAAATCACTCTGAATGAAAATGCAACATAACATTTCCAACATGAGCATTCATAGCTTCAAAAAGAACCAACTATGAACCTCATTTGAAAGTTTCTGATAAATAAAAGATTACTCAAAAATGGAACAGCCTCAGATTTGCCTCCAGAAGACTCTAGGACACCTGTCGCTGCAAAACGAGCCCAGATCATCACCCTTCCAGCACCGTGCTTGACAGAGGGAACGAGATTCTGTTTGGTTTTCACCAAACATGGCCATTCAAGTTAGACGAAACTGGTTGGGCCTCCAGTTTAGACTTAGGGAGCCACCAGTTGCAGTACCAACATAAAATAATTTCACTAATATTTGATATCATTGCACAAATGGTTTTAAAACAACTATTTGCACAATAACCCTATTGTGACTAAGCCATCAGATACACAGTGGTACCTCTACTCTCCAACGTCTCTACATTTTCAGGTTATGAAACGCCTCACCGGGAAAATATTGCCCTCTAGTTACGAAAGAAATTTCAGGATACGAAAGAAAAATCCAGTAGCGCTGCTACTCGCAGCTCCAAGAGTTTACTGAACGTAAACATAGCTGTTGGCTCTGTATCTCGGTTTGAAAGCGGTGCGTCCGAGCTGCTCTGCCATTGGCTATCGCTTAGCATCTTCCTGGCATCCCATTGGCTAGGAGGGCCCTTGTGACAGGCTTTAAGATTTTAGATTTTAACTCTGTCCTTTATGAGCGTAACCCAGGTAAACGAACAATTTTTACCTCCACCAAGGAGGTTATGTTTTTGCCAGCATTTATCTGTCTGTCTGTGTTCAAGATAACTCAAAAAGTTATGGATGGATTTTGATGAAATTTTCATGAGTTGTCAGAAATATGAAAAGGAAGAACTGATTTCATTTTGGGTTTGATCCAGAAGAAATCCTGGATTCTGGATCACTTTCAAGTTTTCGATAATTGTTGCGCTTGGTGGAGGTCTGCGCTCTCTGAGTGTTTTTCTAGTTCTAACATGTATTTCTTACAAGTTTTTATGTCATTTCATGCATTATTTATAATTTATTTTAAAAAATATGTTCAAATTTTGGGGGGCTTGGAACGGATTTACATAGAAAACGCATCTCTACTTACGAAAGTTTCAGGTTACGAAACTACTTCCAGAACCAATTAATTTCGTAAGTAGAGGTACCACTGTATGTTTTTTTGAAACTACCTCACCGTTTGATTAAATGTGTGAGTCGGAGAAAAGTATGAAACTTTGAGACAGAAACTGTGTTGGAACCCTGGCAAGCAGGCAAAATGGAGCGAGAGCGAGGAAGGAATGCTGGTATTTCGATGCTTCAGATGAGAGGCTGCTTTAACTTTCACTCACAAAGAAACCAGCGCTTCCAATTCTCCCTGGTGAATTCCCACCATTGTGTGAAACTCAAGTCATGTTTGTTTTCGCTCAAATCACAGACCAACCGCGTTACTAATGAGGCGAGCTTTTTGACTGGAAATCTGCTGCGCTTTAATTTAGGCTTAATGGGCAATTGATAACGCGGACGCTGACGTGATGGATGTGGGTTTCTGGACGGGGTCCAGCACCTCCACATGCAACGCTGTGCATGTGCTCTCCGCAATCAATTCGTGCACATTTTTGCCCCCGGGGCCTTTGGCCGCTGATGGCAGCGATGATGGACTCGGACTCGTGCAGGGAGGGAACTGGGTCAATGTCAGCGCCGGTCCGGGATCGACCTGTCTCAAATGCCTGTCACTCGCCGTTAATGAAAATTCGATCGATCCCGGCGTCCAGTTCTGTCTCCGCGGTGCAGCCCCCCCCCAACCTGGCTGAAGTCAATGAGCGCCTACGGCGACCGATGGAGTTATTGCTCCTGCTCGGATAATTACATAAATATTACTCTTGGCTTCTCTTTTAGGGTTTCATCCAAAGATGAAAATCTGGATCATAAATCTCGCCATCAAATTGTTTTTTTTTTGTGGAAAAAGTAAATGTATGAGGTGCTGTTCAGAAAAGAGAGTGAAGAGCCTTTTCTTTTAGAAGCAATGATATATTTATGTTGGATAAAATGCAGGAAAAGAAGGTAAGTGGCAGATCTACCATGCAGTGCCCGTCTGACTGTTTGGGTCAGCTGACCATCTTGGCTCCGCCCATCCCCAGTGATGGAAACCTGCCAGTTGGCTGCTAACTTTGTTCCAGATGTTATTTCTGTACGTCTGACACGCATGTCTTACGCTACTTGGTCCGCGTTTCAAGACGGGCGAAGCCCCTTTTACGTGGGGTGGCGGTACGACGCTCACGGCTCCGGGCCGCCCGCCGACAGGTCGCAGCCGGGCAGAGGGGCCCGCGAGGGGGATCCTCCCACTCTGAATGACTGTTTCTAGCCCAGTGGGTTGAATCCTCCAGACAGACTGCATTTCCTTAACGGCCTCGAGCTTAAATGATGTGGAAATGTATGATAATAGCTAATCTTATACAGCAATATTAAGCTATTGTAACGGCTGCATCTCGCGTGCCTTTTGAGGTATCTGCAGGCACAGTTTAAATCTACATGAAATGGCAATAACATTTTACCGTTTTTACAGTGAAAAGACTGAATTACGGTTGGAGGAGCCATATTATCTTTGCAGGTAGAACGATTAAGCTCCGTTAGGTCTTAATTCACAACGCAAAAGTCAAGTCTCCCCAGAAGTGATGACAGCCAGCTGCTTGACACCGAGGACCACATGTGTCGAACTCGAGGCCTGCGGGCCAAATCTGGCCCACCAACATCATTTTAACTGGCCCACGAGAGAGTGCAGAGACAGCAACGCAACTGGAAGATCTGAGGCTCGATCTTCCGCCAGATCTGCTAAAGCCGCTATTAAGGGATAGCGGGTAGCGGGAGGGGCGTTCCCCCGCAAAGAACGCAATCTTCCACCTTTGCTAAACCCGCTATCCCACCTGCGCTACCCGCTACATTATCCATGGGAGTGGTTAGCACGTTCCACCTGTTAAACCAATCAGTGCGTCAGTAGCCGTTGCCTTTAAGAGCAGGTTGCGCTACCCGCTAACCGCTATGGAGCATTTTTTCATCCAGATCAGAGCAGCTCTCATGTGAAGCTCATCTTGGACTCTGCTGTAGAGCTTCCTCCTCTTCCTTCCTCCTCCTCTGCACTGATATATACATATAAATATTTTTTTTTCCTATCGGCTACCTGAAAGTCCCAGATAGTCGGTGTCCTCCCAGTAAACACGCTCTGGTCGTCTATGGTTTAACTGGCGATCAAGCCGTTTAAGACGATCTCTGCTATTTTCTCAGGGGTTCAACTGAGGCCAAATCACGCTTTTTATACGAGAGTTAATTCAAGAGGTAGAGCCGTTTGTGCACGTCCACATGTAACCGGGTGGACGCACGTTGATGCCATTTGGACGCGTTCTTGTATGCGCTGACATGCGGGTTGTGGGTAGCGGGTAGGGGGTGGTCTGAGCACCAGCTACCTGCAACTCTAAACCTACGATTGCAAGATACTAAGTTTGTGGATGCGGTGTTAAAAATTGTTATTGTTCTCCTCCATCAATTAGCTAAGTTTTGTCACGTAGGCGTCTAGACGGTTTTGCTCAAGGTCTCCTTGTTTTCCACTGATGTTTAAGACAAACCTTTTGCCACTTGTCATTTCTGATGCATCCTCAACTTGTGATGTGAGTAGTGGCCTCTCTGAATTTTCAAACTTGGAGAATAGAGAATAAACTCGTCGTTTGTCAGTGCCTTGTTTAAGCAAACGATTGACTGCTTCACCAGTGCACAATAATAAATTCTTACGAGTGAGAATACATCCAAATTCTCATCTTACAGCGGAAAGGGCAAAAGACACGCCCATTGCCACACCTACAAAGTGAGTTAGGGAGTCGGGATAATGGGTAGCGGCTTAAGTGAATTGGAAGATTGCATTAGCGGTTAGCGGAGGTTCCTAAACCCGCAATTTGCGGTAGTGTTAACAGGTAAGGGGAAGTGTACGATCGGGGTCCTGGTGCCAAAGCAACCACCAGTGCGAATAACATCTCTGTTAACAGCTTCCAGAAAATCAATAAACGTGAACAAAAACCTGCTGGTGCATCATCCCCTTTGTCGTTTGGTAACATCACACCCTCCTGCATGAGCAATAGAGCAGTGGGTGTTGTACGACCACTTGTTATGCATCATTTTTGACAGAAGGCTGTTTTTCGGACACACAATTGATTTGAGCGTCTGCTCGGAGGACACGAATGATACCCTCGATTCATCTTATCTTATCAAAAAATCATCGCAAACCTCTCTAGACTGATTTTTTTCTTTCCAAAAAAGAACCTGGCAAGATGTTCTGCATTCTCTTCACTGGAACCTTCCAACGACTGACGCATGAATAGAAGGAGTGAGGCTAATATCTGCTTTTCTTTTTTTGTTAACTTTCAGCCCCTTCAGCATCAGATTTAGCCTCAAGATAAAAGTGGATCTCATGAGATCGAGCATCTACGGCTCCAACAAAGGAACAAGGACCCAGTTTAAGACACCTTCGGCTCCCGTGTTGCTCCTTGCTGATAAGATTCAGCTCCGTATCCGCTCATCCATCTAATGACCTGCCTACCTGCCGACCTGCGTCCGTCGCCACCCGCCTCTATCGTCATTCACTTCAGGCAATACAAACATGACATGCTGACTGACCTCTGGCCATTCGAGATCTTCCGAGCTAAACTCTTTTTTTTTTCTACCTAAAGGAGTTCAGGGTCAGTGAATGCCACTGTTTCAGTCCAACACGCCTTTCATAGTGTTTGAAGGGAGGATAACTCGCCGTTTCCTGTTGCCGAGATCACAGCTCACTACCTAACAAAGTACGGCTCCCGAGAAGACAAAGGGAAGATAATCTCCACTGAAACCAGTTGGAAACTCAGCCGCCTTGAAACTCTTAGCATAAGGACGCGGCCTCTCCTTCACATGGGGGTTAAAATATAATCACATGCTCAAAAGTTTCCACCAGGATCTCAGGAGGACACAGCGGGGGATTGACCTGGATTTCTGTAAAGCTCTGAGGAATAGTCGCTCTGCTCAGGGATATCTAGATTTACCTTCTCCTCTACTTTCTTTAAAGCTCTGCCTTGTGACAATGGCTCTTATTCTGAGCTGCAGGTTTGCGCCGTGGCCCTCGATGCATATGAAGGTAATTTCATGGCTCCTTCCTGCAGGCGCGAGTCAGACACAGCGCTCTATTATTGAGCCCCGGGAGCGGTGGGGTCCTGGGTCGGGGGGCCGGAGGTGGAGTGCGTGGCGTGCGAGCGCAGGAACGTGAGTCTATGCAGTCTTCGGGAGGCGACGTGAAGGCGGGGCTGCTCCTCAGCGCCCATGTGGACGGCGCACCACGTAGCCGACTGTGTGGTCGCCGCCGTTGCGTCGAAGAACAAAGGGCTGTTTACGTCAAGCCCGACTGATTTAGTTTTTATTAATGTCTCACCTCCCCTCCTCCCCACCGCCATCGGCTTTCACACCTCCCTCCCTCCCCCTCCTCCATTATATTAGCTCCAAACGGCGCTGTGGACGGCACGCTTCGCTTGCATTTGTCTCCCACCCTTCAGTGCGCACACACACACACACACACACTGTGCAGGACTTTAGTGTGACTCCTGAAGAAGAAGAAGAAGCGCACCGCCAGATTTCCCCCCCCCCCCCTCCCCCCCACTTCCCCGAGCCATTTAAACAGTGGAAAAGGTTAATTGCTTCAAACACCAGCGGTGTTATTTCAGCTGATTCCTGCAGCGTTGCATTTGATATTTAACAGATACGAGATTTGTGCTGCGATAATTAAACGTGCACCAATAGGTTATTACCGCGTGAAACCGGGACGCGGTCTAATTGTCGCTGATGAGATGGCTTCTACAGGGAAGACGCGAATTAAAAGCCGAGCCTGGAGTTTGCTTTTTTTTTTTTTTGTATTTATGTGGCAGCGAAGATAAGAATAATGATAATAATAACTTATATATGACGCCAGTGCAGGAAAACTGCAGTTCATGGAACCACCACTAGGGGCCGTTGAGCCCCGTGTTAAAATGATTCAACTTGACAGCAGAAATAAACACATTTATAGCCTGGTACAAAAAATAATTTTCATCTCCACAGCTGGATTTCACATCCATGACAGCTGTAAGTAGGGTTGGGAATCAAGAACTGGTTCCTGTAGAGAACTGGTTCCGTGTGTTTCAGTTCCACGGAATCGTTTGGCAGTTTATCCAGCGATTCTCTTATCGATTCCAACCAGCACCAATCCCACGTAATTCACGCAAGTTACGCACAGTCAATTCCAGAAAGCACTTACGTGATTAAGCTACGTCGGTTTAGCACACGCATTGCAGTTGTAAACAACAATGGCGCCCACCAGATTCAAACGCTCCAAAGTTTGGCTTCACTTCACCAAAGAAAGATGGCAACAAGGCAACTAGCAGTCATTGTAAAGTGGAGATAACAGCGTCAGGAGGGAACACAACTAACATGCAGAAACATTTGAACACACAACATGCGATAACGAGTGTCATGTTTTTGACGCTTCGGACTGATGGATCTCAACCCAGCGGCAGTAGCCAAGCTAAGATCACCTCTGGTAACTCTGGTTAGTAGCTATCCCGCTGCCTATGTGCTTCTTTGTATAACATTAACGCTATGCTATTAAACGAATGCCTTCTGTATTACATTTAGAAGATGACCGTGATGAGAGAGAGAGTCTGGCTGGTTCAGAGGCTGGAAGACATGATTATTTTACTGCTAAAGAATTGTTAATTCTTCATAGTATTTGCTGATTTGTACTATGCACTGTTCCGTTGTATTTGATAGTATTTATCTTTCTTTATTATTATTTTTGAGTGCTTAGTGAGCTCATATATCCTTTTAAAAGGGAGATTTTTTTCATTTCTATTAGGAAAAATCTGTTAGTAAAATGTTAACATATTCTTGTGTATTTGCACAGTTACATATTACAACAGTTAACACGTTATCCAGGCTTTGGGCCTCTTTTGACCTCGCTGTTGAGTTTGTAAGGTCGTGACTTCTAAGTAAAAAAAACTGATGCTAATAAAACTGTTTGTTTCCATTTTTCCCAAATGAAAATCGATAAGAGAATCGATAAAGAATTGAACCGTTAAACAGTATCGATAATGGAATTGGAATCGGAAAAATCTTATCAATTCCCATCCCTAGTCCTGGACCTCCCACCTGGTAGATGAAAGTTCTACCACTGTGACCCTTTTTGGGTCAGCCAGGGCCCCAACAAGCAAACTTCTGAGGTGCTCTTCAGAAAACACATATGATCTTACAGTGAGTTTGCCCAGTTCTTTTCATACAATCTATAGTTTCATTCTCCCTTTACTTTCAGCCGTCTTCACCCATGAGAGTTCGTCCCGAGTGCAGTTGGCCACTTCAATCCCCGATGACTGTGTCTCTCACAGCATCGTCACTCCCATGAAGACCAACTGGCAACTGGTTTCTATCAGTGCTGGGTTTCCTTTGATGAAACTGGGAGGAAGAAGGATGTGGATTCAACTGAGATTATGAGGTAGTAGAAAGAGGAAAGACAGACACCGGGATTAGCTGAAAGAAGAAACATCCATTTGAGGCCGATGATGACAGACGATGTCACAAATTTAGCGTTCATCTCTACGCTAATCACTGATGTCGCTCATGTTGCAGTCTGGTCAAGAGCCGTAGCATCAAAACACTTCATACATCTTGCTGCAGCTTGTGCATCCATTTCTTCCATCTCCTTCTTTCATCAAAGCCAGGAGTCGTTTTTAAGCCAGCGAGCCAAGTACAGCGGATTTAAAAAGTGTCAGAGAAGCCGAAATCTAAAACGCAGAAACCTCTGTGTCTCTGGCTTTAACCTCTTAACCAGTCCTCTTCGTCGTTAACACGCGTGTCGCTGGAGATCCGAGGACGTCCGTTTCCTGACTTGAAAGCACATTTGATTTACCTTTCGAGGTCAGGGAGCGTTTGCAAACCGCAGCGGTACCGTCACACCGTCACGAGCGAGTTTCAGCGAGCAGGAAACGGTGTTCGAGTGTGGGAATAATTATAAGAAAAGAGCAGCTTTCACCACATACGGCTGAGTCCCCCGTGGTCGTGTCAACGCGGCGGCTGCGTGGAGACGCTCTGGCTGCTGTTAAACAGCTGCCTGGTTGGTGGTGGTTCTCAGGCTCACTTCACTGGTCTGAGATGAGAAAAACTATCTAACAATGGAGTCTGGATCAGCAAAACATCTCTGTCACAGCTTTACTGCAGAACACAAGTGATGTTTTGAAATATGGATCACTTATGTGACCGAGTCGTCACCAACACTCCACGTGGAACGAACAAACTCATGATGCAATCTCCATTGCGGGGTGTCCCATTAATTCCTTGGCTCTTATTTATTTCATTATTTGTTTTATGAACCACTACAGATGTTGGCAGCTGCTAACTTCCATCGCTGGTCCCTGCTCAGTATTCATTTCTGGACCAAACTGACATCTGGACATTAAAACAGATCCAGCCATAAATTATATATATATAATAATAAACATGCAACATAGTAACCAACCTTGCAAGAAAAAAAAAAAAACCTTTTAATTATTTATTTGTAATAAAATTTTCTGCTCAAGGCCAGTTTTTACCATAATGTTGAACTAAACCCAAGATAATAAACGCTAGCAGAAATTGCCTCATGAATTACTTATTTTTCTCTCCATTAAGCTGAATCAGTTGTGCGCTCAAAGCAAGAGAAAGAAAGAAAAAAAAAACATTATGCATCTCTGCGTGCATGCAGGTACATGTGATTCTGTGAACGCACATTAGAGGTAAGTGGCGTCTGAGGCCGGCATCGTCAAACAAATTAGACAAAGGCAGAGGCAGAGCGGGCTCTCGAACACGCCGCGGTGATTGAGTCTGAGAGGGAGAGTGTGGTATTCTTTAAACGCCGTGTTTAGGCAGAGTTGGCGTATTCAAACACATTATGGATAAGAGAGATGGGGGTCATGTAGCGAAATGCATTACGGAGTCTGTGAGGTTGAGCGAGTGCAACATTTCTAAACACATTATGGCGGCGTGGCGATGGCAGAGCGTTGATGGAAAGCGGGGGGAGAAGGGGTCAAGAGAGTTTCTGTTTTATTTCGCTGAGGTGTGTGCGCTTTGTCTGCTCATTGAGTGCTGACTGAGTTGTGACATCAGCTCAACCTGAGTACACAAACTCAGCAGAGGGACTCGTTTCCCTCCGAAGCACATTTAAGGCCGAACTGTGACACATGCTGACAGGAACTCAGGGTTCTGGCTGTCTGGGAGTCCCAAGAAAGACATGAAAGGTTTTTTATACATCCAAAACATTAATCTGTTGCACTTTAGGAAGAAAAAAGGTGAAATCTTTGAATCTAAAGCAAACTGACCAAGTGAACTAGCATCGATGTTGTTGAGGCAACAGAAATCTTCATTCACTCATGAATCTGTGTCGAAAAAAAAAAATCTGACTGAGATAAAATTCTGAAATTTTTGACTTTATAAATCTACAAATTTGATTTTCAAAATAAAATAAATGGGGATTTCAGACTTTATTAACTCGCAGATTTGCAGGAACAAAAAAAATTCAAACTACTTAATTTACTACTAAATCATTAAATCCTAACTTAAATAAAACTCATTTAAAAACTATATTTAAAACTACATCTGCAAATTCTAAAGTTCAAATAAACCGAACTCAGAAATTCTGACTTCAGAAACTCAGATTTCTGAGAAAAAAACTTAAAAAAAAAAAACAAACAAAAATTAAAAAAAAAAAAAAAACTAAGAAATTGAGTTTAAAAATGTTACAATTTGTATGAATGTTCTGAAATACTGTGTTTTGAAAATTCTGACTGAGAGAAAATTCAGATATTTTTGACTATAAATTTACAAATTTGATTTTCAAAATAGAATAAACGGGGATTTCAGACTTTATAAACTCGCAGATTTGCAGGGCAAAAAAATTCTATCTTACTACTTAATTTACTACTAAATCATTAAATTCTAACTTTAAAAAAAAACTCATTTTAAAACTATATTTAAAACTACATTTGTAAATCTTAAGTTCAAATAAACCAAACTCAGAAATTCTGACTTCAGAAACTCAGATTTCTGAGAAAAAAACTAAAAAAAGCAAACAAAAATTAAAAATTTAAAAAATAACTCAGAAATTATTAGTTTAAAAACTTAAGTATTTATATAAAAGTTCTGAAATACTGCATTTTGAGAATTCTGACAGAGAGAAAATTGAGAAATTTCTGACTTTATAAATTCACAAATTTGATTTTCAAAAAAAAATTAAGTGGAATTTCAGACTTTATAAACTCGCAGATTTGCAAAAACTACAAAAAAATTCTATCTTACTATTAATTTACTACTAAATTATTAAATTCTAACTTAAATAAAACTCATTTTTAAACTATATTTAAAACTACATTTGTAAATCTAAAGTTCAAATAAACCAAACTCAGAAATTCTGACTTCAGGAACTCAGATTTCTGAAAAAACAAAAACAAAAAAAAATTTAAAATGAATTCAGAAATTATGAGTTTATAAACTTTACAATTTGTATGAAAGTTCTGAAAAACTGCGTTTTGAAAATTTCCAAAACAAAACAAAAAAGAAATTCTGACTTCATTAAGTCATGACCTTATTAATTTACATGAAAAATTCTGTCCTCCATCTAAAAGTTGTGACTAATGAAGACAGTAATAATTCTAATTCTAAATCCATAAAAATCACAGATTTGCAGGAAAAAAACAAAATAAAATGTGACTTTAAAATCTTGTCAATTTGAGAGAAAATTTGTAAATCCTGAATTTCTCAACATGCACACACAAATAGTGTGAAAACTCCAAAAGACGAAAAAATCTGTGAGGAAAAAAACTTTAAAAAATTTAAGAAGAATTCAGAATTATGGAATAAAAAACCCTCACAATGTCAGAAATTCAAGCTGTATAAAGTTGCAAATTTGCAAAAGGTAGCTCTAAATTTCTGACTTCACAAATTATAAAAATTTTGAGAAAAGTTATACCTTTTTGAGTTTTTAAATTTGCAGCAGAAAGCTCAGACGCCCTGACGTTAAGAGCTTGTTCTTCACTGTGATTATTTAAGAGGCTAAAAACGAGGAGTTTGCATTTTTTCCAGAGAAAACATGCAAGTTGTGACTTTATAAACTTGCACTTATATGTGCTAATGTAGGTGGCTACAAGCGAAGCCAGGTAATTATAATTCTCACCAAATTCTGACCGTTGAGGCCCCCGGGGGGCTCCCTGTGGGACCCCTAAGCATCTGCATAGTCTGCATCTGCATTCAGGCAGCTGTGGGTAAAATCAGAACAGTACATTTACTTTTCATGTTTTTTTCTTTTTTCTTTTTAACTTGAAGCACACAATTACTCCAGTTTTTCAGATCATTCCCTGAACTACCTCCGTGACCCCGACAGACCATCATGAACCATTAAACTCACAACCAGTAAAACACTAAAAGACACATTCCCGTGTGCTCCGTGCTGGCGGCGTGTCCACCACAATTAACCTCTCTGGCAGGCGCTGCCAACGCCAGAGCGGCGGGGGCACCTCATCCTTGGCATTTTTCTGCGCCTGGCAACAGAACACCTTCAACAATTCAGGGGGAAATAAACAGGGATAAATGCTCTCTTCCTCTCTTTAGGTCGAATCTTTTCAATTAGCCAGGTTGACTTTGCATGGTTAATTAAGTCCTCATCCTTGACGAGCTGTCTGACTCCTCCAAGCCTCTTACCGGGGGCTTACAGCCCCGCGGGGGCTGCCAGCCAGACGGATTGTTGTCCAGCTGGAATGGGATTAGCCTGAGGCCCACAGTCCCCGAGCCTTTGTTTGAGTCTGAAGTGTCAACTGGGAAGGGCCGAAGCAGAGAGGGAGGATTGAGGTAATCCCCTCCTCTTCAGAACCGCTCCCCATAGTCCCCCAGTAAACCACTGAACGCTGCAGACCACCAGCCGCCAGCAGGTCCACGCTTCGCTCATCCCACCCCAGCAGGTTAGAAGGCCCATAAAGAAAAACTCCCTCCGCCCTGATATGAATCCGGCATGTTCTGCAGCGTGATGTTCAGCGTCTGCAATCAAAACATGTTGTTGTTTGGCCAAGCGGAAAATATGGGAGTTGTCTGGCGGGATTAGAGGCTTCACGCTGCGTCGCAGCGAGTCGGGGAACCCACCTAGTCCACCGAGACTCTGCCTGTTACACTCCGCAGCACGAGTTTTATTCGCACAGTCAACCAACTGCCATTCTCGTTATTGAGATGAACCATCCTGAATCAAAAAGCAGAACCCCCTAAGAAAAGTGGAAAAAAGAAAGGGGGGATTGTGGTGAGCAGCCGAAACAGCTTTGGCATGCAGGTGTTAGTCGACGTGTCTTTACAGTACGGTTATCCAGCGGATAACAGGATGATTCAAAAGACACGTCCCTCGCGATGTAGCTTCTACATATTTGTCCTGACAACTGTTGTTTTAGGTAATCCTGTTTTTAGAAGTAGAAGACTGAGCATGTCAAGACTGCAGATCCTTCAACAAAGAGCACAGTGACTGATACGTACAAACAAAATATAAATACTAGGGCTGGGCAAGTTAACGCATTATTATCGCGTTAACGCATTCATTTATTAACAACATTTATTTTATCGAGCGTTGTCAAATGCTTTTGTTTTGAAAAGTCTGTTACTGGCTGCTGTGGAACCAGAAAACAGTAAACATAAGGAAAAGCTAAAACAGACATGGAGAACGGTAAAAACCTGTGAACTTTACAGTTCAGGTAGCAACTCAGGTAGAAATATTAACAATTCTGTCTGAAAATAAAAAAATCTAGATCTGCTCCATGTGTTCACTGTCCTGCTGTTCTCTAGCTGGTTACTGCAGTGCGGCTCCATCTAGTGGCACAGATGTGTAATGACAACAGAAAGTCCAGTCCTAGATTATAAAACAAATTCAGTCCTGTGGCCTGTTTTTTAATTTCATTGTTGATCCAAGTATAAAATTGAAATACAAAAATTTTTTTTCCGTTTTTTTGTGTTAGATTAAAAAATTAAAAACGTAATACAATGTCACTTTTTAATTTTCCTTTTTTTTTTTTTTTTAAAATTGACAGTTGAAAATGGAATGAATGATACACAGATTGGTAAAGTTACTGAACTTTAACATGGACATTTTCATTTTAAAGTTCTCCCAGACGGAGGATTCAACAGAAACAAGGTTATTTGTATCAACTGACAAGTTGAACTCCCCGTTAAAAGTTTCTGCTGTTACCTCAGAAATTACCTGTTTTAATGTTCTGATTGTGCTGAGACACAATCATTTTGTTGGATTTTGTTTGTAGACTTTTTTTTTTTTTTATTTTTCATAAAAACAGGATGACATTAATACCCTGGCAGTGGCAATAAGCTTTATTCTATTTGACATTTTTTAAGATGAGATTTACACTAAATATGTGTTACTGACAAGTGCTGATGTTAAAAGTGTTTGAACAACAAATGTTATGACACTTTAGTTCATATGGCAGCAGAACATTTAAATAAAAGTGACTTTTACACTGCTTTTGAATTCATTATTTGATTTTGCGTATACAATGCGATTAATCGTGATTAATCAGGGAAATAATGCGATTAATCACGATTAAAATTTTTTATCGTTGCTAAGCCCTAATAAGGAAGAAGAAGAAAGAAGTAAGCAAAGCAATTACAGTAGATGAGCGAATCATTCGCTCATCTACTGTAATTGCTTTGCTTCCTTCTGCGGATGCTCCCTGAATTAACGGTCGTGTTAATTTGCAGTTATGAGTGTTGCTGAAGATGGGAAATGCAGCGTCAGGCTCACGGCCCAGTGGTGGAAGTTCTCCTCCCTCGCGCTGCACCTGTGCTTATGAGTCAGCCTCAGCACCGAGCCAATACCAACAGGCCGTCTTTCATCGCAGCGTGACAGAAGCACGCGAGATTAGAGCAGAATCCAACCCAAAACAACCACGCTGAGCTCGGGGATAATCCAGAACCCAAACATCAGAGGGAAACGGGAGGGCGCTGCTCCATCCATCATCCAGCAAGAATCCGCCCCAAAGACAAACAGTGGGTGAGAGATGTGACACTATTGTCCAACCTGACTGGCACAGGAAAAACAGGACGTGATGAGTTTCTGCGCCCGAGGTGACTGGTGAACCGCTGTGGCACCGGCCTGGAAACCATGTGATGTTATCGGAGGAAAACGTTGCTGCAGCCAAAAAAAAAAAAAAAATGCATTCTTCGTCTTTTCCTCTTTTTGGAGGCAGGCAAGAGAAATACAAAATCTGGACTGAAAGCATGTTCATCTGTGCACTGAGCTTTCAGCTTCAGGGTGGGAGGAATCGTTTATTTATTTTTTTATTGCCCGGCAACACGACTGCAGACTTTGCTGTAACTGCTCTTTTGAGCGGATGTTGGAAGAAAATAGTATCGGAATATGTGAGCGTAAAAGTACAGTGATCCCACGCTTTAAGATCCGCGATTTTAGTTATTTGTGGATTTTTCAGAAATATATAATATGATAAAAAAATTAAGAAAACATTGCGGAAACATCACAGGATGTTGTGCACGTTCTCTCACAGCGAAGAGACGTTGTGAGCCAGCCTGGCCCCTTTAAGAAGGTGGCCTTATGGGTAATGTAGTGTGTGTGTCGTGGGACGGCAGAATGAAAACGGGGTTAGATGAAAAGTGTAGTGAGCATCAACAGCAGCCCAGCGTGTATAGATTTACATTCTCTGTTAACCGACAGGAGCCCAACAATACAACCTGTGTGATGTTACAAGTTCCTGCAGTGCCAGAATAAAGTTCTCGTTCCATGTAGAGAAAACCAGACTGTTTCTTTTGTTGTTGTTAGCATGTTAGCCGCTAATTACGAGCCAAAAATAGCACAATACCAGCGTTTATTTGCTACGGGTCAGAGACCAGAGGCTGTGAAGGTAACAGAAAGACCACAGTTGAGCCTTTGTCTTGTTTCGCTGCAGTGCCTCGCTACTTTTTTGTGGTTTTTAAACATATTTTAAACATGTTATTTAGGCTCGGGGGGCTCCGGCTCCAGTTCGCGGGGGGGCGCTGGTCCCTATTAACCGCAGAAATTAAGGGATCACTGTATATTCTGATGTCCTCAAACCTGGTATGTCATTGGTGCAGCAGCTGCATAAAAGCCAGGCGACGCTCATGCCTGCAGGATGGATTCACGGCTGTGATTGCTGGTTGAGGTTTGAGCTCGTCCACATTGTTCCCCGTGTTGTGCTTCCCTTCAGGATGAATCAGTTCCTTCCATCTTCCCTGAGCAGAGAAATGTTTCAACCACTTTATCTGCATCAACATCAGCCGTGAAGGAATAGATGCGTAGCTTCTTTGCTTTGGCTCTAATGTACACTCTGCAGCAATGCAGTCGTAGGCCGCAGTTGTTTGAAGGTAGAAAATGACGTAAAATGCAAGATCCATACCGCTTGTTGTCTCTTTCATAACCGTCTGTAATCTCACCACAAGAGGGCACTGCAGGATCTTTTCTGTTGCACTGTAGCTAGCAGCGCCGATCTTCTTCTTTGTTTACGTCTCGTTTTACTTCCTGTAGCTCAGAGGTAGCAACACAGCAAATAAAGCATCTTACCTAGTCATTTTTACAGACACTGCAGCAAACTGTCACTCTGCCCAACTCGAAAACGACGAAGAAGAAAAAAACAACAACAAAGAGCAACAAATCTTCCAAGCCGACCGATTGCATGTCTTGGAGTTAGTCACATCCACATGAATTGGAGAGAGGCACACTGTATTTGAAAATTGAGAGCTTTTTTTCTATTCGGCTCCACTGAACTTTATTTAAAACACGGCTGAGAACAAAAACATGAAACCATTAAAAGTGCATCATACACAGTAGCGGTTACAGACACCTTTGCCAGAGGAGTCTGTGGTCCATTCTGATTCTGTAACTTGATTAAATTGTAATGTTTTTGAATGCATGTTAGCCTCGTAGCTGAGCCGCGATGCTGTTAAATACGCTACTGTTCCCATTGCAGATAGCCCGAACCACGTCCTCCCGTCCTCTAAAGTACGGTGTCTCGATTCCTACCTGTCAAGTATGAACTTCCAAGTATACGAGTCCAAACTTGATGAACTTGGAATTGAGTGGCGACCCAGGTTTATAACTAGTTAGCTTGCAAATATCCACATCATTAGGTGACTTTCTGAACTCGTCAGTTCAGCGGAAATGATCTGTAGCTACTTAACTTTCCTTTTACAAAACTGGTTTGACACTAGAGCTGAGCAATTTTATCGGTTCTGCTATATATATATAGATATTTTATTTCCCCAGAGAGTATCGATTTTTCAGCCGTGGGTATCGATATTCTAAGCTTCTTTCAAAACGTGTCCCACCTTTAAAAGCTTGCAAGCAACAATTTGCACTGTTTAAATAAATGGTTTATTTTATTTTCTATTTTTCTCAACAAATTTTTTATTTTATTCATTTTGTCCAGCATTTGCAAGCTGCCTGTCAGCCATATAATGGCCACGGTTAGATGATGTTTTTTAATTCGGAATTAATTATTCCGAATTAAATAATTCAGAATTAAACTATTTTCCTTCGAGTTTACATGGAAATAGTCATTCCGAATTGAGGTTTACATGGAAAACACGTTTGATCGGCTTTATCCAATTCCGCTTAAGGTCTGGAGGTTGGGAAGGGTTCTGATTGGATAGGGGGGGCAGACATCTTTACGTATTTACATCTACCGGAAGAAAACAAACTTACTCGATTAGCAACAACATGGAGGACTACATTATTAGCATCTTCTTTGGATTTGTTTTGATTTTATTTTTGAAGCAGCAGCATGACAACATTATGTCAATGATTTTCTTTTGAAAACAAGCCCAGCGCGGAATATTAGTGTCATCGCGACAGACGGGCAAGAGAACGAGCATGTGCAGAAAGACCGGAAATAATTTAAAGCGGAATGAGTGTATACATGACCGCGGAATTATTCTATTCGGATTTAAAATCAGAATAAACCAGCCACTTACTTCGGAATTAAGTTTAATTCGGAATGGACATTCATTCGGAATTAGGTGTTTACATGGTTATTTTTTAACATTTTAAATTGGATTTTATTTTAATTCTGGAGTAAGGACGAATTAAACTTCCCATGTAAACGCACTAAATGTGTAATTGATGCTTTCAGTTCAATTAATTTAAACAAAGTCATTGGAACACTCACAAGATGTCACCAAAATCACTTTGTCCCTTTAAAATCTTTCGGAAAATGATGTAAATGTATTGTGAGATGAATATCAATATATATCGTATCGTGAGCTGAATATCGTGTATCGTATCGTATCGTGAGATTAGTGTATCGCTGCAGCCCTTTTTGACACCAAACATTAAGTTACCAAATCAAGCAAACACAGCTCCATCTGTTCTTTTTGCAACATTGCAGTGCACACTCATGTCCAAATATACCTCGGACAAATATATTTATCATCACAGGTGTTTTAAAAATAAGTAAATCGGTGAAAGAAATGCTCTTGTGAGCCTGATATTCTTATTGTAAAAAGATGCTTTTGTATGAACAGGATACCGTTCTGCCCTCTTTGCTCAGGTGACAGATGTGGTTTCGTACCCTGCTGGTGTTCCACGTCTTATTTTACAGTCACCACAAAGGCTCCGGTTCAAAGGCCAGAACGTTACAGCTGTTTGTGACACCAGATACGCCGGCGTCGTCTTAAACATGTTCGTTTTTATCGCAGCCGGGCAGCCTCTCTCTCACGTCCAGCGTCGTGTTGGCGCTCTCAGACGCGAGAGCAGTGAGCCCGGCCAATTCTCACCAGCAGGACCGAAGGCTGTTTTCAAAGCTGCACGACTCGCGTCAGTTCTTCTGGATGTTGTGACTGACGGCTCAGAGAAAAGGAGCCTCCGACTGAAGAGGAACGAGGTTGATCCGTTGCCAGACAGCCTCAGCTGGGGGCCACCATGCAGCGGGCTTTTCCAACTCGTCTCCACCACCATCCTCTTACCGTTCACCCTCCCCGCATTCATTTCTGGACATGCAAAGATAGCAGAATTTCCGGGGAAGCGTCCAAGAATCCCGCCCTGCGTTGCAGTGCACGCTGTTTTTATTTTTTTTTGTGTTTCGGACATGGAGCGGATCGATATGAGACGGCTATTGTTTGCCTCTGCGCCGTCAGCACGTTTGACGGGGGAAAGTTTGTAGCATCGAGCAGCCCTGTAATTTGATTGCTTCTATCTCGTCTCCTAACTCACCACATGCGAGCTTGTTGAAGCCTGCTGCCGGAGCTGGAGATCCCAGATGGACTGCGTTGTGCCGGTCAGAGCATGCGAACGACACACTGACTCACTCTTTTTAACACGGCTTCAGAAACTGCCGACATTTATGCGCCTCTTCTCTTTGTTCTCTCATCCTCTGTGTCATTTCGGTTTTCCATGGTCAGCGGAGAAGTCCTCAAAAGTCATTGCGGTCATTTCTGCAATCTCTGGACTGCCCCCCCCCCCCACCGCTAAAACATTCTTCATAGACATTTATTATAGGACAGTAAAGAGTAATGGGGTGTTTCATTTGCCATAATGAAACCTAATCACCCCGAAGACGGTGCTTTGAATCGGTCTGTCCATCTGTTTAATAGACCGGGTTGAGCCGTGGAACACAGAGGACCTGTGGACCATCAGGGAAAGCAGATGAGGAAGAGTATTCCTTTACACCTTAAAGACTGAGGAGCCTGTGAAAAAAAAGTTTCTCATAGATGGTGGTGAATCCTTCACAGGTGGTGCTGGAAGTGAAAAACACACACAGGAAGTTATTTAAGACCTCGGTGAACCAACATGTAGTACGGAGATCAATAATACATTATTCCGTACCATGTGAAAGTGTAACAATAATGCTCTTTCTGGAGAACGCTGCCCAAATGATTTAAATAGCCACCCATAAAGACCAGAGTTGGCCGAGCTGTGGTTTTACCCAGATGAGGTTTCACTTTTGGTTTCGTCCCCGAAGGCTTTTGAGACGGAGATTTTACTGCTCTGGAGTGACACGTTTTATTATATTGCAGCTTTGACTTGGACATTTGTACAGTTGACCATCCAGCCCTCTTTAACGCTGATTTTTGCAGGAAAAGCAGCACAGAAACTGTAAGAAGCTCCTCCTGATTAAGAACTGCCCCTCAAAAATGGTTCAGGTTGCTTCAGAAACGTTCCCCGTTCATGCCGAAACACAAGAAGCTCACCGAATGTTGATTTGCTCGACGAATGGTTTGCGAAAGCAAGAGAAATCCATTTGTCCATTAACTCGTACTTGTCCAAGTCTGGGTTTCAAGGGCAGCTGTGTAGGCAGCGGTCTGTGAGAGAAACATTTTATAGAACGGGGGGTTTTAATAATCATTTATGATCTCCGTCTCCCCAGCCATCTCCGTTCCCAGGCCAGGCGAGAAATATAATCTGCCTCGAATATGGTCTGACACCTCCACAGGGAAACTTAACAGATGCCCTGAAACCACCCCAACTGGCTCCTCTCGATGCCGAAGAGCAGCGACTCTACTCCAAATTCTTCTGTCATATCTCTAAGGGAGAGACTGGCCGCCCTGTGGAGGGAAGCCGCTTGCATCCATGATCTCGTTCTTTCGGTGATCAAAGTTGAGGGTATGAACGTAGACCGGTACACAAACGGCCTCGTCTTTTTAGATCAGCTCCGTCTTCACCACAGCAGACCGAATCCACGTTACTGCAGACACTCCACCGATCGAGTCAGTCGCCCGCTCCGTGCTGCCCTTGCTCGTGAACGGGATCTCAAGACGCCCAGAAAGGGACCCAGAGTTGGAGGTGCTGATTCCCGTCCTTGCTGCTTCACACTTGGCTGAACCCTCCCAGGGAGAGATGGAGATCACGGCTCGATGACGCCAACAGGACCGCGCCATCTCCAAGAAGCAGAGGTGGAATCTTGAGACCATCAAAACCAAAGACCCTTCGGCCTTTGGCTGCATCCAGACATCTCTGTCCTTAAAAGTTAGAGAAAGAAACAAAATCATTGAATCGCAGCTGGGCGTAACAGCAAGTGACGGACACTAGAGGTCTTCGGAACAACCCGAAAACCCGAGGTTCCGACCCGACCCAAATCGGGTCTCGGGTCCATTCAAAAGACGTGACTTCGGGTTCGGGTCGGAATCGGTACAGTTAGTCTCGGGTCCGGTCGGTGCTCTCTGACAAGCTGGGTCCTGTGTTTACTCCAGAGAGGTAAAGATAGCCAATGTCAGGACTCGAGGCAGTTGATTAATTATTCATTAACGTTGCATGTTTATCATGAAACAATCGTGTTGCCGTAGCGTGTTATTAGCGGTTTGCCCGGAAGCTGTAAAGCACAACGGATCGCCAACATGACAACGCTGGATGAGAGAACATATTTATGACACATCCTGACCGGTGTAGGTTATTAGCGTTAGCAGTTGCTACCAATAGCATCTGTATCCACAAAGAAAATAACGATGTGGATTTATTGTTGTTTACATCACGTAGCCTATGTAGCAACTGAACTGGGTAGAAGAAGACAACTTTAGGTAAGAAAATCAGGTTTTATTCAACACTAGACAACTTTTAACATGAGCAACTATGGGCTGTATGTCTCGGTTCGATTCGGGTAACTCGGTTCGGTTCGTGGTCGGAAACTAAAGGCTCGGGTCGGGTTGGTTCCGTGTCCAAATATTTCGGATCCATTTGGGTTCGGACTCCCGGACTTATGATAATAGCTCGGGTTGGGTCGGTTTCGGGTTGAATTTTTACAGGTCCATTTGGGTTCGGGTCCATGAAAGTGGAATTGTGAAGACCTCTAACGGACACTCAAGTCTCCAATGTTTTCTTAATGGACGTGCAAGCTATTTGCTCGACGGTTTGCTTGGGACATAAGGAAAAAAGAAAAAACAAAAAATGTAGATGAATCAACTGGCTGAAGCTGAAGGTGAGTAAAATATGCTTGCTTGCTTGAATTGTGGTAGGATGATCTCCTTTAGGAGTTTCCTTTCTCACCATGACATCACTTCACGTTCTCGACTGCAGCTCGAATAGGAAGTCACTCAGCAGTTCATGATATTTGGCAGACGAGGTATTTGTCAAGGCAGTGGACCTCCCATCCAAAGCCACAAGCTGATGGATTTATGATCACCCTCAGATCAGATGCCCTCGGCAGTGGATCTCCAGTTGGATGGGTCTCGGATGGGTTCACCAACTGGCCACACAAGAAAAGGACTCAAATGCAGAACCAAAAGCCACTGAAAGGAGGGTTTTAATTTCCAAGGTTCAGAAAATCAGACAAGGGGCAGGCAGGGCTTGTAGACAGTGGGAAGCGAAGGTCAAAATCTAGAAGGAGTCCGCAAAGGTGAAGGTACCGACAAGGGCTTGGCAAAATCGTGATCTAGGAAAAAACAGAGCAAGGTTCAGTGAGGTCAAAAAACAGGAACAAGGCTTGAAGGATCGTTTCAATACTTGGAACAAACACAAGACAATCTAGCAAGGTCTTGATGCTAGACTGGGCCATAAGTACCGTGGGCCTGATTGGAGGGGATGGGAAGCAGCTGTTTCAGCCACACCCTCAGGCTGTGACATGCCTCCCACACCACTGACAAGTTGGCAAGCTTGGCCACTGGGAAATCGGTCTGACGGTCACAGAGTATTTAAGGAGCAGTACGTGTCCAAGGACATCCAGAGTTTGCTGCCTTGCTTCCTCCAACAGAGTTAAAAGATAGTATTGCGCAACTTCCTGTGCTTGGCCTTTCAGAGCAATGAATAAGAATTGAGACAAAGAGTTACATGATATTGGATGGTGCACAGACACAAATACCCACAAACCTTTATTTTTGGTGGGATTGGGTGAGTATTCCTGAATCAGAACATCTGTAATGGAAGTAGTAGTAACAGCTGTAGTAGCTGATAAAATCCAATCACAAAGCACATGAGGTTTACATTTCTGCCCGCTCCACATGCAAACCCAAGGACCCTGGAGTAGAGGTCTTCGGAACAACCCGACAAGCCGAAAACCCGAGGATTCCGACCTGACCTGAATCGGGTCTCGGGTCCATTCAAAAGATGTGAGTCCGGGTTCGGGTCGGAATCAGTACAGTTAGTATCGGGTCCGGTCGGTGCTCTCTGACAAGCTGGGTCCGCGTTTCCTTGAGAGAGGTAAAGATATTGGCGGTGGCAGTCAATGTCAGGACTCGGGTAGTTTACTTAATTATTCATTAACGTGACATGTTTGTCATGAAACAACCGTGTTGCCGTAGCGTGTTATTAGCGGTTTGCGCGGCAGCTGTAAAGCACAACGGATCACCAACATGACAACGCTGGATGAGAGAACATATTCACCACACGTCCTGACCAGTGTAGGCTATTAGCGTTAGCAGCTGCTACCAATAGCATCTGTATCCACAAAGAAAATAACGACGTGGATTTATTGTTGTTTACATCACGTAGCCTATGTAGCAACTGAACCGGTAGAAGAAGACAACTTTAGGTAAGAAAATCAAGTTTTATTCAACGCAAGACAACTTTTATCATGAGCAACTATGGGCTGGATTGTCTCGGTTCTATTCAAGTAACTCGGTTCGGTTCGTGGTCAGAAACTAAAGACTAGGGTCGGGTCGGTTCCGGGTCCAAATATTGCGGGTCCATTCGGGTTTGGACTCCCGAACTTATGATAATAGCTCGGGTCGGGTCGGTTTCGGGCTGAATTTTCACGGGTCCATTCGGGTTCGGGTCCATGAAAGTGGACCCCTGAAGACCTCTACCCTGGAGTTGTCTGACTGAAGCCAGCTGTGCTCAAACCTGTTGTCAGCGAAGCAGAAGTTATGAATTTTCAATCCCATTAGCCCTGGAAACTTCTCAAGAGGATTATTAATGCAAAAAGCCGCGAGAGGCCAAAGGCTTCCATTAAACTGTTGCTGCGCCGCATTTAAAGCCGCCTGCAGAACTTACTTCAAGTTTCCTGTTTGGAGAAAGCCTGTGATATTTGCCAGGCGAGAGTGAAAGATAATTGGACACCTCGGAGGTTTTAAATGGAGCCGCTCTGATGGAGTCATTTAGCCGTTGCCGCTTCGCATTTCATCGCTCCTGTCTGTCAATTACACTTGATTTACAAGGTGTCTAAGGGACAGCGAATATGAAGCATCAATTTGTGAGCGCGTGATTGCCCTGGAGAGAGAGAGAGAGAGATAGAGAGAGGGAGAAGATGGCAGGATGTATCATTCATTAGCATGGCTGCTTGTCCTTCAATTATCCTTTGTCGGATTGGAGTGAGCCATTGCAGTCATTAGTCTTATTGGCAGGAACCTCTCGTAGGTATAAAACGAGCGTCTGCATGAGTGCGCATGTCTGACTTTTATGAGAACCACCTCAGAGGACTTCTTTATTCTTCTTTTGTACAGGTGGGACTCATCGCTCAGCAGACGGCCCCGTCAGAAGTCTGTGTTGACACAGATGGTTTGTATTCACCCAGGGACCTCTATGAATGCCGTATGGAGAACAGAAGACAAGGACTCTGTGGGCCTGGTAATGAACGGAGAGTACATGACAGTTTTGTTTTCAATGTTACGTGACACGAGATCCCATAAAGGAGTCAGAGGTGACAGACACGAAGGGTTGTCTGAAGTTTCCCGAGGTTGCTTCATGTGTCCCGATAACTCTGAACTGATAATATTAGGCTAACGGTTTCGCCGAGACAATTAATTAACGCTGGTTAAAAGGTCAAAAATATGAGGCCGCAGCTCCGTTTGGCTGCGTTGTTTTTCATCTGGAGGAAAAACAAAGCTCGGAGTGGCGAGCGATGAAACGCTAAAGAGGCTGCTGCCTGTCTCTGATGAGCCCGGTCGCCTTGATGAAACACAGAACGCTTTTCTTTTGGGTGTGGAAGCGTCGGTCTGTGAGCACAGCTGGAGAAAATCACAGCGGACAAATACTTCAGCCGATCGGCCCACACGCCGCGACACTTCTGTAATATTCAGCTGAGATGCTCCGTTTAAGCTTTAATGTCACAAAAAAACACGATAAAAACTGATATTATTTTAAAAGCCTAGTCCTATTTTTGTAATGACTCTTACCGCCAACGTTGAGTAGGGGTGTGAAAAAAATCGATTTGGCAATATATCGCCATTTTTGGCCGCCCAATATAATATCGATTTTTCAGCTCCTAATATAGATTTTTTTTTCAATTTTTTTCAAAAACACTAAAAATAAACAATAAATAGGTTGTTTTGAAGCAAATAAAAAAAAAAATCACACTGAAAACTTCTTGGCTGTTCCAACTGTTTTATGAGTCTTATAATTGTCTTGGAAAGAATCAGTTTCTTGGAAAATTTACTAAATATCACTGAACTAAATCCAGGCACGTTAATAGATAAGGCTGGATGCCGTCCGTCCCGCTCAAAGAGTAGGAGTGTGAAAAAAAATCAATTTGGCGATATGTCGCAATTTTCGGCCGCCCAATATAATATCGATTTTTCAGCTCCTAATATCAATTTTTTAGGAAAATTCATTATTTCACTTAAATTTGCAAAAACACTAATAATAAACAAAAAATAGGTTGTTTGGAAGCAAATAGTTTTGACTCAATTTGTCCTCTGAATGATCAATATCATCTGATGAACATTTACAGCAACTTGATTTTTCATCTCTACTTTTAATTTTGATATTAACTGGGTAGAATATTGCAATATATTGCGATATCACGATAATATTGCATTAGAGGTCTTCACGGGTCCACTTTCATGGACCCGAACCCGAATGGACCCGTGAAAATTTGACCCGAAACCGACCCGACCCAAGCTACTATCATAACTTTGGGTGTCCGAACCCGGACTGGGTAGAATATCGCAATATATCGCGATAACACGATATTGTGACAATATCCTATTGCGACCCAAGTATCATGATACATATCGTATCGCGAGGTCCTTGCTAATACTCACCCCTATCGAGGAATCAGGCAGATGTGGCTTTAAGTTTGCCCTCCCTGAGCAGGATGAACAGCATCCAGCCTCGTCTATTAACACGCCTGGAACTCAGTTCAGTGATATTTTGTAAATTTTCCAAGAAACTGATTCTTTCCAAGACAATTATTAGACTCATAAAACAGTCCGGAACATCCAAGAAACAGAGTTTTTTTTCCTTTCTGCAACATGTCCCCCAAGCAAAAGCAATAACAGCTCCACATGCTTTCATACCAGTTTCGCTCCTTCACTCACTTTTAGCTCAACAACTCACAAGGCCTTGGAGTGACTGGATGACCAGCGAGCTTTAAAAACACGGATCGAGAAAGAAAAAAAAGCCTCTGGACTTTCATTCGGCGTGAAACAGCACGAAGCCGCGCGGCACCAGACGGCCGCCCGAACACGCCACACATCATTCAGATCAAGTTTAGCATCGTTGCCAGCAACTTGATTTTTCATCTCTACTTTTAATTTTTATATTAACTGGGTGGAATATCGTAATATACCGTGATATCGCGATAATATGGTATCGCGACCCAAGTATCATGATACATATCGCATCGTGAAGTCCTTGCCAATACTCACCCCTAACGGTGAAAAAAGCCAGAAAAGCCAGAAATATGCCGAGAGCTTCGAGGCGACCGTCGCCCCTCGGTCACAGCCTCTGAAAGTTTCTATCCGAGTTTCTATCGAGTCTGCCAGTCGGTGGTTGCTGCAGAGGGATTCGTACGTAGAGGACGGTGCAGTGACTTCATCAGCTAAATGACCTCTCGGACGCGGCTATGGTCGTTTTACAGGCGGCTTCGATGCCGATGCGGCGGTAAAAGTAGCGGGTCGCCTGCCGGCAAACAGAATAAAAAGTGCGCCGATCAGAACTCAGAAAAGGGTTTACAGGCAGGTAACGGTGAAGACCATTTAACGGCAGCAGGAAGTAAAGAGTCAAAAACGATGTTTCTGTTATGAGATGTTGCTCTTTTCACTGAATTTTTCTGCTCCGCTGCTCATTTTCCAATGATGTGAAAAAATAAAATCTCATAAATGAGTTTTTACTGCATGTTCAGACACGACGACATGCAACCGTGGACTGTAAAGTGATTCGTTATATATTCACCCCAGAGACCAACGACTGTAAAATAACCTTCCACAGATGAGGAAAAAAAAGTTCCTGCACGGATCCATTCAACGAGAGACAGGAAGCAACTAATGATAATAATTATAATAATGCAGTGACATGTTTTTGCATAATTTATATGCACGACATCAATATATCCTGAGGGCTTAAAATGAAACTAAATTAAAGTTTGTCAGTGTGATACTGCTGTAAATTAAATATTCATTTGTTACAGAGTTCTGCTCAGCACTGAGAAATAATTAGATTATGACTAACGTGCATCTGCCAGCCTTAAAGGACGGTGTGATTGACGTCCGCTCCACAAATCCACATTACGCTTCTATTTTAAAAACTAAAAGCGCTTTCACGACAGAGGCAGGGACGCCAGAATCCCTCTGCTGACGTCGCTGCGTGTAATCTGTTGAATAAATCAGACGTGTTTCACAGAAAAACGACGGACGGATCCGTCCTCCTGTGGGAGTTGGCGTCTCAGTTTGGCGCAGGGATGATAAAATAAGAGCTCCCAGCTGATAGACGCTGGTTCCCGCCGTCCCCGTCTGGCTCTCCGTCACTCTCTGGGTCTCCTTATTTAACGCACATATTCTTGGAAGTGAATGTGAGCCGTATTAAACCCGACTCCTCTGCCGCGCGGTAATGCGAGCAACAGCGGTTAGTTTAATATGTTTCACAAGCTTGTAAATATTTAATAGAAGAGCGGGATGGAGTGCTGTGTCACTGTTCCTCCCCCGTCAGGCTCGCAGATGCAGAGAGAGAGAGAGGAAATACTGAGAAGACAGCGGAAATTTATGGAGCAGCTAGAAAATTCATAAACCTACAGATTTTATGCCACGAGTCGTATTCTTGGCTCGAGTGGCTGCAACACAAGCGCGTCCTGGTTGATGAAGATCCGAGCTGGCGACGATGCTAAACTTGATCTGAATGATGTACGGCGTGTCGTACTGTTTCACGCCGAATGGAAGTCCAGATGAGTTTTTTTTTTTTTTTTTTTGCCGATCCACCTTTTTAAAGCTTGCTGGTCATCCGGTCACTCGAAGGCCTCATGAGTTGTTGAGCTAAAAGTGATTAAAGGAGCGAAACAGGCTTGAAAGCATGTGGAGCTGTTATTGCTTTTGCTTGGGGGACATGTTGCAGAAAAGGAAAAAAAAATCACACTGAAAACTCGGTTTACTTGGTTGTTCCCACTGTTTTATGAGTCTAATAATTGTCTTGGAAAGAATCAGTTTCTTGGAAAATTTACTAAATATCACTGAACTGAATCCAGGCGCGTTAATAGATGAAGCTGGATGCCGTCCGTCCTGCTCAGGGAGTAGGGGTGTGGAAAAAATTCGATTCGGCGATATATCACGATTTTCAGCCGCCCGATATAATATCCCGATATCAATTTTTTAGTCAAATTTATTAATTAAACACAATCCACTACACAATACCCTTTCACACTTCACAACCCAGCACACACCACACCCTCACTGTTGTGTCTCTTTAACTGTCTTGTCTTTAAATGTTTCACTGCTGGTGTTTTTTGGTCCTCTCTGACGAAATCAGGATTTAAGATGTTAATAAAGACGTTAGGAATTTACTGCCAGAGAGGACTGGTGAAGGACACACTCACTCCTCACACTCCCACAAAAAAAAGTCTGTTATAAGATTAAATTGCATTTTTAAAAAAGGAAAAATCATCAATTCACTTGAATGTGCAAAAACACCTTTAGACGTGAGGGCCTGGACTGACACGTCGTAGATGGAATAATATTTGCAGTTTTAATGCTAAGATTTTGTGAGTAGCAGTTGTATTTTTTACAAAAAGAACAAGCATTCTACAATTCTGCAAAAATCGCAATTTTGCGTCAAATAGTTGGGATGTTTTTGACCAAAAGTCACGATGTCGAAAAAGTTGTTATTTTGCAAAATTGAGACTTTATGACAAAAAGTCGACAAAGTGTGACGAGGTTGCAGTCTTTCAAAGTTCACAATTTAAGAAAATTAAATCTGTGGTTAGAGACATAGAGTCGTAAATTTTATGTCGAAAAGTTGCAATTTTGCAAAAGTCAATATTGTACAACTAAAAGTTGCAACAAATTTAAAACTGATCATTTTGAAAAGCTTATAATTTTAGAAAAAAAAATTGGACTTTTACAACAAAAACGTGCCGTTCTGCAAAAGATGCAATTTTACGACAAGAATTTCAGAAATTTTGTTAAAAAGTTGCAATTTTGTAAATTTCCTGTTTTTTACAACAATCATGATTTGATTTAAGAGTCACAGCTCTGAGAAATTTTAGATTTTATGACGCAAATTTACTTTTTACGACAAATTTGCGAAATTTGTCAAATTTGCTTTTTACATCAAAAGTTGTAAGTTTTGGGGGATATAAAGTTTTAATTTTATGTCAAAAAGTTGCAATTTTGTGAAAGTCAATATTTTTACGACAAAAAGTTGCAACGAGTTTAAATGTGATGATTTTGAAAAATTCACAATTTTAGAACAAAAATTTGTGACTTTTACAACAAAAATGTGCAGTTCTCCAAAAGATGCAATTTTACAACAAAAATTTGGGAATTTTTGTTAAAAGGTTGCAATTTTGTAAATTTCCTTTTTTTTTTTTTTTTTTTACAACAAAAAGTCATAACTTGATTTAAAAGTCACGGCTCTGATAAATTTTAGGTTTTATGACAAAATTTATTTTTTTCAAAAGATTTGTGAAACTTGTTAAATTTGCTTTTTACATCAAAATTATAGTTCTTTGGGGATATAAAGTAGTAATTTTATATCAAAAAGTCAATATTTTATTGCGACATTATTGGTTATACACTCGCCGCCGCCACAACAGTTAACATCTTCAGGGGCCCCGTGGGGGCCACTTTGGTGCAGCAGCCGGTCAGTTTCATCATCTGAAGGTTGACTTCGACCGTCACACTGAGAAAAAGCAGCGAGACTTCTGGCGCCGCAGCGAGTGGCAACGCTTCCAGCAGCTCCGTGGTAGAGTTTCCCGTTGGGACGAATAAAGCATCTGTCTATCTACTCTTTTAAAACGTCATTATTTTGTGTCCTCGTAGGACAATAAAAACCCACTGGACCCCTAATTTATGGAACAGGTAACAAAATTATATAGTTTCTGCAACATTTAAGTTCTGGTTTCGAGTTACGGAGTTTAAATGTTAATTAAGGTTTCAGGCACAGCGTTATATGTTCATTATAGAGTGAATTTTAAAAAAGAGCATTCAGTGATTAAATGTGCAAAAGAACAAAGGAGTGCAGTAGAGACCAACGAGCCTTTCTGTTGCTCTCAAAGCTCATGTTTGTGTTTGTGTGATACTGAACTTCTCGCTTATACGTCTTCTTGGTGTTCAACCGAAATCAGGCCGACCGGTTTGAAGCCATTCGTGGTCCTGCTGCGTCCACTCCTCTCTCATGCACACACACACAATACAAGAAAGATATCAGGGATGTTAAACTCTGCTGAAGTGTAAAATTAACGACCTTCTACAGCAGACAACAGACGCACTGGTCACTGCTCATCAGCTATTACTCAACAGGCCATTTAAGTGACATTACTCACTGCTTCACCCATCAACGGAATATTTTACGCAACCGCAGCACGCTCGTCGGGCCTGGCGAGAGCCGTCACAGCAACGTCGACACGCTGCAGTAAGAAAAGTCAAAATATCGCATGTGTACCATGACATTCTTTTTACACATGTGGTTACGTCAGAATGAAGACATGATAAAGTTGTCAAAATGGCTTTTATCTGATTAACTGTTGCTATTGCTGCATCCCTCTGTCTCCTTCGGGAAATTTAAATGAACTTGGTTTATGTTAATGTATCACAAATGTAGCAAACAAGCATCAGCATCCCCACTTGCAAATGAAAAGCTGCAGTTCCTCAAACGACCACTGGGGTGGTGGCTCCAAAACAGAGTAAATCCCCACTGACCCCTACGTTAAAGTTTCCAAATTTGCTGCAGAAACAAAAGACATTTGCAGCCTGGTTAAATTAAAAAAAAAAAAAAAAACCTTCTGGTCTCCATAGATTTTTGCATTATTTGGGGGTGTGGTCTTTTGATTGATTGCACAGCCAGTGGTAAGCTGTCATCACTTTAGCGACTTAGAGCTTCACGTTACAACGTTATTCTTCCCTGACTGTTTGTCCCCGGAGTGGGGACACTTGAAACGAGGCTATTTGACCAGAACAAATGTAAAGTAATATTAATTAGCATCACAGGCAAACATAAGTCAAGCAAGCCAAGTCACAATGTGATTGACATGAGGTGACTGACAGGCCTCTGCGCAGTAAAAGACAAAGAGGCTTCAAAATCACCTTTTAGGAAACCTATGGGTGACGTCACAGAAGGTTTGTCCGGTTCTTTTTGTACAATCTATGGTAGCACGCTTTAAAGCGTTGACATTGCAAGATCAAGACATTTACAGGCTGGACACGACTGCTGAGGAGTTAAAGGGAAGATGGAAACACGCGCAACCTCTCCGGTATGGCGTCCATCTGTCCCTTTGATGAGTTGACGGGAACTTACTGTGTGAGGTTCAGCTTGTCGATATTTCGATGTTTTGTCCTGATCCTTGTACTAAACTTGGGGTTCACATAGTCATGTCAAAATGGTGAACCGACATGTCCACCGTGACCCTGCGCTGTAACCTCTGCAGTTTCCCAGTTTTCTGCTGCTCATTCGTTGCAAGTTCTTCTTCATAGTCATTTCAAAGACGGGTGGAAAAGACAGATTTCTGTTACGTCACTGTTGCTCAACATTTATCAGCTTCAACCCACATAAGATGCGCTCTGTTTGCTCTGTTATCGTGCTGCACCACCACCAAGCATTTGGTGATGTTATTCCAGAAATGACATAGTTGACACAGTTGCTTCGTTAAAACCTTCAATCAAGCATCAGGGCTCAAATGCCGGTTGTGGCGTGAACAGGGTAACTTCAGTTTCGTGTTGGGTCAGTGATGTAAGACATTGGTGATATCATTAATTATTCTTGTCAGGAAGTTATAATGCCAACTGTGTCACCTCACTGTTCAAGACTTTGACAACATTAGCACCTACAGAGTAAAATTATAGCGTATAAAGCTCTGAAGGCCCGTCAGAGCTCCAGTCACTTTCACCGTTTGGAGATGGGAGGAAGGGCCGAGGTAGTGCTGACTTCTAGAAGCTCCCTGAATAAAGCATATAGAGGGAATAATGAGCTTCTCCACTGTCATCTCTGGCCTGTTGCAGAATCAATGCCTCCCCCAACAAGCCCCCATTCACTAATGGTGTGTTTTGGATTTGCATATACATACGATTTAAAGAAATCCCACTCATCTTGGATTAGTCCGCTCCCTCCTCTCTATAAGATTTCTACTGGTTCTTTCCGCATCGCTGATGCATCGTAACGAGCTTCCTTTGGACCTAAACAATGCAGTAGTCTTTCATCTCTCGGCTGGAAGTCGCTTCGGTCATCCAGCTGTGACGGCGTACTTGTTGTCCATCTGCTCTCGTTTAAAACAGCAAACTCGTGAGGTAAAGATGACGACTCCGGGCCTGGACATTGTTGCTCAACAAGTCGAGGCCAGCTGATGTCAGGAAAGGCAGCTCTTCCTCCCCCGCGGGAGCATCAGCGGTGCAGGAAATGATCGGTCTATGAATCAGCGCAACGTTTCAGTGGAATTACCTTGCTTCTGCGTGGGGCGGGCAGATGTGCCCGTCACCAGAAGATGGATGGAAGTGCATCAACAATGAATGAGTCCATCCTACAACTTCCCTCCATTCACCCCTCCCTCAGAGCAACAGATGTTACAACTCGGTCGTGTTTTCTTTCCCATGGTGCAATGTGGTTCCACTTTTGTTTATTTATGCTCCCATTCCCGTCCTGGTCTTGAGTGGATGCGGAAGCTGGATGTGCACACGCAAGGAGCTGCGGCTTTTTATGTGTAGGTGGAGGGCTCTCCAAAGGGACCGCAGAAGCTTCGTCATGCACACGATGGGGTTGCGTGACCCCCTTTGTAAACCTGGAGGCCGACCTCTGACCTTTTGAGAAGCGATGAAATGCGGGGAAGCCTCCCGTCCTGGTGGAGCGGAAGCATTGTTAATGAGCTCTGGGATGGGTTTTTAATGAAACCGCCTCTTTGTTTGAAGAGTCATAGCGGATAAAAAGAGCAGGCAGGGACAGAAACAGGTGTCAGCACTTTGGTGGGTCTCCGATAACAACCGGGGCTGATTTCATATCTTTTGGGGGAACTTGTGTCACGTAACTGCCCGGCCCTTGAAGTCTTTTATGCTGAGAGCAAAGTTCTCATGATCATGTGGTAACGTGGTCATGGACAACTTAAACTGTTTAATCTGGCTCTGACGTTTTGGACGGTCCCCCAGAAGCTTCTCACGGCATCTAGATTGAATTTTGGCCCGTTCCTCCCGACAGAACTGCTGGACCTCAATGACACTGTGGGTTGTTTTAGTGCCACCCATGAAACTCCGAAGGAACTAAACTCTGCAGAAAGTATTGGTTGCTCGAAAAGCTTTACTTCAATGTGCTCATTGACCAGATTGTAACTCAAAATAATCCTTTATTCCACAGAATCTTCTTCCCTCGAGTGTTTGGTGAAGTGCAGCAGTACCACACCATGAAAAAAAAAAAACGTAATCTGGCTTTTTTCTAAGGTGGTTTTTGGAGCAGTGGCTTTCTAATGCAGCAGGACCGTTCGGGCCCGATCTTCCGCCAGATCTGCTAAAGCCGCTATTAAGGCTAACCCCTAACCCCTAACCCAAACCCTAGCAGGTAGCGGGAGGGGCATTCCCCCTCAAAGAACTCAATCTTCCACCTTGCTAAACCCGCTATCCGCTCCTGCGCTACCCACTACATTATCCATAGCAGTGGTTAGGGGGGCGTTCCACCTGTTAAACCAATCAGTGCGTCAGTAGCCATTGCCTTTAAAAAGCAGGTTGCGCTAACCGCTAACTGCTATGGAGCGTCTTTTCATTCAGATCAGAGCAGCTCTCATGTGCAGCTCATCTGGGACTCTGCTATAGAGCTTCCTCCTCTTCCTTCCTCCTCCTCCTCTGCACTGATATATACATATAAATATTTTTACACAGACAATTCCTATTGGCTACCTGAAAGTCCCAGATAGTTGGTGCGCTCCGAGTAAACACGCTCTGGTCGTATATGGTTTAACTGACGAGGAAGCCGTTTAAGATGATCTCAGGGGTTCAACTGAGGCCAAATCACGCTTTTTATACAAGAGTTCATTCGAGAGGTAGAACCGAATATGCACGTCCACATGTGACCAGGTGGACGCACATTGATCGGGTTGTCTGACCACCCACAACCCTCAACCCGCGATTGCAAGATACCAAGTTTGCGGAAAGGGCAAAAGACATGCCCATTGCCACACCTACAAAGTGAGTAAAGTCCTAACGGCATAACGGTTAGCGCCGTTAGGGAGCAGAAGATTGCATTAGCGGTTAGCAGAGGTTCCTATACCCACAATTTGCAGGAAGCAGCTAGCGGCTAGTGTTACGGGTGAGGGGAAGTGTACGATCGGGGACTTCAACTCCAGTCGGTAAAGTTCTTATTTTGCTGTTTTCGTAATGATGCCAGCATCTCCAGAAGGTCTTTTGATGTTGGGGTCCAGCTACACATTTTGCACCAAAGCGGTCCTACCTGAATGGGACCAGGACTCCCGTAGTGTTTATACTTCCATATTATAGTCTGAACAAATGAATGTGGGACCTTCAGGAGTCTGGAAACTGTACGTGAAGCAGACTCGTGCAGACCCTCGATTCTTTTTTTAACTTTGATTTCAATCGTGTCATGTCGGCGTGAGTATTGGCAAGGACCTCGCAATACGATCTGTATCGTGATAATGGGGTCATGATACTATATTATCACAATATCGCGATATATTGCGATATTCTACCCAGTTAATATCAAATTTAAAAGTAGAGATGAAAAATCAAGTTAATGTATATGTTCATCAGATGATATTGATCATTCAGAGGACAATTTGAGTCAAAGCTTTTTGCTTCAAAACAACCTATTTATTGTTTATTAGTGTTTTTGTACATTTAAGTGAATGAATGAATTTGCCTCAAAATTCAATATTAGGAGCTGAAAAATTGATATATCGGGTGGCCGAAAATCGCGATATATCGCCAAATTAATTTTTTTTACACCCCTAGTCATCTAACAAGGCCCTTGTGTTAGAAGGTGTCCCTTTAAATACAGGTCGCCCATCAGGAGCTTCTGGCACCAAAATAATGTCACCCAGAATTCTCCAAGCTGTTTCAGGCCACGTTCAGGTTGAGTACATATTTGAACCTCGTGTCTAAAACTTTTTCCTCACAAATCCTAACTGACCTAAAACAGGAACTTGAACCGTGAGAGAGAGAATGCACAACCATATTTTCAGGCTTTATAACTTGTAACATATAGCTCGATTTATTGCTTTGACAAAGAAATGCAGGTTTAAACTGATTACCTCGACAGATGTTTTTTTACCTTTAACATGTCTACATGTTCGGGTGAATGTTCATATCTACGAGTAATCTTCCTTCTTTATGGCCAAAACGTCCAGAGTTGCATACTTCTCTCCTTAAGTTATGGTCATGTTCTCCCTTTTGCAATAGACGTTAGGAGTATAACTCACGCTAATATTTTACTTTTTCCCTGCTCTCACATATCAGGAAATACTGCTCTGTCATAACTCCCACTACCTGCTACTGCTCTCTCCCTGTCTCTCTTTTCCGTCTTCCCTGGCCTTTGGTTTCCTCTGCTGAGTAAGGAGGCCGCCGCCGCGCGACCCCGGTTAGCGCAACGGGATGTGGCGTTTTTGGGAGCAGGAAGCGAGTGGGAAGAGGAACTCCCGCAGCGTCAAGGAAACGCCTTGTACCTTGAACTCCCCGTGTCATCCACGGAGGGTGGGAGCCCGTTCCGTTTTTATCCCGAGGAACGTACGGGCAGGGTGGCGGTCCGCGCGAGCGTGCGAAAGAAGGTCCAAGGGCAGCGTGTGCGTAAAGTGCAGGGCGTAACGTTTCCGATGTTCTGTGTAAAACAGACATCGTGGATCCTGTTACGGTAATCGTTTTCTCTGACACACGAGCAGAACATTAACAGCACACAGGATGAAGATACACCATCATATCAGTGACAGCACATTGACACTGGACACACACCCAGGCCTTCCTGACGCCCCCCCACCCCAACCTCCCAATCTCCATGTCCTCGTAAGCGGGGCCGTCTCATGTCCAGCTCTATTTTTACCGCCGGGCGCTGAAAGCCTCTGGAAGCTCCTTGTCATTGGCGGTCTCATTCCACCACCGATGGCGTGTCACCATTTATTAAGTCGTCATTACTCAGGGCCGTTCCAGCTGCCGAGGTGCCGGGGGGGGGGGTGTCGCAAATACATCGGCAGCGATAGGCCGGGCTGTTGCTGCGCTCGTAAAGGCGCGTTCCAGCACGTCTCCAGCGGCGGGGATCCGCGCAGGTAGCCGGGCCGCCGCCAGCTTAGCCGACGAGCATAGATGGAGGGGAGGTCGCGGATCGGGGGGATGGGGGGGGTGGGGGTGGGGGTCTGAGTGCGTCCGTCCAGGCCTCTTTTTGTTTTTGGGTAAACAGGTAAAAAGGATGCTCGGACTGAAAGGGTGATGAAATACGAGGCTGCGGGCCACTAGGCTCATGCACAATGGAGGACAAACATAACGACGTGCTTAGATGAGCTTAAATAGATGCAAAGGGCTGTAAAACATCTAAACATGGAGGTCAGTTGAACATCACTGATGACAAAATCACAACTACTGGACATTAAATCGCCTTTATGAGGCCCCTGACCGAAAATGACACAGCTAAATTAAAACGAGCACATCTGAGCAACTACAAGGCGTATCTGAGTAAATACGGTATCAGAATAAAGTTCACAAATGTGGGATTATATCAGGAAATAAGTACTAGGCCAGAATAAACAAATATAGAAGCATTCGCGGTGCCGCCGGTAGACTTTGAATGGGCTTGTTGGATGGAAAAAAACGAATGGATTTGGTGTGTCTGGTGGCGAACAGTCAACGTGGAGCTCTGTTGCAGGCCTGCGATACCGCATTTCTGATGAACAGGATGCTCCTGAATGAGACAGGCGGCACGTCGCCCATGCAAAGTGCTGATAACCGCAATCTCCGGGTAAAAATTAGCATCTGTTATCGCAGGCGGACGTTCTCGGAGCTGCGTCGGACCTGACAAACACCTGGCTCTCTTGTGTTTCGATTAGGAAGAAGAAAAGATTCGTTGTTCGTTGAAGAAAACCCGAAGCGTCAGACATTCCTGCAACACGGATGTTTCTCCGGTGCCGAGCTACACGGCGTCTTTTATTATGAATAAATGTTGCTAGGTTTACGTCACTTCCAGCAGTGAAATGATCCTAATAGCTAGGGCTGCAGCGATACACTAATCTTGCGATACGATACACAATATTCGGCTCGTGATACGATATATATCGATATTCATCTTACAATACATTTACATCATTTTCCCGAAAGATTTTAAAGGGACAAAGTGATTTTGGTGACATCTTGTGAGTGTTCCAATGACTTTGTTTGAATTAATTGAACTGAAAGCATCAATTACACATTATATGGCTGACAGGCAGCTTGCAAATGCTGGACAAAATGAATAAAAGATTTGTTGAGAAAAATAGTTTCATTTATTTAAACAGTGCAAATTGTTGCTTGCAAGCTTTTAAAGGTGGGACACGGGGGTTTTGAAAGAACCTTAGAATATCGATACCTGCGGCTGAAAAATCGATACTCGATAAAATATCGATATATATCGCAGAATCGATAAAATCGCTCAGCTCTACTAACAACCCAGCTGAAACAGCACATCATTTATCAAAGCAGTGTGGTAGTTGTGGACATTTATAACGACTTTTGTCTGGGCTGGTTCAACGTATGGAGCTGTACGGAGGATGCATGTCCTCCTCCTCCAGGTTTCCCTCGTGGCCAGTACGATGGGCCTGAACGGATGGATCAGTGGACCGACGGACCTTCAGCTGCACAAAACGATGAGTCAAACAACAACAACCCAATATGTCACACCAAAAGCAACTGAAGGCCCCGTCTAAAAAGTCATGCTGCTGTCACGTAACAGACATGAATGCACAGACAAAACGGCGGAACGGATACGTGTTACAACACAGCGGCGATGCTGTCGAGACAAACCGACCCGGGTGGAAGCGCTGCAACGTGCGGGCGCCCTCATATCAGCGGCGCGCCGCCGCGCTGCCCCTCTCAGTTTCCAGGTTGTTTTCCTGCAGGACCTCTAACGGTGTGAGGCGACACATCGGAACTGCTGTTTATCAGAGCTTTTTATCGCCTCAGTGCTTCCATGTCAGAGCCCTTCAGAGGAAGCAGGAGGTGCCCACAGACACACACACACACACACACACCAGCAGCACCTGCAGGGGCTGGCCGGGGGTTAAGAGGAGGGGGCTGTTGTTGACCCGCTCGCTGATTTGAATGACTTTAGCAGAGACAGGATCTTTTTACCGCCAGCATGTGCTCCTCTCCACTGTTTGGTTTCGTCTCAGTGCCAGGCTTCGAGTGGGAAAAGTATAACTTTTACTGCATGCGAGCTTTTCTTGCCATTTATCAGAAGAATATTAGGTAAATATTCTGATGGGAGGATAAAATAACCATCAGACACTCGACAGCAAAGCTGGGAGGCTGCAAAAGATGTCAGTAAAAACAGACCGCAGTGATCTGCAAGTCTCGTAAATCCTTATATATTCACAAGTGCACGTAGAAAACATAATCACATGTTGAAAGCGAGAGATTTCACTACAGTGATCCCTTATTTTTCGTGGTTAATGGGGACCGGCGCCCCCTCCTTCGAAAAATCAAAATCTGCAAACTGGAGCCGGAGCCCCCCGAGCCTAAATAATGTGATTAAAATATGTTTTAAAAAAAAACAAAAAGTAGTGAGGCACTACAGCGAAACAAGACAAAGGCTCAACTGTGGTCTTTCTGTTTTACCTTCACAGCCTCTGGTCTCTGAACCGTAGTAAACAAACCGCTGGTATTGTGCTATTTTTGGCTCGTAATTAGCGGCTAAAATGCTAACAACAACAAAAGAAAAGTCCGGTTTTCTCTGCATGGAACGAGCACTTTATTCTGGTACTGCAGGAACTTGTAACATCACACAGGTTGTATTGTTGGGCTCCTGTCGGTTAACAGAGAATGTAAATCTATACACGCTGGACTGCTGTTGATGCTCACTACACTTTTCATCTAACCCCGTTTTCTTCTGCCGTCCCACGACACACACACTACATTATCCATAAGGCCACTCCATTACCCATAAGGCCACCTTCTTAAAGGGGCCAGGCTGGCTCACAACATTTCTTCACTGTGAGAGAACGCGCACAACATCCTGTGATGTTTCTGCGATTTTTTCGTAATTTTTTTATTATATTTATTATATTTCTGAAAAATCCGCGACTAACTAAAACCGCGGAACTTAAAGCGCAAATTGGCGAGGGATCAATGTATTTCATTAAAAAAATGCTCAGTTGGCTTTAAAAGCTGGAGAATAAGGTCAACAAAAGTAAGTTGTACTAAAAAGAAACACCCGGAGGAACATCTGGGAACAAGACGGCGATGTGAACGGAGTCTCTCTGAGTGAAGACGGAGATTCACCAACCTGTGAAATCATCATCTCATCCTCAGTGCTGCAGATCTGTGCTTTCTGAGAATCTGGGAGAACTTTTTGTCCGTGTGGGACGAGGCCGAACATCTACACCGGACGCCAAAGACCTTGTGTGCCTCGGGTTAGGGTTAAACCAAACCCTAACCCTGCGCCAGAAACGGGCGATTCTGGAACGGACTTGAACTAGGGAACACCTCCAGAGATCTCCAGGAGCACCACCCACAAATGCACGATGAAGATCTGCCATGTGAAGGAGAAGCCGTCCTGGACACCTCGCTGTCTTCTCTGAATGGACCGCGGTGGGAAACTGTCCTTTGCGAACCAGGGGCACTGGCTCCTCCGGACTAAAGACGTCCTCTCTGTGGTTGCAGCGTGCATGTCGGGGGTGGGAGGATACGCTACAGTTGCTATAGAACTGACTTCTGCCTTGCTTTGTCCTGATTTAACTCTAAACTTTTTCCAGGACCGCCCCCCCCTTCCCCCTCCCCCCATCTAAAGCATGTTGTCCATCCAAAAGTGACACTGCAGGCTGACTCATGTTCAGCTGTAATAAACAGAGTTCTGGGTGCTGCCCAGAAACTGAACCTCAGAGAGAAAGAAACAAACAAAAACAGTTGATCTGACCACATAAAACAGTTTTATATATGGATGTATGTTCTTTTAATGGGGCACATTGTGATCATTCTTTAATGTCATCGAGCACTGACGTGGTCAACAACATCTCCTTCTCCTTAAACTCATTTACTCTTGTGGGAAAAAAAAGAAAATCCTCCATCAATCGTTAGTTGTTTTCTCCTCTGTACTTTAAAAAAGCTCACATTAAACATTGACCGCCTCCCCTCCTGATCTCCCGCCTTCGTTAAACGTTATCCTGACGTGTTAATGATCTCAATCTGCAGACTGACGTCCAGGAAAATAAAGAGCTTTAGGGCAGGACTTCTTTTTGATTGACGAGCCTCTGCTTTACGGATGTCTGCAGTTCCTGCAGGATCTCTGTCAGATACCCCCCCCCCCCCCCCCCACCACCACCACCACCACCATTGCATATCCTGTTTCAGAACGGTGGTGACAGGCAAGCGGGTGACGCTATATTTATATACGCTCAGACGTGGGTCGGACTCTTGACATGTGCATTATAGATTTTAAAAAAGGGTTTTTTTTCAGATATCACAAATCTGGCTCGAGGGTACTGCGTCTGTTCTGCAAATTTTTGACTTGACTTCTTTTCTTAGATCGCGTGAAGGATAGAAAAAGAAGAAAAAGGGGGGGAGGGGGTAATAACTTTAGGAGCATCGGTCCCACTGCTGATCCAGAAAACTCAACTGGAAGCATTTAAACCCGGACTGTCCTTTTACATTTTCAGGTATTAACATTTGATTCAGGTGATCTGGCGGCTGAATCAAATGTTATTATCCCGTTATTATCCCGTTGGCTGATTTGGAGGCGCAGTTTCTGACGCTGGTTAGAAGGAGCAGATTTTCCTGGCATCACCTGCTCCACCTTCACGCCTCATCGCCACGCGCTCTCCGTGAATCCACGTGAAATGCACAATAAACTGCGGGGAAGCGCGACTCTTTAAAAGATGCCTCTGAGCTCGTTGCTGCGGCGCATTAATGTCCTCCGTCTCATTGAGACAGGCCGCCGGCTTTTCAACGCCGGCCAGGACAATCCAGATGTTCCCTCCGAAATCTGCGGCACCGGTTCAGATCTTTCGACGCGTGCGAAGCAAAAAATGAGATTCCCACTCATGCGACACATCGGGCAACCTGTCAGACCGCCTTGTTACGTCCAAGCTTCAGCCAGACTTTGGGACTTTTGAACCTGTGATTGAATTTCGGGCTTCAAACCGCAGTCAACCTGCTTCTGTTGATCTTGGACCCGCTGGTATTCTATCGCTCCATCCCCAACAGTTCCAGAAGTTCTCTCGCCCCGCTTCTTTTTCCTTAATAAATCATTTTTAGGCAACACAACCGCCTCCGTCGAGTCTCTTGAGCTCCGAGCCTCAACCTCCTTCAGTTTTGTTGGACTGTGTGGTGGAGATGAAGAGGCTGCAACAAGCCGGTGTCCGAGCGTTGAGCCAAGTGTTCACAACTGTACCTCCCTGCACTGACCACTAGGGGCATTTTCAGAGCAGATTAGAGGTCTTCAGAACAACCCGACAACCCGAAAACCCGAGGTTCTGACCCGACCCGAATCGGGTCTTGGGTCCATTCAAAAGATGTGACTTCGGGTTCGGGTCAGAATCGGTACAGTTAGGGTGAATTCCAATTCCTCCCTTAACCCTCAATCTCAACCCTCAATCTCAAAAATGCACGCTCCCGCTAAGTACAAGTGTCGTCCCGATTCTTAGAAAGTCAAGTTGAGGGACAAGTTTGAGGGCTGTATCGCCCTCAATATTGAGATTCTCCGGCACCACCCTTGGAAGTAAGGGCTACCCGGAAGGCATTGCGTATTTTCGTCAAGAAGTCTTTGAAACGGATGGAGCCGAAAAAAAAGTGAGCTACAAATGTACGTATTTTCGTAGTTAATAAAGATAGAAATGTTACGAAAACTATCTTACTGTCTTCGTTACATATATTTATATTATCTTATTCTTCTTCTACGTCTTCTTCTCCTTCTTCTTGGTCGTTGTCGTTTTCTTGACAGACTGGACGTAGCTTTGGCGTAAGGCCGCCCCCCACAGTCTGAAAACGTAACTGCACTCAATGGGTGTCCCATTTCTAAGTCACGAGATAGTCCTTACACTTACTTTGGAGGGCCAAAGACTGAGGGTTAAGGGCGACGGTTGAGATTGAGGGTTAAGGGAGGAACTGGAATCGGTAGTTAGTCTCGGGTCCGGTCGGTGCTCTCTGACAGGCTGGGTCCGCGTTAACTCCAGAGAGGTAAAGATATTGGCGGTGGCAGCTAATGTCAGGACTCGGGGCAGTTTAATTAATTATTAATTAACGTGGCGTGTGTGTCATGAAACAATCGTGTTGCCGTAGCGTGTTATTAGTGGTTTGCCTGGCAGCTGTAAAGCACCACGGATCACCAACATGACAACGCTGGATGAAAGAACATGTTCATGACACGTCCTGACCGGTGTAGGCTATTAGTGTTAGCAGTTGCTACCAATAGCATCTGTATCCACAAAGAAAATGACGACGTGAATTTATTGTTGTTTCCATCACGTAGCCTATGTAGCAACTGAACCGGTAGAAGACGACAACTTTAGGTAAGAAAATCAAGTTTTATTCAACGCTAGACAACTTTAACATGAGCAACTATGGGCTGGATTGTCTCGGTTCTATTCGGGTAACTCGGTTCGGTTCGTGGACGGAAACTAAAGACTCGGGTCGGGTCAGTTCCGGGTCCAAATATTGCGGGTCCATTCAGGTTCGGACTCCGGACTCATAATAATAGCTCGGGTCGGTTTCGGGTCGGGTCCATTCGGGTTCGGGTCCATGAAAGTGGACCCGTGAAGACCTCTAGAGCAGATGGATCTCTGGAGGCCTGTCGGTGAGGCTTCCTTTAGGAATGAATGGACCTTTTAGGTGGTTCATCTTGTCTGACTGAATTGAGGCGACCGGGACACTCAGAGAGGAAACTCTGAATCACACGTGTAGAGAGAGAGAGAGAGAGAGAGAGAGAGAGAGAGAGAGAGAGAGAGAGAGGGTGGCAGAAGCACTTTTATGGCTGAAAGAAAAAAAAATAAAGGTGAGGACAACAAAAAGAGACGGGCGCGGAAAAGTCAAAGCCATAAATCCTAACTGTTCGCAGTACTTCCTCTCCACTTCGGTGGCTTCATCACTGCTCTCACATCCCCCCCCACTCCTCCTCCTCCTCCTCCCCCCTCTAGCGCTCCCTCCCTCTCTCTCAGCTGCTCTCCCTCCCCTCCCCTCCCTCTCTTCTGGTGGATGGTGTAGCTCTCTCTCAGTCTGGTGGAGCTGCACACAAGGATTAGAGGGTTGCTGTGAGTGTCTCTGCTCAGAGAGGAGAAGCCAGAGGACAGAAAGAGCTTTAAGAAGGAAAGACAAATCTTTTTTTTTTTTTAAACCTGTAGGGAACAGGAAAGCTTTGCTCGTGTTGGATAATTGTTGAGCCTCCACGTCTCATCGCGGTCGTGCCGAGCCGAAGAGCCGTTGAGCCGGTTCACCTGAGGGGGGGGAGAGGACGGAGAAGCAGAGGGACCGCAACAGCCTGGACGTCCACACGGGGAGCCATGTGAGCGGCACCCCCCCACCACTCCACCAACTTCACGCCACAGAACTCCCCCCTCCAACTGTCTGAGCTGGGGGACAAACAGCCAGGATCCCCCCCAAAAACCCCCCCCCCCACCCCCGCCGCTGCCCCCCGACCCCTCTCCCTTCTGTCCCTGGATCCTGTACTTTTAGGGCTACTTGTGCGTAGTGGGGGGGGGACTCCCCAGGGCTTGGCGTACCTCGGGCTGAGGACACGGTTCTCGGGGGGCCAGGCTGCTGGTGCGCCATGGATTACCTGCTCGGGATTGTAGTGCTGCTGTGCGGGGCGGCGCAGCCGGGCAGGGGGGCCGAGCCCCGGCACAACGTGCCCAGGCTAAAGCTGTCGTACAAGGGTAAGCCCGATTTCTGTCCTCCCCGACTCTCCAGGTTACACGGAGCCGCACACACACATGCACATTAGTTTATTTTTCTTCCCGTGGGTGGCCTTTTATGCTCTTCTTTTCATCCATTCTTCGCTCAGTGTCCCTTTTTCTTCCTTTATCCCACTGAGTCTATTTCTGCTTCTGTTGTTTTTTATTCTTTTAATGTCAGTGCACAAAATCGAACTCTCCCCGAATGCATCTCGCCCATTAACTGACTTCTCACCGTCCGCCGTTCTCCTCGCAAACTTAAATTGCTTCCACATGCCGTGGAGGGGCTCCTGTCTGAAATGAAACGTACGTGCCGGCCCCCCTGTATCAGTTTTCCTCGCCGCCGGTACTGTACGCCCCCGTTAAGTGCTTAAGAGCCTCCGTTTTGATGGGTTTCATCCCGAAAACCTCCTCAGAAAAGAGCAAAGGGGGCGAATGATCCTTCGAGGGGCCAAACAGGTTTCTTGACTCCTCAAACTGTTGGGCAGTTTTGCAGGTATCACCCGGGGAATGAGAGGGCCTCCTTTTTTTTTTTTTTTCCTTCTCCCGTCGTGTACGTCTTTGACGTACGCGGCAAACATGTTATTCCCTCTCCTCCTGTGTTATTTTGAGGGGAGACTGCGGAGCGCCGGGCTCTTCCTCTCCTCCCTCTTTCTCCGTCCCTCTCTCCCGTCTCGTCTCCTCTCTCACACTAAATCAGGCTCTTTGTAATGGCAGACTTTTCATCTCGGCCAGAAATAACCGGCAACATTTTTGCCATATTTTGGGATTTTTTTTTTTCTCGTAGTGTGGTCTCTCCGTCCCATTTGACCAAATCACGCCCTCTGAAAAATTTATGAAGAGGCTAATTTGCAGCTGACAGCGTGTGTTTGAGCGCCCCCCTCCCCCCTCCCCCCCCACTTGTGTGCTTGATTGTCACCCAAAGCTTTGGTTCTTCAGTCAGTTTCAATTTATTTTCGGGGAGAATCAAATGCGGGGAGTGAATGTAATGTTTGCCACTAATTCGACCTCTATCTTTAGACGAGACGTTTAGTCCAACTTATGTTTAGAGGCCTGCTATATGACATGCTTTATTCTCTAGACGGAGCACAAGTGGTAATTTTGAGGGTAGTATATTTTCCTTTATCACCCTTTCAGCTTGTTTTAAATCTAAAATAACGACGTGACTGGCGCGCGGCGGGGATATCGTGGTCGACCACGTGAAGGGCAACGCAGCCGGAGCTGAACTCACCTGCCGCAGGTCACGCGTCCCCTGGTGCTCCGTCGCGTCGGCTGACGTGAACCCGAGCCTTTGGGCGCGACGAGAAAATGTCATCTCTTCTTCTTTCCCTTCACGCAGCCATCTGTTTGAAGAGTTCCCTCCTTCCTGCCCCCCTTTGTGATCCTCTTCGCTGCTCGGTCTGACGAGCGAGCGCGTCGCTGGCGACGGTGCCAGACAAAAGATGTGCCACCGAGCATCAAAGACACAAAAACACATTAAAGCCATGTTATTTGTGTGTGAATGTTCTTGTTACTGTGTGGACCGTAAACTGCATCTCAGTGGCTGCGTCCACGTGCAATTAGACACCTGGTTTTGCGCACGTGCTCGTGCACGCGTAGGTGACGCAGAGATCATTCGAGCCGTTTTTAATCGACGACACAGGTCGGCTGCATGCACGCAGCACAATCAGGGGAAAAAAGCACCGCTTTCATCCTGCAGAAACCGGTTCTGTCTCAGTTAGACAGCAACCCGACAGCAGCGGCTAAAACTGCCTGAAACCGAGCAGTTAGCCGGTTTTGGACACAGAAAACCGGAGCTAGTGACCAGCTGCTACGTGCTACAAAAACAATCCCAACGGTGTAAAAAACTGCAACAAAAACTCTGAGCTCTGTGCAAAACAAATATAATTTTGAGTCTCTCTTGGCCTGTTGGCGTACGTGGCAGGTCACGTCCTCGGAAAGACGCAATCTGGTTGGACGCCGCTCGAAGTGACGTGAACTTCTGCTGGCTGAGAAAATCCCACAGATGTTTCAGTCGGCCAAACTGATCAGCTGCCTTGTGAGATATCCTCTCGATAAAACGCTCAGCCGAAGAGGTCAGCTGACTCAAAGAAACCCAAAACTGTTATATTTGAAAGAAATGAATACAGTGATCCCTCCCCAATTTAAGTTCCGCGGTTTAAGTTATTCGTGGGTTTTTCAGAAATATATAATATAGTTTTAAAAAATTTACAAAAATCGCGGAAACATCACAGGATGTTGTGCGCGTTCTCTCACAGTGAAGAAATGTTGTGAGCCAAGCCTGGCCCCTTTAAGAAGGTGGCCTTATGGGTAATGGTGTGGCCTTATGGGTAATGTAGTGTGTGTCATGGGACGGCAGAATGAAAACAGGGTTAGATGAAAAGTGTAGTGAGCATCAACAGCAGCCCAGCGTGTATAGATTTACATTCTCTGTTAACCGACAGGAGCCCAACAATACAACCTGTGTGATGTTACAAGTTCCTGCAGTGCCAGAATAAAGTGCTCGTTCCATGCAGAGAAAACCAGACTGTTTGTTTTGTTGTTGTTAGCGTGTTAGCCGCTAATTATGAGCCAAAAATAGCACAATACCAGCAGTTTGTTTACTACGGTTCAGAGACCAGAGGCTGTGAAGGAAACAGAAAGACCACAGTTGAGCCTTTGTCTTGTTTCGCTGCAGTGTCTTGCTACTTTTTTGGGAATTTTAAACATATTTTAAACACATTATTGAGGCTCGGGGGGCTCCGGCTCCAGTTCGCTGATTTTGATTTTCTCGGGGGGGCGCCAGTCCCCATTAACCGCGAAAAATAAGGGATCAAGTGACATGTTTATTGACTAAAACGCTATTTAAAGTCTGATAGCTGGAAAAACCTCAGTGGTGTGTGCATGCTACGCGCTATGATGGAGATCTGGAAACTCTAAAAACTGGCTGGAAACTAAAGATCCACGCGTGTTTGTTAGCCGCGTCATTTTCAAGCAGGAATCTTAAACAGGCAGGAATGACGCCGCTGAATTTTCTGGGATAACGTGTGACCGCCGCCTGCTGCCGTCTCCGTGTTTTCGTGCGCCAGTCTCGTCTGTCTCGGGGGGGCCACAGGTGTTTGATGGCTCCCGAGATGTCTGTCAGGAGACAATTCTCAGTCAGCCGCGCCCGCATTTGTGGCGGCGGCGCGGACGGATTGGCGGTGCAGGGGGGAGGGAGGCTTGCTTTTAATGAAGGATGAGCTGGCAGACGCACAGCGGATGACGGAGAAGGAAGGGAGGCTGGTCGCTAAGTGAAGTGTCACTCATCCCCTCTCCCTGGGCGAAGCCGGCGTTGTAATTAAGCCAAATAAACAACGGGGAGGAATCCTCCTGGAAAGGACAGTCAAACAAGCGAGCCTCCAGAGCGGGGGCCCTGAGGCGGGGGCCATCGCATTCCCGCTCCCAGGACTGCTGTTTGGGCCACTCAGATAAAAAACGTCCCAATAAAATCACTCTCAAACGAGAGCTAATGGCGAGGCCTCACGGGACCGGTAGTCGCTCGGAGAAGGACGGGGAAGCGACCGCAGGCTCGGAGATGGAGACAGGTGGATAAAATGACCTCTCCAGGGACGGCCGGGAGAGCGAGCGGAGAGTCAATGATTTCCCAGCGGGGTCAGCTCAGCGGAAAGGTTGTCGCTTCACGTGGGGACAGAGGGTTGATCGCAAGGAGTTAATTATCTCCTCTTCTCCTTCAGGCGGGAAACGGCGCTCACTTTTCTCACCTTGACCGAACACACCGAAGCCCGGTGACTCATGTTTAAATCATTTCACCACAGGCTGACTCGGCGATAAATGTTGATTAACGAAGGCTGTAATCAGTCCCATCACAGGTGAAATCACAGCCTTTTTTAGCCTTTAAACTTTAATAACTGAGACTGTTCCGTAACGTCGACACATCTGCATCTCCTTTGTGAACCGCACGGTTCAGCACAGATCAGCGCATACCTGCACACGATCACATTCCTCCAGCGCTCCCCCAGACGGTCCGGGTGGCTCTCAGGTGTAACACTGACCCCTAAAGGTCAAAGTAAGCACATGCGGCTCACATGTGGGGAAAAATGCCAAACCCTGACCCCGGTTGTTTTCATGCATTAAAACAAGTTTTAAAAACTAAAAAAAAAAAATTGTAAAACCCAAGCTGTATGACCTCTACATGCCATCACAGATTCCCCCTGGATGGGTGGATCTAAGGAATACGAGGAATCTGGAGCTGCAACCCTTTCAAAATAGACACTTGCTGTAGAACCACACTCAGAGCAGTCATAATAAGCCTGCGTGCGTGCATGTGTGCGTGCGTGTGTGTGTGCGTGCATGTGTGTGGGTGTGCCTGCCTGTGGAGAAAAAAAAAAAACATGCAGTTTGCATGTTTGCTGGTGTTCATGTGTTATTTATTCCTTGATATGTGAATTAGCATGTGAATTAGCATGTTAGCGTGGTGCTCGCCGCTCCTCTCCTCCCGCCAGCTGCGGCTGACAGAGCGGATGTTGTTAATTACAAGGTGTTCTCCCGACACGCCAACTTCGGAGATGCCTGCCACCTCCTCCCTGCCTCCCGCTCTTCCTCCCCCTCGTAGTTCTCGTCTTCCTCCTCCTCCTCCCTCTCCTGCGGCTCAGTCGCCTCTCAGGGAACCACAGCACCACAAACCCATCAGTGTAATCTCCATGCAGACGTGTGTGTAATTTCTTTCTCCGAACATGTCTTCTTTGATTGCAGCTCGGTCGATACATTTCCTTGGCTCTCCTTCTTTTCTTCTTTTCTTCTTCATGTGGACGGACGCCCACACACACTAACGCTGCCCTCGTCTTCGCTCCCACGCGTCCACATTTTCAGTAGTAGAAACCAAATGTTTTGCCGCCGACTCCTTGAATCTGCTCCGTTTCCCTGCGCTGACTCAAACCCGACCGCAGGCTTTGTCAGAGAACCGCGAGATGAGAGACGACTGCGAGCGCGTATTTGCTCCAACACTCACGGATGATTGTCCAATGACACGAGCTGATGAAAACGTGGCCCCTCGTTTGTGTCACGGGCCCCGGGTGCCGCCAGTAATCTGTTTATTCTTAGCCGTAGAATACGGTGAAATGATGAGACTCCGGTGTTTCCTCTGTTTTCTCCTCTGTCAGCCTTTTTTCACCCAGCTGTTCAAATCACGCTCAGTGGAAACATCTTTAAACATATTTAAACTCAAATTCATTAAAAAACGGGAAGATCTAAGTAGCAAAGGTGATTCCCGGTTAGCTGTCTACGCCAAAGACGTTAATGCATCTGTCAAAAATAAAAAAGAAACAACATCATCCTAATTACTAGGGCTGTAGCGATACACTAATCTCACGATATGATACACGATATTCGACTCACAATATGATATATATCGATATTCATCTTACAATACATTTACATCATTTTCCGAAAGATTTTAAAGGGACCAAGTGATTTTGGTGACATCTTGTCAGTGTTCCAATGACTTTGTTTGAATTAATTGAACTGAAAGCATCAATTACACATTATATGGCTGACAGGTAGCTTGCAAATGCTGGACAAAATGATTAAAAGATGTGTTGAGAAAAATAGTTTCATTTATTTAAACAGTGCAAATTGTTGTTTGCAAGCTTTTAAAGGTGGGACACGGGGGTTTTGAAAGAAGCTTAGAATATCGATACCCGCGGCTGAAAAATCGATACTCGATAAAATATAGGTATATATCGCAGAATCGATAAAATCGCTCAGCTCTACTAATTATGCAGCTGGACAAACTGGATGTAGCCTGTTGCAGCCAAACAGCACGGCGAAACTGTCTCCTCTGGAGGGTGGCGCCCCCTTGTGACAGCGATTGGAACTGCACTCCCAGAATGAAACTGCATGCAGCATTAACTTAATAAGGCTCCATTTCACGGTTTCACATAAAAATAAAACTGCTTAAACAAAATTAAAGTGCCAACTGGTGTGTCACATTTCTACTGAGAACTCCGACCAAAGCGCATAATTCATTAGCATTCGTTAGGTTTGTTTTACATGTGTGAGTTTTGGACAGTTCGTTCGCTGCCGTTGACCTCGGAAAGCTTCACTAGAAAAGAAAACCACGAAAAACCACGAGAGGTCGGGTGCCGCCGTCCGAGGTGGCGCCGGCGCGGCCCCGCGTTCGTTCAACGATCGCTGTGTGTGTGCGCACAGAAATTTTATATATACAACGGACATTTTTGCCCGCGCGTGCCCGGAGGAGGAATATCCCGTGTCTTTGCATCTGTGTTCGGGACGCGGGCTTCAGTTACAGCGCGGCGCGGTTTGTGGAAACGTTGCCGCGAATGGGTCCCGCCACCTGCTCGGTTTCGTCAGTCAGATGGGAAAAAAGTGGGCGCACCGTTTTGATCTGAGCAGAGTCGTGTTACAAATGAGGGGGACATCTCCGACAAAGATGGACACGGGAGCGTCAGGCGAACGGAAACGTTAAAGAAGACGTTTAGTGTGTGGATTTACTTCTACTATTATAAATGTAAAAATGTGGGTTAAACATAAAATATTAAAATGTCAGTAATCTCTTTTTTTAGCCGTCATAAACAACAGGATATTGTGAGATACGATGCAGGAAAAAGCCTTGACAGTTCATTCACGGGGTTTTATTTGATATCACTTTAATAAACCCAGAGGTTTGTGACTAAAGATGTTGCTGCAGAGGGCCGAGGCGCCCGTTTCAGTCTGTGGGTTTCTCTTCGAGTGCCTCCTTCGCTTCATCGTGTCCGCTGTCTCACTCTTCCAGGGATACGTTTTGGATCTCGAAGCCTCGCCTCATTAATTTGTAATAAAATGGCAGCGCTGACATTCAGCTCCGCCGTGCAGCTGACAGGCCGCGCTAACGGGCGCCGGCTCCAGACACGGCCGCGACGACCGCAGCCCAGTCCCTCTCGGGAGTCCATCCATCAAAATGCCCCCGCGACACGCACCGCCGTCTCCCCCCCCCCCCCCCCCCCCCCCCCCCCCCCCCCCCCCCCCCCCCGCAGCAGCGGCTCTGGGATCTGTGTGCGCCCATTTAGCTCGTTCGCTACGATGTGTAGAGTTCGCGGAGGCGATTTCGTGTGTTTCCTTGGAGGTAATAAGAGCCAGAGGAGCTGAGCAGTCTGGTTGCACCACGAGCGTTTAGCGGTGTGTGAGCGGGCTCGCACACAGACCTGGGCACGGCCGAGTCTGTGGTCACGGCGCCGGTCCACGAGCGGTCCAGTGACAGGAGCAGAGTCGCCCCAATGAAACGCTTCCATGTTTGACTGCTTTTGTTGTGTGAGAGCATTTTTATTTGTTTCTGACCTCATGTCATTACCCAAAATCACTTTACCTCTTCTTTCCTCATCCTGTGAAATCGCTCCTGAGCTCTGGATCCCCAGAGGGAGGACGGGAATGCCGTAAGGCAACAGAGAAGTCGAACATTTGTGCTGAGAGGGGCGAACGGTGAAATTCAACACATACTCGGACCGCTGGCAGAGACTCAGCGTTGGTCCGGGGTGTGGTCACGTCTCCTGGTTCGTCCCTTTGATTCATATTCTGCATCTGGACGTGGACTGAGTCACCGTGACAGAATACGGTGTTGACATGTCTCATAAGTTCAAGCGCCAAACTGCAGCTATGATTCACAGTGGCGACAAAAAGAGGGAATGCCAAGAGGGAAAGATATGAGCAAAGGTCATGAAGGATCAGTTTCGTGCTGCATATCGATCAGAAGAAGGGCTATAACATAGATTATTCAGAAGTGTCGCGAGGTCAACACAAGCAACACAATTAGCAGAGCGGTTTGTTTGGACGTGTTTGTGTCGAGAAAGCCTCCTCGGTCTAAAAATGACACGCACGAGACTTCTGAAACTACGAGCTATCGACAGATGAGACTGAAGCGCAGTTGTTCTGGCTTCAAAGTCCGGCGGCGTGTTTGGGAGGGGTGTGAAAAAAAATCGATTTGGCAATATATCACGATTTTCGGCCACCCAATATAATATCAATTTTTCAGCTCCTAATATTGATTTTTTTTTACGAAAATTCAAAATGTGCAAAAACACTAATAATAAACATTAAATAGGTTGTTTTGAAGCTCAATTTGTCCTCTGAATGATCGATATCATCTGATGAACATATACAGCTACTTTTAATTTTGATATTAACTGGGAAGAATATCACAATATATCGTGATATCGTGATAATATTGTATTGTCACCTAAGTATCATGATACATATCGTATTATCCCACGCGTCCACATTTTCAGTAGTAAAAACCAAAGGTTTTGCCGCCGACTCCTTTTCCAAAACCACGTCCCCGTGTTCGGCTTGAATCTGCTCTGTTTCCCTGCGCTGACTCAAACCCGACCGCAGGCTTTGTCAGAGACCGCAAGATGACAGATGACTGAGAGTGCGTATTTGCTTGAACACTCACGGATGATTGTCCAATGACACAGCTCTCTATCGAGCCAATGAAAACATGGCGCCTCGTTTTGTGTCACGGGCCCCGAGTGCCGCCAGTAATCTGTTTATTGCCAGCCGTAGAAATACGGTGAAATGATGAGACTCGGGTGTTTCCTCTGCTTCCTCCTCTGTCAGCCTTTCATCACGCAGCAGTTCTAATCACGCTCAGTGGACACATCTTTAAACATGTTAAAACTCAAATTGACCAAAGAAATAGCTTCCAAAAATAAAAAAGAAACATCGCCCTAAATATGCAGGCCGGATGGAGCCCGTTGGAGCCAAACAGCACGGTGAAACTGTCTCCTCAGGAGGGTGGCGCACCTTTGTGACAGCGATTGAGCTATCGACAGATAAGACCGAAGCGGAGTTGTCCTGGCCTCAATGCCCAGTGGTGTGTTTGGTAGGGATGTGAAAAAAAAATCAATTTGACAATATATCGCGATTTTCGGCCGGCCAATATAATATTGATTTTTTTCAGCTCCTAATATCGATTTTTTTGGAAAATTCAAAATGTGCAAAAACACTAATAATAAACAATAAATAGGTTGTTTTGAAGCTTAATTTATCCTCTGAATGATCAATATAATCTAATGAACATATATAGCAACTTGATTTTTCATCTCTACTTTTAATTTTGATATTAATTGGGTAGACTATAGCGATATATCGTGATGATATGATAATATCGTATCGTGACCCAAGTATCATGATACATATCATATTGCAAAGTCCAATACTCACCCCTAGTATTTGGGGGAAAGGTCAAAAACAGCTTCTCACTGTCAAGCACGGTGGTGAAGAGGTGATGATGAGGGGTTGTTTTGCTTCCGGAGGCAAATCTTTAACTCTTGTTCCAAAACTCTGGCATCACATTTTGTTAAATAAATAAAAATACTTGTCTGTTGCTGTTCATCCGTTCATGAGACCCACAACAGTCGTAAGAAGACCATATTTCACATATACGATAAAACGAAGCATTTAAAACGGGAGCGCTTACTTCCGCACATGCGTCTCTGCAGAGTTCATCCGTGCGATCATTGGTTGATCGGTTGGTTCGATCTTCCTCAGCCGCTCAGCCGCACCTGGATGAAAAAAAAAACCCCGTGGCCCAGGTTGTGTTGGGCAGACGGTCGCCGTGGAAACCGGCTCACACCTGCTACTGTGCCGGGGAAGAGGGGGGGATGAACGTCTCAGGCATGTGCGTGGGTATCCTTGAGCTTAACATAATATTTGAACAGTTTGTCAAGGAAAAGCTCTCAGCGAATTTCCATGGAGCGGCTGTCTCGTCTTTATCCCCCCCCCCCCCCCCAACACCTGCGTTTTGTGGCCGCGACCATCATGGGAACAGCAAAATGTGATCCGCACCACACACAGAGGAATAAAAAAAAGGGAGCCTCAGGAGGGCAAACCAAACCGTGGTTTTTCTTTCCTGAACTGGTCCTGGACCTGGTAGATGAGCAGTCGGAGACACGAGCTCCTTCTCAGCTGCCATTTTCTTTTCCACTGCCCCTTTTTTTTGTCTTGCACACCAGCTCTTTATTCCAACACGAAGGACACGTGTTCTGACAAACAAGCGGCTCCGGCGGGCGAGTAAGACATGTCATTCAAACTGCTTTTTTGTTCATTGAAAACTGCTCACGCGCGTCGAGCGTTCGCCGGAAACGCGAGCAAGAAAAACACTCGAAAAAGAGCCGCATTATTTTAATGGATTATCATCCATCTGTTGAATCTCAGTCAAGTGCTTTCTGCCGCGAGGCTTTTCGGTTTTCACGTCACTCAAAACGCGCGCTCGCACATTCGGATGAACATAATTTAATGCACTGTCGGGCTTCCTTTCACGCGGTTTCATTATTCTGCCATCGCGGGGCACGTAGGCGTCTAAAATGCCTGCCTGTTTGGAGAATGGGGGAGTGAAGGGTACTCCATACACAATTGTACTTGAAAAAAAAAAGAAAAAAGCTTTGTGATACAAGAGGCGGCTTATTTTCCATTATGGAGTCTGACAGAGAGACAAATTGTAATTTATGTGAATGAATTGCTTCTATTTGCAAGTTTTAAACCACATCCTTGAACATACCGTGTGTGAGGTGAGTTTGAAAACAAAGGGGTCTGGACACCTGATTAGCATCTCTGGTAGTAAGAGATAGAGTTGGCCCGTATGAGCGGGAGTTTATTTCGTTCTTGAGTCCAACATTTGTTCTGTGTTGGAACCAGGAGCCAACCTTTGAGCTGAGACTGACCAGGACGTACGTTTTGTTGCAGTTGCTCGATTGGCCACTAGGTGCTGCAAATACCCATGTTGTCAGGGTCTAAAGCGTTGATATGTGGCTGCATTACCAGTTACTGTTAAAAAACTACAGTGGTACCTCTACTTACGAACGTCTCTACATACAAAATTTTCAGGTTACAAAACGCCTCAACGGAAAATATTGCCTCTTGTCAGCTCCCAGAATTTACTGAACGTAAACATAGCTGTCGGCTCTGTATCTCGGTTTGAAAGCGGTGCGTCTGAGCTGCTCTGCCATTGGCTATCGCTTAGCATCTTCCTGGCTTCCCATTGGCTAGGAGGGCCTCTTGTCCGTATGAGCGTAACCCAGCAACCCAGGTAAACGAACAAGTTTTACACGAAACCTGTACTTTCATGTATTATTTATAATTCATAGAAAAATTATGTTTGAATTTTAGGGGGCTTGGAACGGCATTTACATGGGAAACGCGTCTCTACTTACGAAATTGTCAGGTTACGAAACTACTTCCAGAACCAATTAATTTCGTAAGTAGAGGTACCACTGTATTTCATAACATCTACGAGGGGAAACACACGGCTGTGATAGGATAGGTCCTCAGAGCACTTCAGTGGTGTTGGCTGGTTGCTGATTGGGTGTGCTGGGTAGGCGATGACATCATTCAGCCTTCAGATGTCACCTTTGCATGGACGTCGTCTCTCCTCATTCAACTCCATGACTTCTGAGCTGTGAACAAAAGCCTAACAGGAGAGCATATGTTTTGTTTGTGTTAAATGTACCAACATACAGCTGTGATTGGTCTGCAAGGGTCCGAAGACAAAGCCTAGCAAAGCAGCCACGCTAACCGAGCGTCAGCTGCATGCCACGAATCTTTTCTGATGTTGCCAAGTCCAGCCGTGGATGTAGCTCCTGCATTAGCTCAGCTGAAGGAGCAGGGCGCAATATATTGTGAAATTGTGATATTGTGATATCGTATCGTGATCCAAGTATCATGATACATATCGTATTGCGAGGTCCTTGCCAATACACACCCCTAATAGTTAGCATCGTTCTGTAACTCCACCACCACCTGCCACATGGCAGTTCTTTTCTGCAGCGCTGTAGCCTGCAGTGCTGTGCTTCCTTTTCTTTTACTTCCTCTATGTAGATCAGACGTAACAACAGAGCAGATAAATCATATTCACTGTGAGCTGAAGCTGATAATATTATGCAACAGTGATGAAAATGATGGAGAAGCAGGACTAACGGGAAATATCTAGACCAGCGGACGTGGACCAGTCACATTTGTAGCACCAAAATAACACCAAAAGTGAAAACTAGATGTCCATCAAGACAAAGAAAAAAAAATCCTGGATGTAGGAATATCCAAATAGTCAAATAGATATTTAAATGTATAGCATTTAGCCCTAGCAGCCTTTATAGAAAATCTTCAAGAGGTGTATTATTTTCAACATTTTTAAGAGAGATCAATGTGCTGGTAAAATACTGAGGAAAAGTTGGCAAACCCAAACACATTTGACTCTAGACTCTTTCAGAAAATTATGTAAATGTATCTGAAGATGAATATCGAATACCAAATATCGTGTATCATATCGTATCGTATGGTATCATATTGTATCGCGAGATTTGTATGTCGCTACAGCCCTAATAATAAAGAACATTTTGCGGCAAGTTTTTCCTCATATTTTTAATCTACTGTCGAGAGAAGCTGAAAGGGAATTAACAGTTTTACATAGGCTGTCCCTTTAATGTTAATGTGAACCATGTTGGATAAAGATTCAGAAATGGACACACAGTTTTCAACAGATAAAATTGATAAAATAATTGCTGTTTGTGATGGTGTAGTATATATGGGCAGTGGTAATAATTCTGACAAACAATTACTCGCAGCAACATTAAAAAAGAACTTAAAAAAATAACTAAAAATGGACTATAAAGTGCATTTTTTGAAATGGTGAACTGAACTAGTTCATGTAGAAAGTGAACTTGAACCTGCCCAAGATGAATCATTACCCAGAAGACAAAGATCTGCTGTAGCCATCCCTCCGAAGGGAAAAAGCCAAAACAAGTCACTGGCTTTGCTTCTCCAAATGGAGAGGACACATGGGGGTAACGGTAAATCATTTATCCCCTCTTCCAGGGGAGTGTTTCCTGTGCTGCTGGCTGCAACGCGAGCCGACGGGGTAACTGACCCACCTTTAAACGCACCACTGCTGAAGACGTGTTCTCCTCGTGAAATCCTGCACCTCTTTCTCCTGACACGCTGCCCGTCGGAGCTCAGATCTCATTTTGTAGCTTCAGAACCGCAGGGCTTGTTTCAGAAATGCGCCCTGCTTGTTCAAACTTAGGAAACTGACTGAGGTGAGGAGACAGGAAAATGCTTTTTCCTCATGACTCCTCCACGAAGGTCGTATTTGTGCAGGTGCGGCTGCAGAGAACAGTCCAGCTCCTGCCTGAGTCTGGCAAATCTCTCTGAATGTCTTTTGCAGCCAAATGGGGACTTTCATTTGCTTTTCTAGCAACCTTATGCCTTCCTTATCCAAATTTGAAAATGCTGTTATCTCTTCTGATTGCCAGCTCTTCCTTTGCAGACATCAGTTATGTTCATTTAGATTTATAAAGCCTTTGGATTTAGTCTTTTCCTAATAATGATTGTGAAAAGAGATCTTTAGATTTTAAAGAGAGATTTTAAATGGGGTTCGCTGGAAACCTGGAACGGTTTTGACCGTGTGAGAACTTTGAAGGAGCATCATTCGCAACTGCCCAAATGAACTTGTTCACGCCCAACGCTCGTCGAGGGGAAAGAGAGCGCGTTCAGTTCACGTAAACTTTCGTTCAGTGAAACGCGTTCAGGTGCAACACTGGTCGTGGGTTTCTTTAAATCTGATTTTAAATCTGAAGTTGTTCGGGCTTGGGACCAGCATTATAAGTGGGGGGAGTGTGGGGGGGGGGGGGGTTATTTTTTTATTACACTTTTTTATTTTTTATTTTATTTTATTTTTTTATTTAACTTTATTTATTTATTTATTACTTTTTTATACACATAATGTATTACACTTTATTACATGCCGAGGATTGATCCAGCGACCTTCTGACTGAAGGGCAATCAGGTCTGAATGGTTGGTCTCATTAAGAGGGATTTTTTTTTTTGGGGGGGGGGGGGGGGGGGGGGGGGGCTCTGCAAGTGAGTAACATTTAATGCCAGTGTACAAACTGGACTAAAACCCTGGTTTAACTGGCTGTTACACACACACACAGGTGTTACAACATGTCCATCTCTGCAGGTGTGTGTGTTGGCTGGTCCTTTTAAACAGGCCATTGTGGCTGCAGGTTGCGTGTGTGTGAGACGCGATGTGCGAGTGAAAGAGTCCAGACGTGGGGGGGGGGTTGGTAGGGGGGTGTAACGAGAGAAAGTGGGAGGCAGAGAATGAACAAAGTGTGTGTGTGTGTACGCACACACGTGTAGGTGTGTTCAAATATCAATGCTTGTTCGGTGGTTTCAGCAGACTGTGGGTGTGTGTGTGTGTGTGGGGGGGGGGGGGTTGAGTGTTCTTACCGTTCTACCAGTTCATGCTGCATAAGCAGAAACTCTGTATCGTGTGTGTCCATGTGTGTGTGTGGTGTGTGTGTGTAAGTACAGAAGATTAAAGTCAGTATTAGTTCTGTATATTCATGTAGGTCCAGGGGTGTGGTTGGTGTTTGCATTTTAAAAGCAGCTCTGTGAAATCACACTGAGCCTGTATTTCCTTTGTGTGTGCGTGTGCGTTGTGTGTGTCCTTGCGTTGGTTACTATATTTTGAATGAGCTGCGAGCTCTTTTGTGCTCCCATTTCCAAACGAGCGTGTCTGTGTTTAGGTTGGAGGTCCTGAGGTGCTCACGCCCCAGTTCCTCCGATTTTCCAAACCGCAGCAGATCCCGGCCCAGATAAAGACTCTCTGTGTGTTTCTGTTTCCCGGGCCACCTTGTCTTCGTCAGGGATCACCACATGGTGAAAGATACATGTCTGCTGTCACTCCGGCCCATTTGGAGGAAATCTTTCATGACAGACGTTGTTTTGGACCGGATCCTGGGTTTGATCTGCTTTACTTGTTTTCAGGTCGTAAAAGTCGTCACGCGCAGATCCAGACGAGGAAACTAACGGGAGTTCAGAGAGGGGAAGCTCCTTTTTGTCCTCCTGTTTGCTCATTTGCCTTGTTGCTTGTGCTAAAGTTAAAATCATCTTCCCAAAAAGAAACAAGCCTGCAGGCAAACAAAGTAACATCCTAACTGCTTCCGTAGGATTTAAGAGCGTAAGTTACCGCAAAGTGCTGCTAATCTTCAGCCCTTGATGGGATGATCATCAGCAGGTGTGCACACCTCTATCGAAGCAACACAACGCCAAGAGGGAAAGACAAAGGCGGACGGTCATAGAGAAGCAACTGTTGTTGCACATCAACCTAGAGAGTAGGGCTGTAGCGATACACTAATCTCGCGATGCACGATATTCTGCTCACGATACGATATATATCGATATTCATCTTACATGAATACATGTAAATGAATACATTTACATCATTTTCTGAAAGATTTTAAAGGGACAAAATGATTTTGGATGACATCTTGTGAGTGTTCCAATGACTTTGTTTGAATTAATTTGAACTGAAAGCATCAATTACACATAGTCAGTGCATTTACATGGGAAGTTTAATTCCTCTTTAATTCAGGATTAAAATGAAATCTGATTTAAAATGATTAAAAATTACCATGTAAACACCTAATTCTGAATGAAAATGTCCATTCCGAATTAAACTTAATTCCGAAGTAAGTGGCTGGTTTATTCTGATTTTAAATCTGAATAGAATAATTCTGCGGTCATGTATACACTCATTCCGTTTTAAATTAATTCCAGTCTTTCTGCGCATGCTAGTTCCCTTGCCCTTCTGTTGCGATGACGCTTATATTCCACGCTGGGCTTGTTTTAGAAAGAAAATCATCGACTTCAAAAATAAAATCAAAACAAATCCAAAAAGGATGTTATTAATGTAGTCCTCCATGCTGTTGCTAATCGAGTTAGTTTGTTTTCTTCTTGTAGACGTTAATACGTAAAGACATCAGCCCCCCCTATCCAATCAGAACCATTCCCAACCCCCAGACCTTAAGCGGAATTGGATAAAGCTGTAAACCTCAATTTGGGATTACTATTTCCATGTAAACTTGAAGGAAAATAGTTTAATTCTGAATTATTTAATTCTGAATAATGAATTCAGAATAAAAAACATCATGTAATCCGTGGCCTATATGGCTGACAGGCAGCTTGTAAATGCTGGACAAAATGAATAAAAGATTTGTAGAGAAAAATAGTTTCATTTATCTAAACAGTGCAAATTGTTGCTTGCAAGCTTTTAAAGGTGGGACACGGGGGTTTTGAAAGAAGCTTAGAATATTGATACCCGCGGCTAAAAAAAATCGATAAAATATCAATATATATCGCAGAATCGATAAAATCGCTCAGCTCTACTAGTGATGGTCATAAAACCACTTCCAAACATTTTCAGAGCTCTGGAAGGTATTCAGGGTAGTCTCCAGGAAATTCCAGGAAATTTAATCCCCAGGATAAGACTAACAAGAACATGGAACAACAAAGGTCCACAAAACTGGATCTGAAAAAAACAATAAAAAAGCAACAACATTATACTTCTGGAATAATAACCTGTGGACACGTGAGACCAAAGACGGTTGTTTTTGCTCCCCCCCGTCCGACGGCTGAACCTCAGTCAGTGACCTGGACTACGCCAGCAGGTCGACATCAGCGTCAGGCTGAAATGCTGCGGTGAGACCTTCAGAGAGTCGTTCATCAGTGGATGGCAAAAAAAAACCTGAATGAACTGAAGCAACGTTGTAAAGAAGAATGGACCAAGACTCCTCCACAACCGTGTGAGATAGAGGTCTTCACGGGTCCACTTTCATTGACCCGAACCAGAATGGACCCGTGAAAATTCGACTCGAAACCGACCCGACCCGAGCTATTATCATAAGTCTGGGAGTCTGAACATGAATGGACCCACAATATTTGGACACGGAACCGACCCGACCCGAGTCTTTAGTTTCGGACCACGAACCGAACCGAGTTACCTGAATAGAACCAAGACAATTCAGCCCATAGTTGCTCATGTTAAAGTTGTCTAGCGTTGAATAAAACTTGATTTTCTTACCTAAAGTTGTCTTCTTCTACCGGTTCAGTTGCTACATAGGCTACATGATGTAAACAACAATAAATCCACGATGTTATTTTCTTTGTGGATACAGATGCTATTGGTAGCAACTGCTAACGCTAATAGCCCCCACTGGTCAGGACGTGTCGTGAACATGTTCTCTCATCCAGCGTTGTCATGTTGGTGATCCGTTGTGCTTTACAGCTGCCGGGTAAACCGCTAATAACACGCTACGGCAACACGATTGTTTCATGACAAATACGCCACGTTAATGAATAATTAATTAAACTGCCCGAGTCCTGACATTGGCTGCCATCGTCTGGAATAAACACGGAACCAGCCTGTCAGAGAGCACCGACCGGACCCGAGACTAACTCTACCAATTCAGACCCGAACCCGGAGTCACGTCTTTTGAATGGACCCGAGACCCGATTCGGGTCGGGTCGGAACCTCTGGTTTTTCGGGTTGTGGGGTTGTTCCGAAGACCTCTAATGTAAGAGGTTAATAAAGTCATACAGGAAGTAACCTCTTCAAGTTGTTGCTGCTAAACGTGGCTCTAGAAGCTAACGAGTCATGGCGGTACTTAGCATTTGCAGAACAAACATAAGCAAGCACAGTACAGATATACCAAGATACGCCACCTCAGTTCACACACATCTAAAACCATCTATCTGTAAAATGTTTTTATACAGAAAAAGAACATTACATTACAATCTATTCCACCGTCCTTAGTCTTTTATTTCATCTGAAGTCTGCTCGTCTCAGTGTACTCGTTCGTGTCTGTGTAAAGCTTTGCTCTCTGCTCCATCCATTTCCCTCCTGAAACGCTGAAACATAAGTAGACCTCCTGGTGCTCCGCTGACTGGAAATCGCATTTCCCTGCTCCCCTCCTTGAACCCATTTCCTGACCCCTCCAGTGTCACGTCTTATTGGTAAACCGAGAACAAAGAGGCTTTTGATTGGCTTCCACATTGTCGTGAAACATTTCGCGGCGGCTTTCAAGTCCGACACTGAATTCTTTGTCGCTGCAACCTGATCGTCCGCGGTGCAGTTTTTGGCGGCTGTGGAGCGGTCGGCGTGCGCGCGGGAAAGATACCCACGCGCGCATACGCTCAACCCATCTGTGCTACAGTACAAATTCTCACACAGCCTCCCGACCACAGGCCTCCATTCATGCCCACATCCACCCACTTCCCATTTCCTGAGCCTCAAACCGAAGTCCAGCTGACGTAGATGAGCTGCGACTGTCTTTATTAGGTGACAATCGCTCCCTCTCAAGGCCCTCGTCCGCCACGCTCGCGCTCCGACGCAGAAACGGTGGACACGCTGCTTCCTCCATCTTCCCTCCCTTCGGTCGTCTCTTTCATGTGGACACAGATGTCCGAGATCTTCCGCTGTGTGTGGGCGCAGATGGCTCCTGTAGCAGCCCGTCAATCAGAGCTTTGCAGGGAGATCGCAGTCCCCCGGACCGCACACGTCCATGTGCATGTGTGTGTGTGTGTGTGTGGTTTGTTCCCGTTCGTGTGTCATGTGCCTGTACGTGTTTATGGCCGTACGGTGACGATGATGAAGACGGATGATGTTGCACGAGGCATCGCTGTATTAATCTGGTGCACATTGGGAAATTTTGTTTCATTTCATCCGGTTGTAAATCACAAATTACTGATTTTATTATGAGTAATGTATGTTAGGAAAGCCTGGTTTTCTGCAATGTTTATTGTGGGACAGATGTCATTTGTTCTGCTGATATAATCCACATCAGAAATATGAATTAGAAGTGATCCTGGTGTTTAATAATGTGAGGTAAAAGGAGACAGTTTTGAGAAATGTCTTTGAAAACAGTGCTGATTTAACTGAATCTTTAGTTCAGGAAAACTCTGGCAAGCCATTAGGGGGTGAGTATATCGCAATACGATATGTATCATGATACTTGAGTCACGATATGATATTATCACGATATCGCGATATATTGTGATATTCTACCCAGTTAATATCAAAATTAAACGTAGAGATGAAAAATCAAGTTGCTGTTTATGTTCATCAGATGATATTGATCATTCAGAGGACAAATTGAGTCAAAACCATTGGCTTCAAAACAACCTATTTATTGTTTATTATATACATTTATATTTATTATAATTATAAGCTTGGAGCCCACCTTACTGTAAGTTGTTCCCACAAAAAAATAAATAAAAAGCAGCTGATAAGTCATAAGTAAGGTCCTTATTATTAGTGTTTTTGCACATTTAAGTAGCCATTACAACATACTGACGATATCGATATTAGGAGGTTAAAAATCGATATTATATTGGGCAGCCGAAAATCCCGATACATTGCCAAATCGATTTTTTTACAAGGCATCCTAATCCTTTCCCTCTTAAACGCAAATATTTAGTCAGGTACCGCTGGGCGCCACTTTAATCTCCAAGGGGCAGCATCAACAGGCTCTGAACGCCATTAAATAGGAATACAGCCAGACGGCCGCCGTCTCGCTTGGTTGGAATTAAGACCCTAACCCCCCCGCCACGTTGCGGTTGGATCGGTACGTTCTGTACCGATGGAAACAACTGTGGGTGGGAGGGGTACCAGATGACTGGGTGGTGACTGGGCGGGGCTAGTGTGCGACCCTCTCTCCCCCCAAAATGCTACATTTAAAGCAACCTGAAATGCCAAATGCAGCAAAAGCTCGCATTTTATAGGCAGGAAATGGCATCCAAGTGATTAGTCAGTCCGGTTAATTTACAGCTCACACTACCTCGGGTTTGAATGCATTAATGAGCATTAATGCCACCCGATATACCAATACCACTTCTGGCCACACAGGGGCAGCGTATCGCTGGACCCTCGCTGGCCTTTTGTCAACCCCGCAGAGCTTTACGCCCCCATGTGGTGAGAAGTGGTGCTACTACACCAGCCAGAGTGGCTTCAGTCTGCTCTAACTGGTCAGAGACTAGGGCTGTAGCGATACACTAATCTCACGATACGATACACGATATTCGGCTCACAATACGATATACATTGATATTCATCTTACAATACATTTACATCATTTTCTGAAAGATTTTAAAGGGACAAAGTGATTTTGGTGACATCTTGTGAGTATTGCAATGACTTTGTTTGAATTTATTGAACTCAAAGCATCAATTACACATTATATGGCTGACAGGCAGCTTGTAAATGTTGGACAAAATGAATAAAAGATTTGTTGAGAAAAATAGTTTCATTTATTTAAACAGTGCAAATTGTTGCTTGCAAGCTTTTAAAGATGGGACACGGAGGTTTTAAAATAAGCTTAGAATATCGATACCCACGGCTGAAAAATCGATACTCTGGGGAAATAAAATATCAATATATAGATAGATATATTGCAGAATCGATAAAATCGCTCAGCTCTATCTGAGACAGTGAGGCAGCTTTTTCAGAACATCAGTATTTTTGCAGTTTGGTTGAAAAGTTGCCATCACTGTTTCAGTTTTTACGTTTTATTTGCACAATTAGTTACACTGTCTATGATCAATAATGTTAAAAAAAACTGTCTAAACATAAAAATACAGTGATTATGTTGACTCAGTTGTCAGTATTGGTATAATCCAACACTCCTAGTTATGTCAGAGTCGTCTCTCTGCAGGGAAGTCAAGAAGAGAAAAAAACAAAAAACGTTTGAGCTTGGCGATTTTTTAAGTCTCTTTTCTTGCACAAAAAAGTTATATAAAGCACTGAACGAGTGAGGAAGAGTAGTAGCACAAGCAACCTATAGAAACCAGAGTATCAGGTTTATGGACACGAAAAGCTTCCCACGTTAGTTTTTAATGGACATGTGATCCTGCGTTAGCTTGCTTTTCGGAAGGAGAGGAAGTAAGTGTCCTCGTTAATAAAATACCGCCTGCTCAGAGGGGATGAAGCTCATCTTCGGTGATTAAAATTTAACTGACTGCCAGCAGCCTGATTGGACTTCTGCCCAAGTATAAAGTCTCCTGTCGGTTTCCTCGCCGTCTTCATTCGCTTAAAAACCTCGCACACGCCGAATAAGATACACGTATACTTACAAGTCCGTTTGCGCTCATTTACATAATAACCTTTTCTCAGATACATGCGTGCACGCACGCAGGCGCGCTTCCTTTACACAAAGGAAGTGCGCCGCGCCTGACTCCGCATGAATTATTCAGCCAATCACACGGCTGAACAGTCTGAACCGTGTCCCTGATTGTGACACGCTGCGTTCGCTTCAAACGTCTCACGCTACACTTGATTGGCATGTGTCAGCGTGCACGTGTGTGCAAATGTTGCCCACGGGGACACGCGAACTTCCCTCGGTTGTATCGTCTTACAAAGGATGGACAAAAGGTGTGCAGAATACTCACCTGTGCTACAGTCCTGCTCACAGGTTGGCTCCGCCTCTTTTAATCATTTCTTTGTTTGTGTGAAAAAAACTGTGAGACTCATGTGATTGTGGTGGATCTGAGTAATTTGTGATGAACTGAACATGGGCAGGTCTGCATGTCCGGAGCATTCAGGCATGTGTGTTAACACATTGCCAAGAGGGAACGACATAAGCAGTGTCCCACGATTATTTAGTTGGCAGCGTTCAAGGCAGCTGCAAGGTTTTCTTTCCCAGAAATAGACGTACCAGCAAGTTTAACAAAGAGAAACCAAAGCACGAGACCTCTGAGCATCTTTTGTCCGACCAATGTTTGCAAAACTTCACTTGAATAAACCACAAAGTTCCAAAAAATAAGCTTCCTGTGGTCAGATGAAAACGAAAGTGGAGTTGTTTTGCTTTAATACCCAGAATGGTGTTTGGCAAAAACCAGCAGGTACAGTTTCTACCTGCTGTTATGGACCTGCAGTGGACCTGGACATCTCCAAGTCATTGTCCGTCCTAATTTTATTTAATGCTTCATATTTGTTGTGTTTGCTTGAATATAAAGTCCGACTGCGATCCAATGACTTTAATGCTCTCACACAAATAAGATTCAAAGAGGAGATTACTTTGTACTGTCAATCTAACCAGGATGTGTTTTTGTCCTCTTTTAAATTTAGTCTTCTGTCTCCCTTTTCGTCTTCTCTTCCTGCAGAGATGTTAGATTCCAGTAACCTCATCACCTTTAACGGCTTGGCCAACAGTTCGAGCTACGATTCTTTTCTACTGGACGAAGAACGAGGGAGACTGCTGGTCGGGGCGGAGGATCACATCTTCTCATTTGACCTCATCAACATCAACAGAGATTACAAACAGGTAAAAGTCTCGTGGTCGTGTTTTAATTCGCACCTCAAACTCGCTGCTTCCTTGTGTGGCATCATGGGAAAGTTGAAAAGAAATCAGCCAAGATATCAGGAAGAGGAGTCGTGGACCTCCACCAGTCTGGTTCATCCTTGGGTCCAGGTGTCTGAAGGAGCCACGTACATCTGTTCCAACATAAACCAGTAGAACCACCATGGGAACGTCCACCATCATCGTCCTCAGGACGGAGACGCTTCTGTGTCCCAGAGATGAACCTGCTTTGGTGTGAAATGTATCAACCCCAGAAGAAAAGCTGAACAGCTGAAGATGCTGCTGAAGCTGGTCAGAGAGGGTCATCATCCATAGAGAAACCAGTCCTGGACCAACATGAACTGAAGGACCAATCAGGAAGAAGACATTACTCCAGAAGAGACAGATTACAGTTTGTAGATGCTCACAGGGACAAAGAGGTTCATCTCTGGAGACACGTCCTGGTCTGATGGAGCTAAAACTGGACTGTTTGGACATGATGACCATCGTTACATCTGGAGGAGAAAGACCTGAGGACACCATCCATCTGTGGAGCACGGGGGTGGCAGCATCATGATGTGGGAGGGACTGGTGGATATCACTATATAGATGGAATAGTGAAGAAATAACATGTAGAAATATAGAAACAGCATCTCCAGACATCAGCCAGGAAGTTAAAGCTTTGGTCAACAACCCTAAAGACACCACCAGATTAGTTACAGCAGAGGCTTCAGGACAACAGGGCCAGTGTTCTGGAGCAGTCCTCACTAAGACCTGATCTCAGTCCTGGAGAACATTAATGAGCAGAGCTGAAAGGACGTGAGAGAGCAAGGAGACCTTCAAACCTGCTGCAGAGAATGTTGATGCTTTATAAAAAGTGGCTCAATACCCACCTATTTAGTCTGGATTTTAATTGATTAATCTCTTAGTATTTTTAGCTTTAACTTTATTCTGTCTTGATCCTATTTATTGAGTCACCTTTTTAATTTGGCTTTTGCCTGATTTCTTTTACTTAACCATAGTTTTTACATCTCCAGTTTTTTACATTTTATCATTATTGTATCTATTGTCTGCTTTTATCCTGTTTTACTGTCTTTTTATCTTTTAGTTTTTAGCTCCAGTGTTTCCCTCCACACTGGGAGGTGTGGCTGGACGAGTTTAGTCTGATTTGATGTCAGACAGTGACAGTGAAAAGTGTCTTTCTATCTGGTGTCTGTAAACTTCTGCTTTCAGTTGTGTTGAAAACAATGTTTTTTTCTTTTTTTTTTTTAAGTGAGTAAAGCTCAAAATCCTGCACATTTTTCTCCACATTTAGAACAGAATGTGCAGCGTCTCCATTGCATTTATGTGTTTGGAAATAAAAGTTATTATCAGAATTTTGAGCTTCACCCGCTTCATGCCAGAGCTGGATCCAGTCGGGTTTCCTCCTCTGCCTGCTGCCTCTGGAGTCCATTACTCCATCTATGTCTCTCCCACCGTCTGTCTCGGTCCAGACACGGCTGTCCATAATCCCATTACTCCAGCTGGACCACATTAACGGTCTTTTTTATCTGATCCGGAGCTGCTATCACAGATACACAGGACTGACACAGACCTGCCTGCAGGGCTGCAGAGAGGAATGAAAGAGCTGAAAAATGCATAGTCAATGCAGAGAGGGAGCGAGTCCCCGAGCTCCTTTACCCTTGGCTCGGAAATGATTTACTTTCTTTTTTTTTTTTTGCTGTAATCTTTGCATCGTTACAAGATAAAAATCAAAAAGAGGCGATTAAGCAAACCTCTGGTAATTAACATAAACTGTGCCACGCAGATTCCTCTGAGAGCAAGACTCAGCTGATCCAAAGAGGAGATAAAACAAAGGAGCACAATGAGGAATCTGTGAATTCAGAGGGCAGAGGAGTGAAATTTCCATTGTCTTCAGCACCTGTGTGGTCAGCAGCCCTCTGCCCCGCCCTCGTTTTTGACTGTATAATCATTCCCTCACTTATTACACCTCATGCACGCTTATGCATGCTCATGCACGCTCATGCATGCTCATGCACGCTCATGCGCTGTGTGTGCTTTTTCATAATTCATGCGACACCAGAGGCCACAGATGGACGGCAGTGAGAACTCTCCTCCAGATGAAAAAAAGAAGAAGAAAAGAATGTGTAATGACCACCTTTTTTTTCCCTCTCCTGCACGGTGAAGAGCGCAACGTCATGCGGGGGAATTCAAGGAGGAAAAAGGAGCTCAGCTGTTTTCTTTTTAAACTTGGAAACATGATGCAGAAGTTGTGTTTAGAGTCAAAATAAAAAAAGTGAAACTTGTAAACCCGGATAATCAAAAGGCTCTTTCTCCCTCTGCAGAGAAGAATGTGTGTGTTTTTTCTGAAGGAAACATTCTCCGTTTATTGCATTTTATTCTTAAGACTATTTGATATGAAGTCATCTAAGCAGGGAACTAATGACCTAAAGTGTGATAAATCAAATGAACGTGTTCATCTTCTATCTTTCTCATCTGCACAGATCGCGTGGCCGGCCACCCCTTCCAAGAGGGATGAGTGCAAGTGGGCGGGGAAAGACCTGGGGGTAAGTCCTCACTCAGCTCGGCGAACAACCCGCAAGACATCTGAAATGATGTCTTTTTGTGCAGAAGAGAGAGCCAAGTGGAGATTTTTGGCCCGCAACGGACGTGTTTGGTGAAAACCCGGCACCGCCTTTCAGCTGAAACACCTCACGCCCACTGTCAGGCACGGCGGAAGGGTCATGATTCGGGAAGGCACCGGTACTACTTTTTCTGTCATGGTTGAGGCCTGAGTTGTCCTCCTGTGCAGATTAGAGGTCTTAGGAACAACTGAAAACCCGAAAACCTGAGGTTCCGACCCGACCCGAATCGGGTCTCGGGTCCATTAGTCTCGGGTCCGGTCGGTGCTCTCTGACAGGCTGGGTCCACGTTTACTCCATAAAGTTAAAGATATTGGCGGTGGCAGCCAATGTCAGGACTCGGGGCAGTTTAATTAATTATTCATTAACGTGGCGTGTTTGTCATGAAACAATCGTGTTGCATTAGCATGTTGCATTAGCGTGTTATTAGCGGTTTGCCTGGCAGCTGTGAAGCACAACGGATCGCCAACATGACAACGCTGGATGAGATAACATATTTACGACACGTCCTGACCGGTGTAGGCTATTAGCGTTAGCAGTTGCTACCAATAGCATCTGTATCCACAAAGAAAATAACGACGTGGATTTATTGTTGTTTACATCACGTAGCCTATGTAGCAACTGAACCGGGTAGAAGAAGACAACTTTAGGTAAGAAAATCAAGTTTTATTCAACGCTAGACAACTTTAACATGAGCAACTATGGGCTGGATTGTCTCGGTTCTATTTGGGTAACTCGGTTCGGTTCATGGTCGGAAACTAAAGACTCGGGTCGGGTCGGTTTTGGGTCGAATTTTCATGGGTCTATTCGGGTTCAGGTCCATGAAAGTGGACCCAAGAAGACCTCTAGTGGAAATTCATGATATTCCTCCTCCAACAGTCCTTCTTGATGGACTGTTTGGACTCATCTGAAGTTAAAGTCGCCCCGTTTTTCCTGCAGGAATCACGTCTCAGCTGCTGCCTTAGTCAAAATACACGTTTGAATCTTGTCAGAGGTGTAAAGTAACAGTTCATTTCCAATCTTCCCTTCTCTCACTTAGTCGCGGTTGGAGTCGCATCATTTTACTGTCCAATAATAGTTTTTTTTAGGTTGTTTCAAGTCTGGAAGTTATTCGTTACTTGTCAAAAATAATTTAAAACCCTTGAAATCTGTAAACTTCTCGCATGCTCATAAAATGCCCCGCGGTGCTTCTGGGGGGACCACCCTCACCGACGCGGCACCCCGGGGTCAGACGGCTTCAGCCAAGGTTCTGGAGCCTCACACCGATCTCCTTTCAAAAATAACACACTTTGAAATAACAAGAGGCCGGTCAGAGTCTCACAGGAAAGTTCTGCCAACGGCTCGGTTTGAACTTCTGGGCGAACGGAACGAAATAAACCGCTTGTCTTCGCCCAGCAGCTTCGAAGGGACAACGGGACTGGAGAGGCGGGAAATTATCTCTGATAAAAGCCGTGTACCACTTCACCTCCGCCACGCTCCGCTCTCTCTGGGGGGGGCGCTCCCCGCTCCCCAAAGGCAACCACGCAGAGGTCATTCACTTCTGTGGCGGAGTTTAATTCTGGAGCATGTTTGTGCTATCGCCTCAGAGCGTGTGCGTTTTCATGTTTGAGTTCTCCTTATCTGGTGTTAGCGTGTTAGCTCACGTGTCCACCTCTGCTGGGAACCCGCGCCGCACGCTGCAGACTCTGTTTGCGCGCCGGTGTTGCAGATGCATTATCTCCGTGTCGCGTCTGATCTCAATTTCACGGCCGGGCGACTCCGTGCCGCGGGGTGTTTTTTTGGGATTATCCGGCATTACGTGCGTCCTCTTAAACCGCAGAGGTTCCACGCCGGCAGTGCAGCTCGACGGCGGGTTTGTTTATCCGGGGAGCACCGCCGCACCTTCGCCCCGTCCTGCAGTGGAAAGAGCGTGCTCTGGCAGCGTAGAATCAGACAAAAATAGGTATTTGCGTGCCGTGAAAGTGTTTACCTTTGAAAATGAGGCGGTGAGAGCGGAGACGGAGTGCTGCGGCGAGCGGCCTTGACCGGGACACCGCTGAAGCATTCGGAGCTCCCAGAGTGCATTTCTCCAAACCACAGTTTGAAGCGGGAGAGTAGATGTAACAGCTGCCCCGCTCCCTCCAAATGCCTCAGGCTGTATCACCACCCCGAGCTGGGAGGCCGTAACGTGGCCCGGGTCGTTGCATTTCGATTCACTGAATCAACAGTCTGGATGCTCCAATGTAGCTTTGTTTTCTTTCTTTTTTTTCTGTTTTAGGAGGGTCTCTAATAGAGCTGAGCGATTTTATCGATTCTGCGATATATATCGATATTTTATTCCCCCAGAGAGTATTGATTTTTCAGCTGCTGGTATCGATATTCTAAGCTTCTTTCAAAACCCCCGTGTCCCACCTTTAAAAGCTTGCAAGCAACAATTTGCACTGTTTAAATAAATGAAACTATTTTTCTCAACAAATCTTTTATTCATTTTGTCCAGCATTTGCAAGCTGCCTGTCAGCCATATAATGTGTAATTGATGCTTTCAGTTCAATTAATTCAAACAAAGTCATTGGAACACTCACAAGATGTCACCAAAATCACTTTGTCCCTTTAAAATCTTTCGGAAAATGATGTACAGTGATCCCTTGCCAATTCGTGGTTTAAGTTCCACAGTTTTAGTTATTCGCGGAGTTTTTAGAAATATATAATATAATTTTTTAAAAATTTTTAAATTGCGGAAACATCACAGGATGTTGTGCGCGTTCTCTCACAGCAAAGAAATGTTGTGAGCCAGCCTGGCCCCTTTAAGAAGGTGGCCTTATGGGTAATGTAGTGTGTGTGTCGTGGGACGGCAGAAGAAAACAGGGTTAGATGAAAAGTGTAGTGAGCATCAACAGCAGCCCAGCGTGTATAGATTTACATTCTCTGTTAACCGACAGCAGCCCAACAATACAACCTGTGTGATGTTACAAGTTCCTGCAGTACCAGAATAAAGTGCTCGTTCCATGCAGAGAAAACCAGACTTTTCTTTTGTTGTTTGTTAGCGTGTTAGCCGCTAATTACGAGCCAAAAATAGCACAATACCAGCGGTTTGTTTACTACGGTTCAGAGACCAGAGGCTGTGAAGGAAACAGAAAGACCACAGTTGAGCCTTTGTCTTGTTTCGCTGCAGTGCCTCGCTACTTTTTTGCGGTTTTTAAACATATTTTAAACACATTATTTAGGCTCGGGGGGCTCTGGCTCCAGTTTGTGGAGGCAGTTTGTGGGGTGGAGGAGCGCCAGTCCCCATTAACCGTTAAAAATAAGGGATCGCTGTAAATGTATTGTAAGATGAATATTGATATATATTGTATCGTGAGCTGAATATCGTGTATTGTATCGTATCGTGAGATTAGTGTATCGCTACAGCCCGACACATCTACACACACAGGTTTTCTGGATCTAATCGGAAACACTCATGTTAGTCCAAACTCAGTCAACTCACCCACCGAGTCGGTCCGCCCGTTCCTCTGACAGAGAGCTGCCATTAACACCCACAAAATACGGTGATTAATTTGATCCGATAACGGCTCATTTATCCTCTGCGGGTGTTTTGGTTTTCATATAAAGACACGATTTGCGACCGAGAAGCATTTTTCACTTGAAGGGCAGCGCGCAGCTGCACTTGAGTGCCCGTTGCTAACGCCTGTCAGAGCTCAGGTGAAGCCTACCTGCCACGCAGCCGATGAGTCGGACTGAGACAGCCGTGCTGGGCCGACCCCGGAGGGTTTTATAGAAGCGTTCAGCGGTAGGAAACACACGGGGCGAAGTCATTAAGCTGCACAGATTTACAGACCTGCGGGTTTGAGGTCAAAGTCCCGGTCCCCCCCCCTCTATGAACACAGCGACAGCCCCGCGGCTGAGGTGTTTAAACTCTGTCCGGATGAAGGGATTAATGACAACAAACATACTTGAAGGGTGTGAAATGGTCGAGAGAGGAAAAAAAAAAAAACAGCCGTTGAGGTATTTTAAATTAGACTCGTAGCTTGATGTTTTTGGAGCTAGTCACACTCGCATTCGAGCCAAGAGCTGGACAGAAGATCAACACCTCATTTAGGTCTCCTCGTTAAATACCAGCAATCATCGTCAGCTGCAGCTCAGCGCAGAAAAATGATGGAAACGGGGGAAACTAGCGCTGAAAGACCGGCCCTCCAGCACCATCAGCGTTCACGCGCTAACATGCTGGATCCTGTTTGGTTTTCCCATTTATGTAATCTGTTTACACGCCGAAGTGATTTTTACTCTGTCTGGCTGAAACAAAGTCAACCATTCTCATATTTTGTTGGACCACCTTTAACTTTAATTATATAGTAATGGCCTTGCGCTGATGCAGCGCCTTTTTAATGACATCCAGAGCTCTTTAAAATCTGTTTCTCATCACACGCACGCTTGCTTCTATTAATGTATGCAGGCGCTATAGACAGTAGCGCTGCGATTTCAACCCTCGTACCCCAATGAGCACTTTGTAGGGACCACATCTCACTGACGGCCGTTCAAGGAGTGCGTTGAACAGATATTAAGCTTCAGTTCCCTCCGTCTTTTCGAGATCTTTCGACCACTTTACCCACGTCAGCGCTGAAGGGATGGATGTGTAGCTTCTTTGCTCTGGATCCATGTGATGTGCATGCTAGAGCTGGGCAGATGGATCCAAATATCGATAATATCGATACCAACGCTGGTATTGATATCAAATGATACTCATGTAAAAAGATCGATACTCAAGATTTTTTTCTGTCCCACAATAGGGGTGAGTATTGGCAAGGACCTCGCAATACGATATGTATCATGATACTTGGGTCACTATACGATATTATCACGATATCACAATATATTGTGATATTCTACCCAGTTAATACCAAAATTAAAAGTAGAGATGAAAAATCAAGTTGCTGTATATGTTCATCAGATGATATTGATCATTCAGAGGACAAATTGAGTCAAAACTATTTGCTTCAAAACAACCTATTTATTCTTTATTATTAGTGTTTTTGAAAAAAATTGAAAAAAAAATCTATATTAGGAGCTGAAAAATCGATATCATATTGGGCGGCCGAAAATCGCGATATATTGCCAAAACGATTTTTTTTTTCACACCCCTACCCCACAAGCACTGACTGCTGCTTGTGGTCAATTTCAGCATCAATTCATATTAACTTTCAACGTACATGTTACTTAAGTCACATGTTACTGGAGCCAACTCAGAAAAACATAATAAAGACCTTGAAATAACCCAGTACATGTCATTTATCCCATTGAAAGGTGTTATCTAAGATAAAATAAAATTAGATATTCCTTTATTTATCCCACAATGGGGAAATTTATAGTTAAAGCAACAGGAAAGGGCACACGGTGCAAACAAAATTACACAAGTATTGAAAGGTATAAGAGGTGGACTAGAAAAAACATTATGAACAGAACAAATCAACTCCAAAGAAAATTTACAGAAAAATGTTAATTGGGATAACAAAGTATTTTGCTGTCACCTATAAAGTTTGCCGAAATTGTATTCTCGGTTTTAACAAAATAATCCGAAGACAAAAATCACAAAAACGCCAAAAAAGGTCAGCAGTTTCATGATAGATCAAGCTTAATATGAAAAAGTATCGGTATTGGCAGTGATTCCCAAAGTGTGGAGCCGCGGCCCCCTGTTGGGCTGTCGTGGTACTGCAGGTGGGCCGTGAGAGCCGTGAGAGCTCATTAAAATGAAACTTTTTTTTAATTACTGTAAAATCTTCATGACACAATTAAAAAAAACATTTAGAAGTAATAAAACAAACCAGTTAAGTGTAATTCTACCGTCATCTTAACTTAATATGACAAGTTTAACCTATATTTGTTGACCCCTCACATTACCACCGTTGTTCTTTGCAGCCCCATCAGAAACTTACTTAGTTCACAACTTTAAATTTTTACTTATAGTCTTTAAATGTGGGAAAGTGTATTTCACAAAGTATTATACTGTTTTGTTTGTCTGATGCAGATCAATCATTAGATACTAGGGCTGAAGCAATACACTAATCTTGCGATACGATACGATACACGATATTTGGCTCACGATATGATACACATCAATATTCATCTTACAATACATTTACATCATTTTCCGGAAGATTTTAAAGGGACAAAGTGATTTTGGTGATATCTTGTGAGTGTTCCAATGACTTTGTTTGAATTAATTGAACTGAAAGCATCAATTACACATTATATGGCTGACAGGCAGCTTGCAAATGCTGGACAAAATGAATAAAAGATTTGTTGAGAAAAATAGTTTCCTTTATTCCTTGCAAGCTTTTAAAGGTGGGACACGGGAGTTTTGAAAGAAGCTTAGAATATCGATACCCGTGGCTAAAAAAATCGATACTCTCCGGGGAAATAAAATATCGATATATATCGCAGAATCTATAAAATTGCTCAGCTCTATTAGAGACCCTCCTAAAACAGAAAAAACATTTTTCCCAAGATGATTAAGGAAAGAGAAGCTGCTCATCAGCTAAAAAATACTTTTCCTGACTAATTTGATTAGTTAAATCAAGAGGATGACCAGTCAGTGCATCTGTAGTTGATTTTTTGTTTTTTCCATTGAGTAATTGGTTATTTTAACTCACCAAAACAAGTAGTCATGACATCAGCGCCACCTGGGATGGGAGTCTTGGCTCTGGCGAAAAGGTCTCTGGAACTTGTTAATTTTTACTGAGCTCACATGTAATTAAAGCACATGACACGCCTCCACGGCTGCATTTCTGTGACAACAGCCTCTCACTCAGCCAAGAAATAGTGCATCATAAACCTCCCGTAAAACCGCAAATGAGCCTTTTTGAGGGTTTTTTTGTTTATTTTGTGGGTTAAAACGGCGCACCCTCAGGAAAAGGATATCAGGAAAAGGAAAAGCTGTGCGAGCTGACAAACCGGCTAACCAGCTGGGACAACCGCCGTCCGGCTCACTGCTAGAAATTAATTCAGCTTATGTCCCGAAATGTCAAACTTTCCCATTAAGAAGATTACTGAGGAAGGAGGAGGAACGGCCGTCTGCCCTTTTGAATAATGCACGAAAAGTCCGTGTTTTGGAAAAGGTTTTGCAGCTCGTGATTCCCAGAGTCGGTTTCAGCTGCGCTGGAAAATGTCATCACTCCAACCTGATGCCCCCGCGGCCACTTCTGCCTGATCGGGGGGGACGTCAGCACGTCGTCAAAGTGAAATGTGTGAGAGCTTCAGAGCCCCGTGCAGATGTGCGTGTTGAAAGCGTGTGACGCGGGCCGTGCGCTTCCAAGCGTGCACCTATTTCTGAGGAGGCCGTCGGGCCTGTATTTATAATTAGCCAAACCCGGAGCTTAATCTCTTAAACACATGTGCCCAAATCAGCTCCTTCAGGCGGCTAATAACCCGCCTGCATTAACCAATCCTGTTGATTAGCGCTCTAATAAACAGTCCTGCACCACCGGGACCATCGGCGCGTCGCGGAGCGCCAACCCAAACACCCTCGGTAAATTCAAACACATGGATCATTAAAAGAGCCCTGATTCGACTGACAGGTGGGATTTCCTTGAAGGAGGCCGTTTCACAAGCCTTTTTTTTTTTTCCTGAAACGGACTGGAAAGTCCCCGCTTAAGATGGAATTTCAACAACGCGTTCGAGCCCCTTTTGTTTTTCATATATAAGTCTCTTTTATTGTTTTTCAAGCTTTATAACACGAACATAACATTGAAACGGCCACATCACATACATGTACATCTTGGACAATAGATGGTATTACTTAAATAAATAGACAAAAAGATGAGGAGACTACACAGAGATAAAATGATGTAATACAGTGGTGCGCAAACTATGGTCGGTGTACCACCAGCGGTACGCGAGTGCTCTCTGGTGGTACGCGGGGGAACGTCATGACTTTCCACATTTTTTCCACAATTTCACTTTTTAAAAAATCGGAAACAATACTTTATAAATATGTTTCAAACAAAATGTGTAGTTTGAGATACTTAAAATCGATACTAAAAAATATTTGTTGCATATTCAGTTGCAGTGCAGATGTAAAACTTTTGAGTGTGTTTATTTTTCTCTGTATGAGAGTATGAGTATGTGAGAATTGTTTGACAGAGTTGTAAATGTCTGATTCAGTAAAGTAACAATTCAGGCAACAATAAATAACCACAATAAGGAATAAACATCTCTGTGTGTTCAAAGCTAATTGAGAAGGCATATATGGCTATATTTTAAAATTGGTCATCATGGTGGTACTCAGAGAGCTGAACAGTTTCTCAGGTGGTACGCAGGATTAAAAGTTTGAGAACCACTGATGTAATATATATATGAAAGAAAAGAAAAACAATAAAAGACAAGAAGAAAAAACAAAATTAAAAAAGAACATCAAAACAGAAAAAAACAGAAATTCTTTCCTTCCATTTGGGCTTAACATATTTCCAAAGTTTTGCCATCAGATTATGTTTTGTAGTTAAAGTGATTGATGAACGGCTGCCAAACCTCATAAAACCTTTTTTTTCTTGATTCTTTAATGAAAATGTAATTTTCTCAAAGTTCTAAATGTCTCATGACATGCCCAAAACACTGGAGAGCCCCGTTTTTTTTTTACTGCTTTATACCTTCGTCTGAATCACATCAACGTTCTACTCTATTAAAAGAACCAACTTCATTTATGTGACGGATAAAACATCACGATCCGGGGGAGGGTTTGAAAAAGCTTCATTCACTCGCTCACAAACAAAGACGGGTGTCGACGTCGCATAATCTGTTCAGATCTTTTCACCAGATGGACATTTCATTGCATTAAAATTACCCCAAGAAGCCGCGAGGCTTGACGCTCCTTTTTCTCGTCTGTTTTCTTTCAGAAAGAGTGTTCCAACTTCATCCGGGTGCTTCAGCCGTACAACCAGACCCATCTGTACATCTGCGGCACAGGAGCCTTCCACCCCCATCTGTGCTTATCTGGAAATGGGCAAGAGAGCCGAGGTAAGGCGTCTGTTGCTTCCAGCGTACCCAGGCAACCGATGAAACCGAACTTCCCCGAAACGTGACAACATCTGCCGTCGTAAAAAACCTGCAAGAGAAAAGGCGCCAATGTTGCCTTTTGTGTAAAAAAAGGTTCACCGGCGGGGTCAGTTGCAGCTGTCGGGCGTTAAAGCAACTTCTCTCCTGCAGGAAGGTTTAATCAGTCGTCTTTACACGGGTCTGCAGGTTAATCGGCGTGCCAGCGTGGGCTCTGCAGGCCGGTAGAGGAGGGGGAAAGTTAGTGCTGGGTGGTATACCGGTTCATACCGGTTCATACCGAATACCGGTGTTTATTTTCTTATGATATGAATTTTTCATATACCGTAATACCGGTGAGTATGTACTGTAGCGTACACAACGTTGGGAACGCCACGCGGCGGAACGTAAGTGCCGCAGAACATTGTTTGACAGGGGACTGTTTTGCAGTTGCACTGAAGGCACAACACACTACTAGCTTATGGTTAAACGGTGATGGCTGCAAACAGCGAAAGTCCCGAAGTGGAAGCTCCAGAACGGCAACATGAGACTGAGGAACTTCTTCCTAAACCAGGAGCCGAGTCTGTCGTGTGGAAGTTCTTTGGATTTAAAAAAGACGACGTCCAACAAACTACAATAATCTGCAAATGTTGCCGAGCTAAAGTTGTAGCCGCGGGAGGCTACACCAGGCTAGTGTTGCCTCCCGCAGCTACAACTTTAGAACATTGTTTACATTGTGTAGTTAATCTTGATTTTTTACAAAATCTGTTTTTTCAAGTTGTTTGCAAAATTTGAAAAATAAAAGGGTTCTGTATTTTAACTGCAACTATCATCATTCTGATTCCTTCACTTAATCAGAATCACGAGTGCCACCTCTTTGTAAATAGCATCATTTTGTGAGGCCATGCAAACCTGTATTAATACTAGTGTAGATATGAATGTTTTTCAACAATATTCACTCCTCGTGACAGTAAAATAGGTCATTCTAAGACAATTTACTGCAGCAATTCCTCTAAATGATTAGAAAATGTGGTTAACACCCAGTTGTGCCTTCAAAAAAAAAACCTGTGATATACCTTAAAACCGATATAATTTTTGAAAAATACTGTGATATAAATTTTTGGTCATACCACCCAGCACTAGGGGAAGTTCCAGCGTGTGTTCGCTGGAGCTTAAAGCGGTGCAAGGTCACGCTCTTGTTACTTGTAGTTTATTCGGAGACTCGGGAGGTAACGGAGTCTAATCCTGCCCAGCTTCCCATTATTTATCATTCTGTTCCACTGTTCCAGAAACCATCGTTGACCCGCGGCCAAAGCCCAGCAAGCCAGCGGCATTAAAAGAAAAGGCATTAGTCATCGCTCGTGTCAGGCCAAATTTGTTTTGCATTCGTGCCCGAAATAGCATGTTGTAATGAGAATACGTGGTAATGTGAAACACGGGCTATTAATGTACCTTTGAGCAGATTTAACGTGGCTTTCGTTGGCCTCTTGTTGAACTTTGACCCCTTTCACTGCAGGACAACATCTTTCGGCTGGCTCCGCAGTTCGAGAATGGCCGGGGGAAAAGCCCGTATGACCCTAAAATGCTCTCGGCCTCCCTTCTGATCGGTGAGTCGATCGCTTGCCTTCACTGGTTCCAGGAAACACAAGTTTGCTTTAAAAGTGCTCATTTGTTCCTGACGGTAACTTCTCCCTGGCAGATGGAGAGCTGTACTCTGGCACATCTGCTGATTTCATGGGGAGGGACTTCGCCATTTTCCGTACGCTGGGGGATCATCACCCGATCAGGACGGAGCAGCACGATTCAAGATGGCTCAACGGTATTATCTCGCTCTTCTTCGTGATATAAAAGAAATCTTGTTCTATGTCCTCTGGGCAAAAACAACACTTGGCAAAGCTCACGGGCTCAGCTAAGAATGACAAAACTGACTCAGCTCAAGAAAAGAGCTGCGTGAGATTCAGGGAAATACAGAAATATGATAAAAAATTAAAACTCACTCAACACAAAAGGAATCAAAAACACAGCAAAATATTTCGAAAATACAAGAATAAAACCAGCCTCACAAAAAAGTTTCAGTAAAGAGGAAAGTAGAGAAGAAAACAGGTTAAGAAATAAAATAAAATAAATTAAAATAAAATACACAAGGGACATCTCTCTCTCTCTCTCTCTCTCTCTCTCTCTCTCTCCAGTATATTAAATATTAAATACATTATATATACATTATACACATTTTATATATTTTTTTTAATTGTTAAAATTTAGTTATTTTTTAATAACATTTTAAAATATGTTTAATATTTAATGCTATAAAAATATATTAAAGAAAAATATTAAATACATTATATATACATTATACATTCTATATATATATATCTATATATATATATATATATATCTATATATCTCTATCTCTATCTATATATCTATCTCTCTCTCTCTATCTTTTATTTTTTTATATATTTTCGCTAAAGTTTGTTAAAGTTATTCATTTGGAGTTTTGTTTTATTTTCTGAAATTCTTTTGTTTTTTGGGGTTTTTTAATCTTTATTTTTTGCCATCTTTTGTTGTCTGTTTTCAAGACATTTTGTTGTCTTCCCTGTAATTTTGGGGTCTTAATTTCTTCTTATTTTCATTTTGTTTTTTACTTTATAGATTGTTTTATTTTATTTCATTTTTTCCAGCCTTGTTCTTTGTCTCTTTTACATCTCGGGATCATTTCGGTTTAGACGGTGAAAACGATCCCGACCAGCTAAAGCACATTTTAAAACTTCACAGATTCCCGCAGACTTTCGTTCCAGACGTAAATCTGGACGGCGGCGGTTTAAACTTTATCTCTTCAGCCGCCGTCACCAACTTTTCTGCAGAGAAGTCCAGCCTCTCCATCGATCGTTCCCATTCACATCAGATATTACATCTCATTCACAAACTCGGTGAGATTAGAGGTTTTAGTTTCTGCTCCTTCTCTTCCGGCCATCTTTCGGCATCGTCGAGGACATTTTGAACCCTGCCCCCCCCCCCCGAGCTGTCCCGTCCCTTTCTCCCCCTTCTTTCCCACAGAGCTAATCCCCTCTCAGCTGTTTTCCTGCAGTGGAGTCAAATTCCTCCCCAGGATCCCCCCCCCCCCCCCCCCCCCCCCGCACCATCAAAAATCACAAACAATGTGCCTCAGCAGCGCTGATTACTGTGACATATTAATAAGAGCCATTTAAAAGGGAGAGGTCTTTGTAGTGGAGATAATCCCCATCAATCTTTCACCTGAAGCCTTTCAGCTCAACAAAAAGGGGGGATTGTAGTGGCGGGGATTACTGGGGCGGGGATATTCTTTTGAGCCTTCACCAACAAGGTTACATGCTACTCAAGTGTAACAAGAGAGAAACTTGGGAATGATTCTGTAATAGCAGATTATTCTAAAAGGTTTTAGGGGGGAAATTGTAGTCTTGACGTTTGGATTCAAGGATTTTATTTGCACACCTCACCTCCCGGTGCCCCCCCGTTCACACGGACGCCCGATCAGACCTCCTCTGGATGAAGCGGCTTAATTAAACACAGTAAATGAGATGACCTCATGCGGCTAGCGACCATGCGCGGAGATGAATTTATGAACGTGTAGATTTAACGGCACGTATTCACCATATAAAGCCTGTGTGGGGTGTGCATGATTCATACCAGAGGTCTCACGCGCCCGCACGCCGCTTATAAATCCGCTCCCCACTTTTGGCCGCGCTCCCCTTTTTCACAGCTACTCTATATCCTAAACGGCCGTGGAGGTGTAACACGGCCCCGCTTGTTTCTGCGCAGCTAAACCCCGGGCCTTAGGACCGGCTCGTTTTACGCGCCGCGACGCCACGGCGGCCGCGGTTGCTTCTCGCGGCCCCCTTCACCCCCGAGGGCCCCGGCTCCTCTGCTTAGCTTTGATTTCCTGTTGCGCTCAGTCACGATAAGCGTATCGGAGTGTTACCCCGAGGCAGTCGGGGCCCATCTGGGAGTTGGACTTGAGGCGCTCACTTGAAGTAAAGTCAGATACCGTAACGGCGTGGTGCAAATCTGCTCGGCTGTCGTCACTGAGCGGTGACGGGAGAATTTGACGGGGGATTGGTTTCAGAGGTGTCAAACGGGGGGTGAAAAGATTGTGGTCGGGGGCAGGAGGCTGGATTTTTAAATTACATTTCTGGAGTTGTGGCTGATTTTGTGACTCTGTAACACGTCTGCTCGCACGGTCAAGTGCCCTCTCATTTAAATTTATGTTTTTGTTTCTAGTTTCTGCTTCTTACATATTATCCTCTGAGTTTGTTCCCTGTCACAACGCAATCCACTACACAACACCCCTCACACTCCACAACCTAGCACACACCACACCCTCACTGTCGTGTCTCTTTAACTGTCTTGTTTTTAAATGTTTCACCGCTGGTGTTTTTTAGTCCTCTCTGACAAAATCAGGATTTAAGATTTTAATATAGATGTTAGAATTTACTGCCAGAGAGGACTGGTGAAGGAGACATTCACCCTTCACACTTCCACGAAAAAAAAGATTAAATTGCATATACATGCTAGTTACAAGCTAGTTTCGCTAAACAATGGCACTAACCATGAATGTAAATGCAGACACAAAAAAAGAAAAAAGCATATGTTTTTGTGTCTTTTTGTATAAAAAAAACATAATCTGATTGTAGGGGTTCTTAATAGTCGACAAATACTTTAGACAAACATTTAATTTTATCTCGAATGTGTCGTAATTTAGAAGTGAGAAGGCAAAAAAATAAAATGGATCATCAACAGGTTTGCAGACCTCTATAAAAGCAGGCATTTTGGAAGTTGGCTCGTTCTGGAGTCTTTGGGCGTGTGTTAACACAATGCCAAAAAGGGAAAGACATCAGCAGTGGTATTGAAGAAGCAGCTGTTGCTGCACATCAATTTGGAAAGAAGTTATAAAGCCATTTCCGTGCAGATTTTCTGAGTGAGATGGATGATTCACAATCGGGAAAACATTCAAGACAGATGAATAATGTCCTAGCAGATCTGCCCCGAGGTTTGTCCATGAAATTCTCAGAGAAATACAAAAAAAGCCCCCGAAACTGATGACTGTGTCTCAGACTCGACAGGCCTCACTGAGTGTGTTAAGACTAAACAAGTATAATAATAATAATAATAATACATTTTATTTAAAGGCGCCTTTCTGTCACTCAAGGTCACCGTACAGTGTATTAAAACACAGTTAAAAACAAAACACAATAAATATATAAAAACACAGGCCTAGAGGAGACGGGTTAAAATTTGTAAGTGCAGTGGTTAGGACAGTGAAAAAGCCGATTTAAACAGATGAGTTTTGAGTGAGGATTTGAACAGAGGGAATGAGTCCAAACAACAGAGATGAGTTCAGACAGGTATGGAGGAGTGAGGTTATGGATGGCCTTGAATGTTAGGAGGAGAATCTTGAACTGGATGCGGTGTTTAATGGGGAGCCAGTGTAGCCGCAGCAGAGTGGGGGTGATGTGGTGGATGGAGGAGGTTCTGGTGATGAATACTGGCAGCTGAGTTCTGGACCAGTTGCAGCTGATGGAGGGATTTGTAAGGGAGACCGTAGAGGAGGGAGTTGCAATAGTCCAGGCCGGAGGTGACGAGACTGTGAATGAGGATGTCAGTGGTATGGGGGGTAAGGGAGGGGCGAAGGCGGTTAATGTTACGCAGATGAACGTATGCAGACCGGGTGACGTTATTGATGTGAGACTGGAAGGATAGAATACTGTCAAGAACGACACCCAGACTCTTAACCTGAGGGGAGGGGAGAACAGAGCAGTTATTAATGGTAAGAGAAAAGCTGTCAGTTTTGGATAATGTTGATTTAGTACCAAAGAGGAGAACCCCCCACTGTTGAGTTTGAGAAAATTTGATGTGAACCAGGATTTGATTTCTGTGATGCAGTCGGTGAGGGAGGAGGGTTGGAGGTTGGGAATGGGTTTACTGGAGAGGTAGAGCTGGGTGTCGTCCGCGTAGCAGTGGAAATTTATGTTATATTTATGGAAAATATGGCCCAGGGGAAGAAGGTAGATGATGAAAAGGAGGGGCCCCAGGACCGAGCCCTGGGGCACACCAGAGGTGACAGCAGATGGTTGTGATTTGAAAGATTTGAGCTGGATAAACTGAGTGCGGCCTGAGAGGTAGGATTTAAACCAGTCAAATGTCCACCACCACCACCAGTCACAAAGTATAGTTTGTTTGGAAGGGTTACCAGGAAAAATCCCCTCCTGTTTAAGAAGAACATGGATGCATGACTGAGCAATCCACAAGACTTCTGGGACAACGACCCTGATGCCAAAGTGGAATTGTTTCGCCTTAATGCTCGCCGTTGTTTGTCAAACCTCTTTCCCTCTGTCAAGCACGGCGGTGGAATGGTGGTGATCCGGGGTTGTCTTGCAGCCTCAGGAGCCGGGAACGTCGTGGTCATCGGCCTGCACTTACGTAGTGTCTTTTTAAACCTTGTATTGGTCAAGAAGGCTCTGTATGTGGGAGCTTGGGCGAAATTTGGTCATGAAGCTGCAGACGAGCAAATCTTAATCAGAAGGTCCGGAAATGAAAAAGAATCGAAGTTGGATCGACGTCCTTTTCAGTCATGGTGGCGCTTCGCATTGATTGATTTTGTTCACGTATCCCTGTCGCTTCAGACCCCAGGTTCATTGGTATATCCTTGATCCCCGAGAGCGACAACCCCGAAGACGACAAGATCTTCCTGTTCTTTAAAGAGAACGCCATGGACGGCGAGCACGCCGGGAAGGCGACGATCGCCAGGATAGGACAACTGTGTAAGGTAACATCACACACGACCGAATGAAAAACCCACCTCAGGGTGGAGGCGGCAGCTAACGGGGGGTGTTGGTGCCGTTGCAGAACGACATGGGGGGTCACAGGAGCCTCATAAACAAGTGGACCACTTTCCTCAAGGCCCGGCTCATGTGCTCGGTCCCCGGGGTCAACGGCATCGACACGCACTTCGACGAACTGCGTAAGTAACTGCGCGCGGAGGGGGGGGCCCGCCTCCTCAGTGGGCCACAGGGCCCCGCCTCCTCAGGGGGGCGCAGGGCCACACTCTGCTCACTGCTCTGTCTGATTTTCAGAGGACGTGTTCCTGATGAGCTCCAAGGACCCGAAGAACCCGGTCATCTACGCCGTCTTCACCACGTCCAGGTACGATCCCGCTCCACGTCTTTCCGCGGCAGGCCTCCACGGCGGGCTCGCGCTCTCAAGCGGCGCGACAGATGTCGGTTGTGTCATGTTTGTTTTGTGTATTTGTTGCCCGGCGACCAGAGGGAGCTGAAGCGTGGTATTTTTCAGCGGGGGGAGCTCCTGCACAAATGATTTCCACCCGTATCTGGAAAACACGCTTCCATATCTCATTTCAGAAACGTATTCTTTTCACATCCTTCATCCCGTCTCTCCGAAGATAGTTTCCCAAGCATTTTAAGCGACGCAGCAGCGTGGGAGCGACCGAGCGTGGCCCCATAAATTCCCAGACAGCGCTCCTGTAATCCACTTAAAGGTGTCCTATGGCCGCTATCCCCCCCCCCCCCTTTCCAATGGAAACGCTACCCCCATCCCGCTTTTATCCGACTCCTCCATTCCTCACTACCTGTCCCCACACCCCCACCTCATTGAAACCCCAGCAGGCTCGTAGGAAAATCAGATTATGGTAGGGAGCGAGAGAAATACGATATTCACTTAGCGGCGGAGCACGTTCCTTCCCCTGGCCACCGCCCCGGCCATGAACGGGGTCTTCGGAGGCCGGGGGAGGGCGTGGCTCCGTTGAGGCATGCGGAGAGGTGAAGGCATGGGGAAGGGCGGATAAGTGAGCTGAGATGGCACAGATGGTGGCACTTATCATGGAGGAGGATGGATTTGCATTTGGAAAGCAGGTGGGGAGGGTTAGGGTTAGGGTTAGGGTTAGGGGTTAGGGTTAGGGTTAGGGGTTAGGGGTTAGGGGTTAGGAGTTAGGAGTTAGGGGTAGGGTTAGGGTTTGGGGTTGGGGTTAGGGGTTAGGGTTAGGAGTTAGGGTTAGGGTTAGGGGTTAGGGTTAGGGTTACGGATTAGGGTTAGGGTTAGGAGTTAGGGTTAGGGTTTAGGGTTGGGGTTGGGGTTAGGGGTTAGGGTTAGACCGTTTTGAGTCCAGCGCTGCTTTGAAAGGAGGGCAAACACTTCACCATCAATCACAGCTAATGATAAGGATGCATTGAACCCGAGCAGGCCGGCGCTCAGACAATAAAGAGGCCAGCACACGTCGACATGGATCCACCTATGTATCCGCGCATCTGCCGGCCGCGCACACACACGCATGTGTGCAAGCATGCACACACACTTAAAATTCAATTACAAGGCATTGAGAAATTAGAGTGGTTTAATTGGTTTTCTAAGTGGCCGGTTTTTCAGAAATGAATAGAGCGGAGACTCAGAGGGACCAGCTTTTAATATCGCTGCTTAATGAGGCGCAGAGAACCCGCCGCTGACAGATCAGTGTTTGATGTGCGCCCCACGCCTCCTTGTGTTTGTGCATTCTCGCATCTCGCAGTCGCCCCTCCTCCTAAGCGCAGACATCGGAGTGTCTTTTCTTGCCCCGAGAGTTAATTGAATTCCTCTATAATTAACATTTTCAAATGCAAATCCATTCGTCTTCCGCGCCTTGCCGAGCTCCGTCGGCCGTGTGTGCATGCCAACCACGTCCCTAATTAGTCTGATACAACTTCCCGTTGCAGTCGGCGAGACAAAGGACATCTCGAGTCTTATTGAAGCGTTTGCATGAAGATTTGTCGCCTGGATGAAAATACGGCATCTGTTAAAACAGGAGTGTCAGACTCATATTCACTGAGGGCCACATCATCATCAAATACAGTGTTAATCAAAATAAATTAGACTGCACCTTATTATAATGTTAAATAACTGTTTCTGTATTTATTATGTGTTAAAGCTTCAAATATTTAACTCATTATTATATTAAACTCAGGGTTTGTGGTCGTAAACCAACTCTCGCACAGGTGATGTTTACAGAGTCTGTTGCTACGGTAACGGACTCTGTAAACATCACTCAGAGTATTCATTACCTTGGTTTCAGAAGCGGAAGCTATTCTTTGTTTTTCTTGCCGGCTAAATTTAGCATACTTAGCTCAGTGTTTGTTGTCAAAATGCCGACGTAGATTAAACTCTTTTACGACTGACACCAGCTTGTAACACAAAACATGTAGTGTTTTTTTCAAACTGCCTTTCTTGTGCATCAACTTCTCTTTTCTTGAACATGTTGTGGTTAGTTTGTAGAGATTTTTCTTTAGTCCATCACTTCTGAAAATCGTCTTGATGATGTGGGTGCTGATGAAATGCATTGTGGGAGATGTAGTTTATTGTCAATATGCGCTTTAAAGCAGCGTAAGCTTATTTTAATTCTTAAAATATTGGTTTAAAATTTAAGCCAATAATGCACAAGCTCTCGAGGGCCACATTAAATGACATGGCGGGCCACATTTGGCACGCTGGCCTTGAGTTTGCCACATGTCTGTTAAAAGGTGACACTCGGGGGGAAAGTTGATGACTGAGCTTGAGATCATTCTCGAAGCAGATCTCCGTACGCACGGCCGGATGGTTAATTTGTCAAAGCCGGTGCAGGAATGTGTCCGTCACTCATGTGGAACTCGCAAATCCTTCCCGTGGATGAGTCACGGCTCAAACCGACGTGGTAAAAGCATAAAATTGAAACAAAATCTGCACAAGCTCCTTTTCATTTTTCTTTCTTTCCACACGGTTTGCTCGACCTCGCCCGCTCGAATCTGGACGAGTGAGAGCGAAATCTGTCCATCTGGGCCAAAAAAAAAAAAAAAAAAGATCCTGGAAGGGATTTCAAATAAAGCAGGTCTCCTGTTTTGTTGGTGGCGAGCCCAAATTCCTGTCCGTTCTCAGGAGGCTGGAAGCAATCAGAGAGACGTTCCAATCTGTCATTCCTGCGCTGAAGTAATGACAGCCTCGCCCTGCTCCGTCTTTTGTGCCGCGAGGGGTCATTTTGTTGTCTTTCCTCGGTATTTCACAAGCTCCTAATCCCTCTATTGTAACCAGTGTTTTATGAACTCACCTTGTTTGTCTCTGTTATCTTTCTTTACGACTCCATTCTGAAACTGTTTCCTCTGGTCTCTTAACCTTTCCCTGTTTCTCCCCCCCACCCCCTCCCTGCAGTAACATATTCAAAGGCTCGGCGGTGTGCATGTACAACATGGCAGACATCAGGAGGGTCTTTCTGGGCCCCTACGCCCACAGAGACGGGCCCAACTACCAGTGGGTGCCCTTCCAAGGCCGGGTGCCCTACCCTCGACCCGGCACCGTGAGTTTATGATCCCAGGCTTTTACACAAACGTGGCAAATTCACGAGTCGCATTTGACGTCCGCTGTCCTCCCGTCAACCCCAGTGTCCCAGCAAGACGTTCGGAGGCTTCGACTCCACCAAGGACCTCCCAGATGACGTCATCACCTTCGCCAGGGGTCACCCCGCCATGTACAACCCGGTGCATCCGATCGGTGGGCGTCCCATCATGGTGCGGACGGACGTGGACTACCAGTTCTCCCAGTTGGTGGTGGACAGAGTGGAGGCGGAGGACGGGCAGTACGACGTCATGTTCATCGGCACAGGTATGTGAGAAACGAGACGCACGGTTCGGCGGTGACGCCCAGTCAGACGTTATGTTGCAATTTTACAAAATTTGTGATTCTCAACGTTACAGCAAAGAGTTTAAGATTTTATAATTAAAAATAACAAAAATCACTTTCATTACAAAAAGTCAATATTGTAAAATTTATCATTTTTCAACAAACATCTGAGGACAAAAAGCTGCAGTTATATTATTAGTAGGGCTGGGCAACGATTAAAATTTTTTAATAGCGATTAATCGCATTATTTCCCTGATTAATCATGATTAATCGCATTGTATACACAAAATCAAATAATGAATTCAAAAGTAGTGTAAAATGCACTTTTATTGAAATGTTCTGCTGCCATATGAACTAAAGTGTCATAACATTTGTTGTTCAAACACTTTTAACATCAGCACTTGTCAGTAACACATATTTAGTGTAAATCTCATCTTAAAAAATGTAAAATAAAATAAAGCTTATTGCCACTGCCAGGGCATTAATGTCATCCTGTTTTTATAAAAAATCAAAAAAGTCTCCAAACAAAATCAGACAAAATGATTGTGTCTCAGCACAATCAGAACATTAAAACAGTTAATTTCTGAGGTAACAGCAGAAACTTTTAACGGGGCGTTCAACTTGTCAGTTGTTACAAATAACCTTGTTTCTGTTGAATCCTCCGTCTGGGAGAACTTTAAAATGAAAATGTTCCATGTTAAAGTTCAGTAACTTTACCAATCTGTGTATCATTCATTCTTTCCATTTTCAATTGTCAAACGAAAATAATAAAAAAAATTAAAAAGTGACATTTTATTATGTTTTTCGTTTTTTGATCTAACACAAAAAAACAAACAAAAAAATGCCTGTTTTTTTTTTTATATATATTCTAATTTTAGACTTGGATCAAAAATACAGAATTAAAAAACGGACCACAGAACTGAATTAGTTTTATAATGGAGGACTGGACTTTCTGTTGTCATTACACATCTGTGCCACTAGATGGAGCTGCACTGCAGTAACCAGCTAGAGAACAGCAGGACAGTGAACACATGGAGCAGATCTGATGGAACATGGAGGAATGACCACAAAGTTTTGTTGCAGTCCAGAATTTTTTTTTTTTTTAGACAGAATTGTTAATATTTCTACCTGAGTTGCTACCTGAACTGTGAAGTACACGGATTTTTACCGTTCTCCATGTCTGTTTTAGCTTTTCTGCATATTTTTCCGCTAATTCTCTTCCGGTTCCGCAGCAGTCAGTAACAGACTTTTCAAAACAAAAGCATGTGAGCAACATAAAATAAATAAAATAAATGTCAGCATTAATAAATTAATGAGTTAACGCGATAATAACGCGTTAACTTGCCCAGCCCTACTTTTTTTTCCTTCTTAATTATGCTGCTTACTTAAAATCTCCATCTTTCTGACAGATCAGCTCTTACGAGCAGCCTTAAGTTCAGCTAGTTTTATAACCTTTAACACCAAAACCGTTTCTGCTGTACGTTTATTGCTGCTGAGACGTTGGACAATTCCACATGGAAGCCGGCTGGAGATCGACTCACTTTCGTAGCCAGTCCCTAGTGGTCATTTGAGGAACTGCACTCTTTCGTACTTCCGTACAATCCTGATGTTGCCCCCTTTTGTTATGAGAAAAAAAGATCCGACTGACGTTTGGCCGCCTGCTGTTTTTCAGATGTGGGAACGGTTCTGAAGGTGGTGATGATCCCCAGAGAGAGCTGGCATGACTTAGAGGAGGTTGTGCTGGAAGAAATGACCGTGTTCAGGGTAAGGTGTCGAAAATTGAGCGTCAACCACCACTTATGACACAAATATGATTAATAAATTAGGTGTTAAATGACCTGTATTTCTCCAACACAGGAGCCCAGTCCCATTACTGCGATGGAGCTCTCTACCAAGCAGGTAATAAAAGCAAACGAGAAGTCGTGAGTGCGTAAGCAGCGCTGATATCTCACTCACGTATTGAAGACTAAATCCTGCCTCTCCAGCCGACCCGCCACAGAATCACTTTGTTTTACGCCTTCGCCTTGTCTTTCTCTCCCACAGCAACAGCTGTACCTCGGCTCGGCCCTGGGTGTATCGCAGATGTCTCTGCACCGCTGCGAGGTGTATGGGAAAGCCTGCGCCGAGTGCTGCCTGGCCAGAGACCCTTATTGCGCCTGGGACGGGGCTGAGTGCTCCAGATACTTTCCTACCGCCAAGAGGTAGGGAGCCTGGACGCATTTAACCCTCCGCTCTAAGCTTTATTTATCCTCGGCGGGCGCGCCTGGTCCTTCTCAGCAACATCCTGCTCTCGTAATAATGTCAGAACGCGTAGCCGCACCTGGGAGCTATAAGCACACCTGCGCTCCACCGCCGCGGTCGGCTCTGAGATCATCGGGTCGTCTTCTTCTGTTAGCGTCAGACCTCGATTGGCCTTTCGGCAATTACGGCGACTTGGAAAAACAGTCACGAACGCATGGCACATTACCGAGCGCCTGAACGTGGAAGTAATCAGGATATTACACAGGCACACAGCGCAGTAATTAAGTACACAGATGGGCTCCAGGAAACACAATCCGGCAACCTGGGTCAGCGCTCCTGCAGGCAGAAGCAGTACCGGCTTCCTAGCCCAGCCTTTCTCAACCTTTTTTCAGTCACGACACCTTTCAAAAGTGAATAAAATCTCACGCACACCCCAGAGTAAAATATAATCCAAAGCCACACTGCATCGCTCCGACTGTAAATGCATACGTCCCGTTTATTTAGTTTAAATAACCTGAACAGGATAACTGCACCAGAGTAGGCCTCAGCAGGAAAGCTTCTTTTCATCCGTGATGTGCTTGCTTCCATCCATCATCCTTGTATTGCCTCTTTTTAGCCTCATCGCTAGCAGCTAGCTTTGGTACCTATGGAGCAAATTCAGAGCTGGTGGATGAAGGCTTGATGAAGAAGTCGGCTCCTCTGTGATGTTCCGTTCCTGTGGAGCTTTTCTTTTTAGAAAACGATCCATGATGCTGCTAAAAAGTTCTCTTTGCTATCTGTGAAAAAAAATTCCAGCGGTTAAATGATATTACGACTTAAGCTAACTGAGCAGTCACGTTGACCTTACGCTGACCCCGTACTGATGTTGTTAACATTGGGAAATGGGCATGTGAGACATATTTTTATTATTCATTTCATGTTCAGTATGAATCTTATTTATTGATTTATTCATTCATTCATAGGAAAAAAGTATGTATTTATCTATGCATTCATATATTTATACAGTGGTACCTCTACTTATGAAATTAATTGGTTCTGGAAGTAGTTTCGTAACCTGAAACTTTCATAAGTAGATGCGTTTTCCATATAAATGTTCTAATCCGTTCCAAGCCCCCCAAAAGTCAAACTTTTTTTTTTTTTATAAATTATAAATAATACATGAAATGACATGAAAACCTGTAAGAAATACATGTTAGAACTAGAAAAGCACTTAGAGAGCGCAGACCTCCACTAAGTACAACAATTATTGAAAATTTGAAAGTGATCCAGAATCCAGGATTTCTTCCAGATCACACCCAAAATGAAATCAGTTCTTCCTTTTCACATTTCCGACAACTCCTGAAAATTTAATCAAAATCCATCCATAACTTTTTGAGTTATCTTGAACACAGACAGACAGATAAAACATAACCTCCTTGGTGGAGGTAAAAATTGTTAGTTTACCTGGTTGCTGGGTTACGCTCATACAGACAAGGGGCCCTCCTAGCCAATGGGATGCCAGGAAGATGCTAAGCAATAGCCAATGGCAGAGCAGCTCGGACACACCACTTTCAAACCGAGATACATAGCCGACAGCTATGTTTACGTTCAGTAAACTCTGGTAGCTGCGAGTAGCAGCGCTACTGGATTTTTGACTTTCGTATCCTGAAATTTCTTTCGTATCTAGAGAGGCAATATTTTCCCATTGAGGCATTTCATAACCTGAAAATTTTGTATGTAGAAACGTTCGAAAGTAGAGGTACCACTGTATATGAAATGTCAGAATAGGTCATTTTTTTGACGACACCCCGGTTGAGAAAGGCTGCTCTAGTCCATTCACCACCACATGCATACTCATACATCCATACACCAGCTCATGTGCACTAAATTATAACCAACAGGACCGCGTCACCCTGCAGCCAGGAGGCATAGACATGCACACCCTCAAATTAGCCTCTGCTGCATCCAGCAGGCTCAGGCCTCACACACACACACGTACACGTCGCTTTGGACGCTGCGGCGTCTAATCCGTCCAGAGCTTCTCGCACCAGCAGATGCAGGCCGGTGGGTGTACTCCCGCCTGGCAGGAGTTACAGAGGAGGTGGCACCACCCCGTGGTTAAAGGCCAGCTCTACGCTCTTCCCTCCACGCTGAAAATATTTAGTCTCTCCAAGAACGAGAACCAGACATCGGGCCCCGCACGTGCTCAGACGGCCGAAGGGGCTGGGATGTTAGCCCAGAGAATTTAGCATACAGATTAGCATACAGTCATGGCCCCCTCCTCCCCAGTATTTTAATCTCACGTTTCTTTTGCGGTCCAAGTCGGCAAATGCAACCTCAGACAAACAGCATGTCATTTTTTTTCTTGCCTTGTCTTTATTTATGGTATTTAACAATAATGGAGCCAAAGAGGAGAACAGAAATGATATTCTAGGCGATGCTAAGCGCCCCCTGCAGTCAAAACCTTGAAGCTCCAGCAGTAACTTGAAGGACTTGTTCATTAAGGTGTTTCTGGACAGTCGCTTTTCGAGGTCCCGATCCGGCTTGTCAGCTGCGTCGAGGCCTTGACTGTAGAGGTCTTCACGGGTCCACTCTCATGGACGTGAACCCGAATGGACCCGTGAAAATTCAACCCGAAACCCGACCCGAGCTATTATCATAAGTCCGGGAGTCCGAACCCGAATGGAGCCGCAATATTTGGAACCGAAACCAACCCGACCTGAGTTTTTAGTTTCCGACCACGAACTAAACTGTTACCCGAATAGAACCAAGACAATCCAGCCCATAGTTGCTCATGTTAAAGTTGTCTAGCGTTGAATAAAACTTGATTTTCTTACCTAAAGTTGTCTTCTTCTACCCGGTTCAGTTGCTACATAGGCTACGTGATGTAAACAACAATAAATCCACGTCGTTATTTTCTTTGTGGCTACAGATGCTATTGGTAGCAACTGCTAACACTAATAGCCTACACCGGTCAGGACGTGTCATGAACATGTTCTCTCATCCAGTGTTGTCATGTTGGTGATCCGTTGTGCTTTACAGCTGCCGGGCAAACCGCTAATAACCCGCTATGGCAACACGATTGTTTCATGACAAACATGCCACGTTAATGAATAATTAATTCAACTGCCCCGAGTCCTGACATTAGCTGCCACCACCAATATCTTTACCTCTCTGGAGTAAACGCGGACCCAGCCTGTCAGAGAGCACCGACTGGACCCGAGACTAACTGTACCGATTCCGACCCAAACCCGGAGTCACGTCTTTTGAATGGACCCGAGACCTGATTCGGTTCGGGTCGGAACCTCGGGTTTTCGTGTTGTCGTGTTGTTCCGAAGACATCTACTTGACTGTGGGCCAGTTCAAATTCTTTTATTTCTACCGTCTGCTGGACGACCCACTTCTAAACAGATGGACAGATGGTGTCAGGTTTGCCTCTGGAATACTCTGGTGCAGAGTCTGCTGGTCCGGTGGCTTCAACGAAACCCCTGACCATCACCCCTCCACCACCGTGCTTCATAGTTGGAATGAAGTGTGTCTGCAATGCTGTGTTGAGGTCAAACACCACCACCTCAGACATCCACAGGACATTGTTCCAGAAGCCCTGTGGTTTCTTCAGATGGAGTTTTGTGACCCTCGGTCGTGCTTCTATATTCTTTTTATCCCGAAGAGGGCTTTCCTCTGAAACAAGCCGGACTTGTTTAGTCTTCTTCTAACTGTGTTGTCCTGGGCTTCAATGTATAACGTGCTCCGAGGGATCTGGAGGGTCTGAGACGTGGCTTTTGGGTTTTCTTGAATCTTACACCAGCATTCCAGGGCCTGTCCTTGGGGTAAATATGCTGGGAAGTCCACTCCTGGGATGACTGGTAACTGTCCTGAACACTTTTCGGGTTCATCTGTAGGATGTTGGAAATGACTTTGCAACAAATCCCTGACTGATACGTTGCAACAATTGCTTCTCTAAGACCACTCCTTATCTCGTTCCCTCTTGGCCTTGTGTTACACACACCTCTTTGCTCCGGACCGGCTTTTTTTTTACAAAGGTTTGCACACCTGCTGCTGATAAATTCATCCAGCAACACCTGACTAAATCGTAAATCCTGTGGAGGAATTAAGGGGGGACATAGTTTGCACTTTTTGGCTTCATTATTGTTAAATAGATAATGGCATGGTGGCAAAAAAGTAATACGTTGTTGTTGTTGTTGTTCGTCTGAGTTCGTATTTCTATAATATTAGCTATGATAAGATTATTTTAATGATGTTTTTGCAAAAATGAGCATTAAGGGTTAAAAGAAGGGGAACTAACTTTTGCACATAATTACATATCGAGGAAGTAATTTGGCACAGAAGCTGGAAGCTGAAACGTTTAGCAGAATCCACGCTCAGCCTTTTTACTCGTTCGCTTCTGTGGTTTTGTGCCTGCAGACGCTCCGCTCCCTTCGGCCCGCGTACCGCTCACCTCATCGCTGCCATTACATCACCTGTCAACAGTTTTAAACCGTGACAGCCAGGGAAACATTTGCAGCTAGGCAGCGAAGCCGGAGTATGATTGCAGCTCTCCGTTACGGTGAAAAAAAAAAAAGCCAAATTACATAGTGGAAATTCATACAAAGAGGACAAAGAGCGAGGCTGCTTTTACGAGGCTTTTCAAGGGGCAAAACAATAATGAACGTGTTTCATAAAAACGGCTCATCGGACGGCAGCGAAGCGCAGCGTTTCACTGCTCGGCAGGTTTATGTTTCCTACATTATTCCAGGTTTTTTTTTTTTTCCCTTCATCTGTGTGATTCAGCCGTGGAGTTGAAGCTTGAACAGAGGCCTGTGTTTTCTCTGCTGTTGGGTAACATTGCCCCCTGGTGGTTGGACTAGAGCAACGCAGCCTTTTCACCAGGGTTATAATAGTTTGGATTTTCCATTAGTTTTAGTTTTTATTTAGTTTTTAGTTTAGTTTTTCCAAATTCAGTTAGTTTTAATTCGATTTTTAGAGCAGTTTTGCTAGTTTTTATTTGTATTTGTTTTGAAATACTTAGTTTTTGTTTAGTTTTTATTAGTTTCAGTGTTCGTTTTATTTTGTAAATTAGGGTTGTAATTTTGGTTCTAGTGAAGCACTGAACTTTTTGAAGGCTATTGAATCACATAGTCTTGTTTACATTCTGGTCTCAATAAACATATTTATCAATGCGTCTTCCTGCTTGTGGTGTTCCTGCGTATTTACTGACCAGCAGCTATCTGGTCTCCATGGAAACAGTCCATTATAGTTGCTGTTTTCTCCCAGTCCTTCCCAACGCTGACTGGCCTGCAGCTGTAGCTTCTCTTTCCAGGGGGCTAGCTTAGGCTAGCTTATCCAGCTAGTCTTGGTTAGCCTTCTTGTGCGAGCTTTTCAAATGGACTTTCAGATTCATGGGTTTTTTTTCTCCTTGAGAAGTATTCCACACATTGTATCACCTGCTTCTACAACAAGGCACTTATTTTTATCGTTAACAGTCATAGTCAAAGAAATCCCAAATAGGACTGAGCTGCTTTCTCCCAACTTTTGCCGCAGCCATCACTGCTGATCACTTTTTTTTTTTTTTGCAGTTGTTGTACGGCCGAGCGAAGTTAATAGATTTCAAACGTTTGAGGAAAACAAATTACAAACACAAAAACAAAGGACGTTATTGACATTATTATAGTTAATTTTAGTTTGTTTTTTAAACATAATGCAGTTTCAGTTAGTTATCGTTTTTTTAAAAACTCTCGTTTTTATTTTATTTCAGTTAACGAAAATGTTTTTTCAATTCTAGTTTTCGTTATTTCGTTAACGATAATAACCTTGCTTTTCACTTCTTTCATTTGCTTTAACTCTGGTTCATTCACAGGAGAACCAGGCGACAGGACATCAGGAATGGGGATCCCCTCTCCCAGTGCTCTGATCTTCAGCATCACGGTAAAAAAATAAATAAATAAAGATACTCAAATAAACACAAAGGTAGTCTCCTCTTCCTGCTCACAAGCCCCACCCTTTCTGTTTTTTTTTGACCCAGATGACACAGATGGCTTGGCTGGCAGCGTGGAGGACAGGAGCGTGTTCGGCGTGGAGAACAGCAGCATGTTTCTGGAGTGCAGCCCCAAGTCTCAGCGAGCGCTCATCTACTGGCAGCTGCAGAGGCCCAACGACGATTGCAGGCAGGAGGTCTGTATGTGGCGCCACGACGGATAAAACCCAACACACGACGACACAGATAGTAGGGTTAGGGTTAGGGCTATCACAGATAGTAGGGTTAGGGTTAGGGCTATCACAGATAGTAGGGTTAGGGGCTAGGGCTATCACAGATAGTAGGGTTAGGGTTAGGGGTTAGGGTTAGGACTAGGGTTAGGGGTTGGGGTCCTGGGTTAGGGGTTAGGAGTTAGGGTTAGGGCTTTCAAAGATAGTAGGGTTTGGGTTAGGGGTTAGGGTTAGGGTTATCACAGATTTTAGGGTTAGGGTTATCACAGATAGTAGGGTTAGGGTTAGAGTTTGGGGTTAGGGGTATCACAGATGGTAGGGTTAGGGTTAAGGGTTTGGGTTAGGGTTAGGGTTATCACAGATAGTAGGGTTAGGGTTAGAGTTTGGGGTTAGGGGTATCACAGATAGTAGGGTTAGGGGTTAGGGGTTAGGGTTAGGGGTTCTGGGTTAGGGTTAGGGCTATCACAGATAGTAGGGTTAGGGGTTAGGGTTTGGGGTTAGGGCTATCACAGATAGTAGGGTTAAGGGTTTGGGTTAGGGGTTAGGGTTAGGGTTATCACAGATAGTAGGGTTAGGGTTTGGGGTTAGGGTTATCACAGATAGTAGGGTTAGGGGTTAGGGGTTAGGGTTAGGGGTTCTGGGTTAGGGTTAGGGCTATCACAGATAGTAGGGTTAGGGTTAGGGTTATCACAGATAGTAGGGTTAGGGGTTAGGGTTAGGGCTATCACAGATAGTAGGGTTAGGGTTAGGGTTTGGGGTTAGGGCTATCACAGATAGTAGAGTTAGGGTTAAGGGTTTGGGTTAGGGGTTAGGGTTAGGGTTAGGGTTATGGTTATCACAGATAGTAGGGTTAGGGTTAGGGTTTGGGGTTAGGGTTATCACAGATAGTAGAGTTAGGGGTTAGGGGTTAGGGCTATCACAGATAGAAGGAGGGGGGATTTCATTTCAAATTTCAAACTGATAAATCTACTCCACATCAGTCGGATTTTATCTTTTTTGCTGGACCTGATGACCCGTTGACTCCGTTGATCTTCAGCCTTGGGGAACCTGGAGGCTCAGAGCCGCTCTTTGACCCGAGGATGTAACTGATTACTCCTGCAGGAACTTGCAGCGAGGCTCTGTTTTTCTAGCCGGCTCTCGCAGGTGTCGGTTCAGGTACCGGCGAGGAAGAGAAACGCGATACGAGGAAGTCGAGCTCAGTTCTAGATAAACGAGTCTCGCAGCTCATCAGATAAGAAGCGCAACTGTTTCACAAGCTTATCTGGAAGGATGTTAAGTGCTCGATGAGAAATCCAGTTTCCAGTTTGTGAAGCCGTGCTCTTGACTAGAAAACATAAAAAGGAACACGGGCATGGGCAGTTTTGGTTTGTTTTTGTTCTTTTTTTGTTTTTTGCTGAAAAATCTTGGTGCAGGGCTGTAATTGCACTTTTGTCTATTTTTCTTCCAAACATTACGCAGCTGAATTTCATGGAAACTAGTTGTATTTTCTTGGTAAACGCAGCCTCGGTCCTGGTGCTGGATTTTTTTTCTTTCTTCATTCCTTATTTTAGCCAAGAATACCCCGTTAACATAAAAGATCTGTTTCTTTTTAAAATGCCTTCAGAAGTGTTTTCATGTTGGGGCGGAAAAAAAAAGAAAAGAAAAAGAAAAGACAACAGAGGGAGAGCGTGAAAGTGCAGAATCTGTGAAAACTCCCAAAGGGAAACTGTGAGAACTGGCAGGTCACATCAGTGAATGTCCAACCAAATAGCACGAGCGAAAAAGAATAAGCCAGGAAGAAAAACAGAAAATAACGCAACAATCATTAGTGTCCTCAGATCGGCTCAGATGGACCTCTGGTTGCGTGCTCTTTCTCCTTCAAGTCTTCTCCTGACTCTTAACATTTATCATATGCAGTCTGAGACGAAGCCCTTTGGGTTTTCATATTTCTCTAAACACTGCGTGGTGTGAGTTTTCTGGGTATCATCTGTGTTAAATGCTTTCTGCCTGTGCCTGTGTTTGGAAATGGTTTTGTAACCCTTTCCAGACTGATGTTTTCTTTGGTGATTCAGCACTCTGGTGATCGATCTTTTAAAGTGAAATCTTTTGTGAGGAATCTTGGAGTTATTTTCGTTAGCAGCTTAAAATTCGACAAGCAAATAGACAGCGTGGTCAGGGCCAGTTTTTATCAGTTATGGGTTTTAACAAAAGTAAAACCATTTTTAAATCGTGCAGCCTTGGAAAAAACCATTCATGCTTTTATAAGCTCACAAATTGATTATTGTAATGCATTGTATGTTGGAGTCTCCAAATCTTTACTTCGCCGTCTTCAGCTTGTCCAGAATGCCGCTGCACACTTTTTAACGAACACTCGTCAGGAACACATCACCCCAGTTTTATTTGCTCTTAACTGGCTTCCTGTTTCTTTTAGAATTGATTTTAAAATGTTAATCTTTGTTTTTAAAGCCCTTAATGGCCTTGCCCCTCCTTATTTATGTGAAAAAGTGCGTGTTCAGAACCCTACTAGAGCCTTACGGTCCTCAAAGCAGCTCTTGCTGGAAGTCCCCTGAAATGCGCACCATCACTGACTTTGAGCTTTTTAAATCCAGGCTTAAAACTTGTTTATTTAAAGTGGCTTTTAATACACAGTAATGATGTGAGATATATTTTTTTAATTAATTTTAATTGTATTGTTATGTCGAATTAAAATTGTTTTGTTTTAATGTGGATTTTAATGGAAAGCACTTTGGTCACCTTGTGTGTTGTAAAGGGCTCTACAAATAAAAGCTGATTGATTGATTGATTGAACGGCTCCTCTAGGACCGTTGCTTGTGTCATTACTGCTTGGCGTTGTGTTAGGACGCGATGAATGAGCAAAAGGTCCGCTTTTATGGACGCCCACGGGCAATTCCGGCTGCATCGCTGACTTTCTGCTCTGTTTTCAGATCAAACTGGACGACAGGGTTCTGCGTACGGACCAGGGCCTGCTGATCCGCAGCCTGACTCCGGCCGACACCGGCGTCTACCACTGCCAGGCCGTCGAGCACGGCTTCATCCAGCCGCTGATGCGCCTCGCCCTCCAGGTCATCCCCGCTCAGCGGCTGGGCGACTACCCGGCCTCCCCGCCGCCGCCACCGGTTCTGGTCACTCAGCCAAGCACAGGGTGTGGTACCGGGACTTCCTGTCCCTCCTGGACCACCCGGAGCTCAACAGCGTGGAGGAGTTCTGCGACAGGGTTTGGAAGAAGGAGCGCAAGCAGAAAAAGGGGAAGGCCCCTGGCGGCAAACCGGACGGCGTTGGCGACTCCGGCTCCGTGTTACGGCCCAAAGCTTCGGCCCCGACGGCTCAGAAGCAGCAGGCCAGTCCGCCGCAGAGCAGGGCGTGGCTTCAGGCCGGGGCTCCGACGGCGGAGGGGCCAACGCAGGGCCAGAACACGCAGAAAGGCCAAGCGAATCAGGGGACGCCGAGCGGCAAGGCGTCTAAGAGCAACCAGAAGGCGCACGCCGGCCAGAGCGGGCAGGGGAGGCTGGCGGGCGCCCAGCTGGCGGGCGGATCTCGCCTGAGCGGCCAGCACGCCGCCAAGTGGCGACGGATGCAGGAAAATAAGAAGGGACGCAACAGGAGGACCCACGAGCTCCAGAGACCCCCACGCAGCGTCTGAGGGAAAGGCACCCGTCCGAGCAGATCCCGCGCATACACGAGCACAAAAACGCATCCACATGAGTACATAAACACATGCTACGAGTCGTGAACCCAGTGACCTCTTCATGACAGCAGCCAAAAATAAGTTAGCTGAAAAATACCTGAACTGCACACATGTAAGTAAAATAACAACAAACGCGCATAACCTGTGAACAGAACAGATGATCGGAGGGTTTAAAAGGGAAAGAAAACTGGAACGCTTACTGTAAATGTGTGGCTGGTTGCCTGGGATGCCACCTGGCAGACGTCCGGGCCTCCTGTACATAAGCTACTAAAATAAGACTGCGGAGAAATGTTTAGTGAGATATTTGTCGGTGGGCGAACGTGCTGAGAGGACAGCTGTGGAGATTCGCCGGAGTCGGGAGCAGGAACCCGCCGCCCCCCCTTTTTCCGGACCCGAGCATGTGAACTTGAGTACGTGGATTCAGAACTCTTATTTTGAAGGACTCTTTCAGGAGAGAAGATCGTCTAATTTTTCAGCAGCGTCCTTGAGAGGAGGAAAGAGAACACGTGCACGCTGCGTTGAAACAGACAGAAGCACTCTTACATGAATTAAAAAATAAAAAATAAAATGAAATAAAATATTGCCAAGTCATGCCACTGTGCAGCTCCGTCATAGCCTTCTCCACCGGAGCTGGGAAAGCATTGTGCATGTTGTTGTCAATCAATGTTTTAATAAGCTAATTATTTTATGGAAATTTACAGGCCTTTTCTTATTTTATTTTAAATATTTACTTTCCTTTTTAAACCTGTGCTTTAATTTTCGGTGCAGACGTCGTACCGCATTGTGCATAATCCCATCTGCGCCCGAGGTTTCTGTGTAACTTATGTTATTGCCTCCATTTTGGTTTTCTTTACCCATAAATCCAAGTTGAGGCTGTGCTAAAATTGGACTCCCAGTTGAACTGTGTACATATATACAACAAACTTAACTCTCTGTGTATATACAGTACATATACAAGAGCACCACTTGATTATTTATTGCTCATTGTTTTGTGAGAGGGTTGCATTTATTTTTGATATTATGGTTTTTGGGTTTTTTCTTTTTCTTTCGCTCATTACTTATCTTGGAGAAACGATGGCAACAGCAACAAAAAAAAAACAAAAACACTTTGATGGACCAACTGGCTAAAAACCGTGTCAAAGAACTTTCTTTATTTTTGGGGGGGATGTGAGGATCAAGTCACCGCAGGGGTTGCCGTGTCCGTGAACCATGCTTTTTTTTTTTTTTGACAACGATAAGCACAATTTCATCTCCTTTTGCCTTTCATAGCCAGCCTGGCCAGCCATGCGCATCCATCCATGCGTCATCTTCTTCCCGTCATGGGTCACGGGGGGCAGCTCAGACCGACTGGTTGCACACCAGTGGTGTCTTCTGTCGCAGTGATTCCCAAAGTGTGGGCCGCGGCCCCCTGGTTGGCCATCATGGTACTGCAGGTGGGCCCTGAGAGCTCATTAAAATGAAACAAACATGTTTTAATATGGAGCCCTGTTTGGGTCATAATTAAATGGATAAATGAGTATTATTATTATTAAATACAGGCGTTTATTATTATGAAATATCCATTATTATGATAATTGTTTCGTTTTTCATAAGAATGAGCTTTTACATAATAATGGATTTGTTTTTCATAAGAATGATTTGTGTGTCAATCACAGCAGAGAGGGCGGAGCCATTTATGTGATTGGCTGCTCTTTCATTCAGTCATAAGCAACAGAACAGTGAATCGTTAAATCGGGTCAAAATAGTATCGCCTGATAAATTATCATTTTCTATATTGTCTGCTAACCTGGTCAAGGTTTCCTGTAGCTCAGTCCAAGCTGCCATAGCTACAATCGGACTAGGAGCGCACCTTGATGACGCCACGGCCCACTGCTAACGGGACCTCACGGCCAAAACTAGTCGATGTCAGAGTGTAGAATGGAGAAGGATCAGCCAATGAGCGTGCAAGTCAACCACTGGTCCCGCCCACTGGCAAAATGTCATTATTATGTAAAAGCTCATTCTTAGATAAAAAAGCTATTCTGAAATAAACTATGAGTACGTTTACATGGGAAGTTTAATTCCTCTTTAATTCAGAATTAAAAATAAATCCGATTTAAAATGATTAAAAATGACCATGTAAACACCTAATTCCGAATGAAAATGTCCATTCTGAATTAAACTTAATTTCGAAGTAAGTGGCTGGTTTATTCTGATTTTAAATCTGAATAAAATAATTCCAGGGTCATGTACACACTCATTCCGCTTTAAATTAATTCCGGTCTTTCTGCGTATGCTCGTTCCCTTACCCGTCTGTCACGATGATGCTTATATTCCGCGCTGGGCTTGTTTTCGAAAGAAAACAAAAATTGTCGTGCTGCTGCTTCAAAAATAAAATCAAAACAAATCCAAAAAGGATGCTAATAATGTAGTCCTACATGCTGTTGCTAATCGAGTAAGTTTGTTTTCTTCTGGTAGACATAAATACATAAAGACGTTCACCCCCCTATCCAATCAGAACCCTTCCCAACCCCCAGACCTTAAGCTGAATTGGATAAAGCCGATCAAACATGTTTTCCATGTAAACCTCAATTCGGAATTAATATTTCCATGTAAACTCGAAGGAAAACAGTTTAATTCTGAATATTTAATTCTGAATTAAAAAACACCATGTAACCGTGGCCTATTATGCATTAATCTAAGATGAAATAAAAAAAAAATATTTCATAATAATTACATTTTTTCATAATAATGGGAAACATTTCATAATAATGGAAACATATTTCATAATAATAGACTCATTTATTCATTGAATTATGACCCAAACGGGGCTCTATATTTTTAATCCTTGATTTTAAAAAAAAAATTTTTTAATTACTGTAAAATCTTCATGACACAATTTAAAAAACCATTTAGAAGTAATAAAACAAACCAGTTTAGTGTAATTCTACAGTCATCTTAACTTAATATGACAAGTTTTAGCTATATTTGTTGACCCCTTACAATAACATCGAAACATAGCTTCTAGTCCGGTATGTTGATCACAGTTGTTATTAAAGGTTTTGGTGGGCCGCGCAGATTTTTCGCATTTCAAATTGGGCCTTGGTATTCTGAAGTTTGGGAATGGCTGCTCTGTCAGATTAAAAGGTGAATCCAGAGTTCCCAGACTCAGTAACCTTGGGATATGTCTAAACGTAACTTAGCTACTTGATGGAGACAATACCAAAAAACAACCGGTGGCCTCAAATGAGGCAGGATTTGAGGCGGAGAGTCATGGCCTTAATTCATGCCACAGCATGACACAGCAGTTTTAAGCAAGTTTAGGCCTCAGAATGAATTTTTCAACATCACAAAAACTAAACCAGGATGGCTGGCCAGGCGGCGCCACAGCAGCTCATTTCACGACATCCTCCTCATCCAACGTGTCTTCTTTCATTCACTAGTTATTACGTGTCCCCTGATCAGAAAAAAAAAAACATTAGCTGTGAATCTGTAAGAAAAATAGTGGAGAAAATTGTTGAGGACACATTATACTGCATGTGAATGCTACCTACAGTAAGTGCATCTTTTCTATTGTCTTTTTATGTGTTTTGTGTGTGAGAGGTTAAAAAAAAGGAAAAAAAAGAGAAAAAAATTCCCTTACTTAAAGCAAAGTCTGAAAAACTTTTTTGTCCTTTTTAGCCAAAAACGGTGATATAATCAGCTAATGATACTCCAATGAGATCCAAGCTCTTTTATCTTTCAACAACGGCACCTTCTGTCTCCCGCGCTGCTCCAACGCGACAACGGTCATCTGTCAATGCAATAAATCTGTACCAACATCCAGATGTTTGTCTCTCCCTCAGAGGTAGAAATGTGAGAGAGCTGCTGTAACACAGTTCTTTCTGGCATGCATTCAGTTGTCTAAATAAACATCTCCGTTGCAAAAAAAAAGGTTTCAGTGTTCTCATTTCTGACAAAAACTGTCTACAGTGCATTTACTGTTTTACTTAAGATTAAATCATTTCAACAGCTTCATTTTGGGTGCTTACAGCTCTGAGAACATTTGCGTCCTCGTCCAGGTCTCCAGATCTCCAGATCCAGCCTGAGGGCTCCACCGCCGAACCCTCATGGACGTAATTGACGTCACCTGATAAGTGATTGAGTGCAAAAGGCCGCGGGCGCTTAAAAGGGTTCAACTGGGAAGGAGGCAGAACTCTGGGACGGATCGTGTTCCCTGGGCCGAGCCAGCACATGTGTTATTGGTTTTGAACAAAGCGGGTCGCTGGATCGGATCTGACGGAGGCGCATTTGGAATTCATCACCCGCGGCCGCACCGGACAAATAACCGCGCTGCCGCAGCGATGAATCACCTGTGAGCTTTGTGTTTGTGCGCGCATGTAAACGTCCTCCTGCTCGGTCACTTCCCGTTTACTCGACGCCCCCGGGCCTGGACAACCCCCTGCTCTTGGCCGGGCGGGGACCGGTTTCCAGGTGCGCAGAGGAGGGCGCAACGAGGAGCGCGCCGGCGGTGCGGGTGAGAGGCGGACGCAGCCACCCGTCGGGTTGTGACCCGTCTGTCGCCAGATGGGGCTTTTAAAGCCAGATGCACTGTTGCCAACTCTCCAATGAAAAAAGTCGCTAGAGGCTGTCCCGGAAGTCGCTAGAAGTCGCTAGATGCGACGGACGGACACAGACGGACGGACTGTCAGACGGGGGGTGGGTGGGGGTGGGGGGGGGGGGGGGGTGTTTGTGGCTGTGCACTGTGCCCGACAGAGAGAGAAAAGAGAGAGAAGCGCGGGTCGCGAGGCAGACAGCGGCCATCAGCGGCCAAGTGATGGCTTCAAACCTAGCGGTTTGAGTGCCAGTGAGTCGCTAAATCACCAGAAAAAGTCGCTAGATTTGTCGCTAGTCGCTTTTTACAAATTAAGTCGCTAGGGGGGTCTGGAAAGTCGCTAGATATAGCGACAAAGTCGCTAAGTTGGCAACACTGGCCAGATGAGCTCAGATGATGGAGAAGACGGTAGAGCTGCAGACATGGGCTGCAGACATGGGAGACACATCATATGATATGATGTGTGTGTGCTGTTTTCTCTCTGTGTGTCGTGTGTATGTGTGTGTGTAACGCTAGTAATACAAGCAAAATATTTAATGTATCAAATTAAAAAGATCCTCAGGGTCAGTTATTGTTCTTCTGGTCCAATAATAATATCTGGTCATAATGCAGGTAGCACAGAGAGACAGGGAGAGGGATTGTGTAAGGACAGGCCACAATATTTTTTTTATGTCAAATGAATAAATCTGTATATATATTCAATTAACATCAATATTTTACATTTAATTCTTTGTACAAATCTATGATTTCATTCACATTAAACATTTCAGTGTAAATGTGCAGACATTAATTTTGAGACAAATCAACAAAATACAAATTAACTTGGAATTAAAAGTCCATCTTGTGCTATGGACTTTTTGTTGTTCCAATCACAATATTTACATCAACATGTTTTAGGCATGTAATTTCCCCCCACTGGAAGCTATCCTATTCGCTACTATCTCAGAGAAATTGCAGACTATTCCTTTAAATGTGATTTCAGATGGTCAATAAATAAAAATCACAGAACTGTGGGAAATGCACCTTTAAAAAAAATTCTGGGGGAGGGCTCTCATTTGGACCCCCCCAAATGTCTATACCATGGTTACGCCCTTGGCTGCAGAGTAGGACGGAGTTTTAGGGCAACAGTGAGAAAAAAACTGTGGACAATGAGCTTTTTTTTTTTATTCCTCACTTAGAGGATAAAGTCGAGAAAAAAAAAACAGCTTTACTCTACCAACATAATGTCTGTATCTATGTGCTTTTATCACATAGACACAGTATTATAATAAGTATTCGTACTTTGAAGAGATTGTATCAGAAATTACGCCTATTCAGAAAAAGAAACTACACCGATTCTGGAAACTGCATTTCAACTTTATTCTCGACATTTCAACTTTATTCTAAACATTTCGACTTTATTCCGGAAACTGCATCTTGACTTTATTCTCGATGTTTCGACTTTATTCTCAATATTTCAACTTTATTCTCGACGTTTCGACTTTATTCTCGAAGTTTCAACTTTATTCTCAATGTTTCGACTTTATTCTCGATGTTTCGACTTTATTCTCGATGTTTCGACTTTATTTCGACTTTATTCTCGACATTTCGACTTTATTCTCGACGTTTCGACTTTATTCCCGATGTTTCCACTTTATTCTCGATGTTTCGACTTTATTCTCGATGTTTCGACTTTATTCTCGACGTTTTGACTTTATTCTCGCGTTTCAACTTTATTCTCGATGTTTCGACTTTATTCTCGATGTTTCGACTTTATTCTCGATGTTTCAACTTTATTCTGGAAACTGCATCTTTACTTTATTCTCGATGTTTCGACTTTATTCTCGATGTTTCGACTTTATTCCGAAAACTACATCTTGACTTTATTCTCGATGTTTCGACTTTATTCTCGATGTTTTGACCTTATTCTCGATGTTTCGACTTTATTGTCGATGTTTCGACTTTATTCCCGACGTTTCAACTTTATTTTCGATGTTTCGACTTTATTCTCGACATTTCAACTTTATTCTCGATGTTTCGACTTTATTCTCGACGTTTCAACTTTATTCTCGATGTTTCGACTTTATTCCGAAAACTGCATCTTGACTTTATTCTCGATGTTTCGACTTTATTCCGAAAACTGCATCTTGACTTTATTCTCGATGTTTCGACTTTATTCTCGATGTTTCGACTTTATTCTCGACGTTTTGACTTTATTCTCGATGTTTCGACTTTATTCTCGACGTTTCAACTTTATTCTCGATGTTTCGACTTTATTCTCGATGTTTCAACTTTATTCTGGAAACTGCATCTTTACTTTATTCTCAACATCTCGACTTTATTCCGGAAACTGCATCTTGACTTTATTCTCGACATTTCAACTTAATTCTTGACATTTCGTCTTTATTCTCTAAGTGAGGAATGAAAAAAAAAAAAAAATTGTCCACAATTTTTTCACTCCGCCGTAGCAGAGTGATCCTTGAGGCCTGATGTTTTATTTTCTTGCAGTTTCAAGACGCTTCGCACCGCAAACTGTTCTGTTCTTGCGAAGAGTTCAAGTCAGAGATGACTTGAAAAGAGATTATCTTGTTTTCAATGCAGTTTGAGTCCATGCTGTGCTGTAAAATTCACTTTGAATATGTTTTTATGTCTTAATTCGGCCAGGAAATCTTAAATTTGATGACTTACTGTGAAAACAAGCATCAATGCTCCCAGCTGTTTCTTTTATATTCTTTCACTATAAAAATCTTGTATTAAAGAAACCACATAAACAAACTGAGTATTAAGTGATATCAGCTTTAATTTATGTGTTTATTTTCTTCTTACTGGGTCACAAGAAACTCTAGATAAAACAAAAGGAATAAACTCTAAATTCCAGGTGGAAATGAGTTCCAGTGAAATATCTGAATATATATAAGTATGTATGCATCAAATCGTCCCTGTAGAGACAGATGCTTCTCCTGAACGGCCACCAGAGGTCGCTGCTCTTCAAGTATCTTCACAGCTCCTCAAATCTCTCAGGGATGCTCCTCAAAGGTTTGTAACACAGTGAGGACTCAGTGACTGACGTGTTTTAATATCCTCCTTTCAGAGTCAGACGTCAGCAGGCTAGTACCTGCAGCACGCTGTCAGCTGACGTGCTCCGAGCTGCAGTCTTGTTCCCTGCCCTCAGGTTTGGGTTTCACTCCCGTTATGAATTTGCTGGTGCTTGTTACCATGACGACTGTCCTTGAAAGTCTTTAAAAGGTTCAGACTTCTCAGCTGTAACCTTCGGGGAGCCTCGCCGCTGAGCGGAGTGCTTCCAGCTCGTATCTGCTGATCACAGCTGCACGTCCGTCTGGAACAATATGTAGTTTTTCCAACAATAATTTACCCTGAAATCTTGACAGTTTATACAGTTGGAAACTGCTAATTAATATAATAATAATAATAATAAAAGCTGATGCTCTAAAAGTTTACTGGTCTGGAATACTCAGGTGTGTTAACTCACCGCCTAGAGGGAAAGACATAAGCAGGGCCCTATGAAATCGGTTTTATTTTTTCTCAAATTCTGTTTAAATTTTTTTTTCATTTTCGGTGTTTTTCGCTCTTTAATTTTTGAGAATTCCATTTTAAGCATTTTAGTATATAAAGTAATGAAATATAGACAATTTATGCAACTATAACTGTAAACTTTATTGTTTTCATACTTCTAAACATGTTGGCCCCAATCGTACACTTCCCGCTAGCCGCTACCTACTAGCCACTACCTGCAAATTGCGGGTTTAGGAACCTTCGCTAACTGCTAATGCAATCTTCCGCTCCCTAAAGCCGCTACCCGTTATGCCGACTCCCTTAGTCACATTGTAGGTGTGGCAATGGGCGTGTCTTTTGTCCTTTCCGCAAACTTGGTATCTTGCAATCGCGGGTTTAGGGTTGCGGGTTGCGGGTGGTCAGACCACCCACTACCCGCGATCGCAAGATACCAAATTTGTGGAAAGGGCAAAAGACACCCCCATTGCCACACCTACAAAGTGAGTAAGGGAGTCAGCATAACGGGTATTGGCTTTAGCAAACGGAAGAGGCTATATGGCTGCAAAAGAATTGTTAATTCTTCATAGTATTTGCAGATTTGTACTATGCACTGTTCCGTTGTATTTGATAGTATTTATCTTTATTATTATTATTATTGAGTGCTTAGTGAGCTCATATATCCTTTTAAAAGGGAGATTTTTTTTTAAATTTCTATTAGGAAAAATCTGTTAGTAAAATGTTACACATTCTTGTGTATTTGCACAGTTACATATTACAACAGTTAACACGTTATCCAGGCTTTGGGCCTCTTTTGACCTCGCTGTTAAGTTTGTAAGGTCGTGACTTCTAAGTAAAAAAAAATTAATGCTAATAAAACTGGTCTACTTTTTCCCCAAATTAGAATCGATAAAGAATCGAATCGTTAAACAGTATCGATAATGGAATCGGAATCGGAAAAATCTTATCAGTTCCCATCCCTAATAATCAGATGATTATTTTAACTCCACCAGAAGATATCTTTACAGCAACTGGTCATAAATAGAATTTGAATAACCAGAACTTTAAACATCTAAAATGCAGATTGGCCTGTTGCATTTAAATGACGTGGGGAAACTTTCATTCAGCTGATGGGATGGTTTTCTAAACTCACGCAGTCATCAAACCATCTGCCAGGATGTAACGATGAGTCGCCCAGAGCAGAGCTGCCGTTCTGTTCTGTTTTAGAGATCCCGGCGTGTTCATGTGAACCCGTTACCGTGGGCTGAACGTTCACGGCCCGAATGAGGAAAACGATCTTTGCTCTGTTCGTGCTCAGGATGTGTGCGGGTGTACACGTATCCGACGCTCCTCACGACTCTTGAAAGTCGGCTCCGCTCAGGAGCTCTGACTCATTCCTTCTCGCCCATGAGCAAGCCCAGGGGATTGTGGGAAATCACGGCTGTAGGCGAACGGAGAGGAAATTGAGGTCAGCAGCAGGACGAGTCTGCTCGTCTCCACTTCATAGAGCTTTATATTAAAAGTCTGTGATGCTTCTCTGTGGTTTTGTTTAACGGCGTTTCATCCTGTATGAGTTTCTTTGTTTTTCTTTACTCGGCCCGGCGCTCATCTGTTCCCCTCCGGTCAGCGCCGGAACATCTGCAGAGGTCTTTAACCCTCACTCGCCGCCTCTCTGCACCCACGTGCGTACAGATGTGGGCGTGCTGCACTTCACGGCAGAAAACCCTGATGTGCATTGTTAATTTACGAGGGGCCCTATAATTAGCATCCCTGCAGGTGAGTGGCAGCTGCGGCAGAAACCACGGCAACCGGGGAGGGATCTGAAACAGAGCAGCTCTCCCTGATGACGGGTGACATTTTCCACCCAGACTGAACCCTGCTGCGTTCTCCAGGTGGAGCGTTATGTTCTCACCTTCACAGTAATTAGAGCAGTACGACACATTTGGGCGTTTCTGAGCGAAGCCGATGTTATCTCATATTTGTCGTAATAACTAATTATTATCCAATGTGCTGGTAAAAGACGGCTTTTCAGAGACGTCCAACATTTTATTTATTTATTTTTGGCTGGCAGTGGAGACCGGCGTGCAATGACGGTTTAGCCCATTCCTTCTACTCAGCCTTCAGCTAGTACCGTGACATCATCATGGTGTTGGCCATAAAAGGGTCAAAGGTTAATTAATGACTGACAGGTACCTTTGTGCCTATTAGACGTTCTCGTCCATGGATCAATGGGTGTGCCTTGTTTTTGCAGCATGTCTGCTGGCTGCACTAGAGCTTCTGTTTCTTTAAGATGACCCGCCCCCCCAAAAAAAGACCCAGTTTGCTCTGATTCAGTTCAATTCCATTTTATTTGTATAGCGTCTGTCACAATGCCAATTGCCTCCAGGCACTTTACTGAGACCCAGATAATGACCCCCGAGCAAATATCATTAACTGAAATTATAATATTACATCTTAATCAATGATAATGGCAAGTAAGTAAGACAAGGTGCTCCTAATTAACTATGGAATGAGCTGGAGGAGGAGGAAGGGAGGAGGAAAGGGAAGGAAAAGGAGAAAAGCAGTGGAGACACCACTCAGCAGATCATGTTGGCGTCTCCCTGCAGCGTAGGCCTATAGCAGCATAGCTATGATGAAGCTGTGATTAAGACGAGCTACTCTAGTCTGAGCTCCTACAACTATGGCTATAACTATTAGCCCCTACACACTATAGTTTAGACTAACTGTAGGCTTTACTGAACAGAAATGTTTTCAATTTAGTTTTAAAGATGGAGGTGGTGTCAGCCAGCTGAACCCAAACTGGTAGCTGGTTCCATGATTGGTCAGCTGTGCTTAAGGCAGCTGCTCCTTCTCTTGTTTGAGGCCCCTGACAACCCTGACAGACGTTTGTCCCAAGCGCCAACACCCAGGAGGCAACCCAGGAAGAAACTGAAGCTGCAGTTCCTCGACTGACCACTAGGTGCTGACTAAAAAAACAGAGCAAGTCTCCACCAACTCCCATTAAAATGCCCAGCTTTACTGCAGAAATAAACATATTTAATTTTTTTTTTTAGGTTTCTATAGTTAGATTTTTTTTAATGAAGACTGTGTTTTTATTCTTCGACTTTATAACAAATTTGACTGGATGGAAATGATCTCATTAGTGACGATATGTGCTCAGCCGCCGCTAAAACGTTTATTTGGACCGAAATTCCACTCGGTCATCTCCCACCTTTCCTTTTTGAATACCTTTTCCCCCGTAGACGTCACCGTTGGGGTCTCAGGTGATGCGCGGTGTCCTCTGGGAGGGGAAGCGGTGATTTACTGCTGTGACTCCGCCTCTTCAACGCTGCGCCGACAAAGCTGGGGCGTCATAAACAGAAGCGCCTCACACAGCTCCACAACAACAACATGGGTTGAAATTTTATGTGCTCACCAGCCGGACCTCACGCGTGCTCCAGTCACTGATTGCTTGGGATTGATGGTCTGATCAATGGTCTTAATCCTGTCCGTCTCCAGAGAGAATACTGATTCACACTGAGCTGCAGGGATGCATCCACAGACCGGCTAAACCATCAAGGACGGCCAAAGCTCTCCGGCCCAAACGTCGTCTTAGATTCTACTGAAGCAGCGTCAGGACTTGGACTGTTACCCCAAGGCCCTTGGAGACAGTTGGCATAGGAGTTTGTTACATAAACCCCCCCCCCCCCGCCCTCCCTCCTTGTTAGCTCTGTAAAGCGATGTGTTTGTTTGGACAGACACATTTGAATTTGCCCTCGCTGTGACTCATCTGCGAGTCGGTCGAGCTAAACTGAAGGGGCTTCCCCCCCGTCTCTGCGAAGCGACGACACCACGGTCTCCAGGGCACGAGCGTGACGACGGGTGCGTGCCGCTCAAGGGTCGTGAGCGACGGAGGCCGGCTGTAGGACTTAATTTAAATTCCAAACATTGCTTTGACATTATCTCAGACACTTTTCCTTTTAAAATAAAAACCCCTCCCCTGCAGGACTCCTCTGCTGCTGCTGATGAATCAGCTCACTGGATCCCGGAGCATCAGTTCAAATGTCGGCTGCTGTCAGTTCACTTGAAGAATGGAAGAGGAGCGTGGACCGGGAGAGGAAGATGACGAGAGACAGAGACGAACATGAAACCAGTGGGCTGGGGAGCTAGTCTGGAAAGTGATTTGCAAATGTAATCCTTCTTCTTTTGACATGTAACCTATCAGTACATGCCTTTGAACTTTTCCAACCCAAACCATATATGAGACGATGCTCCATCCCAAGAACAGGACGTGCAAACGACCGGTGACCTGTCTAGGTTGTACCTCTGCCTTTCACCCAAAGACGACTGGAGTAGGTTCCAGCAGATCCATAAACAGGAATCAGCAGGCATGTAAGATGGACTGGAGGCCTCATGGTGGAGGCCCTACCCCACATGTGTCAAACACAAGGCCCGCGGGTCAAATGTGGCCCACCACGTCATTTTATGTGGCCCTCAAGAGCTTGGCTTAAATTTTAAACCAACATTTTAGGACTTAAAATAAGCTTACACGTTTTAAAGTACATATTGACAATAAACTACATCTCCCGCAATGCATTTTGTTGTTACCCACAACGATAACAGCAGCTATGAGCAAGATAATTTTCCCATGTCCAAGAAAAGAAAAATTGATGCACAAGGAAGGCAGTTTCATGAATGATGGGAAAACAATTACAAGTTTGTATCTGAAGGTTAAATAACAGTATGTCTTTTGTGTTATGAGGCGGTGTCAGTCGTGAAAGAGTTTAATCTACGTTTCTTAACTTTTTAGGTCCAGAATCAGTGCAGCTAGAGGGTCACATTTGTACACAAATACACATTAGTTAAATATTGGAAATAGTACTGTTATCAATAGTATTATTAATATTCTAGTATTGATCATTCTTAAGGAATGTTTTATCTTGACTTTATATCAGAAATGTAGCAACCTAGCCCAGCTTTAGCCAGTGAACAACTGAGTGAATAATGAGGTGTAGTTTAATTTATTTTGATTTTTATTGCATTTTGTTACATTCATGCTGTCAATCTGACCCTTTGATGGCAACCATGATGCTAATGTGGCCCTCAGAGAAAATGAGTCTGACACCCCTGCTCTAACCCATGGACACATGTGTCAAACACAAGGCCCGCCCGCCAAATGTGGCCCGCCACGTCATTTTATGTGGCCCTTGATAGCTTGTGCATTATTGGCTTAAATTTTAAACCAATATTTTAAGACTTAAAATAAGCTTACACTGCTTTAAAGCGCACATTGACAATAAACTACATCTCCCACAATGCATTCCGTCGTCACTAACAACGATAACAGTATCTCACCATGAGCAAGACATTAAGACAACTTTCTGAAGTGATGGAAAAACCTCTACAAACTAACCCGAATATATCCAAGAAAAGAGAAATTGATGCACAAGGAAGGAAGTTTTATGAACGACAGGAAAACGAATATAAGTTTGTATCTCAAGGTGAAAAAAGTTTGTCTTTTGTGTCAGTCAAGAAAGAGTATAATCTTCGTTGACATTTCGACAACAAATGCGGAGCTAAGTATGCTAAATTTAGCCTCAATGGATACTCTGAGTGATGTTTACAGAGTCCGTTGCCATGGCAACAGACTCTGTAAACATCACCTGTGAGAGTAGGTTTACAACCTCAAACCCTGAGTTTAATATAATAATGAGTTACATATTTGAAACTTTAATATGTAATAAATACATGGTTATTTAACGATACAATAAGGTGTAGTTTGTAATGATTTGTAATGATTTGTAATGATTTTCATTACATTTTATTACATTCATGCTGTCAATCTGGCCCTTTGAGGGCAACCATGATGCTGATGTGGTCCTCAGAGAAAATGAGTCTGACATCTCTGCCCTTGGACCTCTGTTTTGTAATGTAATGTCATATATTTTCCAAAAACAAGCCTTTGAAACTACAACTAGACACTGAACTTCTCATTCACTCAGTCATATGGCATGAATGCTGGGAGGAGGGGGACACTGGACACAAAATCAGGGTTGGGAACCAAGTCACCAACTTTCTGGCAATGCTCCACACTTTCACGCAGCTGAAGGTTAACAAAGATCTGCGGACGACTGCTGTGACGGCTTTGGACTTTGTCCTTCAAAGGATCAAAGCCTCGGAGTGGCGTTGCACAGACTGTTCGGTACTGAAAGAAGAAAAGCCAACTGTAGCAACAGGATAAAGTGGAAAATAGAAGCTTAATATTCCCACATCACCATCACCTCTTCAGTTTTATTCTGCACGGAGGCCTTGTTACTGTTCCATCAATCAGCCACTGGACTTGTGGCTTTGGAGATTGGCCTCCAGACAGCAACCGGTAAATCCTATTAGGAGTCCCGTTACACCATGCAGTCCCCTCCCCGTGCCCTTCACTCAAACGCCACAACATCCTTGAAATAAATCCCTCAGACGCTGATTTCAGATCTGTTCCAGGGCACGAACGCTTGCATTTTAGCAGACAGGATGAGCGACGGTGAGCTGTTGTGATGCAGGGATGCAGACGGGGTGGACGGGTTCCTGCGCAGTCGCGTTGATGTTTAACTCACCTCCCTCCAGAGGTCTGAGACAGACGCCAGCACACGCACTCCCGCTGCTTTGTATTCGTGCTGCTGTGATTTTGTATGAAACAAAGGGGCTTATGTAACTCCGACGCTGCGTTTGAGAGTCTGAATAAGACGTCTTTGTGCGTCCTCGGGGAACGGGGGGGAATTATTCACAAAATCTAGCTGGCAGGAGGCTTGCCTCTGCACGCTCAGGGAGACAACGCCGTCCTAATTCCTCAGCGCCTAGTGATGGGAATTGATAAGATTTTTCCTTTTCCGATGCCATTATCGATACTGTTTAACGATTCGATTCTTTATCGATTCTCTTGTCGATTTTAATTTGGGGGAAAAGGAGAACAAACAGTTTTATTAGCATAAATTATTTTACTTAGAAGTCATGACCTTACAAACTCAACAGCGAGGTCAAAAGAGGCCCAAAGCCTGGATAACGTGTTAACTGTTGTAATATGTAACTGTGCAAATACACAAGAATGTGGAACATTTTACTAACAGATTTTTCCTAATAGAAATGAAAAAAATCTCCCTTTTAAAAGGATATATGAGCTCACTAAGGACTCAAAAATAATAATAAAGAGAGATAAATACTATCAAATACAACGGAACAGTGCATAGTACAAATCTGCAAATACTATGAAGAATTAATAATTCTTTAGCAGAAAAATAATCATGTCTTCCAGCCTCTGAACCAGCCAGACTCTCTCTCTCGTCACGGTCATCTTCTAAATGTAATGCAGAAGACATTCGTTTAATAGCATAGCGTTAATGTTATAGCGTGTTTTACAAAGAAGCACATAGGCAGCGGGATAGCTACTAACCAGAGTTACCAGAGGTGATCTTAGCTTGGCTACTGCTGCTGGGTTGAGATCCATCAGTCCGAAGCGTCAAAACACAACACTCGTTATCGCATGTTGTGTGCGCAAATGTTTCTGCATGTTAGCCGTGTTCCCTCCCGACGCTGTTATCTCAACTTTACAATGACTGCTAGTTGCCTTGTTGCCATCTTTCTTTGGTGAAGTGAAGCCAAACTTTGGAGCGTTTGAACCTGGTGGGCGCATTTGTTGTTTACAACTGCAATGCGCGTGCTAAACCGACGTAACTTAATCACGTAAGTGCTTTCTGGAATTGACTGTGCGTAACTTGCGTAAATTACATGAGATTCATGCTGGTTGGAATCGATAAGAGAATCGCTGGATAAACTGCCAAACGATTCCATGGAATTGAAACACACAGAACCGGTTCTCTACAGGAGATTCCCAACCCTACCAGCACCGTGGAGGCATCATATATGTTTTCTGTTCTGCTGCTCTCGGGCCGTTTAAGTCCCTTGTTTGAGTTTGCAGGGATCAACAGATGGTGCTGCCGTTACTTTTCAAAGGAGCTTGTTAGGATTAAATTATCTGAGGACTGTTTAATCGTTAAAACTAAAACTTCATGACATGAAGGAATGCTGTCTCCTTTTATGACCGTGAGTTCCTCAGCTTAGGTTTATGAGTTAAATTACTGTAACATCCACCAACAGTTTGCGACCAAAAGTCTGTGACAGCATAGATAAACATTTAAGGGACATCTCATTTCCTGGACAAACACAACCACATGTGTTTGGACCTGCTGTTGGCCATTTGGATTCTGAGACATAGGGCCATAAAACTTAGGAGGAGAACCAAGGATCCGCCTCTGCGGGATCTGAAAATATTCGATTAAAAAATATGCAATTAAAATATTCTGCATGGCATATTGATTCTTTGTATTCATGATTATATTAAACTCTTAAATTGACCTTTGTTTCTAGTCTCGTCGATGGCACTAGATAAAAGAACACGGAGAAATACTTTCAAGCTTTACAGGCGTTTGTCGTGGAAAGAAAGGTGTCACGGTTAAAATGAAGTTGAGGGCGGAGCTTATGTTTTCTGCCTCTCTTGTTTGTATTTTCTTCAGCTGATTGGCAGATTGACCCTCAGCTACACATGCAGGGTGTTTCAGAAACAGCTTACAGTGCAGAGCAGGCGGTGATTGGCCTACCTTTCAGGAGCAAAGAGGATTAAAGGGGGCTGCTCATGTCTGCGCATGAGTGAGTGTGTGTGTGTGTGTGTGTGCTGGCAGCAGGTGCACTCCAGCACACCTATCGTGTGCATGTGGGGAGTAAGTTAGAGCAAAGAAGGCCTCGGTGGCTTTAAAAATATTCTTAGCTCCCCCACCGCCCCTGCTTCTCACTGGTCAGGAGAAACTGGCACCGAGCGGGGCGTTGGGTACATGGCAGGATGCTAATAGGGATGAAGGAGGCTCAGTCCTCATTTACCAGAAGGTAAACGTCACTTGGAAGTACGCCGTCACCTGGGGAGGCGATTCTGCTCGTCGCACTCTGGCTTTGACGATTCAAGAAGGCACGGTCCTGCTTCTGTTTGCTCTTCGCGCCTGATGACAAGAAGTCCAAGCTAACTGGAGAGGGTTCAGGCAGCTCGTCACAAAGGTAAATGACACAAGTACGTGAACACTCTGCTGGGACGTCTTCAGTGTTTTTAGCGCTCGAGGCTAATGGTGGCACTTTGAAAGCAAAAGAAGCTTGTCTTTGCTTCATATTTCAAATGAGGATTCAAATTTAATGACCACAGCGCAGCGTGTGTTATCTGGTTACCAGGTTCAGGTTACATTAGAGAGGCAGCGCTGCATGAGACGGGTCCAGGAGGGCAGCTGATCGAGTTAAAGGAGGAGATCCGTCTAGGTTTAGGACTCTTACTATTAGGGGTGAGTATCGGCAAGGACCTCACAATACGATATTATCACGATATTGCGATATAACAATATATTGCGATACTCTACTTAGTTAATATCAAAATTAAAAGTAGAGATGAAAAATCAAGTTGCTGTATATGTTCATCAGATGATATTGATCATTCAGAGGACAAACTAAGTCAAAACTATTTGCTTCAAAACAACCTATTTGTTGTTTATTATTAGTGTTTTTGCACATTTAAGTATTCACAATGCATCTAATACATAAATACATGAATTTTCCAAAAAAAATCGATATTAGGAGCTGAAAAATCGATATTATATTGGGCGGCCGAAAATCACGATATATTGCCAAATCGATTTTTTTTCACACCCCTACTTACTATTACCTCAATTAACTCTATAAATCAGCGGTGTCAGACTCATTTTCACTTAGGGCCACATCAGCGTCATGGTTGCCCTCAAAGGGCCAGATTGACAGCACGAATGTAACAAAATGCAATGTAAATGAAAATAAATTAAACTACACCTTGTTAAATAACGGTTTCTGTATTTATTATGTATTCAAGTGTCAAACATTTAACTCATTATTATATTAAACTCAGGGTTTGTGGTTGTAGAGTATCTGTTACCTTGGTTTTAGAATCAGAAGCGGTTCTTTGTTTTTCTTGCAGGCTAAATTTAGCATACTTAGCTCCATGTTTGCTATCAAAACAGCGACATAGATTAAACTCTTTCACGACAGACACCGCCTCATAACACAAAAGACAGGCCTGCTGTTTCTTCACCTTGAGGTACAAACTGTATTCGTTTTCTCATCGTTCATGAAGCTGTCTTCCTCGTGCATCAAATTTTCTTTTCTTGAACATGTTGGGGTTAATTTGTAGAGGTTTTTCTCAAGTTCGTCAGTTCTAAAAATCGTCTTGATGTCTTGCTCATGGTTATATACCATTATCTTGTCGGTGATGACGAAATTCATTATGGGAGATGTAGTTTATTGTCCATGTGTGCTTTAAAGCGCCGTAAGCTTATTATAAGTCTTAAAATATTGGTTCAAAATTTAAGCCAATAATGCACAAGCTCTCAAGGGCCACATAAAATGACGTGGCGGGCCACATTTGGCCCACGGGCCTTGTGTTTGACACGTGTGATATCAGAGATTAAATCAAAAGTTTGATCGTAGCTCATTTTCCTTGTCATATGAGAAAGATGCCTTTCAGGCCTTAAATAGTTGGGATGCTTCTTAAAACTATAAGCCGGATGTTGTCAAATTCCACGGTTTCACGACGTGGAACTGGGAGATTGATTGTGGGTTTATTTGATTCTTTGTGCTTTAGTTTTGCTGTTAGCCTGCTGGAGCTCTCTGCTTTAGGATTCCTGTTTTGTGTTTGCACGACTTCCTGTTTAATTTTGAAAGTTCAGCTTCGACTTCCTTCACTGTCATCTCTCCTGATAATTCATGTTTTAGTGAGGTAGACATACTTTTATCAATCCCAGACCAGGTTCTCTGCTGTTTCGGCGGTTTAGAGACGCCCTGCCTGCCTGAAAGTCCTGTGTTTAAGTCCGCGACAGAATCGTATGGGTTTTTAACGCCGCCTGAGAGCCTGAGGGTGACGGGCATCCAGCACTGATTTTCATCTGTCCCATGCACACAGAGATTTCTCCACATTCTCTGAAGCTTTTGACGATATGATGTGCAGCAGAAGATGCAGTTTCACTCTCCACAACATTATTTAGACTCGTTTCACAGTTTGTAGACTCTTTCATTACAGATCCGTGAACTGCTCATCTTCGCTCTTTACATTATTGCGCAGTTTCCTAACTTTAGTGGAACTTACGCACCTGTTTTAATGTCATCCAGACTAAGCAGACAGCACTGTGAGGATCATGTTCTTTGAGTTCTCCAGCGAATTGGACACGATTCATCCTGCTTTGATTATGTAAGAAACTCCAGGAGACGCATGCGGATGCCTGTAAGTCTGCGTTAATGATGCTGCTTTGCTCGACTGAATCCTTCACCGTGTTTATGTGAAGATGTGGGGGACAAACGCAGGTACAGATGCAAAAACCACCTGCTTCTGCATCACATCGTACAGGATCTTCAGCGCTGAAGACGCCACCGTCGTTCATCACCGGAGACAGACAACGAGCCTCACCTCTGCCTACACACTCGCTCAGGCGAGCTGGAGGAGGAGGAGAGGTAGGAGGGAGACAAATATGAGAAATGAGACATATCTGTGTGCAGGGAAGACTGGAGGAGGTTGAGATTCAAGAAGCACCGAATGCAAAAGGAGGAAGGACAGACGGCTAAAAAAGAAGAAAATAAAGATAAAAGAAAATAACAAAATGAAGCAATGAAATGGCGAATGAAATATAGATTCTGCAAATATATATCGATATTTTATTGAGTATCGAGTATCGATTTTTCAGCCGTGGGTATCAATATTCTAAGCTTCTTTCAAAACCCCCGTGTCCCACCATTTAAAAACTTGCAAGCAACAATTTGCACTGTTTAAATAAATGAAACTATTTTTCTCAACACATCTTTTATTCATTTTGTCCAGCATTTACAAGCTGCCTGTCAGACATATAATGTCTAATTGATGCTTTCAGTTCAATTAATTCAAACAAAGTCATTGTAACACTCACAAGATGTCACCAGAAACACTTTGTCCCTTTAAAATCTTTAGGAAAATGATGTAAATGTATTGAAAGATGAATATTGATACATATCGTATCATGAGCCAAATATTGTGTATCGTATTCATATCGCAAGATTAGTGTATCGCTACAGCCCTAGTTGGGATGGTTCCTGGACACCTCCCTGGGAAGCTAGGCATGTCAAACTGGGAGGACGTCCCAACTCAGACCTTAAAAGTGATACTCGTTTGGCCCATAAAACCCTTTTTGGTGCCATGATTGATGTAGTTGTACTTCTAAGCACTTTACGCACTTTTGAAATTCCTCCAAATTTATCAGATCACTGAGTGATAATCTGCTCCGTAGAAGCAGAAACAGATAATCCCTTCCAATCTCTCTTTGCAGAAGACTTTTTAAAAAAAAATTTAATAATTTTTGTTCAAGAATGTGTCAAAAAAATCATAAGTCCTGACCCCCATTTTTGCCGTTCAAGAAATCAACTTTTGCAGATATTGACAAAGCATCAAATCATGACTCCGTTTGTTCTGTTGAAAACATCTGATTGAAATTAAATCAATTTTTTTGCCCTCATTACCAGTGTTACATTGTACCTTTCTTTGAAATGAAATACAGAAACTGACCTTAATTTATGAATAAAATAGATATTACAATCCAAAACACCAACTGTTGTGGTTTCAAACTGTCTGCACTGACATAAAACTTAAAATAATGGAAACAAATTTGCATTTTTCATAGGGGTGAGTATTGACAATGACCTCGCAATACGATATGTATCATGATACTTGGGTCACGGTAGAATATTATCGCGATATCACGATATATTGCGATATTCTACCCAGTTAATATCAAAATTAAAAGTAGAGATGAAAAATCAAGTTGCTGTATATGTTCATCAGATGATATTGATCATTCAGAGGACAAATTGAGTCGAAACGATTTGCTTCAAAACAACCTATTTATTGTTTATTATTAGTGTTAAACAATTTTCCAAAAAAATCGATATTAGGAGCTGAAAAATCGATATTATATTGGGCGGCCAAAAATCGCGATATATTGCCAAATCGATTTTTTTTTTCACACCCCTATTTTGCATATTAAACATTTTCTGGAGTGGTTTGCTTTGGCAGTGTTTCCCCTGAAATACCACATTTGTGTGAGACATCTTAATGAGTTTAAACATGTGCATTTAGACAAACTCAAAAGGCCGTCGTGGCAGGTTCAAGTCACATGACTGAATCTCTGTAAAGTGAATCCAGGTATCTTAATGGCCGCTCATGCCGGTTGTGTCACGTGTTCTCGCTCAGCAGCTCCAGGTCCAGCTGCTCGGGGTTCTGGGTTTTGGCCGCCGAGGACACATCTGCCCGAGAGCGTCACAGACGACACGGCAAATGAGCGTCCCGACTCGTCTCCCTGACGAACAGCAGAGCTGACGGGTTTTAATATCCTTCCTCCTTCTGGAAGTGGAGCTAAATATAAGCGCGCTGGTGTAATGCAGTTATCTCTGCAGGTTCATGTGGCCGTGCACGCTGCGTGGTCATCTCAAAAGATGCAACGCTCCTGACTTTTCATTAGTCAGCTTTTATATTACGCTCATTTGATGGGTCTCCATGACAGCAGCAGCAATAAAATCTCCACATGAGGAGATGAGATAATGGATTCATCAGTGAAATCTGATTTCCAGACATGTTTCTGTCCAAATTCAGGCTTTAATGCTTGAGATAAAAATAGAGGCATCCAACTGTTGCTGCCAGAAATTAACTAATGAAACATCAGTCATGTCAAGTGTCATTTGGAAACCTTAACAGATGAATTAACTACAGCCCAATTTTAAAAAAAACTGCTTTAAGGTGTGTTTCCACCAGTGGGGGGTTCTTGGGGTAAAACTAGGAGGCTGGAGTTTTAACAGGCCTAACAGGGCCTCTTCCTGAGTCCTTACAGCCGTCTCCGCCAACGGTGACGGGACCGGTGGACCGGTAACTGACGGTCCAAACCACATGGTGCCGGTAGTGCAGCACTTTCACTGTTTTCTAACCGGCAATAAAGAAAAGAAGAACAAACCTAAATGATGAAATAAACCTTGGAGGGGCTGAGGTGGTTGCTGCGTTTCTGTTATCCAGTTTGAATTACGCTCAATGGTGGCGCTAAATGACAAGACACGCCTCATGCGTCAGGGGGACATTAGAGGGCTGAATGATGCAGGGATGATGCTCCTGTCTGCAGGGAGTCGACGCCATCACCCCCCCACACCCAGAGGTTTTTCAAGGCCCCTTCCACTAGCGGGGGGTTTTTTGGGGGACCACAGAACCAACACCAGTGGAAATCAGGGTGATAACTAGTTTTGGATTTTCCATTAGTTTAGTTTTTAATTTAGTTTTCAATTTAGTTTTTCCAAATTCAGTTAGTTTTAATTTGTTTTTAGAGCAGTTTTGCTAGTTTTTATTTGTTTTTGTTTTGAAATACTTAGTTTTAGTTTAGTTTTTATTAGTTTCAGTGTTAGTGTTAGTTTTATTTTGTAAATTAGGGTTGTAATTTTGGTTGGAGTGAAGCACTGAACTTTTTGAAGGCTATCGAATCACATAGTCGTGTTTACATTCTGGTCTCAATAAACATATTTATCAATGCATCTTCCCTCTTGTGGTTTTCCTGCGTATTTACTGACCAGCAGCTATCTGGTCTCCATGGAAACAGTCCATTATAGTTGCCCGTTCCTTCCCAACGCTGAATGGCCTGCAGCTGTAGCTTCTCTTTCCAGGGGGCTAACTTAGGCTAACTTATCTAGCTAGTCTTGGTTAGCCTTCTTTCGAGGTGACTAGCTTAGGCTAGCTTATCCAGCTAGTCTTGGTTAGCCTTCTTTCCAGTGGGCTAGCTTAGGCTAGCTTATCCTGCTAGTCTTGGTTAGCCTTCTTTCCAGGGGGCTAGCTTATCCAGCTAGTCTTGGTTAGCCTTCTTTCCAGGGGGCTAGCTTAGGCTAGCTTATCCAGCTAGTCTTGGTTAGCCTTCTTTCCAGGGGCTAGCTTAGGCTAGCTTATCCTGCTAGTCTTGGTTAGTTGGCTTAGCCTCTTTCCAGGGGGCTAGCTTAGGCTAGCTATCCAGCTAGTCTTGGTTAGCCTTCTTTCCAGGGGGCTAGCTTATCCAGCTAGTCTTGGTTAGCCTTCTTTCCAGGGGGATAGCTTAGGCTAGCTTATCCAGCTAGTCTTGGTTAGCCTTCTTTCCAGGGGGATAGCTTAGGCTAGCTTATCCAGTTAGTCTTGGTTAGCCTTCTTTCCAGGGGGCTAGCTTAGGCTAGCTTATCCAGCTAGTCTTGGTTAACCTTCTTTCCAGGGGGCTAGCTTATCCAGCTAGTCTTGGTTAGCCTTCTTTCCAGGGGGCTAGCTTAGGCTAGCTTATCCAGCTAGTCTTGGTTAGCCTTCTTTCCACGGGGCTAGCTTATCCAGCTAGTCTTGGTTAGCCTTCTTTCCAGGGGGCTAGCTTAGGCTAGCTTATCCAGCTAGTCTTGGTTAGCCTTCTTTCCAGGGGGCTAGCTTATCCAGCTAGTCTTGGTTAGCCTTCTTTCCAGGGGGCTAGCTTAGGCTAGCTTATCCAGCTAGTCTTGGTTAGCCTTCTTTCCAGGGGGCTAGCTTATCCAGCTAGTCTTGGTTAGCCTTCTTTCCAGGGGGCTAGCTTAGGCTAGCTTATCCAGCTAGTCTTGGTTAGCCTTCTTTCCAGGGAGCTAGCTTAGGCTAGCTTATCCAGGTAGTCTTGGTTAGCCTTCTTTCCAGGGAGCTAGCTTAGGCTAGCTTATCCAGGTAGTCTTGGTTAGCCTTCTTTCCAGGGGGCTAGCTTAGGCTAGCTTATCCAGCTAGTCTTGGTTAGCTTCTCTTTCCAGGGAGCTAGCTTAGGCTAGCTTATCCAGGTAGTCTTGGTTAGCCTTCTTTCCAGGGGGCTAGCTTAGGCTAGCTTATCCAGCTAGTCTTGGTTAGCTTCTCTTTCCAGGGAGCTAGCTTAGGCTAGCTTATCCAGCTGGTCTTGGTTAGTCTTCTTGTGCAAGCTTTTCAAATGGACTTTCAGATTCGTGGGTTTTTTTCTCCTTCAGAAGTATTCCACACATTGTATCACCTGCTTCTACAACAAGGCACTTATTTTTATCGTTAACACAGTCATAGTCAAAGAAATCCCAAATAGGACTGTGCCGCTTTCTCCCAACTTTTGCAGCAGCCATCACTGCTGATCACTTTTTTTTTTTTTTTTTTTTTGTGGTTGTTGTTGTACGGCGGAGCAAAGTTAATAGATTTCAAACATTTTTGAGGAAAAAAAATTACAAACATGAAAACGAAGGACGTTCTTGACATTATTATAGTTAATTTTAGTTCGTTTATAAACACATAATACAGTTTCAGTTAGTCATCGTTTTTTAAAAAGCTCTTGTTTTTATTTTATTTCAGTTAACAAAAATGTTTTTTCAACTCTAGTTTTCGTTATTTCGTTCGTTTTCGTTAAAGATAATGACCTTGGTGGAAATGCACCCTTGAGCATATTCCTGTCTGAGGCATCCACTACTGGTTTTCAGCTTTGTCCCGGCCCACAGAGATTCCTTCAGATGTTCAGACTACAGAAATCTCATTCTGTGAATGATGAGATATTCAAACATCACTCTAAAGCAGTTTTTCACAGATTGATGAAACTCTTTAAGATTCTCTTTCTGTGTCCACTCATGTTGCTGACCTGTTGCTGTTTCACCTCACCAGTAGCAGATGTTCCCATTTCTTTCTTTTTTAGCCACTTACTTTTTCAGTATTTTCTTACTTAACCTTTTTTTTTTTAACCTTTCAGAGACCTATTGAGATTTGTAAATCATCCCACAAACCATCATGGTTTCATTTACATTTCAGACAGTATCATAACTCTTTTGGAATCGGGGATGTGTGTGTTTAAATTCATAAAAGTAATATTTTAGATGTGTGTGGACATCATGGAGTATTTAGAGATATCTGACCCACAACTATTATTTACACCTGTTTTCTTTGGTTTAACCCACAAACTGAAGGGGAAACATGTTCTTCTGAAGCATCAGCGACCTGCAGCTCCTCTGCTCCTTTCCTGGACTCATTTCTGGACTCAGTCCATCCAGTCAGACATGTTTAGTTGGGTTGGTCGCCTTTAAATACACATTTTCCTCCGCTGATGTCTCCGGATCACCTGTCAGAGGCGGAACAAACGCGGTGGGCAGGAGGCTTTTTTTGGAGGAGCTGAGTCAGGGAGATCAAAGTTACAGAAAAATCAGCGGAAGTCGTGTTTAATTTTTCAATATAAAAGCATGAAGCAGCACATTCGTCTCTTTAAAAGAAAATATTTTGCAGTGATGGAGAAATACAAGAAGATAAATCCCAGTCTGGAAGTGTGTTTCAGCGCATTTGCTTGTGGTTCCACTTTAATCAGCAACGCCAAATAAAATGAGCGTTTTATTTTGTAAAGAGACACCGGAAACGCTGTTTTTGTGACTGTGGGCAGTAGTAAAGCGCGACCCCCCCTCACCGAGAGCTGCAGAGATGCGAGACGCGGAAAAACAAGGAGAAGCGACGGAAATGGAGAAGCAGGACCGGGCTGGGAAATAACCGACACCTGAGATGATCCCGCGCACCGGGGAACCGCGCCTTCACGGAGCTCTCTGGAGATAAAAACCGGCGGGGACGCACCGGACCGCGCACCGATCCGATCCGAACACGGCGGACGGGAGGGGTCGACCATGGGGAACGAAGCGAGCCTGGAGGGGGCCGAGGGGCTGCCGGAGGGGCTGGCGCCCGACGGGAAGGGCGGCTTCGTCCGGGTCTCCGACGGGACTCCGGTGAACCTGAGCGAGCTGAGCGAGGAGGAGCGGAGGCGGCTCTCCGAGGCGATGTCAAGGGCGCAGGGCAGGCAGGCTGGGGGCGCAGCGGCACGAAGGCAGGGATTTCAACCATTTTTCAGTCCACTGAAATGTCCATACCTCACATCACACCATCATTTCAATCGATTCACGCCCATTTTCAATCCTACAAACCACAACTAGACCTCCCTCTGGTGAAGAATCACCAACATCTGATGATCTGCAGAACCGAGAACACGCCTTTCTCACCAAATACACCCGACAGCTTTAATATAATCTTGATTTGAACAGCGTCTGGGGACGTTTCTGTACATGACGGCTCTGTATTTGATGTTTAAAGAATAGTCCGATCTCAGAGACACACCTCCAAGTAGCCTATTTGTGAGAATATCTCGAAATGCCTGCTGGGTAAGAAAATCTGTCGTGCCCAGTGTTTTTTTTTCTCTCCTTAACATCCAGCTGAGGAGATGTTCCACCTTTTATCAGCTGCGTATCCGCGCTCTAATGTCGCCAATTAAACTGCGCACCCCAGGATTTAACCGAATCACGTTTTAATCGGTATAAGGGGAAGGTGGTGCGTGAAAATAATACGCCTCCAGCACCCATTAAGCTTCCTCCACTAAAAAAAAAAAAAAAAAAGAAAAAAAAAAATCACCATAGGTGTCTTATGAAGTGATGCGCGTTACCGCTAATTGGCTTCAACTGGGAGAGAATTGTTATTTATATCTGAGGCAGAGATGGGGGGAGGGGTGCATCAATATTAATATGACTAAAAATAGAACAGAGGCGATAATGTCATCCCTCAAAGTCCTTCTTTTTCTTGTATTCTGAGCGTTTTCGCTTAAAAGTCAAGTTTGATCCGCTGCTGTTCAGGTATCCGTCCTGACGCTGTCCGTGGTGCTGAAACCCGCCGCTGCCGCTGTTACCGCTGTCCGCGGTGCTGAAATACTCGCTCCGTCGAACTGGCTTACATCAGGCGTTACAATGCCTTACAGTGGTTGCTTTTGCAGTTATTTATTACAGTGTTAAGCGTTATTAATTGAGAATGCAATGTAACAAAAAAAGGCACTTGAGACTTGAAAATAGCCTTTTAAACCACTACATCCATGTGCTGCATACATGCATCATCATACAATAACAAACAACACCCAGGCAGTTCATTAATGCATTCATAAATTGCTTCCAAGATCCAGTTGGGTTTTGTTTTGCACTCTGTGTTGGTTGTTCATGTTGTCTTTCACCCTGATCTAACTAGAACGTTTTAGCTTACCCCCATGTAACTGAGCATTTTCTTTTACTCAAAAATCATCTACACTTCACTTTTCTGTCAGTTTCTCCCCAAGGCTGCTAGCTGGACGTTTTGTGTTCACTCATGTGTTGAGAAGGCCAAAGAGCCAGTGGTATGGAACAAGCTTTGTATTTCTAGCACATTGGTGTGCTGTAGGATGGTTGTCCATATTCATCTCTCTTTTCTAGTGTATATATATATATATATATATATATATATATATATACAGTATATGTATGTATGGTAAGATAAACCACAACATGCATTAGTCTACTTCCAAATCACAATCTAAAGCTGTTAGTCTCCCAAAAATATGACCAAATGTCATTGAATACAAATTATTCAGCAGAAACAAGGACAAAAAGACAATTCTTAGCTACTGTTTTGCTGCTATTAAACAGGGAAGGGTGAATACAGGTGTAAAGTATAGATTCTATAAAAAGAAGTGGGCAATCCCTCTGTGACAACACCTGTAGATTTCTGAAGAGTACTTTTGAAGCCAGTTTTTTTTTTGGCTCTGAGTGACGCAATATTGACAGGAAGTGACTCTGTCCACCAACAGTTAATCAAAATATGAATAAACTGGTGGTATGAGCAAGCCTGACAACTGATTGGAACATACCCTCCTTGCCCTAGGAACCACAACAAGCTAGCTTTTTTAACTTAGTCTAGCTCATGCTAACGTAGGATGCTAACTAATGTTACCTTAAATTTACTATGAGAGAATCCATCCAGATATTCTCATTTCAGATGTTGCTACCAAAATTACTTCAATGTTAATACCAAGCTAAATGGGGCCTTTTTTGGGGGGGAACAGCGCACCTTTAAATGTATCACTATTCAACAAAGAATATGTTTTGCTACCAAATTTTAAATGATTGACAGCTAATACTGTGTATCTGGAGCTATGGATGTAACAAAACCTATCTCTGTGTCTCTTTTCCAGACCTTCGGTATCTGATGCCCAGCAGGTAGGGGCCTCCAGGGGCCCAGCAGGTCTCAGCAAGAGCCGGACTGTTGACGCTTTTAACCAAGGTCCACCTGGCAAGCCCTCACCTGGCCGTAGCCCGTCATCGCTCAGCCTCTTTGAGTCCAGATTCCGGCAGGAGCCAAAAGCTTCAGAGAGCAGGTCGTCCGGTATGTTTGGCTCCAGCTTCCTCAGCGGGGCCAACCCCCTCAATGCCGTGTCCTCGATGACGTCCTCGGTCTCGTCCTCCATCACTTCCATGGGCGATGCCGTCAACATCCCCAAGTTTGGACTGTTCGGGGATGAGGAAGGAGAAGACGCAGTACCAGATCCCAAACAGGGAGGGAAGCCACCAGGGAAGGGCCCCGGACCTCAGCAAGGGCCTGGTCCAAAGGGACCACAGAAACAGAGTCAGGGCCCTCCTGGACAGGGTCCAAAGGGAGGGCAAGGACCCCCTGGACAGGGACCCAGACAAGGTCAGGGGCCACCAGGACAGGGGCCCAAATCAGGTCCTCCTGGCCAAGGACCAAGACCAGGTCAAGGTCCTCCTGGTCAAGGGCCAAGAGCAGGTCAAGGTCCTCCTGGTCAGGGACCAGCAGGTCAAGGGCCAAGACCAGGTCAGGGTCCTCCTGGGCAGGGACCAGCAGGTCAAGGGCCAAGACCAGGTCAAGGACCTCCTGGTCAGGGACCAGCAGGTCAAGGGCCAAGAGCAGGTCAGCAAGCACCCAGACCAGACCAGGGTGGCCCTCCCCAGCAAAAAGGTGGCCCTCCACAACAAGGTAAACCTCCTGGTCAGCAGGGAGCCAGGAAGCCTCAGGAGGACTCTGTCCGTTATGTAAGACCACCCAGCTGAACACCGGATCTAAGGACCCGCCCAACTATAACAACTGCACCGAGTGTAAGAGCCAGGTCTGCAGCCTCTGTGGCTTCAGCCCCCCCGACTCAGCGGTAAGAGACTTACGTTTTTTTAATTATATTTTATTTCTAAGAAATGAAAGACCGTCAGTGTTTATCTATTTATCTGATAATCCACAAGATATTTCCTGTTGTCAGTGGCAGACAATGTAAAAGTAAATAGCAAAATCCTCTGTTCATTTCTCTTTATGTTTTGCTTCACAACACAATGAACAAAAAGAATATTCTGTTGTTCTCTTGTTCTCATCAGCATCATGAAATGAATTTTCAGAATTAACTGTCAACATCACTGAAGTCAAACAAATTCTGGATAAAACTCAACGACTTCATTCAGAATAAGACATATAAAGTGAAACTGCAGCTGAATCCCACTCAAGCTTAGTAATAGCATATTGCTATTCTCTGAGTCTGGCAGTGGGGGGGGGGGGACTCACAATCTGAGAAACAGAGGGACCATATGGACGCTGGGAATGTTGATCAAGGTGACTCATATCAGGCCACAGGAAGATATTCTGCCAGGAAGTGAGAACAGTCAGCCACAGTCGAAGTGTAAACGTTGTTGGGTCACGATTAGAGAACAGCGGGGCGAATGATTCCTTCAGCTCAAGCTTCTGCTGCTCTTCGGGTCAAGATTGGGGTCAACTGGTTTTTGATCAGTTCAGGAAACAGGCTTTTCTTGAGAGATATCCTGTTTGTTTGTTTAAATCTGTTCACCATGCAGCTTGATAGAAGCCTTTAAATCCATCTGAAGAAGGAAGCACCGTTAAACACAAAAACACTCATTGATGCCGCAACCGTCCTAGATAGTGATCGGACTGTCAACAGTGAACCTTTTCAACATGGTACCTTGCACACAGTGGAAACCAAGGAGATAACCAGACGCTAAACAAAGAGACTGGCGGTGTTGCTGGGCTGTTGTAGGAACAGGTGTGTAGCAGAGTCAGAACAAAGTCATTGAACAGCAGCTGTTCATCTTCAACACTTACAGGACCTCTGCAGCAGTAAAGGGAAGATGTCTGTTCGTACAGGAAAAGAGTATATCCTTCTGACTGGTTGCATACTGCTGCTAAGATAGAATCCTATTCCTTCAAGACATCATTTTGGACCAAAGAAAACAGATTAAATACACAGTTAATGCAAAAGTAAATGCATGAATGCGTTCTTCTTGTGGATAACTAACAAACTGCACAATGTTGAGCTCTAAATTGTTTTAAAGCTTGTTTTTCTTTTGGGAAATGGATTTATAACCATCTCCAGTGTGCTCCTCTAAGACCATTGCTTATGTCTTACCCCCTCGGCATTGCGTTGACAAACGTCTGAATGCTCCAGACCAGCAAACTGCAAAATGTCTGTTTTTATAGAGGCCTGCTGATGATCAATTCATCAGGTTTAAGGATAAGCACCTGGAGCAGCTGGATGCAACAGTGGGGGGGCGGGGGGGGGGGGGGGTGCTTGGAATTAACCACATGGAATTTTCTTTTTGGTTTAATTTCCACTGAATAACAGGTGGCACAGTAAAAAAAAATGCTATATGTTCTTGTTTACCTGAGGTTCTATTTGCCTGATAATAAAACCCACAATAATCACAGGATTTTAATTATGTTTGAACCCTCCTGTTTCATCCTGTGCTGTTTTGTGTAAAGACTTTGGCAAATAATTTTATCTAAAAACACCAGTTAATGATTAGGGGTGAGTATTGGCAAGGACCTCGCAATATGATATGTATCATGATACTATCACGCTACGATATTATCACATATCACGATGTATTGTGATATTCTACCCAGTTGATATCAAAATTAAAAGTAGAGATGAAAAATTAAGTTGCTGTATATGTTCATCAGATGATTAACTTGGTATATCTGGTTAGAGATGCACGATAACTGTTTTTTTAAACTGATACCGATAACCGATAACTTTCAGCTCCTAAAGGCCGATACCGATAACACACACACATACCTAAGATTATTACATCAATACTATGAACAAAATCAAAAATAGTTTGGACTCTTTAAATGAACAGATATTTATTTTTTCCAATGAAAAACTATTGTCAAGCCTCTCAAACATTTTTGTAAAGCTATCAAACAAACCTATTTGATATCTCACATTAACTTAAATAAGGTTCATTACTGACTGATATAAAAAAATAAAGGACTTGAACTGATGGAAATACATGCATCAGAATTACTGACTGAAAAAGATTAACATTTAAATGATTTTGACTTGTGGTTCCATTTAAATTAATACCTTTAATTAAAGTAAATGAGGTTCAGTAGTTTTTTTTTTTTTTTTTTATCTCATGGAAGCTTTAGATGAGAAAGATAATGGGAGGAGAGACTGCTGCTGGCTTGCGCACATTAGCATTAGCTCACGTTAGCGTGATTTCAAAACTCCATGGAAGCGATTGTTATGTTGTAGGTGGCTGATCAGGTTTTACGTATTAAAGCTTGTGCTTCCCTCCTCGTAGAATTCACTCGGAGGATCCGTCACAAATAACCACCAAACTATCTTCTTCTGAAACTTTAAGGAAGCTCCATGTCATCGCCGCCATGTTTGTTGTGATCAGCGCTGTGCTGCAGGCTGCATTCAAGGTGTAACGTAAATTCCGACAATCCCTCGTTTGCTAGTCTTTCTTTTCTTTTCTATTTTTTTTCTTTTTTTATATGTAACATGAGGGAAAATACTGTGAATATCAATTCAAGTCAGCAACTACTAAAATTATGACCAACTTAACAAGTTGTTTTCTGGCATGAGGGGGTATTCTTGATTTTCCTGATTGAGAAATCGTTTTTCTGATTATGCCGACGTCACTTGAACATAACATTCACTGCCTGTCATTTAAGACTCAGAGGGAGCGAGGCACTGCTGTGTTGACAAAAATATATATGTTATCACGGCTATTCATCATGATATCAGAGTTATCGGAATGACGTCATAATTTCCTTGTTATCGGCCCGATAGTTATCGTGCACCCCTATATTTGGTGGTACGTATGTGATAATCACCTCATCCATGCCTGTGCACTAAATAATGTGGAAATATTTTGTAATCTAATTTAATTTAACTTTTGTGTCATTGACAGGGTAAGGAGTGGTTATGTCTGAACTGTCAGATGCAGCGAGCGATGGGGGGAATGGATCCCCCCGGCATGACAAAACCCAAGCAGGGTTCGGCCCCCCCTTCACCACAGAGACAGGCGTCTGGCAAGCCTGGCAAGCTGCTGATAAAGCAGCAGAGCACCAGCGACCAAGGATTAACGCCGCCGACCACACCGAGGCAGAAATCGCCGGGTCCTTCCTCTCCAGGGGCACTTTCCCCGGGCCCCTCCCCGAAAATCGATCCCAAGACGGGTCGCCCCATCCAGCAGAAGTCTAGTCCCTCAGCAGTCTCCGGCTAAAGCCAAGCAGGAGTCCAGTTTCTTTGGGGGGTTGGGGGGTATCAGTTTAGGAGGCCTCACAGATGCAGCCAAGCCTCCTGCAGCTGCAACACAAGCTGCCGAGTCCGTCACGGGGAAACTGTTCAGCGGGTTTGGTGGGTCGTCGAAGCCTCAGGCGCAGGCGGCGCCAAAACAGGAGGAGTCGTCCGTCACCGGGAAGTTGTTCGGAGGCTTTGGAGGTTTGACGGAATCGGCTAAGCCCCCCGCCGCCGCGTCGCAGATGTTCAGCTTTGGATCGTCCCTCCTGAGTTCAGCTACTAGTCTGGTCACCGGAGAGGAGGACAAAGAACCGGAGTCTCCTCCCGGGTCACCGCCAGATTCCGGTCCGGGCTCACCGCCCGACTCTCCGTTCTCCTGCCCCTGGGTCTCCCCCGGATTCAGACTCTGCCCCCGACACCCCTCCCGCCAAATCCAAGAAGCCCCCCAGAACCATCTCTGAGGAGGTTCCAGCAGCAGAACCGGCTCTGCCCAAGACCAGCTGCCCTCTCTGTAACGTGGAGCTGAATGTTGGATCAGCAGAGGCGCCGAACTACAGCCTTTGCTCCGAATGCAGGAAGGAAGTGTGCAGTCGTTGTGGATTCAACCCTTCTCCGCATTTAGGAGAGGTAGGGAACATTATTATTATTATTATTGGTATTATTATCCTATAAAAGCCCTAGTGCTTCCTGGGCTTTCAACACACTGCAAACACTAGTAATTAGGGGTGCACGATAACTATCGGACCGATAGCTATCGGGCCGATAACAGGAAATTATGACTTCATCCAGATAACGCCGATATCACGACGAATAGCCCCTGATAACATATATTTTGTCAACACGAACCGTCAGTGAATGTTATGTTCAAGTAACGTCGCCATAATCAGAAAAACGATGTCTCAATCAGGAAAATCAAAAATCCCCCCTCATGCCAGAAAACAATTCATTAACTCGGTCATAATTTTGGTAGTTGCTGACTTGAATTGATATTCGCAGTATTTTCCCACGATACACATAAAAAAAAGAAAAAAATAGAAAAGTTTGAAAGAACGACTAGCAAACGAGGGAACGTGGGAATTTACGTTACACCTTGAATGCAGCCTGCAGCACAGCGCTAATCACAACAAACATGGCGGCGTGGAACTTCGTTAAAGTTTCAGAAGAAGATAGTTTGGTGGTTATTTGTGACGAATCCTCCGAGCGAATTCTACGAGGAGGGAAGCACAAGCTTTAATACGTAAAACCTGATCAGCCACCTACAACATAACAATCACTTCCATGGAGTTTTGAAATCACGCTAACATGAGCTAACGGAAGCTAATGCTAACATGCTCCCCTCTCCTCTCCCTCATCCCTCTCATCTAAAGCTTCAATGAGATTAAATAATAAAAACTACTGAACCTCATTTACTTTAATTAAAGGTATTAATTTAAATGGAACCACAAGCCAAAATCCTTTAAATGTTAATCTTTTTCAGTTTGTAATTCTGATGCATGTATTTCCATCAGTTCAAGGGGGTCATCCCTATGTTCCCACAGCCCAATGATCCCACAGCCCTATGTTCCCTCATTCCTAAGAATTTTTTTTTCACTGAAAATTTTGAAAATTAGTCCCTATGTTCCCTCAGCCCTATGTTCCCTCAGCCCTATGTTCCCTCAGCCCTTTGTTTCCCTCATTTCCAAGATTTTTCTCAAAATGCCACTGATTGAGCAAGGGAAAACTAGCTAGCTTCTGGAGGGCATTTTGGCACGAGGTCATGGTGCAGGACCCTAGGTTGAAATTACTCTGAACCATCCCTTTAAACATGTACTGGTTGCAACCCAAAGCGCATAACTAAAAAAAAGTAAACCGAAAAAAAAAAACATAAAGAATCGAAGACACAGACAGACATCCATTATCTATACCCGTTTCATCCTTGAAGGGTCACAGGGATCTGCTGGAGTCTATCCCAGCCGTCTACAGGCGAAAGGCAGGGCTACTCCCTGGACAGGTCGCCAGTCCATCGCAGGGCCACACATAGACAAACAACCACTCACACTCACATTCACTCCTACGGGCAATTTAGAATTACTAATTAACCTGACATGCATGTCTTTGTACTGTGGGAGGAAGCCGGAGTACCCGGAGGAAACCCACGCAAGCATGGGGAGAACATGCAAACTCCACACAGAAAGGCCCCTGCCGAGGTTCGAACCAGGAACCTTCTAGCTGTGAGGCAACAACACAGTAAGCAACCCACTAAGCCACCGTGCTGCCGAATTGACTAATTGACCAAATTGGCAGAAATGGGGATAAAATCTGATGCAAATTGCTGATAGAGGAAATGTGGGAACATAGGGCCTAATTTTGGAAAGAAAAATAAAACCTTAGAAATGAGAGAACATAAGGCCGAAGGAACATGGGGCTGAGGGAACAAAGGGCTGAGGGAACATAGGGCTGTGGGAACATAGGGCTGTGGGAACATAGGGCTGAGGGAACATAGGGCTGTGGGAACATAGGGCTGTGGAACATATGGCTGAGGGAACATAGGGCTGTGGGAACATAGGGCTGTGGGAACATAGGCACGCTCCCAGTTCAAGGAGCCTTTATTTTTTTATATCAGTCAGTAATGAACCTTATCTAAGTTGATGTCAGATATCAAATAGGTTTGTTTGATAGCTTTACGAAAATGTTTGAGAGGCTTGTCAATAGTTTTTCAATAGAAAAAATTAATATCTGTTCATTTAAAAAGTCCAAACTATTTTTGATTTTGTTCATAGTATTGATGTAATGATCTTAGGTATATGTGTGTGTTATCGGTTATTGGTATTGGTTTTATAAAACAGTTATCGTGCATCCCTACAAGTAATTTATGCATCTGTTGGATATAAATATAGCACTCACTCATTAAAACGGGTCACTTTGGAGATACAGTCAGCCGTGCGTTTTCCACTCGTAGCTGAACCTAAGTACCCTGAAACGAGGAAATGGTGTTATTAGTCGTTATTAGATGAACGTTGTTTGACCGCCGGCCCATGCGGTTTACAATTAACATCAAGCTTTCCTCAGATGAGGAGGAGAGAAGAGACGAGAGGATGAGCGAGGTTGCGTCTGGGCCATTTGAAACAATTTGACACTCGACTCTGAAACTGAACGTAGCGTCTGAGTGCAAATGTGACAGTGTGTGTTAGTGTGTGTTCCTACATGAGTGTGAGTGTGAGCGGCAACTCCATTTTTGTTAAATAATAATGGAAACCAAACACTCTTGGCCTGCTTTCCTCCTGAGCTGTGGGGACCCGGTTCGCTGGTATTTCCGCCGTGTGCCGTCTCATGAGCAGATGGCGCTCTATGTGTGGGACCAGTGCATTGTGGGAGCAGAGTCCAAAAAAGCGCTTTTTGGTTGAGGGGGTTCTCAGCGTGCAGAAAAAAACACATATTGTTTTGCGCCCACTTCATGTTCCACATGAAGCGTAGTCTTTTACCGCAGCCTTTCTAGGTAATTTAACTGAAGCAATTAGTCACTTGGGATGTTCGGCGGACTGGTCACGTGTTTGTAAACCGGTTTCACGTATTAGCTGCTCCGTTTGCTGCTTGTTTATTTGTGTCTTTAGTAATCTGCAGAGTATTTCTGGCTCTCTGAGGGACCTTTGTGTAACACCGTGTGGAACTAAGCTGCTAACGAACCTTTGATCTTCACCATTTATCCATCTGTAGAGGAAATGCCAAATGTTCCTCACGAATAAGCTTTTATTTTGAAGGGACACTTCTTTTTTTTTTGCGGTGGTCAGGAAACAGTTAAATGTATTTCTTGGTTTCTGCTTTCTCCGAGAGCGAGACGGGATGATCCAGTAAGTCGGCGACCTTCGCTGTTCTTTCACGACAGCCACACAGGTGATACAAAGACACCTGGAGAACCAGTTTCACCACAAACCACAGAAGGCCACCCAAACCGTTCATCACATGTCCTTACTCAGCGCTCTGCAGGCCTACGTATCCCATCTGTAATCAATCAGAGGTGCTGTAAAGGTATTTAGCTGAATGGGTGAATTAGACATCTACTGTAAAGCACATTGTAGACCTTAATCTATGTTAAAAATGTCTGTAAGCCCTGACTATTTATGACAACATATATTTCAGTAGGCCAGCCTCGATACTGAGATTAGCAAGCAGGGATGCTCTCTGTTGACTTCCTTTATGTTAAAATTCTAACTTGTTGCTGCAGTCCACTTTAGTTCTGTTCATCTGTATTAGAAACTGATTATTTGTTATATTTTGTACATTACTCACTAAATGAGAGAGCATGTGGGATTTGACACACCGGTGACTCACATATATGTTGTCAGGTTTTGGATATTTCTTTCTTTCTTTACCATCAGACTGTATGAGTGTCTAAGTAACTGTGACTATATCTGTCTAAGGAGGACTGAGGAAACACTTGACTTTCAAGACCTTGATGGTAATGGTGATGGTAAATGACTCCAGAAATAGGACAGCATAAAGGACATAAACATGAGCAGAGAGGTTACAGGGATATAGGAATAAACCCCGAAGGACAATCATTTCTGATTGATGAGACCTTGGAGCTGCTGAGAGGATCAAAATAACAACTTAAGCTACATCTATTTTCTGCCCAGATATGAAAATCACAAGTTATTATTTAGGGCTGTAGCGATACACTAATCTCGTGATATGATATGATACGATACATGATATTCCGCTCATGATACGATATATATTGATATTCATCTTACAGTACATTTACAGTGATCCCTTAATTTTCACAGTTAATAGGGACCGGCGCCCCCCCACGAAAATCAAGATCTGCGAACTGGAGCCGGAGCCCCCCGAGCCTCAATAATGTGTTTAATATATTTTTAAAAACCCCCAAAAAGTAGCGAGACACTACAGCGAAACAAGACAAAGGCTCAACTGTGGTCTTTGCGTTTCCTTCACAGCCTCTGGTCTCTGAACCGTAGTAAACAAACTGCTGGTATTGTGCTATTTTTGGCTCGTAATTAGCGGCTAACATGCTAACAACAACAAAAGAAAAAGTCCGGTTTTCTCTGCATGGAACGAGCACTTTATTCTGGCACTGCAGGAACTTGTAACATCACACAGGTTGTATTGTTGAGCTCCTGTCGGTTAATAGAGAATGTAAATCTATACACGCTGGGCTGCTGTTGATGCTCACTACACTTTTCATCTAACCCCATTTTCGTTCTGCCGTCCCACGACACACACACTACATTACCCATAAGACCACACCATCACCCATAAGGCTACCTTCTTAAAGGGGCCAGGCTGGCTCACAACATTTCTTCGCTGTGAGAGAACGTGCACAACATTCTGTCATGTTTTTCTTGATTTTTTATTATATTATATATTTCTGAAAAATCCGCGTATAACTAAAACCGCGGAACTTAAAGCACGAATTGGCGAGGGATCACTGTACATCATTTTCTGAAAGATTTTAAAGGGACGAAGTGATTTTGGTGACATCTTGTGAGTGTTCCAGTGACTTTGTTTGAATTAATTGAACTGAAAGCATCAATTTCACATTATATGGCTGACAGGCAGCTTGTAAATGCTGGACAAAATGAATAAAAGATTTGTTGGGAAAAATAGATTCATTTATTTAAACAGTGCAAATTGTTGCTTGCAAGCTTTTAAAGGTGGGACACGGGGGTTTTGGAAGAAGCTTAGAATATCGATACCCGCGGCTGAAAAATCAATACTCTCTGGAGAAATAAAATATCAATATATATCGCAGAATCGATAAAATCGCTCAGCTCTATTACTATTCAAAAAACACGTGTACAGTAGAGATGCGCGGATGACGTATAATTTAACCCCGCAACCGCTTCTTAAAATCTCTATCCGCCCGCTATCCATTTGCAGGAACGTTTTTTCACCAATTTTCAAAACCGAACCGACCCGCCATCCTTTTTAATAATATGTAAAATATTTTTTCTTATTATTATTATTTGAGTGCTTCAACCGCAACCCGAATTTAATTAAAGTATTATTTTTTGACGAGTCATCCGCCCGATATGCGGATTATCCACTCCGCCCGCGGGTGCACGGTTCATCCGCGCATCTCTAGTGTACAGTAAAGCCTCACACTTTGTGGTTAATGGGGGGTGTGACCCCCCCCGAGAATGTTGAAAACCACGATGTGGATGTAACCTCCTCAATTTATCGAGAAGTTCCACTTCAAAAGTTTGATTCTACCTCGTTCCGTTCCTCCGTAATCAGCAGTAGGATGTGCTGCGCCATCTTTTCTCTCACTCGCAATTCATCGGGGGGACTGTGGCTTTATATGGAGTGAGGATGCTGCCATCTGGAGGATCGGAACACTAACTATATATATATATATATATATATATATATATATATATATATATATATATATATACATATATATATATATTTATATAATGCACATTGACAAAAAAAAGAATATGAATTTAAGGGTTTAACCTCCTATAAACGATCACCTTTCCAGTACCAGGGGCAGATGATTCAGAGAAAGTTCAAGCCATTTTTAATCATATAAATGGATGAGAAAAGTTCAACTTTAATCCTATAAAACCATTTTCATCCAAACAATACACAGTTCCGACACCGAGTGGTGAAGCGAACATGTCGTAGCACCTTTCTGCTGCTTTAAGTCTCTGGAATCGCAGTCCTGTCCTCTAAACAAAGTTTTCTGTCGGAACATTGTTGCATAAGTGAAAGTTTTTGGATTCCTGTTCGCTGTTCCGACTCCTCCTCTTACTGCACATCCCTGCCAGGATGGTGAGGAGACAGATCTTTCATCTGAGGGAAGAAATGTAATCATGTCGGAGCGATCAAAGCCACTGATGCTCCAATTAAACAAGGATTAGTTCTTTCATCGATGCACTCCTGTTCTGGAGCCATCAGCTTCTCCTCAACAACGGTGCATCTTTTCTTTTCTTCATTTGAACACGCTCCCTACATCAGCGTTTCTCAACCGGGGTGTCCTCTGACTGCTTCAGGGGTGTCGTCAAAAAAAATGACCTATTCTGACATTTCATATACAGTGGTACCTCTAATTACGAACGTCTCTACATACGAAATTTTCAGCTTATGAAACGCCTCAAAGGGAAAATATTGTCTCTTGTTACGAAAGAAATTTCAGGATACGAAAGGCAGAAATCCAGTAGCGCTGCTACTCGCAGCTCCCAGAGTTTACTGAACGTAAACATAGCTGTCAGCTCTGTATCTCGGTTTGAAAGCGGTGCGTCCGAGCTGCTCTGCCATTGGCTATCGCTTAGCATCTTCCTGGCATCCCATTGGCTAGGAGGGCCCCTTGTCTGTATGAGCGTAACCCAGCAACCCAGATAAACAAACAATTTTTACCTCCGCCAAGGAGGTTATGTTTTTGCCGGTGTTCCGAGATTTCTTTCTACCCATAATATCTTCCTACCCGACTTGACAATGCATGCGCATAGCAGCAACTTCAGAAGGCTATAATATTCTGCTGCCTGACCGTTGTCACGGAAGAGAAAAAGTTAGTTTCTTGTATTTTTAATACTTTGTATGGACAGTATTTATTGCATATACGTTTGAGGGACAAATCGTATGGACAGTATTTAATGCATATACGAAGGCTATAATATTCCACTGCCTGACCGTTTGACCGTTATCGCGGGAGAGAAAAGGTTAGTTTTAATACTTTGTATTTAATGCATAGGTTTGACAGACAAATCAGATGCACGTCTTTATGATGCATATGCCTGTGTGTGAGTGAATGTGCTTTTCCAGCTGTATTAAACCTTGTTCAGGAGGGTTTTTTCATATATTCGTGAAACACAGAGGGTAGCAGATAATTATGGTTATTAAATGTGTATAATAATGTGCTACCACCCAAAACACAGAGGATAGCAGATGTATGTGCTGGTAGGATTTTGTTATAAGGTAGGAAAAAATTACAGATATGGCTATAATTTTCCGCTACGGTAGGAAAAAATTATAGGTAGGAAGAAATCTCAGAACAGAAATCTGAGAACACTCAGAACACTCAGAATTTGATTAAATTTTCAGGAGTTGTCAGAAATGTGAAAAGGAAGAACTGATTTCATTTTGGGTCTGATCCGGAAGAAATCCTGGATTCTGGATCACTTTCAAATTTTTGATAATTGTTGCGTTTAGTGGAGGTCTGAGCTCTCTGAGTGCTTTTATAGTTCTAACATGTATTTCTTACAGGTTTTTATGTCATTTCTTGTATTATTTATAATTTATTTAAAAAAAATGTTTGAATTTTGAGGGCTTGGAACTGGTTAGGACATTTACATGGAAAACACGTCTCTACTTACGAAAATTTCAGGTTACGAAACTACTTCCAGAACCAATTAATTTCGTAAGTAGAGGTACCACTGTATAAATATATGAATGCATACATAAATACATACTTTTTGCCTATGAATGAATGAATAAATAAATAAATGAATGAGATACATAATTGGACATGAAATAAACAATAAAAACATTTCCCAATGTTAACAACGTCAGTATGGGGTCAGCGTAAGGTCAACGTGACTGCCCAGTTAGCTTACGTCGTAATATCATTTAACCGCTGGAATTTTATTTTACAGATAGCAAAGAGAACTTTTTAGCAGCATCATGGATGGTTTTCTAAAAAGAAAAGCTCCACAGGAACGGAACATCACAGAGGAGCCAACTTCTTCATCAAGCCTTCATCCACCAGCTCTGAATCTGCTCCATAGGTACCAAAGCTAGCTGCTAGCGATGAGGCTAAAAAGAGGCAATA